>OX401911.1:5049423-6249423 GCA_947859195.1 Drymonia ruficornis | reverse complement strand
ATACAATGGTACACCATATTGTCGCAACAAATAGAGAGGGCCAACTGTCCCGTTGAGTTGGGCCTTATCAAAAATGTCCCCTGAGGTTTCCCTGCTAGAAGTTTCTCGGCTGTTTCTCGGGTGCAATTGACTTTCCAGCTTATCATTTCTCTATGGGCGTTTAACTCTTCCAGTTTGTGTATGTTATCGTCTTCTAATAAGTGGAGATATTCATCTGTTTTTCCTCGTGCATGCAACCATCTGCAAGAAAAATACTTGTATAAATTTGTAAAAGAAAATAAATATACCTAACTATGGTTGCATTCCCACAATCCACGGTTTTGAGGACCGGACCGAGCGAACAGACCATAGGAATAGTTTTGCGGGTCGGCGCTTGGACGTACACGGACACTTGTGGTTGATCCCAACATCTCAATTTGTACACGCACGGAAGCCGGCCCGGCGCGGCGCCGCGGGCTTGTCTTATCTGCAGTGAGTCTAGACGGTAGCCTTGGTGGGACCGTGACACCCGGTGGTTTTCCCCCGTGGTAATGGGAATGCACCATACCTATTATAAATATAAATTATATAGAAATAGGTGAATGTTGGTGAATTTACTTACCCTTTATAGCGATCTTTTATTTTGTACAGGTCTGTTACATCTGATTTCAGTTTGGCTATTTCTCTCTCAAGAAGCAATTGTGAGGCTACTGTACTTCTCAATTTGTCATTCAATTCAGATTTGGCTTGTTTCAAATCATGCAATCTTGATATTAGTTGTTTATTGTTTTCTAAAACAAGGTTCTTTTCATGAGGCTGTGCTTCAGCTTGCATCATCTCTTGCAGTTTTAAATGGTCTTCACACATCTTAACTGCTTCTCTAAAAGCATCTAGAATCTGTTTCTGTCCATTGACTTCTTCCCTCACCCTTGTGTATTTATAAGACCGTACTTCAAAATCTTTAGTTTTTAATACATATTTTTTGTGAATATCCTTAAATCTATTTTCTAGGGTTTCATCGCTCATGTTTTCTCCCCCTTCGTGATCTTGACGCCGTGATAATGGGTACATAAGTTTGATGTCAAGGCTACTGTTGCAATGGGCTAGCGAGTACTCCTTGTAGAACCGGACCAGTTCCTGAACTGATTTGAACTCAAAAGGCTCACAGAACCCGTAGCGCCCATCATGGTTGTATATTTTTATCAACTTGTTGGTGCCTCCTTTTCTAACAGTCAGCGTATAACCACTGTCCTTGTTTGATGCATTACGCACCAGAAATGTCCCATCGCAAGTGTCACGAAGTTTCTCAGTCGCTTCATCTCTGAAATACATAGATAGTATAATTGAGTTTTGTCATAGGTTACAAACAATAATTATAATTATGTAATCAAATTTCCACAGAAGTACAATGACTTGTTGTCAATGAATAATTGTTTGAATTACCTATCGTATTTCAGGCAGGTATATGTATACTAATTATTAGAGATGCAACGGATAGTGTTTTGGCTGCATAACCGGATACCGGATAGCCGGATATCAGGCCGCCAGATATTTGGCGTCAAATGTTTGTTGTGCCAACTGATATCCAGTTCTCAACAAATTTGCAATAAAAATATATGTCAGCACCGTGCAGTATTGTGAACAGCTAAATACTTTTTTCAGAAGAGGGTCTTGTATACGAAAATAAGTGAAGCCATTTATTACCTACTAATGCTGAACAAATTGCGTTAATTAATCACAATTTACCTCCTATTGATTTTAAGTACTTATTTGCTTGTCAACTTTGTAAGTATATAAAGATAAGCTGTGATTCTAATAACTTTTATATATTTTTTAACTGTTGGCTGGATATCCGTTGCATCTCTACTAATTATTATTAATAAATAAATATCCTGGGACATTCTTTTTACACGTGGCTACCTGATCCCAAACTAAGCAGAGCTTGTACTACTACTTTTTTGTTTGTAAATACATACTTAAATACATAATTACACCCAGATTACATTCATGATTGCCATAGAGTCATCAAAATTAATTAATTAAGAGATAAGTACTATTCTTAAACTAAAATTGAATGTTTCCAGTATGGTTTGTATTCTCGTCCATGTCAACCAAATAATTGGTTAGATTTTTGTTAAATTTAACAGCTATAGGTTATTGTAACTGTGCTATTACAGTAGTAAAGTAGTTAAAGGACATATTTAAGTTCACTAGCATGCAAAGATTTGCAATAGAAACTTCCATTGTGGGCTGCATGGCCCAATATAATTATTGCTATGCAACTATGTGATAATGATAGGATAGAGTTTAATTTGATAGGTTATAGGGGAAAATATTTGCATTATCCTGCTCAATTAGGTGTTCAATGCTAATACCAATGTAGGTATAAGAATGTAAATTAATTAGGTATTTGTTTTAACTAATTAATTTCATAATACCTATTATTATTGCATTACCTAACATCATTAATGCAATGTATTTAGACTAAAATTGCATATAATTCCATAGAAATAGCATACAACAAACATGAAGATGGAACTCACCGAGTGATATCACCCCAATACCATTCCGCGGTCTCCAAACTCTCTTCGGAGGACTGCTGAGGGGCGCCTATTTCAACCATTATTTCATAATTGGTTAGCAAAATTTAAGCATAATACGAAATATTATCACTTCATACAGCATGTATCATAAATGTAGGAGCACTCAACTCTTCTGCCGAAGCCTTTATCGGAGCGGCTTTGTACAAACTTCCGTGTTCGAGGTTACAATACTGCAATTTACTTAAATATGCTTAGGTATAACATACACTGTTGAATATAAAATATACGAGACCGACTCCCATCAGTCAAAACACAATCGAATTTCACCAACACTTTCAATTAGAGATATCTAGATCACAAAGGAAGCAAGATGAGAAGTTGTTGCTAGGGCACTGAGACTTCATAATTTATATGGTACATCACTTCTATTGTATGAGAGATTTAATATACGGTCTCAACACACATAAAACGAATACAAATATTATATTTTTTCCGCAAATATCACTCAATTTTTATAATTTCAGCGAGCCCAGAGAAGACTAGGATTCGTCGTTCGCCCGTCCGTCCGCCATGATTGATTTGATGATCAGGGTTGCCAGAATTTCAAAATCCAGGAAATGAGATTTTAAAAAACCAGGAGACTGATCTGATAAATCAGGAGTTCAATAAAATTCTTATGCTGCGTTCCATTCGACGTAATTTTTGTTATTTTCGTTCACAAAATCTGTTAAAAACGATAATAATGACCACTTTCAGTATAAGTTGGTTCCAGTGGTACGACATTTATGAACGAAAATAACAAAAATTACGTCGTCTGGAACGCAGCCTTATATGTACTTTTTTTTTTATACAAATGGATAGGTAATCATTTTTGTTGGTAAATCAAAACAATTTTTATTTTTAGTATGTTTTTAGTTCTCGAGACTCCGGCAAAAAACAAACGACAGCTGCTATTACATGCAAAATTTAAATGTATTTTAGAACATATCAAATATTATAGTATCGTAAAAGCATAGTCGCGAAGCGTTGCTACTTGCGTTGACGTCCCTTCTCCCTTACGCATGCGCAATAAACAACAATATTAAAGAATTGGCGATCGATGAAGGCTTATTGCAAAAACACCCTTAATCAATTGAGTTAGAGCATGATATAGAGTGTTTATTCCATAAACTTATTATATTACTATTAAAATTGATAGTTCAGTCAGAAGACTCAGATACGTTCCTTTTTACGCATACTTGTGGTATGTAGGTATGTATTTATTTCAAAACACAAATATCAGGAGATTTAATAATAAAATCAGTATATCAGGAGAATATCAGACAAATCAGGAAATCTCCTGGAAAATCAGGTGATCTGGTAACCCTGATTTGATCCATAAACTAGGTAAACTAAATAATAGAGATTGATCTTAGTTTTTTTAAAATCCGTGGAAAAAAAAGACAGGTAGGTAGGTAGATACTGACTAGGTACATGCTGACTACAGTCCGTTCACAGTTATTTTACCTCTGACATTTACCTTATTTATTTTTGAAAAACGGAGTCGATATTAGGTGTTTATAAGTTACGTAGGCTGTAGAATAAAGCCTAATCTAAAGTTCATGGTTTCGAAGGCCACGTTTAAAGGCAGACTTTGCGTTTTACATAAATTAAATGAGAAACGTCAGAGGTAAAATAACTGTGAACGGACAGTACTGACTCTATGCTACTATCAGATACCTACAGTGGTACTTTTTAGGGTTCCGGTGCCAACGGGACCCTATTACTAAGCCTACGCTGTCAGTCTGTCCATATGTCCGTCTGTCAGCGGGCTGTACCTCACGAACCGTAATAGGTAGAGAGTTGAAATTTTCACAGAATGTGTATTTCTGTTGCCGCTACAACAACAAATACTAAAAAATAAAATATTATTAAAAAATAAAGGGTTTTTTGTATGAGGACCCTCATACAAGAAACTTGATAGTTTTAACGTTTTTATTCTACGGTGGTACGGAACCCTTTATGTACGGGTTCGACACGCACTTGGCCGGTATCTTTTATATACTTTTTAGTTATAGCCTTCTCCATTTCATTTAAAAACATTAAATTCCTGGACGAAAAAATATTGGATGTCCATAATCCATGAAAATTTAGAATGCATTGACATAGATGCAAGGAATTTATACGTTTACACACCTGGAATGATGACTTGCCAGCAAAAGTGAAGCCGACAGCGATATACCACACTGAACGTTGTTTCCTTTGCCAACAAGAGTGACCATAATATTTTGACATTTGGAGAACGTCCCCATGGCTATCTGGTGAAAACGTTATATTGTTCCAAGATTGTTATGATAGGAAAATAATAAGAAAATAAGGAAAGGGATGTTTATTTTCATAAAAACATGAGTAGGTACAATAAATTAGTCTGCGGTGGCCAAACTACGCGAGTGCCTGTCTGTATCTTAGCAACCCAAATGGAGATACAAAAATTATTTTTATAAAAAAAACAAACCGACTTAAAAAAAACCTGGATCACTAAAAAGCCTGAAATAATATTTCTATTACCACCTCTGCCTACTCCTTCGGGAAAACCAGACGTGATGGTGTGTTATCGAGTATTTGGGGTCGGTGCCAATCTATCTTCTTACTTTTATAGTAGGTAGACTTGGCATACCAAGATTGGCACCGACTCCAAATACTCGATAACACACCATCACGTCTGGTTTTCCCGAAGGAGTAGGCAGAGGTGGTAATAGAAATATTATTTCAGGCTTTTTAGTGATCCAGGTTTTTTTTAAGTCGGTTTGTTTTTTTTATAAAAATAATTTTATTTCACGATTTTTAGTGGTGCCATACCAATGAACATTTTGGCATATTGAACCGTATGAAGTAAGCCCAACAAAAGGTAACTGCTGTAAATCTTTGAGGAATTCCCTCGACTGTATATGGTCTCCATCATTAGACCTGTAATGGCACTTATAACCCATATGGGTGTAAAGTTCTCTCCAATACAAATGAATCAAGCCCAAACACCAGGTAATTGCTGTAAATCGTTGAGGAGTTCTCTCGACTGTCTTTTGACTCCATCATCAGACCCTTAATGACAGTCACAACCCATCTAGGTGTAAAGTTCTCATCAATACTAATTAATCAAGCCCAAACACAAGGTAGCTACTGTAAAACGTTGAGGAGTTCCCTTGACTGTCCTTCGTCTTCATCATCAGACCCCCAATGACAGTCACAACCCATCTAGGTGTAAAGTTCTCATCAATACAAATTAATCAAGCCCAAACACCAGGTAATTGTTGTAAATCGTTGAGGAGTTCCTTCGACTGTCTTTCGGCTCCATCATCAGATCGACTCCAGACCTTCATAAAATAGTAGTGCTTTAAAATACTTAATGAAAAAAATTACAAACGCACTAGTCGCTCCTACGATTTTCGAAGGTTCCCCTCGATTTCTCTGGGATGCCATCATCAGATCCTGGTTTCCTTATCATGGTACCACCGCTGGGATATCTCCTTTCCAACAAAAAAAGAATCATCAAAATCGGTTCATAAACGACGAAGTTATCCGCGAACACACATAAAAAAAAATATATATATATACGGTCGAATTGAGAAACCTCCTCCTTTTTGAAGTCGGTTTAAAAATAGTATTTAAGATCGTAGATTTTGCCACTTTGTAATATAAAGTAACATGACACTTCACACGCTTGGACGTTTTCTAGGCTCTCCATATCTATGGTTTTTCCTATACTTATCTTTCCTATACTTACTCTTTTTCTATGCTATAAAAGGTACCTACTACTTTTAACATGTTATGTTTGATTTGGGCTGTGCAAGTTGTGACAGACGGACATAGAGACAGACAGACGGACAACAAAGTTATCATATTAGGGTTTAGTTTTTTTCCTTATTAGGTACGGTACCCTAAGAATATCTAACTAATTAGACCATAAGACAAAATTAAAGGACAATGGGCAAAACTGTATGGGACTTGGTCCAAATATCCACCACTGACGAGACCTACGTAACCCGATAGACCACTAAATATTGAGTAACTTTTACAAAGACATTTCAACAAAATAAGCTGTAAGTAAAAAAATACGGGTAGTTAAAAAAAAAAATGATTTCACCATTAGTATTATGTTTATACATTTTTTTCGAAAGGCAACAATATAAATACTCTTACTAACATTAAATAAAAATAAAATAAGCTGTCAGAGAGCAAAAAATGCCGTGAAAAGTTTTTATTATTATTTTTGTTACCTGATGAAAAGTGAACAACAAGCGCTTCTATAAAATAAATAAGCAGGTACCTTCTATGCGTTACCTTACTTTTTCACTTATCATCAGATAACAAAAATAATAATAAAATATGTATCACGGCATTTTTTGCTTTCTGACAGCTTATTTTATTTTTATTTAATGTTAGAAAGTGTATTTATATTGTTGCCTTTCGAAAAAAATGTATAAGACATAACACTAAGTGTGATATAAAAAAATTAAAATATTTTTTTAAACTACTCATATTTTTTTTACTGACAGCCTATTTTGTTGAACTGCCTTTGCAAAAGTTACTCAGTATATAGTGGTCTATCGAGTGGCGTAGGTCTCGGAAGTGGTCGACATTTGGACCATTTTTGCCCATTGTCCTTTGTGCTAACGAAAAGGAACAGTGAGGGCAGGGCATTTTCCTTTAAAACTCGTTGTGTTAAATTAGGGACATAATCTGTCGGCTTAAAATGCTTGCTGTAATGACGGAATTTTGGGTAATTTTTCTGTAGCCAATAGGTATTTGTTGTAACCAATTTACACGCCTGGGATCTGTAAAAGACAAAATTGTTTTTTTTGTTTTTTATTGCTTAGGAGTAATCGGGAAGTGTAAAGTCAAAAGTCGTCCCGATTGCAAACAATTTCAATCGACAAACCATCGGTCGCGGCCTTTATTTTATATTGTCCATCAAGGGTTGCGATGCTGACCGCGCTGTGGAGGCCTGGAGCTGCGCTGCGCCGCGCTTTCGGCCATCAACAACGCGCCCAGCAACACACTCATTACAGACCGTGGCAGTAATGTACTATTAAAAAGTAACAAAAGGGTAAAGGAAAGGGGCCCCGAGAATAACATTGCCTGAAAGGGTTAATCTGGCCCTAGACGTGCGCGTTCCTCGAGCGTGTGAACGACGCGAACGCCGCACAGTGGCCGGATTTCGGGGCTTCCCTTTCATAGGATTTTTGAAAATTAAAATGTGTGTTTTGGTACATTTAAGTACACAGTCTCGTTGATAACATCGTAACATTAAATTATCTAGTAGTCACGGATTTTTTATTAGCTATTAACACCATGAAATATGGATTTTTAGATTTCAGATGTATGGAAATGGAATTTGTTTTCCTTATAACTTTTATGTGTTTCGAGTTGTAAAGCTGAAACTTTTATGTATTGTTACTGAGTTAGTAACCAAGCCATATGACCTTTGACCTTGACCCGGGACGGTCCTATTCAAGAGATATGAATTTTTGAAAACAGACTGTTTGGTGACATTTATTCAGGCAATTTATGTTCAAATAATGAGTGTAACAAGCCTTTTTATGTGAATTATTGTTACTGAATCAACTCTACTACTACGACTAGATTGACCTGGACTAAGAAAATCCCCGTTATAAACATAAAAATAAAATAAAACACATTTTTTATGACTAATATTCAATATTCCATTGAGTTACACATAAGTAGTACAAAACCTACACATTTTGACTAGGTAGGTAGCAGTTGTCATTACCTGCCCCCATTGTGTATTGTTTGTTCCACACACAGGTGTCACCAAATGTCAGGTTTCACTAATTAGGGGTATTAGGGATTAAGGATCGTCTAATCATTGTGTTGTTATTGTAGGTGAATGTTTGGCATACAAGATTCCTGGAAATATTTATTGTTTGTTCCATACACAGATGTCACCAGATGTTTCGGTTTCACCAATTAGGGGTATTAGGGATCACAATTTGGCTTCATCTGATAGTTGTTTATGGTGAAGTTTACTTATCTTAGGTCTAAAAGTTGATAAGAATGGGTCAGAAGACATTAATAAATTGTGGATAATATCCTCATTTGTTGCGATTCTGCTGAATTTACGCGTGTGGCACGCTCTACAATTTTTAATATCTTTATTGCGTGCTTCAGAGGCCTCTTCAGGGAGTTTACAAATTGGGATAGTTATTCTGCTTAATTATATCAGCACCATGCATGAGTAGTTTTTGTACGCTCGACATATTTATGAGCTGTTGCAGCACAATATTGCCGGAACTTTTCCACGTCAATAAGCTCTCCACAAGAGACTACCTGAAGAATAACTGCAAATCTTCTGATCAGCTCTTCATCAACACCCGCTATCTATGCAGTTGCTTCGGGATTTTCAAAAAATCTTCGTGCAGTGTTCCCATCATTTATAGTACCTGCACCTTGTTTAACTATGTCCACGTTGAGACCCGTTTCATACCGAAAATTTTCTTGGATAGTTTTCTTTTAAGTTATAAACAATATGTTCGTTTCAAGAATTTTGCTTCATAAATACAAAAACGTCGAGATTTTAAACCAGACTATCCATACTGAACAAGTCAAAATTGTTAAAGGAGAACATTTAGGATACGAAGTAGTTATTATAAGTGAAACGAAATAAAGGTACTCTTGGCATTTATACCGCTTTCATTTAGAACCCTATGTCATTTCCAGGAATCTTGTATGACAAACATTCACCTACAATAACAATACAATAATTAGACTTAATATTTAATCCCTAATACCCCTAATTAGTGAAACCTGACATTCGGTGACACCTGTGTATGGAACAAACAATAGACAATGGGGGCAGGTAGTGGCAACTGCTACCTACCTAGTCAAAATGTGTAGGTTTTGTACGACTTATGTGTAATATTGAATATTAGTCATAAAAATGTGTTTTATTTTATTTTTTTGTCTTATAACGGGAATTTTCTTAGTCCAGGTCAATCTAGTCGTAGTAGTAGAGTTGATTCAGTAACAATAATTCACATAAAATGGCTTGTTACACTCATTATTTGAACATAAATTGCCTGAATAAATGTCACCAAACAGTCATTTTTCAAAAATTCATATCTCTTGAATAGGACCGTCCCGGGTCAAGGTCAAAGGTCATATGGCTTGGTTACTAACTCAGTAACAACAAATAAAAGTTTCAGCTTTACAACTCGAAACACAAAAAAGTTATAAGGAAAACAAATTCCATTTCCATACATTTGAAATCTAAAAATCCGTATTTCATGGTGTTAATAGCTAATAAAAAATCCGTGACTACTAGATAATTTAATGTTACGATGTTATCAACGAGACTGTGTACTTAAATGTACCAAAAAACACATTTTAATTTTCAAAAATCCTATGAAAGGGAACCCCCGAAATCCGGCCACTGTGCGCCGTGTGCGAGCCCGGCGAGCCGTGACAACGCGGCGTGAGCGTCGCGTTTTACCAGCGTGTGGTCTGTCGCGCGTTGCAAATGCGACCGACTTCAAAAAGTAGCGATGTAGTCATGCGGCAACGAAAAGCGCGACTTTATCGCTGCAAACAGTTCCCGTGGACGATATTCCTCAGTTAACACAGACACATAATAAGGTTTATGTTATAGTCCTTTTTACTAGCGAAATTTATGTCACCCGAACATCTAAAATGTACTTAACGTGGAAAACATAGTTACCCACTTACCTATGTTAAGATAATCCTTAATTCGGATAATATTCGCTTTTACACCCTTCCATTACGCATATTCTACCCATTTTTATGAGAAAATTCAGCACAATCCTCTAGATTTAAAATTAGCTGAAAATGTCGTGTGTCACGCAAATTGACGTTCTGTGTTTCAAGTTTTTAATTTTATTTCTGCTACGATTCCTATAGACATCACGGAACTGACAATTACAAGCGAATTATTAAAGAAGGTAAGTACTTATTTCCAGATATTTATTTATATTTGAAATTTTAATCTTAGGATATTCTTATACTTTACCATAGGTATTTCATTAATCGACTTTATTGTTTATTATTCTTAACATGAAAATGCACCAAGTTTAAGGTGATCGAATAAATATTAACTGGCAACACAAGGGTTGAAAGGTTGTACTGTTAGAAAGGGAAAGAAGGCGCAGTTATAGGTATCTGGCTGGGACCGGTTTTTATAAAGCCTGCATCGTGGGCGTTAAGTCCGTCAGATAAGGTTTATTTTTGAATGAATGGATGGAAAATAAAGTTTGTAGTCCACAGTCCTGGTCAATGGTATTACGTTCATGCATAGATGTTAAACAGTGGTTAAACATAAATTCCTTGGTAGAATGTTATTTTAAAAGTGCTATAACCTGACAACACTGCAAACTTCATTTTACTCCATGGAATTATTAACCAGGGTTGCCAGGATGGGTAAGAATTATACTGTAGTGTATTTTTTTAAAGTTTTACAACGTTTTTAGTAATAATAGGTAACTTAAGCCATAGTGTTAGTTACTGTATTAGTTATACTTTTTGTTAGTTTTTAATAATATTAGCTGTTATTCTGATAATAAACTAATCGTCATCCCACTCCTTCGCTCTCCTCTCAAGTCCTTGTTTGTTTGTGTCAAATGGCGTCATCGTTTATTATAGTGTTCGTTACTCTAACGCATTCATTTTCGAAGGATAAATAATAATAATATGAGCATGGAAGCTCTAGTAAAAATATTTCACACTCACTCACTCACTTGCTTCTTTGTACTTGCATTAATTCGGTGGTTAGCAAATGTGGTTATTAATTGTTATGATATGTCTGCGCTGTAAAATAAACGCTCGCGCCTTCCAATTTCTGGCACCACTAGAGTTCTGCGTTAAATAATAAGATATTAAGGATAAAAAGTACATTCTTCATCTTATTTTGTGACAAAAATAAACTATTCAACAATCGACATCTTGAACATTTCGATCTTTTTTTTTATTCAACTGAGATTCGTGTTATTTTTTCAAAATAATGTAAAATCTTGGGTAAATTGAGATCAATTTTGGGGTAAAAAGAAAAAAGAATTGGCAGCCCAGTGAACACGGGTATAGGGCTGCCCTTAGATAAAGAATGTACCTGTAGATTTGACAAGCGCGTACACCCGTAAGGGACAAAAGATGTATAATCCTGCTATATTACGCTTAACCCTAATGTCTATGGAACGTGATCTGACGTATACTACTTCTGAATTTGGTTGGGTGATGCTTTGGTTGGCTCATCCTGGACCAAAGACCTACCAAAAGTTTGTGCCCAACAAACTAGAGCGATACGCAGAAAGTGACAAAAGATAATACGTCTATCTCTTTCACTCTTAGAATATCGGGCGTAAGCATGTCTCGCTCAAGCACGGTATTATTATTACCGTGTCATCTCTATTGATGCTTTCTCTATGTTGATAATCGTAGGTATTATAAATAAAGATGTGATAAACGGCTTTATATTAAAAGCACGTTGTTACGCTTGTGCTTGTTTTTAAAAGTCGTCGTAAAAGTGCTTTTCTGCTTTTTTGCTTTTTTAATTTAAACAAAAATTCGTCCGTCAATAAACGGACAACAAAAGCAAAATGCTTACTTAACATAAGTTCAAGCAAAAAGCCAAAAACTAACGCGCTGAAAAATTGATAGTGAGTCTTATGTGCATGGAAATATGGTTTTTAATCTAATATAATGTATTATTAATTATTGCTTTTTATGGGTAAAGAAATAAGGTTAAATTTAATTAAATATTGATTTGAACTGTATTATCATACAAATAAGGTTACTTTTTGTAATTCTTTGTAATTTCTTTCTCTTTCTTGCCGTCATTGCTTAAAAGCAACACGCTTAAAATTGTAAGCACGCTTAGGCGCTTACTTAAAAAAGCGAACTTTTCAAACGGCTTTTCGTTTAAGCACCCACTTCTAATTAGAAATGATTAGTTTTTTTCTTATTCAATTAACAGAACAGTACACAGTGCAGTGAATAATACTAGGTAAGTGTTATTGGGGAAAAAAGCAAAAAACCTTTTTTTTGTCGTTATAGACCATTTCGGTTTGATTTTGTATAATTTCGAGTACCCAGATCACCCAGATGTATAAAATAAGGAGGCTCTGCCCTGCGGGTAAAAAAAGAAAAACCTAGGTATCTACCTACCAGGGTTACCAACTTAGGGCTTTTAGCCCCAAATTTAAGGCGGAAACATGCATATTGGGGTTTTTTTAGGGCCATAAATAATATTTCACGCACCACTAATTTGACTGACCAAAATAAGTAAAAAAAGGCAAAACGTCTATTGTGGATACTATGAGAGTTGTCCTCCTTGTACAGTGTATTATTAAAATGTTGCAATTGTATAAGAATTCCGAAATCTCAAATGCAACGCCAAGTCAGGACAACAAAAAGTCACTAAAACTAAGTTATATTTTATTTAGCTTAATAAAACAGGAAACTCATTTAAGCAATATCCGTGAATAGGCATACAATCTAGGGGTTTTTTGGGGCTTTTACTTTGATTATTGCATTTAGGGCTATTTCATCTTGATTGTAGGGCTCTTTTATTTTAGGAGTTGGCAACCCTGCTACCTACCCAATAGGTAAGGCTCCAAAGGGCTAGTTCCCAGGGGCCGTAAAACTAATCTTATAAAAAAAAAAAAAAAAACCCAATAGTGCTGCGTTCCATTCACCGTAATTTTTGTTATTTTCGTCCACAAAAAGTGTTAAAAACGATAATAATGATCACTTTCAGTACAAGTTGGTGCGAGTGGAACGTGATTTGTGGACGAAAATAACGAAAATTACAAAATTAACAGTGAATGGAACGCACCATTGGTATCTACTTTACTTGTGTAAAATCATCAAAGAAAATGTTAGTTATTATAAGTCAATTTATATTATTGGTGCATTGATAATACTATTAGGTAGTACCTATTTACTTGCTTAATGGAATAACATGTTGAATACTTGACTATTTGATGAAAGACCAGCAGTGTATTACAGAAATGTTGTTTTCCTGACTGTGTGTGTGTGTGCGATTCGAAAATGTGTCTAAAATCTGTAATATTATTATTTTGTTCATTTTTCATATTTGTATCGCCTACGCACATTAAAGGCGAATTTTCAACGAATGAGTTTTTTAAGTTTTTAGTGAAGTTCGGTTTTCAGAAGACAGATATACATTATCAAAAGGAAACATATGGATATATTTTTGGTAACATAACATCGAATGATCAATTCGAATATCCCGTAACTTTTGCCGTCTTGGATAGGCCACAATTTTTACACTATTATAAAAACCGTGATACAATTGACAAAAAGAAAGCATGTCAGGAAATGTTTAAAAATTTAAATATGACGGCTTTTCACCGGAAATGCAATCCGTATGGTCAAGATCTGCTCAGGAGGATCCCATGCCCGAAAGGTTCGTTGTGCATTGATGAAGACATACCATGGAATGTGGTAAAGAAGAATCAGTTTACTTATGTCATTGAAAACTCGGGTCAGCCAAGGTGAATCATTGTTTTGTTACATTATGACCATATTTTATTTTTACTAGCCTTATGCTACTGGCAGTTTTCTCTGCACCGCAACACTACTTGCTTTATTGTCTTCTGGGTTGAACCTGGTAGAGTTGTCCATTGACTAGTCTGTAAAATGTCCAACAAACCATCATGAGACCCAAGTCAAGGCGACTTCACCAGGACCTGCACAAAGTGCATCATGTCGAGTTTAAAATTAAGTTGCAAAATATATAATATACTATTTGTTAATTCCCTTGTATAATTAGGTACCATTACTGAGTAGGTTTATTGATGCTTAAACTTATTCCACAGATTTTGGTATGTGTCAATGGTGGCATGTTACTTAGATGAGGTACAATGCAAATGGTACCATTATCCGGGGGCACCACCGAAAGACAACAAGACCCTGGCTCGGGTCCCGCAGACCATTCAGTACGACTTCTGGCTGGTGAACGGGAGCCCCAACATGACATTCTATAACACCCTTCTGTATCAGTTCTCATTCGACCGTCAGAATACACTTGAGCTCTACCTTGTGTTCTGGTTGTGTTATATTATACTGCTACCAGTACAAATATATGCTGTCAGGTAAGTTGTTGCATTGAAATCATAGACAGTAGATTTTTTTACTGATTGAAATTAATTTAATTATTTTTTCAAGCACAATAATATACCTTAATCATATTTTCGAGCACAAATTACTATTAAGTACTACAAATTACTGTTTACATAATATAACAAAATAAAAAAAATAACTTGTGAAATCATTTTAAATCTACATATTGCGTGTGATTTTACATAACTTATGAATTTAAATAAGCATTTCAGAGCCGTCAATTATATCTACCCATGAATTCATTGTTCTGTGCTACAATCAGAAGATTGTCAGAGCTATAGGCTCAAAGTTGAAACATTTTTAACAAATTGAGTGATTGGTTCACCTTGGACTTTCAAATTGATATTATTATGCCCCAACTTCGCGCTCAGTTAATCCTTCACTATGAATTATAATAATACTTCAAACTGTTAACCGTGCGCTTCCACTGCACTAAAACATGTTGACATAACATACTGTTGTCTCTGTTTTTTTACTGTCATTTAATAAAGACAACAATATGTTGGTCAACATGTTTTAGTGCAGTGGAAACGCACGGTAAGGTTCATAAATATCATTCAGGTCATCATGTTAGTTCAATGTTTGCAGAACTCAGAAGCATCCCGTGACAAAGCTGTTCACATTCAGTCTTGTTCTGGAGTTCGTCGCCCTGTGTTTCAATGTGCTGCACACAGTGAAGTTCGCTGTAGATGGAGTTGGCTTCGCTGGTCTGGCAGCGGCTGGTGATATTTTAGATATTATGAGTAGAGTAAGTAACCCTTACAAACTTGATACTGGGCCTCGAGTTTAAGGCTCGTATTTAATAAATGCGTCTCAAAGTTGAGATCGATCTTAAGATGCTCTTTTTGACAGATGTTCCATACAATAAACATCAAAATGCATCTTAAGATGCATTTAATACGAGCCTTAACCATCGTCCATTGCGAAACCACCGGTCTTTAATATGTTCTTCGTGAATTCTTAATTGTGAATCGGAAATTCTTGGCGGTCGACATGTTATCGGCTATCTGTTAGCAGTCCTCTGGTCTACAACATGCCCACTGGTAAGAATTTGCGATTTAGGTACAATGAAGAATTCTATGTAATTTTTGAATGTGATTTGTAAATTATTGTTAAATGGATTTATCAATAGTTAATAGGGGTCATGATCAATATACTAACCCAATATTACTTGTAATGTGTATGAACGTTAAAGCACTAGCAAAGAGATAAAAATGTACATGGTAAAACAAATTAAAACTTAGTACTTTCCGGCCATATGCAACGTGGGCGGAGCGACGATTTAAATGTTACCTAAATATAGTACTTACTAGATCGTATGTACGTCGGTATAATTATACACAATATGATTACATACCAAATTAAGTTTTGATTTTTCCTTATACGATAGTGCGGGTACATACCTATTAAGGGCAGATTTATACAGAGAACTCTACGTTTTACCTCATTCATTGTAATACATGCAAGATCTCCGTAGAACCTAGTATGTCTCGTATTAAGTTTACCGCGTGTAGTTATGAAATTCTATATAAATCTTAAAAGGCAGGAGCATCATAAGAAGGTTCGGCGAACTTGATTACATACATATACGTCAAGACTTTTGTCCCCATTCGGGGGTAGTCAGTGGCTTGAGTGTTGAGTGGCCATACACCACCACATTGTGGAGGTATTAAGCCAACTCAAAGCCCACGTTTCACCAGATAGTCAGAACCCAACGTGACAGGTGGTGAACTGTTGCTGTGTATTTGGCGGCAACATATACAGGAACTGACTGACTGAACTTGATTAGGTACTGCCTTTATAAAGCTTCTCACAAACGGACGAACCCCCATTCTTCGACGACACGACTTGATCTGATTAGTGACAGAGATATACAAAGAAATAAGTTACACTGTCACGGTTTTAACTGTACTTTCTTATAGTTCCATCTCTTTAAATCAGACTTCTGATCGTCGCGTGACACGAATATTATAACTGATCGTGTGTCTTTAGCAAGGGCGGATTTGATGCGCTGGGTGCTCTAAGCTATTGGAAGATTGCCGCCCCCCTACTCCAAAATAACGAATGTCTGTAAATGATCTCAATCATTGTCTTTAGATGCGAATGCATACAGTTTTTAGTCGTGAGTTTCGAAAATTTCGCCAAATCCTGCCGCTCTAGGCCCGGGCCGGGCCTACTCGGCCTATAAATAAATCCGCCCCTGGTCTTTAGGGCGATAAATAGAGTAGCTACATAAATATTGCATGGTTTTATTTGTGATTTCAGACCCTCTTTATGCTGCTACTCCTTTTGTTGGCAAAAGGATGGGCCGTGACAAGATTGGAGCTCACTTATAAGCCTCTGGTGTTTGGTGTTTGGCTTGCATATGGAATTGTACACATTCTGTTATATGTTTGGAATACTGTAAGTGTTCTTTTCAAGGATGTTCCAACTTACTGCTAATTAATATGTTTTCCGAAATGTTCCATTTTGCACTGCATTTACTTACCATTTAAAAGTAGCTCTTCTTATTTTTCTATTTGACGATAGTTTCCAGAATTTGATCCTTAAAAGTAACACTATTAGCTTGTGCAATAATACAGGATATTCTTTTCTATTTATCAATTCTAAAAATAAATATTAGTGGGGTTTTACGATAAACATGTGAAATCTACCAACACGCATAGGGCCAGGGCGCTGGAAATCCCCCTTGTGTTTAGTGTAGGCCCGTGCCCAGGAGTGGAACGTTAAAGGGCTAATAATTATATTTCAGACGGAAGTGGACATTATAGAAGAGATAGACGAATATCAAACATGGCCGGGGTGGCTGATACTTGCGCTGCGGGTCGGTATAATGACGTGGTTCGTGTTGGAGCTGCGCAACACTATGATGTACGAACACAACATGCCAAAGCTCGACTTCCTCCTGCACTTCGGCGCATCGAGCCTCGTTTGGTTCGTTTACCTGCCGATTATTGCACTGATTGCATTGCAAATCAGTCCACTATGGAGGTTCAAGTTTCTGCTGGGTAAGTTATGTTCACTCTATAGTAAACGCCAGGGCCGCCAGCTTTAAACAATCCCGTGGGTGCTCATGAGACTCTTTTAAAAGAACAGAAAAGTAGTGGGACAAAAAGTAAAAAAATAAGTTAAAAAAGTATTGGGGACAATCCAAAAGTGCACACCTCAAACGCTCATGTATTATTTTAAATAATCATTTTTGGATGTAATTTTACTAACTCTAACTTCTACTCTAAAAACCTAGAAAATGTACTTACTTAAAATCCTGCTTTTTAATTGGAAGTTACAGTAAGCATTGTTTAATCTAAATAAATCAATTGCAACATGCGAGCGGATGAGGTTTCAGAAATATTGCTAATTTTAATGTCTGGGGTCATGGGTGCTCTGCACCCACTATTGGGCTTTCATGTGTGCTGGAGCCCCCGAGCACCCACGGAGTCGGCGCCCCTGGTAAACGCGCTATGTTGAAGTAATGGGGAAGATGCCATTGCTCTGGGGGCTGGTTATTCGATTCAATTTGAACGTAGGGTGAATGTGTGTCGCCAACAATGTATCTGCAGACAGTCATGTTCTAAGACTGAGTATTTTCTGTTTACTCTCAGAAAAATAATTTTTATTCTTCCTTAACCCATTGGATAGGGTTGGCTTTCAATCTACCCTGATTTGGCTGATTACCGATATTTACATGGAGCGATTGCCATCTGCCCTCCGAGACCCAACTTAAACTGGCAACCTCCTTAACCTTAGGCAAAAGATGGTCTGATATTGAGTATTTTATTTATAATCTCAGATAAATATTTATTTATTGTGCATTGATGGACATCTATACTAATATTATAAATGCGAAAGTGACTCTTGTCTGTCTGTTACGTTTTCACGACTAAACCGCTAAACCAATTTTAATGAATTTTGGTATGGAGATAGACAAGCAGATTTGAGCAGACCATAGGCTACTTTTTATCCCGGAAAAAATGTCAGGTTCCTGTGGGATTTTAAAGTTAACGCGGACGAAGTCGTGGGCAGAAGCTAGTAATCCAAATAAATGTTTAATATTTGCTAGTGTAATATTTTATACCTGAATGTTTGTTACTATTATTTCAGGCATCACTTATTCAGCGGATTGCCTGGCGTTTTGCGTGATGGCACATTTGCTGTGGCCCACCCGTTCCGAGCAGTACTTGCTGCTCGCACCCTCTGATTATACAGGTAAATGTACTGGCAATTTGCAAAACAACTTTAGTACCATTCCACCAAGCCAACTAGGCGCCTGACAAATGTGACGTCAACCACACAAAAAGGCGGTGGCGGGTATGCGGGCGGGTTATTTCTTGATGTCATACATAGCTACGCGGCTTCGCGTATTTTTCGGTCTCACGCTAGTCTGCTTATTACCGAGCGATACATGGCATACTGGATAATAGAAGCTACGATTTAAAAAAATAAGATTTTTAAGTATGATTTAGAACGAAAAAATATCGCACTGTCTATCTTAACAACTGATTATTATAGGCGCTTTATTATTATCCCCGTGCAGTATTTGTTTTTATATAGCTACAGGGTATATGTATTATGTTGTGATTAGCATCAGTTATTTTCCATTCTTATCTTATCACATATTGTTTCATGGACGGATCTCCTAAGTTTAATGGAAATTAAAATTCGATGGCAATTGAACGACCGCTTGTCGCAGTGGTTCGAGCGTAGGCCGCTCGGCTCATTGCATCGGATGGTTGCGGGTTCGATCCCACCAGAAGCAAATTTCAGAAACGACCTTTTCGTAATTTACCCTGGTCTGGGTGTCACTGGGATCGCCCCTAGTCCATTGTATGGTACTCATAGTACAAGCTTTGATTAGTTTGGGACCATACAGTTGGTGTGTAAGGCTCTTATAAATGCATCTCAAAGTTGAGATCGATCTTAAGATGCAGTTTTGACGTTTAATGTATGAAACATCTGTCAAAATCAGCATCTTAAGATCGATTTATACAGCATTTATTAATACAAGCCTAAGTCTGGCAGTATTTATTTATTTAAATAACGAATGCGAATAAATGCTGCTATGTTTTTATTCCATTCATTAAACCAACTTTATAAGAAGTAATATTTTAATTCCAGCGGGTATAGACGAGCTGGATGAGTTCAACGAGTCCCCGCACGTGGTCCACAGCGACACTGTAGCGCTCACCGCTGCAGAGTCCATTAACGCTGACGACGAAGATGTCATATTCACAAGAGCGTCGCACAAAAACGGCACTGCGTACTCATAGCAATGTGCAGTAGAACCTTGCAAACAGGCTGTGGAAATTTTAACTTGAATTCGAAAGCTTATGTCAAACATCTATAGGGCAGTTCAGAGTTTCGGACAGAAAGGAAAATGCCAAAGCAATTTACTGGCTTTATTGAAAATAGGACCGTATTACCATAGCTTTAGCCGCAATTCACACCGCGTCGCGAGTCAGGAGCATGCGCACGCCGACTGTGTCGACATTCAATTTTTTTTTAATTCATTTAAGCTAGAGGTAGCACTTATGAATCGTTAACATTTTAGCGTTACCACAGGTTCGTAATGTTGCTTCCATTGAGAAGAGCCGGCAAGAAACTCAATGGTTACTCTTCACACAATTTTCTACTTTAGGCTATAGTAATACGGTCCGGTCCTATTTTCAATGGAGCCTGTACATTGCTCGGGCATTTTGCCGTTCTGTCTGAACTGACCCTATAAGTACCCTTTTGACCACCACATTCTTATTTCTAATTTTATCCCACTGGTAGTTTGCGAGCGGGGCTGTATGAGTGCGAGTGAGACGAGACGATCTTACCGCGCACTCGCACCCAGCGTGTTGATTGGGAAACCCACTAAACTTGCAACTAATTTCTTCGGTGACGTAATTATGCGATAAAATTTTAGGCCCATTTGGCCCTATTTATTTAAAATTCATAAGAAGGTAAGTAATTAAAGGTGAGTCTAACCCGTACTGATGTTTGAATATAAGTATCGCGTCCTCGCATTCCTTTTGGATGAAATTTTCTCTGGGTATTGATTGATATATCGAAGTCATGTTGATGATGTCGTTTTAATATTGTTAATCTTATTATAAATTGACTCTCAATTGGTACGAAACATCCAAATATGAAAGTCGTTCATTTCCTACTGTGTGATAGATAATTAATTCTCTATACTGGGTGTTATTATTAATGAAATAATTCGAAGCACAAACACGGATAAATTTTAACTCACGTTGTACACATGGTCTATGTGTTTGATGGATATTAGGTATCTACTGTTTTGTAGACATTATAACCTATTGAAATATGTACTTAGAAAAATAGGTAAATAGTGCCAACGATTGAACGAACTATTGTGTACTGAATTTGAAGATAGCATAAAATTTTAAGTGTATGTGTAATCATTGTGTCTTTGTGGAAAATATCTGAATTTACCAAAATATAACATAAGTTATTGGGTCGTACATGTGCTGGGTGTGTGAAACTGTTTTTGTGATGTATTTAAATTGAACACGCTTAAAATAGGGTAACTATTATTAATTTGTATTATACTACACACATATACTCGAATACATGGGCCCAACATGCAGCAGAGTAAAAGTACAGATATTATGTTTGGTGAGAGGCCTGCGTGCAGTGTTATCCAAACAGAATTGGGCAAAATTTAATTGCAATTAATTAATTGCAAATTGCATGTGGTGTCACAATTAACAATTAATTGTGATTTGTTCGCGATTGACAAACAAATCACAATTAATTGTTAATTGTGACACCACATGCAATTTGCAATTAATTAATTGCAATTTAATTTTGCCCAACTCTGTATCCAAATTGCTGGTCAAAAGAGCAACCCTTTGTTTGCCGACCGTCTCACAGAGGGACATAATGTTACTAGACGGGCTCTATGGACCCAGTTCTAATGTTGCATTGGGCCTCTGACCAAGTTGGTCTGTTGTTAATAGTCTAGAGTAGACTGGAGACTTGTAATACTAATTTATCATCGATACCTATTATTTAGTAGATGATACATTTATTTATTTATATAAAACATTGTAATACCCGTGGCCCTGTTAGTTTCATTATGTATTTGTAAGTATAGATTTTGTTATTAATTTTATCTTTTTATGATTTCTGAAAAAATAAAATAGAAATAAATGTAAGGATGAATGTATAAAATAACTGAACTTTGAAATCTTATGAAGCATAGTTGATACATTTTGTATACAAACAATTATTTGAAATAATATTACATAAACTTAGTGAATACGTTATGTACAGTGACTAGTAATGTTAAAGTACAATTAGATCTCAATCAATATGTTTTTGATACCGAGCTGCTGGAAGTTTGTAATTTTATGTAATTTGCTTTTTATATACACAATCTACATACTTAATGTTATTTGTCTATTAAGATAATAAGTGTGCTTAGTTGTAATCAGTATAAAATATTAATTAGATCAAAGTTAGTCACGATTTTCAAGACATTCCCCAAATGCTAACTTTTTGTTGTTGATAATAGATTTTTATAGAGATGCATGTGCATTCTCCCATGGAAGTATAATGTTGCCTTGGGCTGTAACTATCAATATTCACCACATACACTCTCTCCCCTCTCCATACGGCCTGATAATGGACAAAGATACGCTAAGAAATAAGCACAATGACGGTTTTTTCCTATAGCTTCATCTTTAATAGGTCTTGTGGAGGTGTGAGCACGAGCATCCCAAAATGAAAATAAAGTCGCAATTAATTCAATTTAATTAGCACATTGAAATATTATTATGAAAGGCATACTCTTATCATAATGTGATGTATTTATTATAGGTAACAAACCTACACTGTTTTAAATATGTATTGTCAATATAGTACCTATGTTATGTGTAAGAATAGGAAAGCTAGTAATATACTTTTTTGTTTATAAACGTTTATTTTACTACAAGCATGTTTTAATAATCCTTTTTCATCTTGTTATTATTGGGTCTAACGACAACGGCTGACGTCTAATGCTGGCCATACACGCTACGGTGTACCGGAGAGGTCTACCTGTGCAGGTATGCCTGCGCAAGTGAACCGGAGCGTGTGTGGGAATAAACCTGTGCAGTTTTTTAAACCTTCGCAGGCGACCGGAGCAAGATCGAAAATCAATTATTTTGAAGATCGCTCCGGTAGACCGTAGCGTGTACGGCTGATGGTCCATTACCGCGTTGCGTTGTCGCTGTGTCGTTTTACATATATTTTACAGTGGCATGCCACATTTATGCGTTGCGTCGTCGCATGAGACGTTTCAACGGAGAGATGAAGCGGGGGAGGGTGATGCGGTCGGTGCGATGACGCACAGCGTTCCGCTGCTAGAGGGAGTCGTTGTCCGTTGCGACGACGCTGCGACGCAACGCAGCGCGCTAGTGGGGCATGTCTCTAAGGCGTACATAAAAGGTACTATATCTCACTAAGACACCAGTGGCGGCGCAACCTGTCGCACCACGATCAAAATGACTGTTGTTTTTCGCTTGGTACCTAAAGACACCTCGGTGGCGCCGCCATGGTGTCCTAGTGGGCTAAGGACCCAACGGTCATTATAGGGGGATGTAGGTTTAGAAAAAAAAACAATGCCAACAACAATAATTTAATTTCCCACACACTAGGTACATACACCATAAAAGAATAAGCTAGCACAATATTAAATGGAGAGTTGAACATAGTGTATGCAGTAAATTAAATATTAATAATACATTCATAGATATATGAATTAAGTTTAACAAAAACATAGGTACGTACCTACGCTATAAGGGCGGGTCACTTTATCGGCTGACTACCCCGTCATCATTTCAACTGTTGTTTTGATGACCAAAGTACAAACACTTAAACCGCCCTTACAGCATACAAAATACAACTATCAATTATGTAGGTATGTAATTTTATATTCTCTAAACACATAGATTTTTCTTATTAAATAAGAAATACTGATTCAGCCTTACAGGCTTTAGTCAGATAATAGTGACACGATTGGGTAGGTACTCTAGCATCGATTTAAAAACGGTTCTAGATACTAGACTTGCTAGGATCGAAGAACTTTCAAATTTATAAATTAGGCAAATCCCTAGCGCTGTGGTATCAGAAAAATAACATATTTTCGTTAAGTAAGTACCTACTTAAAGCTGTATCGAAGTTTAAGGAAAGGTAAGTACCTAACTAATACCTAATCCACTTAATAAGTAGGTACTAATAGGTGTTTCGCGTAGAAAAACAAGAGGTACGAGATCATAAAACTCGGTAAGTATAAAAAAATAAAAATTATTTGCCGGTTACTCATGTATATGCGGACAAAATAAGTATTATGTAACGTTTTTGAAACGACAAATAAAGGTGGATACTATGAATCATGCTCAAGCGCTTAAACAAAGAGATCTTGATTAGGTACTTATCAAGAATGGAATGTGATTTTCAGCAAGCATGATTTTATTTTATACTTACACGAAACATACTAAGTAGGTAATTGTCAAGTTGGGGATCCTATTTACCTATTAAACCAAAGTAGGTGATCTGTGCAGTATACCTACCCTAGATACTTTTGTGTGTAAGTAGGTGTAAATTTTTTTTTTTTTACCAACAATTAGGTTCCATAATAAACGTGTATTTAATAATAACTACAAAGTTAATACCAATCGATAAAACTATTACTCATAGGAAGCGAGCTAATCAAACGCTTGACCAATGAATCGTAAAAACTGGGGCAGCGTTCACCTATTACAGATAATACCTATGATATAGGTAATTCTATAAAGCTTTCAGTGAGCCGGTTCGACCTTTCTGTAAACGGCTTGACCTTTGATCTTTATCATATAGGTATCAGTTATGTATTCATTCAGTAAACAGGTACAAAAATAAACCGTATTTATATTTTTTTTAAATGCGATTCCAGTGACACCCAGAGCAAATTCCGAAAAAGCCTTCCGATATTTGCTCCGGCGAGAATCAAACCCGCAATACCCAATGCATTGAGCCGAGCGGCCCACCCTCGAACTATTATGCCAAGTGGCAGAGTTGGGCAAAAATGAATTACAATTAAAGGTACCTATTTGTCACAATTAACAATTAATTGTGATTTGTTTGTCAATCGCAAACTAATCACAATTAATTGTTAATTGTGGCAATTAAATTCAATTGAAATTAATTAATTGTTATTAATTTTTGCCCAACTCTGCCAAGCGGTTGTCAAGTCAAGTAGGTAGGTACTTAGATACATTTTTCGCCAGTGCAAACCAAGGTTAATATCAACACAAGACGGCGTCGTCGGCTTGCTTGCGTTAAATGTATATTTAAGTACGACGTTGCGATATAAATAACCTAAACATAAAATACAACATCATAATCATCATATCGATGCTACAAGGCGTCTGGTTCACGCCAAATAGATAGATAATTTTAGATAGAAGTGGCTAGAGGCCGACCTCGGAAGCCATAGAGTTGATGTGTTTACGGTGCATTTCTATCCAATATACTGTGTCTCTACCTACTCTATAGTAAGATAGATGGCAAATAAATATGTAGTAAATTATCAAGTAGGTATATAATACTTATATAAAATAAGCTTAAGTAGGTATATATAAAATACACTACTTTTGTACAAAGTGTAGGTTTACCTAATTTAATTAGGTAGGTATTTACCCCGATACTTTTTAAATACTTAGTAGTACCTACCCAGTAACATACCAAAAATAAATTCGGAGAAATATATTATGCACATTTTTACTGCAGTCTCAAAACATTGCAATTCATGATTATTACTAATGGAAAAGATTACATGGAAATTGATACTTATTTCATTGAACATGCATTGAACTATGTTAATATCTCATTAAAACTGAATTGAAGACCTAAATTAAACAATAAATAAATAAAAAAATACCTACGAAATGCGAACATTAGGTAATAAATATTAAATGTTAGTATCTACATTAATGTTACACAATTAGTAATTATGTCAAAGATTTTATAACAATAGAAATAATATCTATGAACAGGAATGTACAAACAGAATTTACAATTTCATTCAAGTATAAATAATAGTAACAATTTTATGGAAGTAAATAATAATAATATAATTTACTATTAATGTTCATCCAAACGTCAAATGGTGAACTAGAAAAATATTTTTTTTTACTTTCTGGTTAATAATAAGATAAGTAACAGTATGTATTATAATTCCAATTATAAAATTGAACGACAATATAACTGCCTCTTTAATTATTTATCTTACCGATAACATATTTAGGTAAGTACTTAATTATTTTTAAGATACTATTCATAATTTAGAAGGTAATTTTAGACTTTGTGACAAACCCTGGATAATTTTAAAACCAGGATATTTATTTGGCCTGAGAGAAGTACAAATATACTTATTAGACAATATTCTTGTACAATATAAATTGTAAATAAGTAATAAAAATTCTATTTTTTTATTTAATAAGAATACAAATAAGTATTGTTTGCTTGCTGCATGAAAATTAAATAATGTAGAGCACAGCAAGCAAATAAGTAGTACTTAATAAGTACATTATATATATATTTTTCTAAGTTTGACTACCCCAGACATTTATAAAAACATCGACGTCAAACTTCACAACTTAGCTACATAAAATGTAACCGTCAACGGATCATGAGATTCTTTGCCAGTTTTCGAAAAGGTAAACTGAACTTGTGACCGAACTAAACCCTTATAAACCAGTAAAACTAATTTGTTAGTATTAAATTAACCATACTCGATTTGAGACTTGAGAGCCTGCAATCTTTCTAATAAGCTATCCAAAGATATTCCTCTAAAAGATTAGGTATACAAATAAATAACAAGATAATTATAATATCACGTAAGTAAGTAGAGTTTTTTATATTTTCTTACTTAACACCAATCACACTAGACACCTTTAGCGTAACGAAGTAGGGGTAGACCATGACATATCGATAAAAAAAAAACAAAATTTTTGCTAAAAATTACTTAACTACCACGACGGTATTAGTCCGGGTTCCCTAGAACATTTATTTTTTATTAGTATCAAGCTAATTTTCCGTGAGTAGCTTCATTTTGATGAGACGCCCATCAATTTCTGTACGAAAAATCTTGATCGTGGTAGGTAAGAGGGGTGATGATGATGATAATGATTCTCAAAAATTGTTACTACAAATTTTTTGTTAAATCTAACGATAATTATCTAAATTATTGAAAAAAAAAACATATCATCTGGTTAGTAATCATTTTTGATGACCTCGTTATCGATACATGTTGGAAGGGGGGGACTCTTAAATCAAACCATACATTTTGTATTTTTTCGAATAATTTAGATAATTATCATCAGATTTAACAAAAAAAAGAACAATAATATTTATTTCAGAATCATCAGATCATCATCATCACCCCTCTTACCTCCCACAATCAAGATTTTTCGTACAGAAATTGTTGGGCGTCTCATCAAAATGAAGCTACTCACGGAAAATTAGCTTGATACTAATTTTAAAAAAAAACTAGGGAACCGGGACTATATGTTATCATCAATTACGTAATAGATTCAAAGAGTTAAAATTATACAAACATATTGCTTGAGGTACTAAGTGTTAAGATAAACAACGTTAAAACTAGCCAGCCATGTTTCTAAGATGTAGGTATTTATAGACATAACATTCGCAGACAACATCAACAAACAGACTTATATAGGCGAATGCACATTGTAGAGTACACGCGTCATAATGTACCCCCAAGTATAGATACAATGTAAATAGACGAAGGCTTTCCTAGATGCTTAGGTATTGCGTTGCTTCCGTACTCAAATGCGCGTTCACCCTATGACGGCTAGAACTACGTTTAACACAGGCTTAGCTTTAGATTCTTATTCACAGGCTCATCCTTGGAAAGTATGAGCTGCAAGCGGTCTACTAATGACAACTAGACAAAGTAGATATTAATACTAGAATATTAATTTAGTAAAAAAAAGATGAGATTCTGATCCTCCAACAATGCTTACAAGCATAACAAAAACATAGGTACTACCGTAGGTAAGTACAATAATTCCTTCCGGCATAAATTTTATAATAGTAGAAGTACATAACAAGATCTTATAGTTAGAATATTTAAAACAGTCGTAGTACATACATATTATTTTTTGCATACACGGTACAGTGAAGATACACAAACATCATCTCAAAAATGTTTAACCGTTTATTCACAATATAAATTCGAATGAACAGTTAAACTAATAGCAGTTAGATAAATATGGGCATAACAATATTTTTGCTGTCTAAACAAATTTTAATTTTCTTACGTCAAAACAGAGAATTACATCGAAAAAAGATTAGAAATATTACAACTGTACATCCTATCACAAACACTATCTAACCCGAGGAAGATTTAAGCGTATCAAGAAATACTAATAGTAGCAAAAACATATTGTTACTTCAACGGCGGCCACGTGGCGCTGTGGGGCCGCTAACCGAGGCCAACAGCCGCCTTGGCACTAGAAGCCGCGCATTTCCTCTAGCAGGTCTCGACGCACCCGGCTGCCTTAAATCCGCAAGATGCGAAGCGTAACCATCATTTAAAGTTGTTGCCATATTGTTATACTTTTTACTAATCCGCCCGATAGCATATATCTGCTTTGAAGATAATCCACAATTGTTATACACAGTTATGTCTTTACCAGATCCGTAAGCAGCGTGTAGAATTACACCGTGTTCATTGATTAGGTTATTCAAATGTGCGGCTTTGTGCCCTAATGGATCCGTTGAGAAACCATCTGAAAAGAATACTAAGCCGTGAGGGAAATTATGTTCGGCTAGCCAAGATACAACTTTCCTTTGTTGCATATCAGGTCTCCCAGTTATATATAAAATGAGATAACCAAGATCTTGCCAAAATCGCACTACGTCAACCGCGCCAGCTCTCACTTTAGGATCTCGGCCAGTAACCGACACGCTAGCTGTAAAAGATCCGTCGATACTAAAAACGACACATTCTGTTTGTGGCGGTACAACGGCCAGATGAAAATGGCAACTAGTATGATCGCCCCGGACGACAACACGTAACGGGTATATACCGCAAGCAACGCTTTCTCTTTCTGACAGTGTATACGAAATTCTGCCAGTTTTATCAGTAACTACAGTCGATAATACCGTCCATTCGCCAGCAGGCGGATCCTTCATCATATAGATATCGACTTTTTCACCAGTTAACGTAATCATGTCCAACGGTCCGTACATAAATCGAGCCGTGAAGGTTTGCGGACATCCCTCTTTCACAACAACGTCGTTAGCCCTGTGGTTGGCAGCGACATTTTTCAATTTCACCGAAGTCCGCTTTCTCATCCATTTCTCTCTTTCTTGTCCAGGTTTAAATAAGAGACATTCTTTATCTTCTGAATGTCCATATAAAGCTAAATCGAAATGACCGATTTGACGCAAAATAAACGCTATTACATCTGAACTTTCCCAGTAGCTAGCATGGAATAAATGCGGTAAAGCATTTGTTGGGAAATTAGTTAAACCTTCTGGGCAATATAAAGCGTAATCCAGACGCTTAGATCCCCACCATTTTTGTTGTAAGGCGTTCATTGTCATTAATGGTATGTTGTCCACTAAACCACTGACTGTACTTTGAACTGATACTTCAGAAAGCCTTCTCAGAATTGGTGTCGGTGGCATTTGCAAATGATCTCCAAATAATTGTGGGTGACTCTGTATCAGCTCCATTAAGTGATAGGGCTGTCCATTACCTAAAGGATATTTGGTATATCTAGCGACATTTATTGGTGGTAAATTTGTGAATCTAGCTGATAGCAGCGGCTCCAATCTTGAGCCAACAGGGTCCGTAGGGTGGAACAAATTAAAGACTTGTTGCACAGGTGGTTTCATAATATCACGAAATTTGTCGTCAGATATCTTCCTTGAAGCTAAAATTAATGACAACGGGCTTCCAAACGTGAAAAGATCAGTGACTTCAAATTCAAATTTGATATGATTGTCGCTTGTTGAAGAAGAACGCCTTCGCGGGGTCGGCGCTTGTAGATGTGATTTATTTAAGTAATGTGGTTCAGATGGATCATTTGGAATAGTGATCTCAGTATCTAGAATGCTGCTTTCACTATCATGTCTTGATTGATATTGTAAGCTTCGAATAAGAGCATCATAAGCTAGTACGGAGCCCATGCTGTCACCCACGATACAGACTTGCCCATTAAATCCTTTACCATCATCAGACTTCACGAATTCATTATAAACTGCATTTGCTGAGTTTATTGTTTTTGTTACAGATTCTGGATAATCAGGAGATGTCGTAGCTATTAATGGTATAGCACCAATTGGTATAAGATCGTTAGTAAGGGAAGGAGTTTCAATTGTCGATGGTGAACAATCAAAACTGTAGGGGCTCAGGGTAGATAGCACGCCCAAAGCTTCTGTACAGATTGATGGACACGAAACAAGTCTTATTGTTATATGTCCAATAAGCGTAGGGTAATGTTGTCGCATTACAGATTCAAAAGCTCCTTTGAAAGTTGTGACATCGGATTTTTTGGCAGTCATATCAACATTAGCATCTAAAACACTTCCAGCATGGAATACCAGTATTAAAACTGTTGTTGGGCAAGAACTGTGTACAGGTGTTTCTGGGCAACCATCTATACTAGGATGGCTTTGCAAATTAGGCATTCTACGAGAACCTCTCTCTGAGGTCACTCTCTTTAAGAATGTGGGATTGAATATACTGTCATCCTGGCTACATTGGGTGGGAGAAATATCGATATCTCCTTCATCAAGGGAACACATTGAAGACCATTTATTAAATGATGATTCACAATCATAAAATTCGTCTTCAGACCCAGTTTCAGTTTCTGATTCTCTCACTAAGGTTTCCATACGCCAATTCGCTGCTTGTGCTTGTAAACTTTTAATAGAGCCAGATGAAGATGATCTAAGATTTGTTTTGGAGGTTTTAATTTCAGATGGAGGGGTGCCTTCAGGTGTCAAATGCTTTTGAATCCTCTTTTCAGTGTTAGTTTTCTTTGTAACTAATGGTGTTGGTACATCTTCATTCTTTTCTAGACTGCTCATTGTTGCTGCAAGCGATTTCGAATTTTCTTCTGATACATCGAGTTCGTCACTTGTATCACCTGCCATCTTCTTCTGTAAAGCTAACTGTGTTTGCCTTTCTATTTCCCTTATGTCCTCCATTGTGAGACCGTACCACTCATCTTGCCAAGCCCATGCTTGGCGATGAGCTCTCAACATTGTTTTCCTTAATGCAACATCATGAATGAATTTTTCCAACTTTGTTTGCATACCCCAGTACCTGAATTCTACTCTACAGAGTTTATAGGCACACATGAGAGACTTCCCATTTGGCAGTGGTTGGGTTTTGCCCTGTACTTCCCACCAGTAGTCTTCTAACCAGTTTTCAGAGAGAGGCCCTCTGTTACATTTTTGTGACACAAATAAAGTAGGGTCTTCTTCTTTTACATAATCAGCACCAAAGAGCTGATCTTTAGCAACATCGATAACATCAACTATTCTATTTTTTAAGTCACTTCCAGTTAAATTGAAGACATTTTCTTGGTGGCCATTATCAGCATAATAATAAGTTTCTATTTCTAATGAAAACTTTTCAACAAAAGGACATGTGTATCTTGTTTTTGTGTATGGATAAGCATTCCAAGCTTCTTCAGACACTGTTAAGGCAGACTTTGGAAGCAAACTTTTAAACCAACCTGGTAAATGGCTACCAACATGATAGATTTTTTGCGTGTACTGACCTTTACCCCCGGGCCCATCCTCATAAGGTTCATTGACTAGAATCTCCACACCGCTGCCCTCTCCAGAGCTTTCTTCTCTGCTTTTTTTGGCTATCATGTAGAGCTGCGCAATCCGGTACTCCTCTACCGTTAGAGGCAAAGGTATTCTGTATTCTTTTATCAGCATCTTGATAGTTCACTGTAGCTTTCTAAAGAATTTACATATCCTGAAACAACATATTGGAATTGTACTTATCCATTGAGTAATTTATTTTGGACAACAAGTTGCCACTTTAGTATCGCATTGTTTTTGTCAGGTACCTAATTGATAAGATTAATTTGATAAGGAGGTCATTAAGTTGGCAGTTGCTTACACATAAACTTGTCTAAATATTTATGTGAAATTAAGTATAATTTGTTATTAGGCAGGGATCTGTTGTAATTGCGACCAACTTTTACCCGTCATACATTACAGGTAAAGAATTGTTACTTACCTAAAACCTAAGTAATATAATTAATGCACACAAAATGTAAGCATATTTTGCATTGATACCTTTTATAGTACTGTGGCCTATGAAGATTTGGAATAATATTTAATTTTAGGTACCTATTGAGTAACCTATTGAATTGTTTATAATTTTTAACAATCACACTAAATAAAAAAAAAGGTACAAGTACCTAGTAAAAATATTTCTCTAAAACATTATTTATCAGTGAAAATAATGTAAAAAACTACTTAGGTAATGATTTTCTACACTTACCAAAAATGACAACGTATCCCAAAAAATAGGTAATGTTAACTGCATAATATGAATGTTATTTATATTCACCTTATGATTCAAAAGAAGATTTCACATAACTTCATTCTGTACACTACATTTTTAATTCAACATTATTCACGAATCCAACACGAATCTACGACAAACGGGGCACGATCTACGGATGAACTTTGACATTTTCGCAATGGTATCGTAATGTCAATATGGCCTAAGTGCCATTCCATTCCATGTTGTACACACAACTATCGGTTTTACTAAAAACGATAATGAACAAAGATAACACTTTGCATTTTCTCCGTGAGCACGTATATTACGCCAGCCAGTCTATTTTGTGATAAAAATATGCAAGATCGCAGTCGCAGCCAGTGATCTGCGTGCGAATAAAGTAAATAAATAGATTTCTTCTACCTACCTAACTAGCGAAGTTTGTATATGTGCGATCGTAGATTGGAACGCTGTTGATTCTGCGTAGGTACGATGCAGTCGTATCTATAGGTAGTCTTTTACTACGTTAAAAAAAACACGTAAAAAGGGAGCATGAAAGGTTCAGTATGAAAAAAATAAATCTTCAGCAATAAAATGGAATCAAATAGATATTACGTCGATATATCTCTACCTACTAATATACAAAGACGAAAATCCTGATTGATATAAAAAGAATTCGTCATTTTTGAAGTGTGAATTATAAACATTGGTGATTAGGTTTCTTTTTATAAATAAAAAATATTAATTTCAGCGTTTTTGAAAACTCAACACCTAAGGGGGAAAAATAGGGGATGAAAATTTGTAAAATATAAAGAAGAGGTTGGCGTAGAGCAGGTTTTTTGTAAAAAAATAAATAAAATGTTATTAAAAATAAAAACAGAATATTAGTTAGGCTTTTTTTTTTTTTTTTTTTTTTTTTTTTGAATTGACAATACGTTGTTGGCCAGAGTGGCCTCTACAACTTCACCCGGACTTTGGTGAGTGCAAAGTGCGCTCCAACCAGAATTAGTTAGGCCCTAGCACACGGCGGCATAGCGTAGGCGTAGCGTAAAGACGCAACGAGTACGAGACGTGCAGACTTCTACACACGACGCGTAGCGTAGGCGTAGCTTTTTGTAAGCAAAATGTCATTAGTTAAAAACATGGCGACACTGATACCAGATGTTTACCTAAAAAGGTCTAGTAATTAGTCAGTAAAGTATCAGCCACTTTACTAATAGGGTTTGGGGGGGTATTTTAGGCCTAGCCAAAGGTATTCCTGTGCTTAACGCATCAAAAAATTGTAATATTATATTTTACTTGACACTGGCATATGCGAAAAGCCACGCCATAACGAAGAAAAAAAATAAAAATATTTCTACACTTGCTTTTTTACGCCAGCACGTTACGCCTGTCGTAATGACGATGAACATCTCATACGCTACGCTGACGCACCGCTTCGTGTGCGGACTTGTTAGAAAATGTATGTGCTCGTAATGCGTCCTACGCACGTAATACGATACGCCGCTTGTGCGGAGGGGGTTACTTTAGAACAAATTAGATGCTCGCGCACTTGCGCCGCGTCATATCGGGGGCTTGGCCTTGATGTTACGTGGCTGGACTATGAATACGGTCTCTTTGCTAGATGGACATGAGAAAATCGATAGCAGTCGTCGCAGAATTAAAGCGCCGACGTTATATATTTATTTATAGATACAAACGAACGTAGGTAGGTACTACTATGAACTTGCAGCTAGTGCTAACACGATCAAGCAGCATGCATGTGGCTTGATTCTATTACGAAATACCTTCATAGAACTACTTACCTGGCCTACTAAACATCCTACTTTCAATTTACATGAGTTCTGCATCGTAGATCTATTGATGTCGTTGTTGGGTATAGCGAACCTACCCCTTAGCGGAATACAGAAGTGATGATTCTACTGCCTCATTGATCTTTTGTCGTTAGCGCGAGGTCCTCCGTTCAATTTCTGAATTGTGTAGTAAGTATTTGGCTATAAAAATAGATTAAAGCCAGCGGCGTCGGCCTATCTTGATAATGGTCAAACGTGGGCAGAGCAGAACCGATTCTCATAAAGATTGCTAATTGCCATCTCGCCGATACGCTATCGAACGATAAAAACGACGTTAAAATCTGTTTATTCGTTTTAGGTCTCCGATGCCAGGCAGATCGAATGTGATAAACTTATAATTCTTCTTTCCGTTGCGTCGGCGGTAAAAAATATGTAAGTACCTACCTAACTAGGTAACATAGGCTATGCTAAGTGAAAATGCCAACAAGCAATGCGATTATTATCCGAAGCCATAACGTAGCTGTTGCATAGATTTGCAACTTTACAAACAAATCCTTGTTAGAAACCTTTGAAAATGTAGGTAACATGGGAAATCCGGTCGCAATGCAGATTGCTCTTGATTTTCGTTTTAGGGAGCATTCAGACTGAATGCTTTTAGCAGTTGAATAGATGCGTTGCGTTGATAGCTATGTAGAGAAGGTGGCAGAACGAAATACAGGTCACACCTAGGTCAGTCGAGGATGGAATTGGGAAGGTCAACTCTGAAAGGCATGGTAAAGTTATAGGGACATTCTGAAAGTTGTGCGGGATAGCGCGCTAAAACTTAAAAGCAGAGTTAGCTTTTAAGTGCACTTGCTTTGAGTGGAATATAAATTCGCACTACAAGCGAATCCGTGTTTCATTTCAATTTCTACTGGGTAGGTTACTGTACTGTACTGTACTAATTGCCCACGGTACGCGCCCATCCGAAGACCGAACCTATAGTCTGATTTTTAATTGGACGCAGGAAACCGAAAGCTGAAAATGTCACTGTTCTATGAATTTGAACCTTATTTGTTCTATTTATATCGAAAAATGACATTAGCACCTGTCACTTTACTTCATCTAATTAAAAATCAGAGTATACATCATGTTGTACTATGTAAGCAACGTATCTAACATTAATGTGTGAGTAAATAAAATACTTGACTTAATAAATAGTTTCATTTACTTATGTAGAATTAGTTGTATAAAGGCACTTACGTCAAAGGTTAATTCTCTTACAAAAATAAAAATGAGTTATACTTAAGAACTAACCAACACATTTAAGTTCCTATATAAAAATATTATTACATAATTAATAATATTTTCGAAAAATACGTATCCAATCTGCTTATTAGGTTTTTTAAAGTATGTACTTAGAAAAAAAAAATGTAACATTAATACTTAGCGTATTTCTCTAAAATAAATAAATTAACCAATTAGTATTTGAGTTATATCTTTAAATGATTTATGAAGAGCCTCGATAAACTGGGAACTGTCATTGTGCGATTTGTAACTTGTCACAGCAGCCCCTAATTTGTCAGGAAAAGCCGAATATCTGAAACAATAACGTTACTTTTTAAAACCTTAATAATTATACCGTCTCTAATTACCCCGCCCCGCCCGCCTGATACACACCACCTGCCTGGTACAGCGGCTCGCTACGATCCCCGTGAGCCTTCTGTGGTCTGCCCTGCCTCGAGTCAGAGACCGAGGCCCTAAGTCGCTTAGCCATTGAACTGCTATTGTGGTCGACGGTCAGAATCAACGGACCAATCAGAGGGTCGATCACTATAGCAGCTCAATGGCAATGGCTAAGCGACTTACGGCAGAATACTCAAAGGCTACTTAAATATTTATTTTTATTAAGTCCCACTTAGGGCGAGGCTCCATCTACGCGCTGTGCTGCGTTGCGCTGCGTCGTCGCAAGATTTTGTACTGGCACGTCACCCTCCCCGCTTCGTCTCTCGCCCGCTGACACCTGCGACGACGCAGCGCAGCGCAGCGTAGCGCGTAGATGGAGCCCGGCTCTTAGCAGTATGAGACGTCGTTAACTGTCATTTTTTGTATGGCGCGGCAAAGTTAAGCAGCTCTCAAATTTAAGTTGCGTTCGAGTATTCGGCCGTTAGGGCCCTGGTTGAAAACATGTGATAGTGTACACGCGGCAGGGCCGCTCGCTCTCCGCACCATTGGTTGAATTTATATCATGTTGGGCTTCCAGCTCTCTCACTCATCGTACGAAACGCAGCTGTAATACCTCCTTTACGCCGATCTAAATCGATCGATCTCTGGTTGATTTACGATGGAAGAAATTAGTCTTACCCAATCCCAAAGCCTTCTTTATGAACTGGACCGAAGCCTCCCGCCAGCACGGGGGGAGCGGACAGCGTGCTCGTACTCAAAATGGACTTGTTCAAGAACTTATACTCGTAGGAATCGAATATTTCAGGTTTAGACATGTTGCTTTCTTCGGCGATCTTCATGAGCGCAAACATATGGCGGTCGAAACCTTGTCCCATCGCCGCTTCCTTTATCAACTGCGAGTGGTTTGTAGAGCATTGTTGCATAATGTTCTGCAATTCTTCCTTGGAACTTTTGTTTAAGTAAAGAGCTTCGCAAAATTTCTGTAAAAAGATGTTAGAGAGACGCTATTGTTATAGAAAATCTAATCTATACTAATATTATAAATGGGAAAGTAACTCTGTCTGTCTGTTACTTCACTACTAACCCGCTAAACGCTGTGTGACGTCACATATTTTTTATAATTTTCAGAAATTTTCAAAATTTTTCGTTAAAAATTCAAATTTCGGTTTTAATACTTAGATATATTAGATTTTTTTATGTGACGTCACAAAACTTAGGACCCCTCCCACCCCCTTGTCACACAATGTCACATTTCGTCAACCCCCTCCCCCCCTTTACGTGTGACGTAATTAATGGATGGCCCCTAATTCCTTATTGTGTCTACTATTGCAGCATTCAACTGTTAGATGGGGAGCCGTAGAAGGGTTTTCTGGATATACTCAAGCGCGTCAGATTAAGATAAGGGAGATAGCTTACATATTTATAAGAACCTCAAAAAAATATGAGCCCTTAATATTGGTGGGTTTGCTCAGGGGAACCAAAAAAAATATTAGACCATATTAAAATAGTCGAGAGCTTCAGATTAAGATAAGGGGGATTCATTACTAGCTAAGAAGTGTCAAAAGTGTCAATTTTGCTAATTTGATCGTCAGTCTAAGAAATGGGAGCATCTGTAGGTAAGTTTCACTAACCACCCCCTTTGAAAATCTGACGCGCTCGAGTATTTTTTATTCTTCAATTTATCATGTTGCAGCATGAAAAATATCAATATCTGACACGCTTGCGTATTTCCATGTCATGTCATTGTTTTTTTTACAATTTTGAAATTTATATGTAGATGCTTCCCCCACCGGTGGAAATATCTAGGACCATTTATTCTTCCTATCATCTAATCTACCAAATCTAATAGGTTTCCGCGACGCTGGAGTAAATCCACAGTTAGCATCACGGGCTCCCCCTCTATGGTTAATAAATTAATGTATTGTATTAGATAACGCACCTTTGTGATATCGGTACAAGGGCGCATAGTCTCCGTTCTACCGTGTTTGAAGGCGGATGTGCTACAGGACTCGTATGTACCCACGAAACTACCTCTCAGGAGATGATGAGCAGCCTGGGAACAATAATGAGTGCATAAGTACTTACGTAATTAAAGTTGGGTACAGCTAACACAATGGAAAGAGGTCCTTATACCCTTTTAATTAATGGTAGGTAGATACGCGAGCGAAAAGTAAAGCTCAGAACGCATGACTTTTTTTAATGACTGGATATTGTTGCTCTTGCCTCTCTAGTGTTATATTATTCTCTTTGTGTTAGATTCGTATGCGGCAAAAAGGGCTAGTTTGTTCTGGTGTTGATATTTCTGTGATTCTTTAACATACAAGTTCCAAAGTACTTAAGTATTATGTGGTCTTAGTGGCCAACCTGGTGTCAGAGTTGTTCAAGCCGCCCGAAGGCCTCTGACAAGGGTTAACAACTGCTTCCTAGATCACAACAACCGGGAACAACTTTTAGGTGCCCTCCGAAGCACGAAGACGCTCAGTTCAAATGCCACTAAATGGTCACCCATCTCTGACTGATCTTCCCAAGCGTTGCTTAACCTCCGAATGTTTACCGATCAGTGATTGCTGCTGGCTATGCGCGCCTCAAATTCTGAGGTATTTATGTATAAGGGAGTAGATAGGTACCTGAAACCCGAGTTGCATTATGCAGTCTGGACTGACTTTGTATTTCTTGCACGCTTCTTTTGTGAGGCCATTGTACAAAATGTAATCAATGCTCAACGAATCGCACCACGCTTTATACTCCTTCTTTGCGTCTTCAACAAATTGCTTTGATTTGTCATCCAAATTGAATGCTGAAAATAAACAGATGTTATAATTATTAAGAGTCCACTGCTGGATATAGGGACTTCCCCAAAGATTTCCACACATTACGGTCCATCGCCTCTCACATCTAACAGCTTCCTGACTCGTGTAATATTATCGGTCTACCTTGTGAAACCACCACCACCTTCTTTGGGCACATATCGAGGCGTGAGGACGTCTCGTGATGCAGGGGAATGTCGAAGGCAAAAGAGCACGCGGCAGATCACCTATGCGGTGGCCCAACCAAGTTAAGGCTGCAATGAGAATCAATACTAGGTCATCAAATCAACTCATAACGAACACTATAGTTGAAACTAAGCTTTCTTATCAATATAATTTTGAAATCATCGAAATCGGTACATCCGTTGCGATTTCATAACACATTTTATATAGGTAACGTACAGCATGTGCGTGTGACGTCACACGGGACCGTCGGATAGAAGGCGCGCTGTATCTGCGCCGCCGCCGCGCGCCGTTCATTACAAAGCGCGCGTGGTCTAAATGACGTCACAACAACCGCGCGCGAACTTCGCTAGTAATTTGGTCACAGCTTCGTAAATTTTTGTCGTAGACCAAAAATTTTTGCACTGTATGTTATGGATTTCTTAGCTCTATAAATCTGCCTTCTCAACTAAATAGCAGGGGTCGCCATTGGCGACCCCTGCTATAAGTGTACCAGAAGAACAGCAGTGCGTGAGGAGTGGCAAAGAGTTGTTAAGTGTGCTACTAACGCCTAAGAGATGACCACGACTACTCTGCCAAGAGTGTTGCGACGGAGAAAACCTAGTGCGAGGCCATCTTACTAGATCTTCTACTACTAGATTGCAGTGGGCATATTCCCATATATTAAGTGTTGTGCGTGCGGTAAAACATACCTAGACAGATAATCCGACCGTTCCACATAATCTACCTTCATTAATACAAGTAGTAGATTAGAAATCATAATCCCAGTCAGACTAACGATAAGCTTATCGTTCAACCTCGTATTCTATATTTATGTGAAGTGGGAAGTGATATTTCATTGATGCAATACACGCAGTTTAAAATATTACTCACTAGTAGATAAGATACTGCATACAGATTTTAATAGGTTACGCATGTTATAAAACTGATATTAGGGTACTTATATGATACTCGTATGTACGTTAAAAAGTGTGAATAGGTTTTTTTATCAATAAAATATAATCGAATACTATACATAAACCCATGATGATTGCCGTAAAAAGGCATTTCTAATTTGTGTATCTGCAATGAATGCAGGTACCTATAGGGGTCGATATAAGCCGCTATTAACACTGCATTGGGTGGTTGCGGGTTCGATTCCTGCGAGACGCAGACGGCAACGGCCTTTTCTGGGACCGCCCCCAGTCCATTGTACGGTAGCCATAGTACAAGCGTTGCTTAGTTTGGGATCATACAGTTGGTGTAATTCTGACGATTGCGTATTTGGTATAGATAGCGCTTCTTATTGTGACCCATCTTCGATACGGATACGAATACGGCGATACGGGTGGGATCAAATCAATAAGTTATGAACAACGATCTTCAAAGCGTTATGAAGCTATGTACAATAGTTACAAAATTCTTACCCAATTTTCGGACAGTAATATTACTATCCGCAGGTTTAGAATCCGGGTGTATAAAAGGATGTTTTATTGTTTCACCATAGACATCTTGGAAAAATCTCAGGACAGCTACGCCGTCTCCCCACGAGTGTTCAAAGTTTATACCCGGTAAACCATCTCCACTTACAATCAAGCTGAACGATTTGTCAAACCATCTGTAATTGATAATTAACATTAATGTTACGCTTTGCCAGAACCTCCCAATGGTTATCTACATTTTCCTTGCATTGAGGAGTTGGACTGTGCAACCAAGCTCTGAGAGAATTGGGAATTGAGTCTACTAGGCTGTGTACCATCTTAATTATGCAATGCTCACGCGTCGTACCTCGTGAAGGTCAAAGCAATTAACTTATTCGCTGTGATTTAGGTCGCATTCGTCAGCAAAAGAAGTAGCTATATACACATATATTTTATTCCGACAAAAGCGAAGTCTAATACTAATAATCAAGTTTTTATCAGTGCACATTCGTCAGAATATACATAGAAAATTATAAGTAGGTAAGTACTTGTTTACGATGAAAGCGGTAACTTTGCATTCGTCGACCTAAATCTTCACTGATTGCTCTAACTACATGCCAGGCACTTAACCTACCAGAGTACTTAACCTGTTCGAGCCATCTCCATGAAGATATGTCTGTAGAATCCTATGCTTATTATCATTGATTCGTTCATCGTCTAACACCAAATTGAAGATAGCAGAGTCAATCTTATTGAGAGTTTCAGTGTTGCCGGTGTTCTCTAGATGTGCTCGTTGTGTCGCCCATACATCTCTATTCTGACATGTAAGGACCCCTAAGGGATATTCAGCTGCTGGTGAGTTGTCACACATCACTTTAGTTAAATTTCCAAGAAATTCTGATGGTGACAGCAGGTTGCCTGAAAAAACAAAAATCTACATAAGTACTTAACCAATATTTCTCAGGTGATCTTGAAATATTGGGTGAGCCAAAGTCAGTTTGGCAACAACAATATACAGTTATCCACATATCTATTTTTTTTTACTGGCCAATGAGGCTGTAATAATAGTGTAATAGTTGTGATCCTCAGAATTGAGGGAATAAGGAAGAAGATGAGGCTGTCCCACACCTGGGTAAAGACCTCCCCTATTTTCTTCCACACTACTTTGTCCAGGGCAACTTCTGGCTATGTCTTTAGGAGGCGTCCATAAATTACGTGAGGCATTTATGGGGGTCGAGCAAAATCTCACGTGGGGGAGAGGGGGGTCTCGGCAAATCTATTTACGTATTTTTTTTTACCGCCAGAAACAGTGTAAAATTGCAAGAAAACTGGGTTAAATTAAGTTTTTTTTTTAACTAAACCTAACTTTTTTTTTGTTAAGTTAAACATGTTTCTCCTCTAGAATATAGCTTTTGAAAAATCTCACGTGAGTTTAGAGGGGGAGGGAGGGGGTCGAGCAAAATCTCACGAAATCTCACCAAGGGGGAGGGGGGGTCGAAAGATCTCAAAAATCACCTCACGTAATTTATAGACGCCCCCTTACCACAAAAGTATCGAGGATGCTTATTGGCAAAATATTACAAAATTAATACTTATTTTGTATACAAACACTATATCAGCTAGTAGGTAAATAAATAAAAAAGGCCCTGTGAAATGCCAAGGAATTGATTATATCAATAGGTACTATACATACAACATGCAATACAGTACAGTGCCACAACCTATCTGTTCAGGTGGTCAAAACTGGAACTAACATTATTAAACAAATAGCTTCGTTTTTTTTAGTTTTATAAAATAAGTGGCGCCAAAATCATCTGAACAGATAGAGGCATGGCACTTATGGCATAACTACTGCATTCAATTACCATTTGCATCTAAAACATCAAAAATGTAAAAGTTTCCATTTTTTTGAACGAGTACATGCTTGCTATTGGGGTCTCTGAATATTTCATCTTTATTGAGTCTGGGGATACGGGTAGCTCCAAACAGGCCAACAAACTGACTCATATCCAGAGGGAATGCTTTGAACAAATAGGCACCATACCTGAAATGGAGGTTATTTACATTTAACCTTACAGTATACAACAATGGAGTGTGCATATCAAGTTTGAACTGTTGGTTTGGGTATAAATATACATAATATGTTGTATTTTTACTATTCACAAAAATAATACCTATAGGTACATGTTAGAATAAAAATATGCACATAGAAAAACATTTGAGGTCACATTAATAATATTATTACAAGTTATTTGAAAATTAGGAAGTATACTCAAACCTGTTTATTATAGAACTAAACTCATGATTTAATCCCTCATACGCAGCAATCACAGACACTATAGAAAATAGATTGCCTTGTTCAGAGTGCTCATAATGATTTTGAAATTATCTGAATATTTTAGTGACATAGGTAATTATGTACTACACAATATTTATAATAACAGATGGATAATAAATACTTCATATTCACCAAGATACAGCTTCTGGCAACATTCCTGTCACAGTCCTAAACAGTGGAGTATTACTCTTCTTAGGATTCAAATGATACACCTCCGGCTCCAATATCTGTTCTCGTAGAGACAACATAAACCTGACAGCACTTATCAACATATTCGTAGACTTTATAAGCTGATTATTATACTCATTCTTAACATCATTGTTGAACACAAGAAATGGATTGTAATTAATAGGAATTGGAGCTCTATCTCGTAAGTATAAATCAAACCAGTATTCTGATATATAGCTTGTATGTTTGTTACTCTTGTCTTTTGCCACTAGTTTCTCTTGCAACATTTTACCTTCTTTAGTTATAAAAGTGTTCGTCCGTTGTTCTGCTTTACTATACTGATCATCAGTCAACAGAGGTCCTAACGCCTTCAGATACCTTTCGCCAGTTTTTGATAAATCCGGTATTGGTAATCGGGGCAAGGACTTCTGAAAATGCATAGTTGGCACTCTACTTCTTTGCAAATACTGGTAGCTCGCATCTTTAACTTTATTGGTTAAATTACGGTGTAAAATTAACTGTTTTGCCACGTTATAGTTTTTATTAATTAATTTATTCGCTCTAAACATTATGGGCTGGGTTATTAAAATTACCTAGGTCCCTAATGGTAAAAACTTCAAAACAACACTGTTTGACCGTTCAAATATATAAATTTACAATTATTTAAAAATTTCAAGTATTTATTTAGTTTTATATGCGGCCTCGAAATCGAAAACGTCAAAACTCCTCAAACCTGAAACCATAAACAAACAAAAGACAAAACTCAAAATAAAAAATCTATGGAGTTGACCTTAAAAAATGGTAGATTTGACTCAAAATAGGTAAATGAATAAAAAATTGTCGACGATAGGTGTGTGTTCAGGGGCGCCGACTGGGATTGTTTAAAAGCCGGCGCCCCTGCCTGTGTGTGTTTGAAGAATTATGTTTCTTGAGTGTGAGTGCGAATTATCAAAACTTTCACCTGCCTTTAGTTACAACTTTCTTGGACCCAGCCAGCCTGAATTTATTTTTATATTATCTTATTTTTTCGTGTTGTCGGTTGTTGGTCGAAAACAAGTGGATCAGTAGCTTTTTAGGAAAATCTGGTGGTCTACTGGAAAAACAGTAGTATTCAGTACCTAGAGCTGGCCACACTTAACTTCTATAGTGCTTTTTGGCTTTTTGGCGGGAAGTGGAAAAGTCATGTTGTCATTTTTGTTTTAATTTCCAAAACTTGTGTTTTCGTGTATTATAGTGTGTAATATTGGTGGAATATTAACCATTATATGGTCATAAATGTGCGTGAGTGTGGGCAATTGGAACAAAAGTGATGAAACATGATTTTCGGCTTCTCACAAGAAGTCTAGTAATTTGTCAGTAAAGTATCCGCCACTTTACTGATAGGGTTTGGGGGGGTAGAAATAAGGTAGTTATAAGATAGATTTAAGGTAGTTATAAGGTAGAATTAAGAAAAAAATGTAATAAAAGTATACTGATGTTAGGCTCCAAAGGGCTAGTTCCCAGGGGCCGTAAAACTAATCTTATAAAAAAAAAAAAAAAAAGTGCTTTTTCTTCGTTATGGCTTCGCTTTTCGCATATAGCCAGTGTCAAGTAAATATACTTTTTAGCTGCGTCAAGCAATCGGAATAAAAACGGTAACCCAAGAATCATGTTTCACCACTTTTTATTCCGATTGCCGACACTCACACACATTTATGGGGCGTTCCATTCACTGTTAATTTTGTTATTTTCGTTATTTTTGTCCACAAATCACGTTCCACTCGCACCAACTTGCACTGAAAGTGATCATTATTATCGTTTTTACACTTTTTGTGGACGAAAATAACAAAAATGACGGTGAATGGAACGCAGCATTATATGAAAATAATAATGGTACAAGGTACAAGGAAACAAAAAATATCACTTTTCCATTTCCCGCCCCGCCAATAAGATCTGTCATGTCTATAGTTGTCAAACAAAGCAAGCAAAGTCAAAGTCCGACTGAGAGATAACTGTGATGTCAGATTGGGAGGAATTCCCCAAAATTTGGGGGATTTTTGTACCTATGGAGGGAAATCGGTAGTACAAAATGTTTGGGGTGATCTCTGCCGAGGAAATATGGGTGTAGAGGAACATTATAATAATCTCGCATTAGTAGAATTTTTTATATAAAAATAAAGAAAAAAAACCAATGGCAAAAACCCCTATTTTTTCCTAAATTATCGAGGTATTTTGGGTTCAGTTTGGGGGTAACGCGATACGATCATCTGACAGCACTGAAAGAAAACGACGTATGAAGGGGCTTTTTGGCGGGAAGTGGAAAAGTCATGTTGTCATTTTTGTTTTAATTTCCAAAACTTGTGTTTTCGTGTATTATAGTGTGTAATATTGGTGGAATATTAACCATTATATGGTCATAAATGTGCGTGAGTGTGGGCAATTGGAACAAAAGTGATGAAGCATGATTTTCGGCTTCTCACAAGAAGTCTAGTAATTTGTCAGTAAAGTATCCGCCACTTTACTGATAGGGTTTGGGGGGGTAGAAATAAGGTAGTTATAAGGTAGATTTAAGGTAGTTATAAGGTAGAATTAAGAAAAAATGTAATAAAAGTATACTGATGTTAGGCTCCAAAGGGCTAGTTCCCAGGGGCCGTAAAACTAATCTTATAAAAAAAAAAAAACGACGTATGAAGGGGCTTTTTGGCGGGAAGTGGAAAAGTCATGTTGTCATTTTTGTTTTAATTTCCAAAACTTGTGTTTTCGTGTATTATAGTGTGTAATATTGGTGGAATATTAACCATTATATGGTCATAAATGTGCGTGAGTGTGGGCAATTGGAACAAAAGTGATGAAGCATGATTTTCGGCTTCTCACAAGAAGTCTAGTAATTTGTCAGTAAAGTATCCGCCACTTTACTGATAGGGTTTGGGGGGGTAGAAATAAGGTAGAATTAAGAAAAAAATGTTATAAAAGTATACTGATGTTAGGCTCCAAAGGGCTAGTTCCCAGGGGCCGTAAAACTAATCTTATAAAAAAAAAAAAACAACGTATGAAGTTAGCATGAATGAAATGAAAAGTTGTCCCGAAATAGATTTCTCACAAATTCAGATATAAATCAGTATTACTAAAGAAAACTAAAGATACGTGAGACGAACAACTTACTGAAGATAAAGAGTGAAAACAAAGTTGATGTTAAATTCATTGCCGTTCGTTAAATCATGAACGAGTCTCCAGAAAATATTAACACATCGGCCGGTAATGATTTAGAGACCTTGGATTACTTGCGCGGAGTAAAATCTTCGACGTGCTTGTTACTGCCTACGACACCGAGCCCCACGCCTATTGAATTTAAACATCCTCTCTCCGAAGAAATGAGTGATCGTCCGTTCTTGACTCTGAGCGATGCTGAAGAACCCAATATGGGTAATATACAGACAGGTAAGATATTGGTAACTAAATTAAAAAATAACCTTATTCCCTGCTTAATCTGCTTATTAAGCAGAAAAAAAAATATTGGCTCTTTTTGGTGCCCGCACTAGCGGCGCGGCATGACAAAGTTGCCCAACTTTGTCATGCCGCGTCGCTAGCGGTATACTTCGCAGCAGCGGAGAGGCACATGCAGTATTTGCCATCCAGCTCGTGCATGGGGTGGTATTGCTATGTGGAGAAAATGTCGCGCCGCTCCGCTGCCACGCCGGCTACTTGTCACACTTGACATATTCACTCATTTTAGTTTTGAGTGTGCAACGCATAGCAATATCCCAATTGAAAATTGTACCAGTAGTTTTTGTGTGCCCAAACCAACAGGTACCCAAAAATATTTGTTTTGGATTCATAGAATTACTGCACTGATTTTTATGAAAATATCTTCAGTGTTAAAACAGCAGACATCCAATAGTTACCTCTTGATTAGAACAAGATAAGATTTATTTTATTACCATTTTTTTTCTTTTTTTAGATGCTTCGGCAGGGGATTCCAGTTCATCGGGTGATTCAAATTCAGTTGTTCAGGATCCAGTCAGTGCTCAACTGATCAATAACATCAGTATGCTGGACTATCAGACCCTCAGTAAGAATGGAGACATCATTATGGGCCCGGTGAGTCTTTGAGTACCAGCAAATTATTATTTTTTATTATAACAGGGACATGCTGTCATAGCCGCTAGGAGACCATGTGTAGTTCTTTAATTAAGGAGATTAAACTATTAACCCTCTGTGTGCTTAAACATGGATCTGGATGAGACAATTGATTTCTAGTATGTCTGTGATCGCCACATACAAAGGCTTAGTACCACTTCTAGCTCGAACATTTAGCTTAGGTGCTAAGATGACTAGTAATGTGACAAGACAGTGATAAAAAATATTGCCTTCCTATGTTTATGTACTTTTGAACATAACAATGTGCAAATTATTTATGCTTTTGGCAATTGTTCAGTTTGGCACACTAAGAGTGGTCATATGAGGAGAAACCAAATTAAGTAGTTGGTTAGTTTATTTCCATTGCACATGATGTGGAGTAAGGTCTATTTACTTAAGTACCTATTATTATACTTCGACCAACCATTGATTTTACTTTTGACATCAAAGAATGTCAAAGAAGAATTAATCTTATTACTTTATATTATGGGTCATCTAATGGTGCGTTCCATTCACTTTTAATTTCGTTATTTTTGTTCACAAATCTCGTTCCACTCGCACCAACTTGTACTGAAAGTGATCATTATTATCGTTTTAACAGTTTTTGTGAACGAAAATAACAAAAATTATGGTGAATGGAACGCAGCATATATTATTATTCAACTAACCATAGATTTGACAGATAAGCCTTATTATGACGCAATAAGATTATTTTTTCTTTGATGACACTCTTAAATGTCAAAGTAAAATAAATAGTTGGACAATGTATAATATGCATTTACTATATCGCTGATAGGATTATACATTTTTCAGACTGAAGATTGCAAACTTAATGGGAATCTCAATGTGAACAACAGGAAATTACCAAGCTTTGTCAACTGGAACTGGGGGGTTATCAGGAAAGTAGTGCTCTGGGTTGTGCTTTCTGGACTTATTGCTTGTATAGCAGCTATTATTGCTATGGTTGTTACAATACCTAAAGAATGCAATCCCGACCTTCCCTGGTATCATGGAAAAGTATTTTATGAAATATTTCCTGCTAGCTTTAAAGACTCCAACAATGATGGCACAGGTGACCTGAAAGGGCTCATTAAAAAACTTGACTACATTCAAGATCTTGGTGCATCTGCTGTCAGACTTAATTATGTATATCAAGCTTCTCAGTACCCTGAACAATACTATAATATTACTTCACTGATGCAGATAGATAGAAGTATTGGAGTTTTGAAAGATTTCAAAGACCTAGTAACAGAAATGCATAGCAGAAATATGTCATTGATCCTTGATATACCAGTTGTATCAATAGCAAAGCCAATTTCTTTGACGAATTTCACACAGGCTGTATTAATTTCAAATGACACATTGACTAGTTCCATCGATCCAACATCAGCAGCTATTGTGTTTTGGACTAGAGAAAATGTGGATGGGTTTTATTTGAAAGATTTAGAAAATTTTGTTGATGATGTCAATTTTGGTAAAACTTTACAACTATGGAAACAAATAATTGGTAATGATAAAATATTTATTACAAGTGAAAAGGCTTACAATGAGGCTAAAGGTGATTCACTGAATGTTTTACTCTCCAGAATTGATCTTATTGATGTTCATTTAGATTTACATTCCGGTGTAAATGAATTAAAAAAACGTATCAGTGAAGTGATTTCTGGCCCTCTCTGGACCAAACCTCACTACCCCTGGGTTCATTGGAACATTGGCAGCATTCATAGTGAAAGAATATCTACCAAACACGTTAACAATACCCTAGTATTGACTGCTCTTGAATTTATTTTACCGGGCACAGTCAGTATATTTTATGGCGATGAAATTGGTCTTGGTGGACTTTCTACTCAAGAAATCGAAGGAGACTTCCATGAACATAAAGATATACATAATTTGGTGCCAATGTCTTTCTCTAATAATGATAAGAATGCAGTTGGTATTTTGCCATGGAATTCAAAATCTGTTCTTGAACCAAGATATAATTTCCTGGATGTAATTAAGAGTTTTACCAAAGTGAGATTAAGTACGCCTACAATATATGTGAGGGCTATTTATAAAGAAGGTAATATTCAGAAGAATATGGAAATACGCGAAACTGAAGATAATTTAATAGTAATTGAGCGGTGGTACCCGCGGAGGAATACATGCGTGTTTGTGGGCAATTTAGGAAACGAGTCGATCACAACCGATTTATCTTCCATGTTTTATGGCGGAACGGTAGTCGCTGGTACAAACACTTCTCTAATCGGACAAGTATTATATTTTGATAAGGTTACATTTTCTCCAAATTCAGCCATTATTTTAAAGTTAGAGAAATAAATTAAAAAGAAGCTTAGTATTATATTTTGATAAGCATACTCAGTGCTTGATTAAGTTGTCTCTAAGATATTAATTGCCCATTATTAAAATAACATGTACTTACTTAAGTACTTATTATTATTAGGAATTTGCTCTAGGGAAAATAGGTAGCTATTATTTTCTACATTGACAAAAAAATATTGAATTTCTTAATATGATCTGATTTTTTTATATACTTAAGTAATTATTAAGTAAGTACCTACCTAGCTAAGTTTGTAAATGGTTTTACTCATTGTTTTTATCTTTTTATATTAAATTATCTATTAGATTACCTACTTTGTTACTTTTATATTTTAAAGTATATTTTAATGTTGCGTAGGTTGATTTTGTTATAGTCTAGAAAGTATCTTTAGTGTCTTAAATATGTATAATATTATATACGTTGGTGGTAACCAAGTAGGTAGCTGCAATATGATATACCTATTTATTATTATATTTAAAACAAAATTCAAATCGTTAGTTCCTATCGCACCAAAGATCGTATACATAAAGGTAAGAATATTATGATAAACGCCGATGATATTACTATTAGATTTTAGTGAACCCAAAAAAATAAGGAATGTCAACAAATAATAAAAGTTCAAGCACAGTTACATAATGTATAATATTATACATTTGTATTGTACATAATTAAACAAATATCATGTACTTAGCATATTTATTAATATTATGTACATAATTATCATTTCAAAGTAAATAAATAGTTGTTGAAATTACTACATTTTTATTTACTTACTGACTAAACAAAATATTTTGATACATTATTGTAATAGGTAATTCAATCAGCGAGTATTTCATTATATTGATAATTTTTAATAGAGTTCACTATTTTATAGTGAAATAATGTAGGTAAGTAATGTTCCTACAAATAAATGGTTAATAATAAAAGTCCCGAAAAATAAACGATACTGTGCCTAACTCACGTCTTAGTATACTCCGAATAAAATATTAAACATGCGAAAAAATGCTAAACTTCTGAAAGAAATACTTAACTCTTGAATAAAACTAAACTGTCTTAAGAAATCCTCAACTGTCAAAATAAATACTCAACTCGACCCAGAATCATACCCAACCAGAACAACCTACGTGGTTTAGGTTTATTTTTTTATGATCACCAAATAATCAATATTTTTCGCTACTTTCAAAATTTGTATCAGTATTTTAGTATTTTTATTCGCACTAAAGTTTTCGGTAATAATGTTAAATGTTGGTGTAATTTTTTAATTTTATTTTTCGGGCGTTTAATTACTACCTCAAATAAATTACCCATCTTTGACATAATTGCTATTGTTACAAATTTCCTCAAATTGATACTATTATGAACAGGAATTTAAGTCACGAGATATTTTATGTTATACCATTTCAGTGTGTAATTCCTGCCCATTTTAGAGTATCAATTTGTAGAAATTATAGCTTGTAGCGTGGTGTGCATCTTGTCTAGACGGGCTGTAAGAATTACAAACGTAGAAGTGTCTTTTTAAGAGCAGTTTTATACTACTTACCTATTCTTTAAATTCTTTAGTTATTATTTTTATTTATCAAATGGAAAGGCACATTTCGTATCACATACTTGTTAGAGTCGAAAGAAAAATGCAAGATAGGCACTGGAATGTTATACCTGAAAAGCATTAATTTAGGATTTCGTATATTATGTAGTTAGCTCTACGTGGGTAATATTATATACGTAATATAAAACGTCAAATTTGATCATCTAAAATGTATTCTGCCAAAATACTTTGGTATCTAATGTTTTCTACATTTAACTAAGCATAATAATTAATTTACTATTGAGCAACATACAAATTTTACAAAGTATCATTATTCTGCTTTACATAAATAATAACTTTACTGACCCTGACATTATATTAATAGGTACCTACTAGTCTTGCATAATAAAATAGGTATCATTGTGAAAAATGAATGTGATGGACTTTTCCGAATTAGCAGCTAGAAATAAATACTATCTATTTTAAAGTTAATAATAATCTACAGGAGCCACATTTGTAGGAGGTATCTAAAGATTGTCTTCAAAAATAGGTAATTGTAAAAAATATCGGTGAAACATCGTTGTAATCCTCGTACGGTCTAGATACAAGTGTGGTTCCATTCTTAAGTTCTAGGGGTCAATTAGGAGCTTTGACAATTTACGAAAAGTGTGTAATTTAGATATAAATCAATACACTCAATATTTATGTTTTAGACAAGTGTATGAAAAGTTTAGAAATCGAATGGTTATCGTAAACAGTTAAAAACCCTACTTGACCCCCTGCTGACAATAATCTCAGTCTTTTTATCGGTGGATGAAAGATCATAGCACTGGAAGGATTCACAAGTAGTAGGTAAGATATTTATCATAATGTCATGAGCTCGTTTGGGACTTTTTTACTTTAGCTACCGCTGGATGCATGACATATGTGTTAGACATTGCTCTCGGCGTATGGGTCTCGGTAACCGGCAATGCTGGTAGTTTGTCTGTAGGATTTCGCATCAATATCTTTTTATGGGACCCTGTAATTACCCTCTTAGCATTACATTCTTGTTTATTCTTAACATCTATGTTGTCGGTGGTGTTTGGAACAGACTTCACACACTTCCGTTCACTTTCACAGTCACTGCCTGTCTGTTTAGTTAACTTTGGAGCACCAAAAGCTTTAGTTTGTTTTAGTAATGAACGGTCATTACATAAGGCCGCTATGAGAGGCAAATCAAGGTTTTTGCTCTTTTCTCGCAGAGTTTTTATGTCTAAATCACAATTGGAGTCTTTAACTTTGCTCACACTCACATCACTAGTCATGTTTGTACTACTATACGGTATTTTCACGTCCCTCAAATATGTAGGGAGTTTTTTCTTGTGTTCATAGGGTGGCGGGGGAGGCGGTGGCATTCTTCTCATTTTAACTGGAGGCGGGTCCTTAGCATTTAGCACATTTTGATCGGATTTGGTCCGTGAGAAATGGGGAATGTCTGGGACGCGGGTGATCAGTGGTGGTCGGTCGATATTTATGGAGTGATTACTAAGCGATGTTCTGCTCGTTAAGGAGTACCAACTTGTCCTCGTTCCAGGTAGCTGCACATAGGAGTCCGAGAGGTTTTGTATGGATCCATACACTGATGACGCAGACAAGGAAGTGGACAAATATGGAGTACTTCTGTATTGTAAGCCACTCTTATGCATATTTGATACGCGCGCTTCGGTTAGTTTGTGATCAAGATAATTTTGCTGCGATACTGCAGGATCTTGCATCGGATAGTAAACGTAATCAACGTCACTGTACAGTTGTTGGTGAAATATAGGGTTATGAGGTGGAGGCGGAGGAGGGAGACGAGTCACGGGTGGCGGTGGAGGGAGCCGCGTTCGGCGTGGCGGCGGCGGCGGAGGGGGCAGCTTCATCATAGCTACTAGCACATTAGAATCCACAGTATGCGGCGGAATCTCCCTCGAAGGTGAAAGATTACTGCTCATTCCCTGAGCTAATTTTGATCTTTCAGCTCTGCGACTTGATGCCTGATGACGTTTAGATTTTTGAAACCTATGCTCTAAAACCATGGGACTAGCAAAGGTTCGTTCACTAGATGTGTTAACATCTCCCGCTTCCGCTTTCAAAATTGTTATCATTGGTTTTGAAGTTACTACTCTAGCTGTTACTTCTTCTTTGTCACTTACTTGTTTTAAAGATATTGAGGTCAATGGCGAGCCGGGATAAGCAGGAGGTGCTTTCGTAGGCGGAGGTGCGTATGATGATAAAGTTTTATGATTGTACTCATATGGCGGTGGAGGTTTGTCAGGAAATGATGTCTTTATAGGCGTGTCACCATCAATATCAAATATGTTTGGTAGTGATAAGTTATGTAGTTTTCGACTGTCAATTCTTGTAGGTGGTGTCGGTGGTCGATCAAAAAATGAATTATTTGGGTAGTGATCATCAGAAGGTGCAGTATCTTCATGGCCTTGAAGGTAACTATCGCCAGAAAATGGTAAAGGCAACCTTACGTAGTCAGACACAGAATCTAATGTGTCACTTACAGATTGGCTTTTAGGATATACGCCTCGTCCCACAATCAAATCACTTAATTCACTGGCTGTGAGTAAATTATGTTTATTGTCAGTTGGATCACTTCCATCCCCGTGAAACGAAATTGCGCTGACGTTAGAATTAGTTCGTTCCCTGAATATGTTTTCTTTATTGTGTTGTTCCTGGTTTGCGAATTTACTTGCGCCGTCGACGCAATCTGAACCAGACTGAGTCCCTTGTAATCTTAATGGGCCTGTAGAATGACTAGTTCTGTCTGATTTATTTTTCAATATTGAGGAAACACTATCAAAATCAGCAAGATCATTTTCATTCGATGGCTTGTAACTATCGTAATGTGAACCGTCATAATCCGTCCTGCTGTCTTCTGATAAGGTGTCCATTTTTGATCGAGCCGTTAGCTCAGAACTGCTCATAGTGTAAACTCCGCTGGTTTCACTCGATGCAGCTACAGTGACGGGCTGGCCTAAGCCGTCATACAGGGCTGACGCCGTATCTTGAGAGTATTCTATATCTATACCCATGGTGCTGTTGTCACTAAGCATTGAATTTTGTGCAGTATGGCTATATCCTAATTCCAAACTGCTAGCATTAGATGCCCTGCTTAGTGTGCTTAGACCTGCTCTAGCCATTATTACTGTACTGCATGATGATGAGCATTGTGACCCGGTGCATTTTAACTTATTGGACCGCGGGCTGTCGCTTAAGTTTTCTGTAATACTTTGATCAGGTAAAGAGGCCGTTTCTTCTAATTGGGTCATGGAATGTTCTGGGGATGATATTTCATTTCTAGTGACACTTTCACATTCTTCCTTATTCTTTTTCGCTCGAGGTTTTGATCGTTGTAACTGTAATGATGATGTTTTCCCTAATGGTTCATTCTCTTGTGGGATATGTCGTATAAAATAAGAGTTAGAACTGTCCAACAAATGGGCGAACGCTAAACTTTCTGTAGATGGAGCTGGAGGAGAATCTATCATGATTTCTAGCTCATCCTCTGATTGCACCCTGTCGCTCACAATACCGGATGTAGTATTTGAACTCGTAGAAGATATGACCGATATTCTTTGTTCACTTTTGTTTTGATTGTACTGAAAATTAAGCGATTTAGAATATCCAAAACACATTTTACGTTCCTCTTCCTCCTTTCTTAAAATTTCATTAAATTTTGGAGCTATTTTCATTGAAAACTGATGAGTTTCTTTACACAAAGCGAAAATATATTTACATTTTTCTTCACTGGAAGAATACAGTGTAATTTTTCCTTCCTCGGTCCTTATCTCGAATTTTTTTCTATCGAAACTTAATTTGCCGATGGCGCTCCATATAAAATTTGAAAGTGAGCCGTTATCAGGTAAAATCTTAATACCTTTGGCCGTGACCAGTAGCCAAACTGTACCTGGTTCGGGTTCTATTTTAGATTGTTTCAGGCGGTATCTATGAGAGTTTATTGTGTCTGGCAAAAGGCAAACTTCTCGTATAAACCTAGTCTCTGCATCGGACTTTGTAACGCCACGATGTTCACGGTGACACGCACGCATCGCTGCTGCGACCCAGTCACCCGTGAGAGATGACGGCGCATAATCCTCAACTTTGAAGTAATCCCTGTCTTCGTAAGTGTCTGCATCGCCATATTCTGCCTGTAAGGCTAATCCAGTAAGCAACAGAAGCACTTCAGCAGGCAATGCGTCTCTTGTACGGACGTTTTGGCGTAGTTGTAAGAAATAAAGGTGGCGACCGACTTCGTCGTGCAGTAATAGAGGACTCTCCACATGGAACTCCACGACCAGGTGCAATTCAAGGAGTGGCTTTCCATTGGCGTCCAATCCCTGAAAAACGTAAAAAATAATTTATTTAAGTTCATCAAAAGTCTGGTTATGCATAAATATTCTTCATATCAATGGAAAAAAATCTACCAAGTACCAAGGTACTTTATTTACAAAGATCATATCCCTTCGGCAGTATAAGTAACCCATGTTTCGTAACGACTCATTTACGAAAAACCTATAATATCCAGATGATTTTGAAATACTCACGTGGGTGTGAGATGATCTCCAACTCTTTGGCGCATATTTTGACAGTTTGCTTTCTGAGTCAGCAAACATGTATTCTCCATCTGAAAACATTATTTTCTATTTAGAAATTTCAACATAGTTTTCTAATGCCAAAATGGGCTCGACCATGAGTATATACTATTCTCGCCTAGATAATGATGCAGATATGCCTTCGATCATAGAATCAAAGATATGCAGATCCTCATTGGCAGTCTTTATTTGCAGACATAGGTACGATATCTCATGTCTTTATAATGTGACATTGTGATGCCAGTACGAATATAGAACATTGATTATCCAACGGAGCGTTTGTTTGTATAGTGAGACAGTATGCTTACGACGTGGAATGCGTGACGCCATGAATACATAATATAATAATAGTTGTTTTGTGAAATCACGCGCGATTGTTTAGAACCTAAGTCAGGTGTAAAACAATAGTTGTGGTGAAATCTATAGTATTCTAGCATATGCCCGCGGCTTCGCCTGCGTGGATGCGGTTATCGCTACCAAAAGTAATCATGAAATTGCCCATTTTTTAACGTATTAAAATTGATATAGTATGTTATCCTTAAGAGATAGACATATGCCATCGTGTTTTTTTCTGTAGACCTATATAAGATACACAATTCCACCATACATCATTTTGTTATATATCAAAGGGCAGCGTTTTCGTTCAAAGCTTCCAGACGGCTTATTTTTTTCCGACACCTCCAGCAAATATAATTATATTTTAGCCAATGTATACAAAAACTTGACAAATTAGGTATATACTAAAACCTTCCTCGAGAACCACTCTATCCATTGGTGAAAACAGCATGAAAATCGGTGCAGTCGTTTTTGAATTTATCGCGAACAGACAGACAGACGCTCCGGAGGACTTTGTTTTATAATATGTGTAGTGAAGACACTCACTTTGCAATACAGCTAAACCGAACAGTTCTGTGTCGGTCATGCCTTGTAGTTGGGCATGTGCGTTGGCCAAGGACTTGAGCTCTTTGACCCTCGCTTTGGCCTCTACGACGTAGTGGAGCGGTTGGGGCTGGCCAGGCATGCGCAGTGACAGGAACCGCGCGCCAGCGCCGAGCGCGCGCGTTTCGCCGCCCAACGGCCCGCGAACCGAACACAGAGCACGCATGTCGCATCTCGAGACCACTGTTACTGGACCTGAGACAAACAAACAACACTTAATGTAGTTTACTACTGAAAATAAGAACAGATGTGGATGGATACATTGTGAGAGAAAGGCCCAAGCAACGATGGATGGATTACGAGTGATTTGAAGGAGATTGGAGTGGACGTAAGTATGGCAGGTAAGCGAGATGGATAGAGGGAAAGATATACAGCGGAAAAGGGAAAAGATATAAAAATATACAGCCAAGATGATGATGACTGAAATTTAAAAAAAAACCTAGACACTAATCCACGGAGTTGTTCTTGTACAGGAGAGTCATTTGGCTATAAACGCTTCTGAACCCAACTGTTCGTGATGCAATCACAAAGAATTGGATAACACTTAAGGGATATTTAGGTACCTATGTATTTTCTTTTTCTTTAAAATGCAAGGCAGGACTTTACCAGCATTTACGTGTAGAATAACAAATACGTTTATTTGATTTTGAATTTTAGTGCGTCACAGATTTTGTTATTCACCAAACACATAATATTATAGTTGTGAATGATATGATAGCATAAACGTGATACTTAATCATCGCGCGCTTAATTTAGTAAATAACTAAAACAAATATTTCCAATAACGGCCTGATCAGATATATTCATACCTCGAGCTATGTTAGTTCTACGATTGTGTTAAAACGAAGCATTTTGTCATATTCGCCCACATGCTGCTTCAAAATGTGTTGTTTCCTATTCAGCGGAGGTTGAACGGCGGATGCAGGAATGTCGGATCTGCGCCATCTGTGCATTCCATTACTTTTTTTTCGAACACGATCTCCTTTTTGCTACCTGCTGTTTTTGTGGTGGCACATTACATTGTTGCGTTTAATTGTATTACAAAATGCTACATATATTATGTTTTACAAAATGCTAAAATAATTCATTCACAGATGATTGTTATGTAGGTCTCTTGTATGAGTGAACTCGAATTATTAAATAACTAGAGCTATTAAAGTTTAAAGTAAATTTCGCCACCTACATATAGTACTTATATGAAGGTACTTAAATTATAACAAACAACATCGACAATAATAATGTGTTAGGTAGACCATGGTAAATGCTTACAACAAGTGTCAATTAATGGTCCATCGTTTTACTTATAAAACCTGGCGAGTACCGGTTACGTATGTTAGTGTACAATAACACCAAATGGGCAAGAAGATGGTGAAAATGAAAAAAAAACTGGGATTTTGTTTATTTTCGTAAGGCATATGACCATCCGGGGTGCAGTTTTCATCCGATAGCGACATAAATGGAATCAATTTTCCCTAATTTAGAGTTAGTCGTTAGTCCCTAGTCCCTAGCTACTTAACTGGTAGTATACCCATCGATTTGTAGAAATTTTATCGTTTGTGGACTAGTAGAGGGGATTGATTGATAACACAGAATGAGAAAACCTAATAGTTCTTACTACGCTTTTAACTGCTAACAGTCGATTGACATTGAGTAATATATATTCTGTGGTAATACGCAAAGTGAAAAAGACCCATTGGGCAGGCAAGATCAGGGGGGTTACTCCGAAATACGTCGCTGACGGATCGTCCGAAGTGCGGATTCGATTTACGATCAAAACAATGTCAAATCGTAGAGAAAAACGAAAGAACAAATGTCAAATCACGACAATCCGTCAGCCGAAACGTTAGGTTCGTATTTCGGAGTAGGCCAGCTGATGTAGAACTTAAAGGTAGGTATGTAGATCGAGATATAGTAAAGAAAAATGATTCGCTCGACCTTATCATTCTTCTGGGGTGATAACAGGTGACAATGACTAGGTGGTATCCATCCCGAAGTGTTATTCATTCTTTTCGTTATCCCCAGGATTACGTCTAACTATAATTTTAAGTTTTATTTTTATTAGATTTAATACGTTTTTAAGATTACGGTCGTCCAAAAAATATGCATGAATGTGCATTATTTTTATTAGCACTTATCGTTTAAATATCACGATTTAGTATTCATGTGAGCACATTGTGAATATTGATCAGTGAAGATCAAAGCGCGTGGCGAAGATACGACAAAACAATGCAGAATAATGGATTAAACCATCTTATATTCAGGTAAGTAGGTACCCGGGTTATTTTAAGGTAAGTTTTTTTGTTGCTGCGTCGTTGGTTAGACTATCTTCGACCTTGTTCCGTTCATGAAAATCTTGATGGGGTAAATTCTAGATTGACTCGTAGAATTATGACCGACCCAAACCTAGGACACGTGATATCGACCGCATATACACTATGCCAGGAGTATTACCAACATAGGTACCTATTATAAGACGTTTTTGGAATGTAGACCCACAAGATCACGTTAAAAAAACTAGACGCGAATAAATTTTATCCCATCCGGTACCTCTGCGGCTCTTGATAGCCATAAGAACATGTTTTTTGTTTTAGTAAATGCGCGATAGTTTGTGATGGCGGTCAGGCGCAGCGGGGCGGGGGCAGACCGGTCGGCGCAGGCGGCTCCGGGCGGCGGATGGGGCGCGGGCACGCAGGGGGGGCGCTACGTAAGCGCGGTAGCAGCGGACGGCGACGCGAGGAATGCGGACGACCTTCAGATGCCGAGCGCCCCTCCCCCAACGCCAGCCGCATCTTGCGTCCTCGCATACCTAAGGCCGTCGGTGCCTCCACTTTTCGTCATCTCGCTACCAATTTTGACACTCAAAAATGTGTAAGGATGATAATGGACCGAATTATAAACAGTGTCATCTATCATCAAAGTTCGGACTGTACACAATGAGCGTGGTAGGTAATTAAAATAACTCCGGCTGTTCTTTATTTAATTTATGGTAATTCATTTTATTTACCTTGAAGATAATCGATATAGTAGCAAACAGTGTTTTGTAGTATAAAGCAGCTAATACAACAATCGTATACCGGTATGCCAGCAAAACAGACGTATTGGGACAGTTTGCTGCTAGAATCTACTTTTTGCTAAGTTTAACTTTATTTGGGAGTATGAGAGCAGTATTAACATTGTTGAATATCATAACTTAGGTTCTAAGTAATTTGAATATAACTATTAGCTTCGCCACGTCCTCAATTCTCCATAAATTTCGGCGTAACGAGTGTAGGTAGTAAGAAATGCTTGCGCTATAATCTTACCCCTAGCCCCTAGTGGTTCTAGAGTTATAGCTCTGAAAGGGTTAGGTTCAAGAAATTCCTCTATTATTTTTTTATTAAATATTACATTTAAAACCAAGACAGTTAGAAGAAGCCTAGGAGACTCTGTTGTACCTAGATGATGCACTATTCTGCTGACAGAAGTATTTTTGAGTAAGTTAATGTATTATATTGTATATGTATTTATCAGTTGACGATGTCATAACCAATCCGATGGGTGTCTTGGGTATCTAGGGATGGGTCCCATCTCTAGATATAGGTACTTATTATGATGTAGTTACCTATAATGATCTCTAAGGGTAAATCTGCCTACAGCGTCATTCGTGTGGTTAATTCGTAAGTGAATTTGTACGTACGTTACTTGCAACTGTATTTTAATTGATTTAGAGGTGAGAGAGGCAGACGGTAATCGGTAATCAACCAAATTAGGATAGACTTTAATCAGAGTTGGGCAAAATTTAATTGCGATTAATTAATTGCTAATTGCATGTGGTGTCACAATTAACAATTAATTTTGTTCGTCAATCGCGAACAAATCACAATTAATTGTTAATTGTGACATCACATGCAATTAGCAATTAATTAATTGCAATTAAATTTTGCCCAAATCTGACTTTAATCCCCAATAGGCAAAAGGCTTGTAAGAAGATCTAAACTCAGTGTTATATCTTTTAGCAGAGATATTAAAAAGTAACATCTTAACTTATTAAATCACGGATAAGGTGCTATCCGTGATACTCTTGCGACCATTAGGATAGATTGCGTTAGTAATACAAGTGTATTTATGACTGCATTGTAAAACAATTGGGACACAATGGGTTTTTGTTTAAAAATACCGACTACAAGCGGTGTTGATAAGTTACCTTCGTAAGAGCTTGAAGTGAAAACGTTTTTATCGACTACTTGTTTGCTGTGTTAAAATATCTTATAACACGGTGAGGAAGATTAGTAGCGTCCATTTGTGTAACTGTCTGTGTGAAATATAACATGTTCGTTATGCTCTAAGGTAGTAAGTATCTGGAATAGGTATAGGTAGGTGAAGTGATCAATAAGCGAAATGAAATGAGGTCCCTTTGCATGAATATTTTCACAGTGAAAGAGTGTATTCCACAAAGATAATGTTGGTATTCATGTGCTATAAGCGAAGCAAAAAAGATTCCTATGCGTAACTCAGGGAAGGAGGCAATGATTTGATTTCCCTACATAACTTTAGAACGTCGCATTAGATAATAAGGAGTAAAACTAAAGTCTCTGTTTCTCAAGTAACAACAATAAGGACAGTATTACTTATAGGTACAACTATAAAGTTTATTGTAATAACAGAGATGACGTTGAAATTACTACGTATACCTATGTATTTGAAGATTTCTAGAACCAACTAATGTCATAAAGCGTTATGTATGTGCGCTTTGTCATTGGTTAAATTTACTAACTTTTATTTACCTACTCGTTATGCTATCAAAGGAATGCGGTCGCGGTGTTAGTAGTTTATTGCGTGCTAATGAATCATCAACTTATCAATCACTGCACTGATGAAGTACCTATTGGACTACAGAGTAAGTATTGGGGCTATCGCATCCATATATGACTAGGTATGTAGTACAGTCTCGGACGTATGCCCTCGTTAATTCGTTTATGATTGCAATACAACTGTACACATATCGCAAAAAGTTAGACCTATAAAATTTGTATTAGTAGGTACGTAATAAGCACTACGCAAAGATTTGCTACATGGTAGGTGTACTTGGTAGGCACTTTGTTTATTTCCAAGATATAAGAAGAGATCCTTATTGGTCTGAGGTTTATTTATGTGCTTCATACCTATATTCTCGAATTTCAATTTTATTTGTATGTTGGACCACTGACGTTGTGTGTACCATAGTTTAGTAAGTAAGTACTTACTACTAGTACTCCCACCACTGTTACTCCTTTAAGTCAGGATCGGCAATGTTGTCCAACGATGACGCCAACGATGACGCCGTTTGACTCTAGACGAGTCCCGGGGAAAAGCTAAGTTGTCTTGGAACCCGCACGAATTAAATCAAAAGAAAGGATAGGAGGAGCTGGAAGAAGATTATCCACTTTCAGATTATTCGGATATTGAGCCTAACAACACATAAACCTTCTTATTTGCTTCATGATAGAATTGCTAAGAACTGGAATAGTCAAAGCAATACGTAGTTTAATTAATGAGTCAGTCAGTCAGTGGCATTTTCCTCTAATTTGTTACATACTACCTACGATTTGTGGTTAATTAATGTAAATATAAGTAACTCCCCATTTGTCTGAAGAATATGGTCAAGTAATCCGATGATGAAGGTGGATTGAACAATTGTCAGCAGTAGGTATTATAAACTACTTATTCTCGAGAGACAATTAAACAGTAAGATAAACAAAATATTAGTAAGGTAAGTACTAAGTTCATTATTGCAGCAGTTTTGTCATTATCTAAAGATCCTAGTTAGTTATGATAATGATAGATGTATACCAAGGCTTAGAATAGGTCTTACAACGCCTATTTATGTTCCTATTATCTAATCCTGCAGATGATACTAGCACCTTGAGTAGGTACCTATGTGATTTTTAAACTCGTTAATTTTATTCAACTCACTAGTATAGACATGTAAGTACATTTAGGTGTTTTTCTAATGGAATGTCGTCACGAGAAAAATATTTAAATTACTGTACCAAATCTCACGTTATGTACCTATGAGTCAGGTCAGTCAGTGAGGACGTTGAATCTATGTAACTACCTACCTAATGACTTTAAGTAAATTACGCAAGTAAATTCTAAGGCATTTTAAATGTAGTGAACGTGCGTGAAGTTAACGGGTCTATCTACCTGTGCCTATCTAATAAATACTGCATGCCTACATCTTGTTTGAATTCTAAGCTAAGTTATAAAATGAGGGGTACCTAACTAGTATTATTTTATTATTCTTATATGTATGGCTTGTCCTAACTGAGATAGATAGGTAGTAACAGTAACTTATTCGGAAAGGTCTCCTCGGATTTTCTTCAATATTAGAATGTGTACCGAACATTATAGAAGTGATATTTGGCCACATTGACCACGAGCATGGCTTACAATGGTGAGGTGGTGGTGTGGTGTGGTTTAGAGGAAGGGCGCGCGGGCGCGCAGGGTCAGCGGCCGCGGCGCGGTCGGCGCGGGCGCGCGGAATTCGAGCTATGCGTATGAAATGAAAGTGGCCGCATCGTGAAAGCGCGCGCATCCATTGCGGCTGTCCGTGGCGCCGTCTACGTCCAACTCACTCACCATGAATAGATAAATCCAATGCTGGTGCACGTTAAAACACTAGATTCCGTAGTAAACCGCATCCATTGGCACTTCACTTCACTGTAAGTCGCGCGATGTTGTAAGCCGATCGGCGCGAGGGCTGACGTGGACGCGCACGAAGTCCACGGGTGCGGTAGTACGACTGAGTATGGCGAAGCGGGCGCGTGGGACGGCGGCGAAGGCACAGCCGAAGGCACGCGCGGGGCGCGCCGCGACTGGGATCGGTGGAATGCGGCAAGATAGTCGCGCGCGGGTACCGGCCGAGGCCCGCTGTAGGCTGGAGCCTCCGAGTGGGTACGGCGACGGCGCGCGACGCGACTATGCGGCGGCGGCGCGGCGCGGCGCGGGCGCGGAGTCGTCGCCGTGCGGACGGAATGCGCGCGGTCAACCTCTGCCCATTAAAATAAATAGAATTTCCAAACACTCTTGACTGTTGAGGCCGCGGCCCCGCGACCTGCCTTCGAGCACCTCTAATCTTTTGTTTAGCTTACAGTTAGCTCGACATCTGTGGTCCTAGTAGGCATGTTCACTCTTCTAAAAGTCTCTTGTAAGTAGGTAGGTACCTACTAAGATAACTACACCATAAGTATTATTAAGAATCTCTTGTACTTTTCAGAAACCTTTCTCATCACTATCACTACCTACATATTATAAAACAAAGTCCTCCGCCGCGTCTGTCTGTCTGTCTGTTCGAGATAAACTCAAAAACTACTGCACCGATTTTCATGCTGGTTTCACCAATGGATAGAGTGGTTCTCGAGGAAGGTTTTAGGATATAATTTGTCAAGTTTTTGTATATATTGGCTAAAATATGTATAATGATATTTGTTGGAGGTGTCGGAAAAAAATAAGCCGTCTGGGAGCTTTCAACGAAAACGCTGCCTAAACCCTTTGAGATATAACAAAATGGTGTATGTTGGAATTGTATATTTTATATAGGTCTACAGAAAAGTCCGCGATGGCATATACATAAAAAATGGGCAATTATAAAGCGGATGGGTTGCGGGAACGGGATCAAATTTTCATGATTACTTTTAGTCACGATAACCGACAATCACGCGGGCGAAGCCGCGGGCATCAGCTAGTTATGAAATAAATAGAATTGATGTTGATGTGTAGCCACTAAACTATGAATCTAATAAGGGAACCACTAAACCTAGTGACTATAAGTAGCAAAGAGCAAAGAATTTGAAATAAATCGGACTATAATTATAATTCAAGTGCAAGTAGCACAGGACCGGTCTTTGTGGAAAACCTTGGGGAGGCCTATGTCCAACAGTGGACGTCTTTTGGCTGAAATGATGATGATGATATATGATATTCACAGTGGTTGACAATCGGGTTTTGGGTTCAATTCTCAGGCCGATAAAGTCTCTTCTGTGGGGACTAGGGAATTACCTATTTCCGAGCAGACAGCATTTGTGTCGTGACATGTATTAAACAATGATGTAAGAATTTACTATAGGCACGGAAATTTAAGCATCGGTTATTATATTAGTGCATAGTGATAGATCTCACGAAGACCTGAGTGAGGAGCAAAGTTCGATTACCTAAAAACAAAGTCATCACTTCATGCCTCTGGGTTTTTCGAGATGGTTCTCTATAATTACAAAATTAAATATGATTTAACCAAGATAGTATAGGTATATAAATGAACTTATTTGTTTTGTATTGAATTTAAATAGGTAGTAAAATTATGCATCAGATTGGTAGGTACCTATTATACTACCTATAATTTAACTCAATGGGCGTTTCAGAGGGCCTACTCTGTTTCAAACGAAAACGATTCGTGCGCTTCCGATACTTATCTACTTAAGGCCCTCTTTCCGCCGATCCTTGGTGCTAGCGAAATGGCAATAGGTACGTTTAGTACTTACATGAGAGTAGGTGTAGAAAATAGTGGTGCAGAAACAACTTCAGTTTCTCCCAAGAAGTCCAAAATATTATTTATTTTAAAGTAAACACCAGTTTACAGGATTATTGGGTCTGGCCCAAGAATACTGGTAGATCTAACCTTGTTGGCCTAGCCTTTATCCATGGGCTTGGTTTGGGGCATGGACCAATTACTAAGGGGACTGGCCCTAAGCAACTCGGCCGAGTGGTCGGCCTAGTACTAACATCGACATAAAACGAAGCGAGTAGTTCAAATATTTACCGGTAGATAGAACAATGAAAATGAAAAAACAATGACCACGTTTTTTTTCATACATATATCTAATAAGGGCACCTCTTTCTTTAGTCTTTACTCTGTGGTTTGGGGGTCGTCTTATCGTGCCTGAAGAATTTGGTGAATAATTTATACTTGACACTGGCAAGATATCAATAGTGTGCCTGCCACCGAAAAAAAATAATTCCAAGTAGCTGTCAATTGTGTCAACGTCACGCGATAATCAAATCAACGGCTGTCAAAATAAACTTCGTTCCACAGTGTTGTGCCATTTAGATCTTTTTTTGTAATCGATTCAACTGCAAAATTATAATATGATAAAATAACAGCAATAAATTATTCTTACACGTATCGTGCGTGATTCACTCACTGACTGGTGTCATCATCTTATCAATGGTTACCTATTATATTATTATATTTTTTTGTATTCCTTTTCTAGCGTTAATGATGCTGTCCGCTCACATTGCGTTGCTGTTTTGAAAATACTGGGTTATTGGTAAAACACTAACCTTGCAGGACTGTATTACTGACATCATAAAAGACAACTTTTGTTCAATGACTTTTTACAAAACATAATACATTTAACAACTGGTGGGCTTACGGCTCTCTCACTCATCGTACGCAACGCAGCTGTAATAGCTGCTTTACGCCGATCTTCTGTGAGAGGGTGGTACTAACCCGGTCGAGCCAGCCCGTTTATGAGCTGCAGTCAATTGACTACAGCTTGGCTCTACCACCTTGAAACCACCACCACCACCTTTTATATTTCAATTATTTGAATTATAATAACTGGTTCAACCTTTATTTATTATTTTAATAAGTAAATTAACCATTAATCGATAATTATCAATGTCAATTAATTTGTGAATTCTTTTGAATCGTATTCGAACATCTCTAGCGAGTATTCTCGCTCGCTCGCAGATTTTATGATTTTTAAGTGCAAATAAATTTCTGAAAATATTCAAATATCTTCGTCTCTAAATGGCACAAAATTCAAACAATATTTAAAATGATCCTTTCAAAAAGTGCTATTTCGATGCTTTGCGTGTTAATACTTGTGTCAATATTTATGGCGAATTTGTTAAATTTAATAGCAACGGATCATAATTTTTATATTGAAAACAAGATTGATGGACAAAACTACACAAAACATTTAGGTAACAAATATGGGCAAATTACAGACACTACTAAGAACATTGTTTGGTTCCTTCAGGTAAGCCTTTGTGTATTTAATATTGTTTGCTTTGTGTTTTTATTGTGACGTAGTTTTAGTAACAAAGACAACTAATGGTAAGCGGTATTATTTATCTCACTGTCCAATGTTCATGATTAGTTAGTTTCAAGCATCTGCAGTGTATTTTCCTCTCAGATTTCAGATATACACATTAGTATATTTCGGGATCCGGGCAGGATTTCACAGTTCCAACAGTTTTGTGACATAACAGTGAAGAGAATTAAGCCGCTGCTGGTGCTGGCCACTGGAGATCTGACGGATGCCAAAGCCAAGGATAACCTTGGCAGCTCACAAGTGAAGACAGAATGGGTGTACTATCACAATATCATCAAGGAGTCTGGAGTGACAGAGAGTACTGTCTGGCTGGATATAAGAGGCAACCATGGTAAGTTATTTTAGTCCGCATCTGTCTAATATTCGGGCACTTCATAACATATTCAGTGTTATTACAATAAAGTTAGAAGCATTTTGCATGTGTGTAGGGTCATATTTTCAATGGATTTGGGATAAGAGATATGCTTAGACACACATTCAAGACGAGTATTACTTTTTTGTAATGACACCAATTGTATTAATAATAATATTGTTAATCAGCTATATCAGTATAAGGGTGTAAAATGAGAAAATGATGCAATATCATAGGTATATTGCTATTGATAATAAATATCCATATGTTGCATTTATTGCCATGTGAGATAAAGATAACAATATTTGATGATGATATAAATAGATCCCTATGACAAGCCCTTGGTATTTTATCATGCAACTCATCAAAAAGACAGCTTTAGCAAAACTTACTAGTTTTTCCCTGTTAAATCTCTCATATTCTTTGTTGAATTAAAAATTCAAATTTGTATACTGGGTCATTTTGGAGATTGAAGAAGAGTTAATGTATGTTTTTTTAAAGTTAGTTTTTAATGTTGTTATAAAGATCATAAATTAAGACTGTATTTCAAAAGTGTTGTGTATTTATCTCAACCTAAAATTGGTACCTGCTCATTTACAGACAACTTTAATATCAGAACAATAAACTCCCAAGAGAATTACTTCAGAAATTACTCAGTTCAGGGTGTGAAACATTACAAATCATATGTACATTTTGAGGATAGAAATGGTGTTAACGTTGCCTTTTTGGGTATTGACGCATGCCCCGACCCGGGCCTCAGAAGGCCTTTTAATTTTATTGGCATGCTAGACATACCGGAACAGCAAAATATTCAAAGACTAAAGGCAGAAGCAGATGTTAAAGCAGATCATATTGTTTGGTTCGGCCACTATCCAACATCATGTATATTGCCAATAGAGATGGACTCTCAAAGGATAAATGTGCGTGAAGTGATCGGCAGCAGTCCTGGGTCGCAAGTTTATGTTTGTGGCCATTTACACTCCATGGGTGGTTTGGTACCTAAAATGTATACGATACAGAAAAAAGGATACTTGGAACTGGAGTTAGGGGACTGGAAAGATAATAGAATGTTTAGATTAGGGGCCATAGATCACGGGCTTTTCTCGTTTGTTGATCAAAAGCATAACACGTGGCCGCTCGTACTCGTCACCAATCCCAAACACGCGCAATACACTATGCCGGGACGAGAGCCTCTGCATCTAATTCCTGACTCCACTCATATAAGAATACTGGCATTCAGTGATGTTGAGATTGATATGGTTAAAATTTCTTTTGATAAGATTAGCTGGATGAAATGCAGGCATACAGAAGGGCCGCTTTATGTTTGTCAGTGGCTACCTCATTTGTTTAAGAATGGATTACACTACATGTATGTAAATGTCATTGATGAATTAGGGAAAGAGGCCAATGTGGATCATCCATTCTCTTTGGATGGTAGTTTGTTGAAATTTGATATAACAGCAAGAATCTTGCTTATGTTGGATGCGCGCGTTGTGGTAAGAGAATAACTCATTTAATAAATCTTAAAATCCGTAGCTGATAAGAAAAATAACAATGTTTTTGTAGTTTCAGACAATTTTTGGAACACTTTTACTCGTCAACGTTTTGCCTCTAGTCATTTTGAGACTACAAAAACGGCCGCCGAAATACCGCCGTAGAATCGGACGTGTGTTGAGCTATATATTAAGAAGAGTTTGGTTATTGAGCAAAGTCGATCGGATATTTTATCCTTTAGTTTTGTATGTGATATACATCCCCATTGGACCATGGGCAGTCGGGGAATTAATAGATGGCAGTATCGGAGCCATTTTCGCTTGGGGCATATTGGTGAAAGGAGCATTTTTACCAGAACCTTTTACGTACATGTACGGTAGTGTGCAATTAATGTTCGTGCAAATACCATTGATATTCGTGCTGGCCTATTGTCTGGAGAATCGTCTATTTGCGCACAACGTGAGAGGATTCCGTCGGCTCGTAAAGAATCTGCCGTTCATATTTCTACTGTCGATCCAGCTGCTGTTGGCATATTTCTTCTGGCTGGAATACGGAACGATGTCATTTATGTTCGGACCCCTGAGGACATGGAGTGTTGCTCTGAGCTTACTCCTGTGGTATAAGACACTGACATTGCCCCAAGAATATTGCAGGTAATTTAAGTTAATGATATTTTCTTTAATTTTAATCCCCATTTCATAATGTTAAGTTTATACAACATTATCCTTATTTTTTACAGGAAACTGATAAAATTGAACGAACTACCGTCATAGTATTGACGCTGTGATGGATCGTGTAGAAGAAATTAATGTTCATTGTGAACAAATTGTACAGAACTAGAAAATAATTGTGATAACTTGAAGTAGCAAGCTTATTAAGTGCACCAAAGCACAAACTATTTTGGATATTTGTGTTGTGTCACAGCATGTACGTACGTATTATATGAAATAATAAAGAAATGCTTAAAGTATATGTGACTGTAAGTAGGTATTTGTTGCGCCAAAGAGTTGTAACTGTTAAACATGTTCAACAAGGATCGTTGAAAATTTGTAATAATGTAATGTGAACCTACTTCTTTCGATTTTAAGGATCAAAATCAATATTATTGATGAATAAAGAGGTTCATTATGTATAGCACGCCTTGCATATACCTAGAATCATGGATAAAATGTCATGTAAAAACTTAGACAATGCGCAGAAAAAATATTTGTAACTGAACTACTGAATCACTCAGATATACTTATTATTAGTACTTTGATCATTGTACAATATTATAACCTACTTAGAACATGGCTGTGAATTGAATGAAATAAATCAGACAATGACAACACCTACAAGAGGTTGGTGTCTACGCATTTTTTTGGGTTTAACTCATAGCGAATTATTTATAGCAAATTAGTCATTTCGCTTTGGTATTTACATATAAAAACAATTTGATGGTTGAAAAAACATTTTATTAAAGTAAATATTTTATTATAGTCTGACCGCTACCGCTGTGCCGCGCCTTAGGTATGCGCAGGGAGGTGAGGAGTGGGCAACTAGTGCGTAATTTTTGCTATTTTCGTCCACAAAAACTGTTAAAAACGATAATAATGATCACTTTCAGTACAAGTAGGTGCGAGTGCAACGAGATTTGTGATCGAAAATAACGAAATTAACAGTGAATGGTACGCACCATAGGTATGCGCGAGGAATGCGCGGGGAGGTGGGGAGTGGATTCGCCCACCCCGTCTCGCCGCTCGCGTACTTAAGGAGTGGCACAGCGACAGCGGCGCAAACTATGTAATACCTACCTAATATAGGAAACCTTAACTAATATCCAGTGTATTTCAAGTATTAAATACGGTCAAAGACCAACTATAGTATTACAAGCAAGTAGAGGAAATACATTACAATCATCGAATTATTCATCGGATCTTTCAGTGCAATGCTTGACAACATCAGCCCGAGATGGGTGACATTTAGTCGTTATACATATTTGAAACCGCTTCTCCGTGCTTCGTAAAACGTCGGTCCCGGTCGTTGTCAACTCGGTATCAGTCGTTAAGCCATCTCAGAGGCATTCGGGCGGCTTAAACAACTCTGACAACATTAAAACATACGATAAGTAGATAAATATATAATAATAATAACAGACCAGTGCTCTAAGCACAATTTTATAAACATCGTCATCCATCCAGCCATCCGTAAGCCTTAAGATGTCCACAGCTGGACATAGGCCTCCCCCAATGACATCCACACATCACAGTCCTCTGACATTCACATCCACCGGTTTCCTCTGACACGGTGTGACGTCATCGGTCATCGGTCAGGAATGAGACAGCAAAGAAACTAGTACATTTATCGCGTTGTGGATTGTCAAAGTCCAAAATTGGCCTTTTACGGCCAGTTTCTTCATTGCAGTAACAAAGTAAAACTCCTACGAACTTATCTGGTCCGCTGAGCGTCGCTAGTGTCGATGCAGGACTGTCACAATGACATTCTCTATTTAAAATGTTAGTTCCTCTTTTGCCCACCGGGCCAGATTTTGGCACTTTACTATGGCCGTTAAGATAAAGATACTGGCCGTTATCGGGGGCGTATTTTTCTCGATCAGTATATCTGCTCCTTCATACTATAATCATCAATGTCTAGTCTAGACCGTATTTTTGTATTGTATATCGACGCTTGAAAGTCAAAAGGTAACAAGCGCCATAATAGCAACTTTACAGGAGAGCCGTTTAAAGTTTTAAAATTCGGAAAAAAAATCATAAGTTTTTACTCGATAGACCTTTTTAGATAAAACCAAAAGCAGAAAACCTACAAAAACATGCTTTATCTACTCAAACAAATATTTAATAAATAGGCCCTTTAGTTTCCGAGATAGTGGCTCATAAGCTCTAAAAACATGACAAGGCGGCACGTAGAAAAGGAGCAAGCGACAGGACTAAATTTTTTTAATCGAAACAAAAAGACATAAACTACAATAAAAAAATAAACACGATTAGACAAAAACAAGGAAGTTTTAAGTCTCTAACACCTGGAATGCGGACTTGGCAGCAAAAGTGAAGCCGACAGCGAGATACCATACTGAACGTTGTTTCCTTTGCCAACAAGAGTGACCATAATATTTTGAAATTTTGAGAACGTCCCCATGGACATCTAGTGAAAACGTGCTTTTGTTCCGAGATTGTTATGATAGGAAAATAATAAAATAAGGAAAGGGATGTTTATTTTCTTAAGAACATGAGTAGGTACAATAAATGCGTCTGCGGTGGCCAAACCACACGAGTGCCTGTCTGTATCTTGGCAACCTAAATGAAGTTACAAAATAGTATTTAAGATCGTAGATTTTGCCACTTTGTAATATAAAGTAACATGACACTTCACACGCTTGGACGTTGTCTAGGCTCTCCATATCTATGGTTTTTCCAATACTTATCTTTCCTATACTTACTCTTTTTCTATGCTATAAAAGGTACCTACTACTGTTAACATGTTATGTTTGATTTGGGCTGTGCAAGTTGTGACAGACGGACATAGAGACAGATAGACGGACAACAAAGTTATCATATTAGGGTTTAGTTTTTTTCGTTATTAGGTACGGTACCCTAAGAATATCTAACTAATTAGACCATAAGACAAAATTAAAGGACAATGGGAAAAACTGTATGGGACTTGGTCCAAATATCCACCACTGACGAGACCTACGTAACCCGATAGACCACTAAATACTGAGTAACTTTTACAAAGACAGTTCAACAAAATAAGCTGTAAGTAAAAAAATACGGGTAGTTTAAAAAAAAATATGATTTCACCATTAGTATTATGTTTATAAATTTTTTTCGAAAGGCAACAATATAAATACTCTTACTAACATTAAATAAAAATAAAATAAGCTGTCAGAAAGCAAAAAATGCCGTGAAAAGTTTTTATTATTATTTTTGTTACCTGATGAAAAGTGAACAACAAGCGCTTCTATAAAATAAATAAGCAGGTACCTTCTATGCGTTACCTTACTTTTTCACTTATCATCAGGTAACAAAAATAATAATAAAATATGTTTCACGGCATTTTTTGCTTTCTGACAGCTTATTTTATTTTTATTTAATGTTAGAAAGTGTATTTATATTGTTGCCTTTCGAAAAAAATGTATAAGACATAACACTGGTGGTGCGTTCCAATCACTGTTAATTTTGTTATTTTCGTTATTTTTGTCCACAAATCACGTTCCACTCGCACCAACTTGTACTGAAAGTTATCATTATTATCGTTTTTAACACTTTTTGTGGACGAAAATAACAAAAATTACGGTGAATGGAACGCAGCATAAGTGTGAAATAAAAAAATTAAAATATTTTTTTAAACTACAAATTTTTTTTTACTGACAGCCTATTTTGTTGAACTGGCTTTGCAAAAGTTACTCAGTATGTAGTGGTCTATCGAGTGACGTAGGTCTCGGAAGTGGTGGACATTTGGACCATTTTTGCCCATTGTCCTTTGTGCTAACGAAAAGGAACAGTGAGGGCAGGGCATTTTCCTTTAAAACTCGTTGTGTTAAATTAGGGACATAATCTGTCGGCTTAAAATGCTTGCTGTATATGACGGAATTTTGGGTAATTTTTCTGTAGCCAATAGGTATTTGTTGTAACCAATTTACACGCCTGGGATCTGTAAAAGATAAAATTGTTTTTTTGTTTTTTATTGCTTAGGAGTAATCGGGAAGTGTAAAGTCAAAAGTCGTCCCAATTGCAAACAATTTCAATCGACAAACCATCGGTCTCGGCCTTTATTTTATATTGTCCATCAAGGGTTGCAATGCTGACCGCGCTGTGGAGGCCTGGAGCTGCGCTGCGCCGCGCTTTCGGCCATCAACAACGCGCCCAGCAACACACTCATTACAGACCGTGGCAGTAATGTACTATTAAAAAGTAACAAAAGGGTAAAGGAAAGGGGCCCCGAGAATTACATTGCCTGAAATGGTTAATCTGGCCCTAGACGTGCGCGTTCCTCGAGCGTGTGAACGACGCGAACGCCGTGTGCGAGCCCGGCGAGCCGTGACAACGCGGCGTGAGCGTCGCGTTTTACCAGCGTGTGGTCTGTCGCGCGCTGCAAATGCGACCGACTTCAAAAAGTAGCGATGTAGTCGTGCGGCAACGAAAAGCGCGACTTTATCGCTGCAAACAGTTCCCGTGGACGATATTCCTCAGTTAACACAGACACATAATAAGATTTATATTATAGTCCTTTTTACTAGAGAAATTTGTGTCACCCGAACATCTAAAATGTACTTAACGTGGAAAACATAGTTACCCACTTACCTATGTTAAGATAATCCTTAATTCGGATAATATTCGCTTTTACACCCTTCCATTACGCATATTCTACCCATTTTTATGAGAAAATTCAGCACAGTCCTCTAGATTTAAAATTAGCTGAAAATGTCGTGTGTCACGCAAATTGACGTTCTGTGTTTCAAGTTTTTAATTTTATTTCTGCTACGATTCCTATAGACATCACGGAACTGACAATTACAAGCGAATTATTAAAGAAGGTAAGTACTTATTTCCAGATATTTATTTATATTTGAAATTTTAATCTTAGGATATTCTTATACTTTACCATAGGTATTTCATTAATCGACTTTATTGTTTATTATTCTTAACATGAAAATGTACCAAGTTTAAGGTGATCGAATAAATATTAACTGGCAACACAAGGGATGAAAGGTTGTACTATTAGAAAGGGAAAGAAGGCGCAGTTATAGGTATCTGGCTCGGACCGGTTTTTATAATGCGTGCATCGTGGGCGTTAAGTCCGTCACAAAAGGATTATTTTTGATTAAATGAATGGAAAATAAAGTTTGTAGTCCACAGTCATGTTCAATGGTATTACGTCGATGGACAAAAAAGGTTAAGTAACTTTTTTTCTCAAAACAAATGCAAGTAGAAATGTTGCTAACGACCCACTGAGATTTTCTAATAAAAGACAAAACAGCTTACGTAAAAGTTTATCATTGTCAATTTCCAAGCAGAAATATCTTAAACGAGACAAAAAGTAAAGTAATGTATTGCAAAACGTTATAAGCGGCGCTTTTTTATTCATTATAGCGAGGCAAAACCGTAAACATGACAACACTAACGGATATGCCGCTTATAATTTCAATACACATGGCCTTAAATTTTAAAATAATGGTAAAAGAACATGATGAAATTGATTATAAAATTAGTGTGTCTTCTACACTTTAAGGTAAGTATTTATTTTATTTATTATAAGTACACCTTGAATGTGTTTATTGAAATTTCCTACTGCTCTTTTAACGCGAACGACAACTTAATGTCAATAATAACTACCGCAATCGCTGAGGGGCGTAGTCGGCAGTTGTTGGATATCGTTGGCAGTTGTGTGAAAGAGCTCTTTGTAGAGAAACAGTATTTAAAATAACAAGAAATATAATCAACTTATAAAATCTGCCGTGTGGTGCCGGCTTAGAATAGCACCAACCCATCTCATTCCTTGGGTGCCGTAAGAGGCGACTAAGGGATTCACCGGAGGATGGGCAGCAGCGTCCTCCGAGTACGTATTTTACCTACTGCGATCGCCAACCCATCTGCCAAGCGTGGCGATTATGGCAAAACCCCCCAATGAAACGGACAAACAGGAACCAACCCCCAGTCCCCGGCAGCCTCGCTAGCTAGTCCTGGCCATGGTAGCGGCTATGGTAACGGCGGGAGAGGGGGTGTTAAGAATTTCCGGCAGGACGGCTACCACATAAACCGACGATTGGACCTGGCAACATTTAACATGCGCACACTGCGGACTGACGAGAAGATCACTGAGCTCGAGGAAAAATTGAGTAGGGTACGGTGGGACGTCATCGGATTATCTGAAGTCCGAAGAGGGGGGAGGACTCGATAATTCTGAAATCTGGTAACCTGCTCTATTTCCGAGAGGGCGACCAGCAGTCCTAGGGGGTGTCGGGTTTATCGTCTTCGTAGAGTGTGTCAACGACGTCAAACGAAGTGGAAACTATGTATGAGGATATCTCTAGAGCTATGCATAGTTCCAAAACTTACTTTACCATTGTCATGGGTGACTTCAACGCGAAACTGGAAAAATGAGACGGTGATGAGCTGCGAGTAGGGCAATTTGGAATTGGACGGCGTAACCACCGGGGCCACCAGCTGGCGGGCTTCATGGAGAAGGAGGGACTCTTTATGATGAACTCCTTCTTCAGGAAGTGTGAGCACAGGAGGTGGATCTGGATGAGCCCCGACGGTGCAACATAAAGCGAGATAGACTCCATCATGTCGACGAAGAAGCAAGTATTCAATGATGTATCTGTGATCAACACGGTCAAAACCGGTAGTGATCACCGACTGGTAAGATGCACATTGAATCTCAATATAAAACTTGAAAGATCTTGACTGATGAAGTCTACGCACCGGCTAGCACCAACCCAGATCCAAAACCCCGAGAGCTTTCAGCTGGAATTTCAAAACCGATACGATGTCCTAGGGAGTAGCGTGGACGATTATTATAACGACGGGTTCGTGGATGCAAGGCCCGTGGTACAACATCTCTGAGGAAGGAGAGGAGTGAAATGATACTGCAGTCTTCAGATGACGCGTCTAAATACCGGCAGCTCAATAGACAGATCTCGAAGACCTTGACACGTGACTTCCGCCAATTTAATACCAAAGGTATTAAAGAGGCTATCGAGCGGAACAAAAGCTCCAAAGTGTACGCTAGAAATCTGTCTATTGGGCAAAGTAAGCTAATGAAACTGAAGATCGATGACGGCAGAATTGTTTCATCCAAACGACAGCTTTTGATGGAGGTCAAAGAACACACACACACATACACAGTTCTATAAACAGTTATACACGTCAATACGGGCACCCGTTACAAACCTGACGAACGACCCAAGAGCTAGACCAACCCGACACTATACCAAAGACATTCAAACGTCAGCTTGTGAGCTTGTGCGCGTGAGATTAGTATGGCTCTTAAACTGCTTAAAAACGACAAGGCACCGGGTGATGATGGAATAACAGCTGAGCTCCTGAAAGCGGGTGTAAAACCGGTGCTAAAGGCCCTTCAGAAGCTATTCGGTTCCGTCATACTCGAGGGAAAAACGTCGCGGGCATGGAGCGAAGGTGTGGTGGTTCTTTCAAAAGGGCGATAACGCTCTGCTAAAGAATTATAGACCCATCTCACTTCTGAGCCATGTCTACAAGCTGTTTTCGAGGGTCATAACGAACCGTCTCGCACGCAAGTTCGACGACCTCCAGCCTCCCGAACAAGCCGATTTCCAAAAAGGCTTTAGTACCGTAGACCACATACTTACATACGCTGTAACAGGATATTATAGAAGACCGAGGAGTATAACCTGCCCCTTTGCTTAGTGTTTGGGGACAACGAGAAAGCCTTCGATTCGGTCGAGATGAGCTATATTGCAGTCTCTCCAGCGATGCCAAGTCGATTACCGGTACATCGAAGTTTTGAAATGTTTGTATGATAGTGCCGCTATGTGAATCCGATTACAGGACCAGAACTCGAAACTTATCCGGTTGCAGCGATGTGTGATACAGGGAGACGTTATCTCTCCGAAACTGTTCACCGCTGCACTGAAAAACGTTTTCAAGGTTATGGACTTGGACGGGCTGGGCATCAACATAAACGGCGAGTACTCACCTTCGGTTTGCCGACAACATATAGTGGTCATGGCTGAGACTATGGAAGACCTCAATACCATGCTCGATAGAGCCTCAGTAGAGCCTCCGAACGAGTTGGTCTTAAAATGAACATGGACAAGACGAATTGATCTTCGTCAAATATCGATTTGCCGTGTTTTACCCACTCCCGTGAAGATCGGAGACTACGCTTAAAGTTGTCTGGGACAAACTATCCAGTTAGGTAGGTCCAACTTCGAGAAAAAGGTCAATCTACGAATCCGACTCGGTTGGGCAGCGTTCGGGAAGCTATGCAATATCTTCCCGTCCGAAATACCGCAGTGTCTCAAGACGAAAGTCTTCGACCAGTGTGTGTTGCTAGTGATGACCTATGGATCTGAGACATGGCCGCTCACAATGAGATAATGCTAAAGCTAATGATAATGCTCAAATAGAGAGGGCTATGCTCGGAGTTTCCTTGCGAGATCAACTCAGGAATGAGGAGATACGCAGAAGCAGAAGGATCAAGGTAGCCGACATAGCCCGCAGGATCGCCAACCTCAAGCGGCAGTGGGCAGGGCACATTACTCGTAGAACGGATGGCCAATGGGGCCGAAAAGTTCTCGAGTGGCAGCCGCGCACCGGAAAGCGAAGGGGGGGTCCCGCAACGTGGACCGACGATCTGGTGAAGGTGGCAGTAATACGCTGGATGCGGGCAGCGCAAGACAGGTGTGGCGAAACTTAGCGAAGGCCTATGTCCAGCTGTTGACGTCTTTCGGCTGAGATGATGATGATGAAAAATTAACTTCATAAACTTTTCATTAATTTCAATTCATTTGTCATTCACAAAAATGGCACTGACATTTAGACTAATATTAGACATCAACGCGATAATCACTATCATTGCACGCAGTTATTTAAAATAGGATAAACGACATTCAACTTGGATTTTTTGACTAAATTCTCATTTCTCGTATTCGGTAGAAACAGCACAAGCGACATCAATTTTATTTCAAGAACGAGTCAAAAAGGGATAAACGCCAAAATATATTTTTTTGTTTCCAGGCAAAAACGGATCAAGCAACATTGCATTAGTTTTTAAGTAAAAGCAAAACAGCCTAACCTCCTTTTTTGATTTTATTCCGAAAAGGCAAAACGCAATAAGTGGTGAAATGGTATTCTGGTTTAACAGGTAGAAAAGAAGTAAACGCAGTTTGTGGTATGAAGACCTTCAGGCAAAACTACTTAAAGACCATGCATATGAAAATATTGAAAAGCAGAATGCACTAAACGCCGAAGTGCATTGCTTTGTTGTTTTTTTGTGTAGGCGTAAACAACAATTCCCTGATGTGAGAAAATTATGTGTCACTTGATACCTTTTGATACCTCTTTTTGCTAAAATCACATCAGGCATAAGTGACATCAAAATGCTCCTATCGGAATGAAACCCGGTTCATTCGACGCAGAAAAAAAAACTGAGTATGACCTCATACTTAACTCATTTTCGACCAAAGTGGCGCTTGTGACCTTTTGCCTTTCAAGCGTCGATATTATGATCCCTGTAATAGGTGCTAATTTAAATTATTGAGTATAATTTTAGTATAATTTGTAACAGAATGCCAATTACAATAGTCAAAGATTGTTATAAGTACTTATTTTAATTCTGTTCCCTTACAATATTGCACACATGACGTTACGATTTCCTACATGATTTGGAAAGCAGCTAATATAGCTTCAAATGTTTTAGGTATTACTATTATATTAATTCATCAGTTATAAATAATTATTAGCTGTGTAAACGTCAATGCTTTGTAACGTAATAGTTTAATTATCGCCGAAGTTCCGCTTGTATGTTAATATATAAATTATAAGTCATGCGATACTTTTATTTATAACTGTATTATCATAAATACGTGTATTATTATGTTTTGACATGTATGCTCTATCAATATCACAGATATTGCGATTGTACGTATGTACTTATTATGTTAGACTTATATAATGTTATTAATTATGTATACATAATAATAATAATAATATCCTGGGACATTTTTTACACACGGCTCCCTGATCCCAAACTAAGCAGAGCTTGTACTATGGAAACCAGATAACTGATATTACTACATATACTACTTTTTTTTTGTAAATACATACTTAATATACATATACACCCAGACTCTGGACATACCGACATGTTCATGCACACAAATTCATGTCCCGGGTAGGAATCGAACCTACGACCTGCAGCGTGAAAAGCGCCATCACGCCAACCACGCCAACGGGTCCGTCGATAATCAGTTGCTCGCGTAGTGCCGGGTAGAATTATTACCATTCCTAAACTTAGAATTAATACCATGTTCCATCTTATAGAAAGTCAGTTCAACTGATATGTATGCCCTTTAGGTAACCATTAATTAGTACCTAAGTATTTATACTTACTTACCAATTTTTTTTGGTGAAGTGAGGTTTCAAATCAGTTTACCAGATTAGAATGTCTGACGCTCCATTAAGGTCGTGGAACTATGTACTTTTAAAACAATCTCATCTTGATGTAATCTTTACGTACGTATGATAATACCATGCTATAGTATATAGTCTACTCAGATCACCTTAGATTAATAGCTAACGTACTATAGCTATATTGTACTGTATTTATGTACTGAAACTGTACTTATCTATTGAGCAGGAGACTATCTACAAGCTCTATAAACCCTAATCCTTAAAACAAGTATAAGAGCGATCTGCAATAAAACAATCCATATGACTAAAGCTAAGAAGTCACCGGTCAAGTTTCTCGTGAGATCTAAGTACTCCATATATTTATCTGGGTTTCGGAACATGCAAAACGCAACGTTGCAAGGGAGTTTAGTCCTGTGCAGACCATACACGGTTTCTAGGAAGGCGTCGAATGCGTAACGGAAGTATGAGATGGCCGCACATGGCCTGAGATAGACCGGCATCTCGCGGTAAGGGATGAAGAATTGGGAGAACATCAGCATTGGTATATTTGCTGCTGGGATCACGAACAGTCCAAGCTGGAAACAAATGAAATTACGTGTCATTTAAATTGATAAGTACGTTATTTACATCAATAGATGGTCCGAATTGGATAATTAGGCAAATCGCAGTTAATTTTGAAAATTTAAGAAATATCAGACTTCCAAAAGAAATACACTGTCTATGGTTTTGCCCATTACGACAATGAATAGGCTGGCAATACAAATTAAAATTTAGTTTACAGTGGCAGCACTCTACGATGGCAAGTTTGAAATGTGGGGGGGGGGGGGAAGAAAATGCACCTTATTATAACGGAATAAGAATGGCCGTTTTAAAAAATAAGAATGTCTAATAACAAATGCGAAAATGAATTTTGTCCCGTTATAATAAGGTTCATCCTTTTCCCCTCCCACATGTGAAACCGGCCTTCATAGCGTGCCGCTACCGTAGTTACAAGTTAGTCCAAAGCACCAATATCAAAGACATTCAAGCTGCGCGATTGCGATGCGACCCATAGGTCGTCGACTCTATGTAGTGTGGTAAAGTCGAATAATGTATAGTTTGGATCACATTTTAGTTACGTAGCTTTTGAATATCTCCGTGGGAGAAAGGCCTAACTGTAATTTGTGGTTGGTGCCTATAACTGTGCCTAGATTCGCGGGGTTTTCACTAATTATTTAATACCAGAGTATTCTTAAGACTGCAATGAAACCCAAGCAAATTATTGGCTTACTTTCATTCCACACGCTGCGCCAATTACGAGTCCAAACGTTTGAGCCAGTATCGTGACGAGGGCGCATATGAGCCACGCCAGGCACATACGATGAGCTTCCAGGGGCTGGGAAGTCAAGTACCACGCGGGAAACAGGAATACGGTTGCGCAAAGTAACTGAAACAAATACACATTCTGTGAAAATTTCAACTCTACCTATTACGGTTCGTGAGATACAGCCCGCTAACAGACGGACAGACAGACAGACAGAGAGACGGACAGCAGAGTCTTAGTAATACCTAGGGTTCCGTTGACACCCTTTGGGTACGGAACCCCTTAAAATAAGAGGCCTTAAACGTTCAATCAGAAGACTTTGAAGTCAAGTTGCTTTCAAATTGCAGTTATGAGTCACAAACTGAATTAAATGAATTTCATTTTGATTTAATTAGAGTTAATGAGATAACGTTTCTTTTCTAGTTAGACAATATTGTGATCAAATGCAAAACATGTTTTTCTCATGTGTGAAGTATCATTTCTAATACTAAGCCAATATAAGAGGCTTACCTGTATTGGTAAGTCCACTATGATTTTGGATGCACAGTAAACCGGCAGTGAATACCACTTATTTAGATGTTCATTCAGGACTACTTTCGCTTCCACCGGGACTGAAATGAAAAAGTTAAGCATAAATACACAGCACCTATGTTATGTAACGTAAAATTTACTGCAGTGTATGAATTCGGTAGGTACAGTTCTAGGTATATGGGTACTTACATGTGTGTATTGTGGGCATAGCGTTAGAGAAGAAGAGGAATAGTAGGAAGAAAAACAGGCAGGAGGTGTTCGTGACCATTCGCCCTGCGTCTGCGCCGGCGCCGTTGTACAGCGCGCCAAGTAGTAACGCCACTAGGAAGTGGCATATTACTCGTATCTGGAACATTCGAATCATTCGTTGTAGAAGTTATATGGGATCGGACACGACATGTGAGACAGAAATGAATGATTGTGTAAGGCTCCATGATGTATACATATTTCAGGGGGGAAGTTATACCTATAACGAAATATATATTTACAAAAAGCCCGCTAAAAATAACTCTCCTCGGAATAAAAGTTTTAGATATCGCCCGCTAGAGGCAATCAGTTCCAACAGTTTCCTATACAAATTTGATAAATACCCAGACTACAAAGCGTTTGGTTCGCTTACACCAGGTCTACAGGTCCAAGAAATTTTAATCGTATTCAATTTGTTCAAATTAGGGTATGGTCTTAGAGTAGGTACCTGCGTTAGGTGCACGTCTCTAATAGTTCCAATACCGCTCCTCCAAAGCAAAGCGCTCAGCTGCTGGTAGGTATTTGCGGCATATCCGTTGGATGCGGTGGGATTGGAATTCAACAGAGCCTCTGATTCGGGCGATAAGTCTGGAATTTAAAACGTAGGGGCATCATTAGCTAGCATGAAAATAACAATTTCCGACCCTGCAATAGAATCCGCAAAATTTCCGTGAAACGGTCACGAATGGCGTAAACTGTGACTGTGTGACAATTTTACAGAAATTTATCAGAAAATCAGAAAAATGAATTGCATTGGCAATGTTGCATAGCGTCGCCATTAGCCCCCCTGATCGTATAGCTCTACCTTTTGCTCTCCCGTTGTGCACGTCGTTCTTTGCGATCTTCCTCATTTCGTGTGCATAACTGTTCGCTTCCTCTTCCAAGCGCACTATGTTCCCAGTGTGTTCATTTGTTCCTATTTCTAGTACTGAAATTTTAAAATTATCGTTCAATGTTATTAATTGTATAGCGTTCCTACAAAGTTCCTTTTGTGAGACTTCTCTATCAAGCTGGTAATATTTGGCTATACATAGTTACTTACGTACATAATTAATTAAGTATTCATCTATGTTAGGTTGGTAGGCATAAGTAGGTATAAGCACATGTTTTTTAAATTTTGTCTGAATTAAGTGATTTAATGTTTGGGATAATTCAGTGAGAAGTTTTATAATGAAGGTATTCAAATAATTCACGTCTCCATACGTCATAATCTACGTGTAGTTTTGATGCAGTCAAATTTTCCCTCTGTGATTTTAATGATCGGTTTTTATATAATTTATCAAGTTTCGTTTCCTTAATATATCTGTTTTTATTGGCTTTCATAACATGATCTACTTACTATTTTGATAATTCGATAGCAAGGTTAAGGGTCGCTACATAATTTATCATCCGAGGTCTGCATTGGATATTGTCATTGCGATAGACTTTAACCTATATTTTTCTTAAATCAATTAAGTACATACTCACAATAATCGGCTACATTATAATACTGTGGACAAATGAAGCCCGATGCAGCTAGCAAGCTAGGGACATCGTGGACCGCGCCCGCGTAGAGTGTCCTGCCATCAGCCAAGAGAATGACGTCATCAGCCGTGTTGAACAGCTGCGAGGAAGGCTGGTGGACCACGCAGGCTATGGTCCGGCCGCTGCGGGCCACTGTGAGGAGCGCTCGCGCCACAGATAGCGAGGAAACTGCATCTAGACCACTGGAATGTATAGTTTGTTGCTTAGGGTCTAAAGTAAAATCAAGTCGAGAAACAAAAAAGGTGTGGGCTGGGTTATGTGTAGTTACGATCTATTGTTTTTCTTAGGTTTTAATAGGTAAGGTTACGAATTTAATTATTGATGTTTCCCCCGCCTTGAAAGGGTTAGAGAGTTAAAACTCGTGAATTTGAGACCTTGGACCTACTAAGATAATAATATCTAAGAAATTATGGAAATATGAAATATGTATGTAGAAATATATATGGTAACATACTATGTAATTGGTTACGAAGTGCTACCTGGTGGGTTCATCTAACAGCATGACAGAGGGGTTGGTGAGAAGTTCGCAAGCGATCGTCAAGCGCTTTCTCTCGCCGCCTGACAGACATCCTGCTCTGGTGTCCAACACCTCGTGAATGCCCAACTGTTTCGTCACTGATTCCACCTGTAATAGAATGCAGACCGAGTTAGCTGAGGTACGCTTTTGATAGATGAAGTATATTCCACAGGTCACGGGAGTCCAAACAAAAAAATACCACAACGCCTGTCCCACTACCTTACTCTGGGAAGTCATTTCGATATTTTCGGACGGGAATATGGACGGAACAAATCGTAACTGGCATCTACATAAGGCGCATGCCGTGCCCAAGCCAAGCACTCAGTTTTGACGTCGGAGCGCATAGCTATAATGTCATAACATGTGTGCTCGAGCGAGGCATGCAAGAATCTGAGGCATCTGGACCAATTTAACTATTGGGTTTATTTAGTCAAATGCCCGATAGATCAGCGCGTCAATCTACGTTCGGCTCGGTCGGACCATAAATGGGTGACCGAATTACAGCATCTGACCTTTTGCTTCGGAAGACACGATGAGCTGGCGGTCTCTGATGTTTATATACCTAATATCTTTCACTCCATAGTCGTTACGGGCAGTTACAGAAGCCTGACAAAATTCTGTCATTCGTTAGGTCTTGGGGGCAGATGGCAATCGCTACGATCGATGGTCACCCAAAACCAGGTACTAAGGCTATATAGAAAAAGGACAGGAGAATATAGGTATTATAGTTTTGTTACAGCGTTCATGCGTTGTCGGTCCGTGGCTCTCGGTAGTTTGACGCTGGTCGCGAACTTCAGCGTCTCCCGCGCCGTCAGGGTGTCGATGAGCGTGGTGTCTTGCGCGACCAGGACCGAACTGCGACCAGCTCCGTACAGGCTTCCTGTTACACCCGTTTTCCTGGAGCAATTATAACATTTTATTGTATTCAAAGATTCATGGTGCGTTCATTTATCCGTTCGTTTATCTTAATGCTTCGGATCGTTTTGTTTACAAAGTACGGGTACCTGAACACCTTTAACGTTGTTTTTGTATGACAATAACGTCATTATATCTACCTACCGTAAAGGGAGCGCTACAGGTATCTCGATAATCGGTTTAAAAAAAATTAACCAAATTCAAAAGGTAGGTACCTGATTATTTTGGGTTATGATAATGATGACCCATTAGAACGAAAACAAGTATGCAGGGTCGTTGTTCGGTAAATAGGTATGTTCTTTTACGGATTTTTAATGATCATCACTATCTAACAATAGATGCTAATGGCATTATAAAGTTAAATTATTATTATTCATAGTTCTCTCACTCAACTGCGCGTCCGGTTGTCTAATCGTGTTAATTTTATTGAACATAATTCACCAGCACTAGTAGCACAGCCGGCCGTACCAAGGCAAAACGCGAGATAAATCGAGTTTGCATCATTCTCGCACAATGAGTGACAAAAGTCTTGTTTTGGCGCGTGTGCTAGTTCCTCAGACGGTTCTTTCTCGGTTTTTGTGTCCGTATGAGTTCTTATGCCTATTGTTGTCTCATAAAGTATACAATATGATCATAATCCGAATAAATAATACGTCAGAATTAGGTACCTACCTTAAATTTATAATGTCAGAGACCTGTTTTTTATCCACCAAAACACATCGAAACGATTGAATCAAAGAATTTGTACTTATTAATAAAAATTAAATCTTTGTTGCCAAACATAACAGTTTACAATTATAGGATGTCGACAATGAATTAGGTACTAGTAGGTACCTATATATTCTTAAACAACAAGAACAATTTCTGAAAGTAGAAAAAACTCGTTATTACTTTTTGATTAGAACAAGTAGATAGGCAGGTTCGGGCGTAACCAGATTTTGGCTTGTATGCTGGATCTAAGAGCAAAGTTTCCGTATTCGGCCATTAAAGTCAAACAGGGAATAAAGTCGCTCGCTTATTCGTTACTCACTTCCTCCCAGCTAAGATTTTGAGTAGAGTAGTCTTCCCAGCTCCCGATGGGCCCAAGATGAAGGTCATCCTGCCTGGCCTGAGTGCTCCAGACGCACCCCGCAGAATGAGATTTGAGTCCACTTCATTCTTATTCTTTTTTCCTGTAATGGAACGACAATAAATTAAAAGTTTTTTTTTAATGCGACTGGGCCCTCACACTCCCACCATTGTTACTCCTGTAAGCCAGGATCGACAATGGTGTCCAACGATGACGCCACGGTTTGACCCTCGACGGGTCCCGGGGAAAAGTCTAAATAAAATTATTGCCTAAATACAATAAATTCTTTGTAAAGACGCAGGTTTCCTCACGATGCGTTCCTTCACGGTCCAGTAAGTGATAACCTCTGTGGGACATGAGCACATCAGATGAATTTCCGCGAATTGTGTTCTAAAAGCAGAAAAATCTGCTTTTAGGTAAATCTTTTCCTTACACTAAGCATAATAATAATTATTTAATATTATTTCGAACTTCAGAAACACGATGAAGGTACCTACACCTATCTAATGCCGTGTGTCCACTGGCAAGTAACTTCCGCAATTTCTTGCAGAAGTCACTTGCCGACGTGTTTCCACTGACTGCAATTTTACACAACCGTGTACATGTGGGACTTGCAGCAAGTTCGGCAAGTCGCAGAAGTCCACTTGCGTGAGTGTTTACACATTGGAAGTCACTTGCGCAAGTAAACTTGTGCAAGTTTTCTTGCCAGTGGACACACGGCATAATAATCATATGAATTTTTGCAATATGCGATTTCGACGTTAAATTAACTCTTGAATAACACATGAATTAAGGCATGGTATAATAAAATACTTCGCCAGGTATGATATTCCGAGACGCGATGATCACGTGGGTGACACGGAGCCTACGTCATCGCCGCTATCTACCAATCTGCGGTTCTGTGATACCAGTGGTCGAAAATCATAACTCCTCGACCTAATATTTATTATCTGTGCGAATCCGATAAAGCATGCAGTTTTTACTTAGTAATTACGTTAATTTACCATGTAAAACTTGGATTGTCTTCTTTTTGTGACAAACGTAATGACAATTAAGTATGCTACATATTTTATTTAAATAATAATGACAAAATATGTCCATAACCCGCGTTTTATTGCAATGAAGTGGCAACTGGATAGTGACGTAGACGCGTTTCACTCCCCGGAATGGTAGACCTGTTTTATTCGACCATGAAAAACCTGTCCTGTACATAAATTATACGAATGTAGGTATGTCTAGTTCCTGGTCTGAGCATAGAATGCGCATGCATAGAATGCGAATTATCGCATCTTTCGATGTTCGGGGTTTGGTCTTCATACTGCGTTAACGGCTCTACGTATAATGTTGCGTGCGAAGCCTAGCAACCTATATTACGCATCAGTGGAAGGCATTAAGTCAAGGAAAATCATCGTGTCTCTGTCGCATGGAAATGATGAAACCATGAACATCATGAACATCATGAACATCATGAAGTGATATGTCATTTCACTGAACATGTTTAGTGAAATGACATATCACTAAACATTTTCAGTAAGAAGACGTAATAAATAAGAATATTCGACATCTCCCGGGATTTCGTGATATCCCTAGGGATTTCGCGAAATCCCTGATTTCTTAATTTCCCTGCGACATATCTACAAAACTCCTGCATAACTGGTTTTATTAATTAATAGTGGTACCTATAGTTGGTACCTGACCTGCGTAAGAATGAACTCAAATTGCATTCGTACTGTAATACAGTGAGGTATCGTAAACAAAGCATGAGCTTAGGACCGCAAACCGAATGAGGAACTCGGGACTTAAAGATGCGGCCTACGACTCACGACCGACCTTCAATTCAAATACATATAAAGATTTTGTGCAATATAGGTACATATATACATAGCTACCTTAGTCGTACTATACAATAACTCGTACATAACTTTACTCATAGAGGTGATTTATCACACATGCTATCAAATCAAATACAAAAAGGCGTTTTAAGGTTGTAAGGGACTTTAGCATAGACATTAACAGAAAAAAGGAGACACGTGACTGTCTGAAATAGTTTGTCCTATTAAACCGAGTCCATGGACTTAGTACGACTCAGCCGTTCTAGGAAAATAATTGTGTTTTCGCTGAATTTCGTGGTGCGCTGAGCACAAGTCTAGTGATTTCAATGTTATGATAAGGCGCTTACACTTTTAAATTTGTAAGTGATTTTTTTTAAAGGTCTATTAGCGTATTAGGTACCAAGAAGACCCTTTAGCCCCTACAAATAAGCTAAATAACTAGGCATACTTCCGCGTGTACGTGTTTACTCACGGCAATAATTTGGCTAGGGCCGGGCCCCATTACCGCGTTGCGTTGCGTCGTCGCTGCGTCGTTTTACATATATTTTATAGTGGCATGCCACATTTATGCGTAGCGTCGTCGCATGCGACGTTTCAACGGAGAGAAGAAGCGGGGGAGGGTGATGCGCTGCGCTGTCGGTGGGATGACGTACAGCGTTCCGCTGCTAGAGGGAGACGTGCGTATTCGAAATCACGTATACGACGGCGCGGCGTCACCCTCTTGCGTTGCGACGTCGTGCGTCGACGCAACGCAGGTGTGGCATACAATGCGTTGTCCGTTGCGACGACGCAGCGCAGCGCGCTAGTGGGGCCCGGCTCGGTGGAGATTTGGTTTGGTTTGACATGACTAGGTACTGTAATGAGTATTTATACGCGTGGTAGGTGACTCCTGATTATAATGCTATAGGCATACCTCCACCATACATGGAGTTCATACCTGACTGCTAAAATAATATTGCACTTACCTACTGTTATTGTTTGCATAGGTATTCTTCAAGTACCTACTACCTATCTACTTTACTTCCGATGATATAAAAAAACTGGACAAGTAGTGGGAGTGGAACCACCATACATACTTTCAGCCCTTATTTTACCGCCTTAAGGGAGTAATTATTTTTAATGTTTTGTTGGCCATTCGTGGGGTCGACTATTACAAAGAAATTATGAAGTTATTGCCACTTGCGATAGTCATGATGATATTGCGCTTTTTTGCCAATAAAAAAACTCATGTATGTGAGATTATAAATAAATTAACTATAACTTAAGTACCTAAATTGTAACTACTTTTGCGGAATTAAATTATTGTGGCCATTATAAATAATTATAATTAAACAGGTTCCAAATGAGTTGTTATTAAAGCACCGAGTACTTAATCGAATTTCTGAAATAGTTTTATCTGTTAAATAATATCAAGGAACGGTAAGAAAATTTGAATTTATATTCTTAAGTAATTTTTAATATAAATTAATTACTTATCGTTGTTGTATACAAATGAATTAATAACTATTACTTGTCCACAGCAAATTATACTGCAATTAGCGCGAAATAAGAATTGTTCTCCGTCGTAATTACCATTTTAGTCGTTAACGAAACAGAGATAAAACTGTGTAATTTATAAACATATTGTTATGGAGATAATGTATCCATGAACTATGCAAGTATTTAAGATACACAACAAGATTAATTTAACATAATATTAACACAACAAAATAAATTATTGATAGTGAAACTGATCAAATACTGCTTTTGGGAGACACAACATCATTTCTATAGGTAGTTGATATATTTTTATGAACGTACCAAAATAGGTATGTTATATACAGTATGGTTTATTCCCCACGCACTGAGGGCAGTCTCGTGCCCAACCTTCTGCCTAGGAATGAGACAAAAACAAATCTTTAGCTAGAACTTAATACCTAGAGACTTTTGTTGGTGCTTGCTCTATTTATTTCACTTTTACCAACGTGGTGACTTTCACTCGTTCACTGTTTTAAGTTAACTTTCACAACATAAACAAATGGTGTTTACCGTCTGTAGAACAGCATCGGACATTTAGGAACACCGACACATCTCTCTGGCTTCCGTTTTCGTTAGCATATCCCATCTCTACATCCATATTGCGTACACTCTCGAAATTCGGTAGGCACAACGATACCTCGAAACGCTACATGCGCGTCTTCAATATGCGCAAGCGCCGATGCGACTGGTATTGGTAAAGTTTGTGGGACGACTTATGCGGTTATTCACATTGTACCTAGTGGACAGTAGTGCCTAAGTTTTTGTGGGCGACGGTTGTGTGTCAATAAATACTGAATTATCTCGCAAAATTATGCGTAATATTATCATGTTCGGCCTGTCGGTCACATCACATCCTCCGAGGCCGAATGAACTACAGCAAAATATTGCATTTAGTTATTAAGTAATTTATCCTCTCACCAACCTTAAACCGAAGGCCGAAATATTTTAATTTTACTTGTATTAAAGTTAACATTTTTGTGTTCCAAAATAATGATCTCAGTATAAATTTGGAACTGGTACAGCTTTCTTGTATCATATGGCGTTTCTAAGTTACAACCACTTAGGTAGTCGTGTTCATAAGTGCAGTAGCAAATCTCAATCAATACTGTGCCGTATGGTCACATTAATAGGTACAGTCTTTAGCGTGGCACTGCACTTATGATGGTGACTGTCCATTCGCAGCCAGTAGACATCCATTGATGAATGGCATATTATCCAGCAATAGTTATACACTGGGCCTCGACTCTGCTAGCATTTAAAGCATTTAAGGCCCCGCTTCCCCACCGCGCGTTTCCGCCATCTGGATTGGTCGAGAGCGCACTAGCCCCGCCCACTTTTTTTGCGAAAATATCGAAAATCATTAATTGTGACGTGAAAAACTATTGCATCACCAAAATCGATCTGAATTTTTTTAGGTATTATCTTTCTCCATCTTTTGGCGAAAAAAATAATAAAAAATTCCAAGCCGTTTAGAAGGAGATAGAAATTTGAAGACGAAAACAGCTTCATTTTGATAAATATTTTCACATAGAAAAAGAGCATAAAGCACTTTTTTCCTGCTTATTTTTTAAAGATGAGGGTTCAGTTAATACGGTGATATTTTTTTCATAATTTTTACTCCTCTCGTCTAAGAGGAGATAGCCTCCAAAAATGCCTCGTTAGCTGCTGTCCCCGTCTTAACTACTCTCTCTGATCTCTTAACTTCGTGAATTCTTCATTGTAAATTGTTGGCGGTCGACATGCTCTCGGCCAGAGGACTGCTAACAGATAGTCGACAAGGTGTCGACCGCCAGGAATTAACGATAATATTTGAGACCAGTGGTTTGTCAATGGTCAATTGTTAGCAGACTCGGGTCCCTGACGGCGAATGTAGTTGTGGTTAGGCAATTCAGACCCACTCGCAATCAGTAATATAATACAGCATCTCTATCACATATCCTAGTAGTTAATCTTATATGTCGAAGCATACGGGCTCAGGGTCTAGCTTGGTATCAAATACAAGCTACAATTTGCATTGTCTAAAATTGTTGACATTCACATTTTATATCTATTTTTTTGAAAATATACTTTATTTCAAGCATCGATGTTGCCTAAGCATCCCTTTGCCTACTAAACATAGGAAAAATAGTCGTACACTTTAGCAATGAGTAAAGAAACATTTATGGAGACGCTGTAAATAAAAAAATGTGCCTAACTTACCTACTTACAAAAAAAAATAGAATGAACGAAGAAGTTATTGGCCGGTTTGGATTACGCGGCAACCAAAGATAATGGAATGGCAACGCGGGCTGAAGCCTGAAACTGTCATGTACATTTTTCTTTTAATTTCTATTTGCTCGGTTTAGTAAGTTTAAGTTATTGCAAATAATAATTACAAATGAGTTCGAGTAATAATAGTGATGTTATATAATATTTGTGTTTGGATAGATATATTATGAGAGTTTCGAGTAGGTAGAGGTTCACGTAGCTTTTTTTTCTCATAGGTAGTGATGAAAAATGGTGTAGGTATCACTCGGGGCCAAAATATTTTGTCCTCGGGCGGCGTATATTGATATCCTCGCAAAGCTCGGGATTCTATTTTAGAATACTTTGCTTTTCTCTGATTTCAAAATAACGCTCTCGTGGAACAAAATATCACTACGCCCCTTGTGACACAAATAACTATTATCTTGTTTACCTTGGACCTTTTAAGCCTTATACTGACTGATATATACCATATTAAGGCGGTCCTATATTGCAGTACTTACTAGAGTTACTAGTACTTACCTATACTATTGACGTCATTTGCAAAAACTAAAAAAACATACGCCGGCTCTACATTTCCCAAATTAACGGAAGTACCTATTTATTACGGCAACACTGTAGTAATAGTGTAAATAAACCTAATGATAAAATGACTGCAAGTCAGAGGCCAGGACTTGCCCTTATGATAACCATTATAATATCAAACTTAAACACAATTATTTCCAATATCATATCTTGATGTGTTTTTTATTTTTTTTTTTTTTTTTTTTTTTAAATAAAATAAAATGTGGTGTATTGTTTTTCCCGAAACTAACATGATTTTTTGGACATGCACCTACCTTTTAAGTATTAGAGGTTTACGTGCCAACGAACTTTTGCTCTTGATGACCTTCGCACTTCGAAAACACCCTACTTACCTTTACAAACCGCATTTATTAATTATAAGGTACTCTAATGACGTGTTTACAGAGTTTTTTATTTTTTATAGGACGGCGGTGGCAAAAAAGCTTACGGACCGCCTGATGTTAAGCAGTTACCGTAGCCTATAGATGCTTACAATACCAAAGGCATTGCTCGCACATTGTAGGCACCGACTTGGAGGGGAGCTTTCGGCTCTCTCTCTCATCGTACTGCTTTACGCCGGTCTTCTGTGAGATGGTGGTACTACCCCGGTCGAGTCAGCCCGTAGCAGAGCTGCAGTCAATTGGCTACATCTTGACTCTACCACCTTAGATAGATATTTGCAGAAATACGAAGTGTCTCAAAAGTCCGGAATAATAATTGGGGATTTTGATGAGTGTATTAAGTCAAAAGAACGTAAAGATATAGTAGGACTCTCGGTCGAACAGATTATTGAGATTTCCTGTGTTGAGCTGGATAAGCACATTGTAGTATGTGTTTACAGACCCCCAAACATACAGAATTTTAGTATATTTGAATCTGTGATGGAAGATGTGTTAAAAAAAATCTTTGTAAGTAATAAGTCTATTATAGTCTGTGGTGATTTTAATATTAATATTTTAGAAGAAACTAGCTATACTGATAGACTGTTAGGCCTTTTTAAAGCATTCAATTTAGCTCACGTTTTTTTCGAACCGACCAGAGTAACTTCTACTTCTGCCACTTGTATAGATAATGTATTCTGTAGTTGTAAATATTTAGATACAGCAATAGTTTGCCATTTGCCGTCAGATCATAGTGGTCAAACGGTCACCTTTAATTCTACCATACCTATAAAAACCATAAAAATTAAATGTAGGAATGTAACATCAGGGAACTTACAAAAATATAATACTACTTTGTTTACCAAATTAAGTTTTCCCAATTATAACTTAGATGATCCTGATAGTTTTTACGCAGACTTTTTTGCAGTTATACATACAGAATTTGATAATAGATTTCCTATTAAAACAAAGACAATAAAACCAAAATTTACCTTCAGTGACTGGGCCACCCTAGGGATACGTAGGAGTAGGGAAAGGCTATTTGAGCTTTATGAACAGAAGGCCCAGCTTCAAAATGCAGCTTTTACTCAGTATGTTAGAAATTATTCTAAATTGTTTAGGAAAGTATGCCAGGCGGCCAAAACGATACACATTAGACAAAAAATTATATCTGCAGATAACAAGATCAAGACCACCTGGAATATAGTTAACAGTGAAACTGGAAAAACCAAACAACGCAATACAGATTTCACTTTAGAGACCTCGCGTGGTCTCATTAGTTCAAATGAAGATGTAGCACAGGAATTCGAAACGTTCTTTACAAACATCCCTGTAAAAACAACAGAATTTTTAAACTGCTCTCCTTCACTTTCACTCTCACTTCTTAAAGATAACATAGCCACTTGTCCTGTAGAATTTAAATTCGATTATATTAACGATCGGTCTATTGTTAAAGCCTTCAGTAACATACAAATTAAACCAACTGAAGATCTATGGGGAATGTCAGTAAAAGCATGTAAAACTATCATTGGTACTGTGGCGCCATATTTAGCTTTGATTTTTAACAAGTGTGTTGATCAGGGAGTCTTCCCGGATTTAATGAAATACAGTAAAGTAATACCCCTTTTTAAATCCGGTAATAGTAAAGACCCCAACAACTATAGACCAGTATCCGTCTTGCCAGTTTTTAGCAAAATATTTGAAAAGATTATGCTTACTCAAATGTTACATCATTTCAACGCAAATAACATCCTGCATGATCAACAATATGGTTTCACCAAAGGCCGCTGTACTATCGACGCCGGTGTCACCTTAATCAAGCATATCTTCGACGCATGGGAGAACTCACAGGATGCTATTGGTATCTTCTGTGACCTCTCAAAGGCATTTGATTGCGTCAATTATGAAATACTTTTGCTTAAATTGGAACATTACGGTGTTAGAAATAGGGCGCTCAAACTTATAAAATCTTACCTAGTAGGTAGAAAACTAAACGTTCAAATAAATGGTGTTAAATCGTTAGGCTCTCTAGTTAAAATGGGAGTTCCTCAAGGATCCATTTTGGGTCCTTTTCTGTTTTTAGTATATATAAATGACCTTCCGCATATAATACAAAGTAGGGCAGAGATAGTTTTATTTGCCGATGATACCTCTTTGATTTTTAAAGTAGGTAGACATGTAAATAATTTGGACAACGTGAATAATGCTATTCTTCAGGTCCATAACTGGTTCAATACTAATAATTTAGCATTGAATAGTAACAAGACTAAATGTGTAAGATTCTCATTACCTAATGTTAGAAGTAACGAATGCGATGTAGTACTAAATAAAGAAAAACTTGAATTCGTTAATGATACTGTTTTCTTAGGTATTACGCTCGACTCCAAATTACAGTGGGGCCCACATATAAGAGCTCTCGTGAAGCGGCTCAGCTCCGCCGCCTACGCTGTTAGGAAAATTAGACAACTTTCCGATATCGACACCGCGAGAATAGTTTATTTTAGTTACTTTCATAGTGTCATGTCGTATGGTATATTATTGTGGGGTAGGGCGGCTGACATCGAATCTGTTTTTATTTTACAAAAGCGGGCCGTTAGGGCCATCTATAATTTAGGAAGTCGCGACTCCTTGAGGGAACGGTTTAAGGAAATCAACATTATGACTGTACCATGCCAATACATTTATGAAAACATAATGTACACTAGGAAAAATTTACATCTCTTTAAAAAGTTAGGTGAGAGTCATCGATATAACACTAGAAATAAAGACAAATTAGATCAACCGCGCTTTCGACTTGCGAAAGTTCACACATCTTTCATGGGATACTGTGTCAAGTTTTATAATAAAATACCACCAAACATACTTAGTCTTAGTGAAACTAAATTCAAAACTTGTGTAAAGCGTACGCTTTGTAAGCGGGCTTACTACACATTAGATGATTATTTGAAAGATAAAGATGCTTGGCTAGGTGCTGGTCCAGCTCCACCGGAACGGGAATAATTCCTCAGAATTTCTTGTTTTGATTTATTCCTTATTTATTTATTGTTTTCCTCTTCCTTCTCTTAATTTAGCGCTATTGACATATTAGTCACAATTACCACCTTTTTAAGTTGTGGAAATCATGTATCATGTAGCCATTGACAAGCATTTGTATGTCAATTGTAGCGGATGTTGTCTTGCCGTACGCTTACTTAGCTTTGTTGAACTATGTCACTGCGGTAATGGATCGGTCATGCTCACTCTAATGTCCTTGCTTGCGGTGGCTCTGTGGAGCGGGTCACCCTCTTCCCTCTAAAATGGTTGAGGAGGGTGATGCCGCTGCTCAAGTCATGCTCGGGTTCCGGGCGCTGCTTGCGGGGACTGGTCCGCCCATTTTCCACTTGACACCGTTGTTCCAAAACTTTTACAGACAAGACCTAAGCACGGAAGGCATCACACCAAAACAATCGTTATAAATATTCACCTTTTGGTTTGACAGTTAAGTGGGAGTAGGCATGCACAGCTTTCTAGGCTAGTTTTTATTAATTTTTATTTAAATACCTTATTTTCTTTTTTTACTCACACTGTGTTAATGCATGCCTGCTCACATAGCGTTACTGTTTGAAAATGTATACAATTATTCTTTTGAAAAGAGTAACCATTGAGTTTCTTGCCGGCTCTTCTCAATGGAAGCAACATTACGAACCGGTGGTAATGCTAAAATATTGTTTATATTGACTATTTATAAATGCTCTAATGAGCTTACATGAATAAAAAAAAAAAAAAAAAAAAAAAAAAAAAAAAAAAAAAAAAAGTGCCCGATAGGTATCGGGCATAGAATTAAGTGGTATAAAAAATTAGGCACCGAAATTGGAACACTGTTTTAAAATTACCTAGTTTCCGGCATTGTTTTATAAAGTAAGTATTGAATATCTGCTTTTGGTTATGCATACACTGTTTTTACACTTTTTTAATTTGGCTATTTTATGACAAATGTTCAAAGACGCGTTACTCAAAAAATATGCAAGTTAAGTATAGTTTGCCATTACGAGGCTACTTTATAACATAACATAATTATTTCGGACTTTTGAGACATCCTGTATAATTAAACTGTTTTCAAATAAATAAAAAATGTTCCTATCTAATTTAAAAGATAGGTCATTGAAATTGAAAGCTGTTTGATGCAATAAAAATGCTCACAGGTATCTTTTTTGGCGTACATAAAATCTGTATTGCACAATCACGGTAAGATATTTAAGTAGGTAGGTACTTACTTTGATTAATTTTGAATCCGATGTCTGTGTATACAATTAAACTGCCATCCTCGTTAACATCGTCTCTACACGCCTCTACATCCATTGTTGCACAAATATTACGATTCAAAATTTAAATTATATTTATACTTTTTGGGATAAAGAACGGAAGGTAACGTTTTACAAGTGTTACTCGCAATTGGTAAATTGGACGCGTCTCTGCGCCCGCGCACGGTCCGAACAACTCGTGCGCAACTTGACCGAGTAATGCACTGCGATACTTAAGTCCTGTTTAAGGTTCATGCTAGTGTGATTGTCCCTTATCTTGTGCGTTATTATCTAATTATTAATATATTCGATAATTTGTAGATATTATTACATTAATAGGAAATTCCTCAAGATTACTGTAGCCAAGTAGGTAAACGAAGATTAAAGTGCGTTATCTGAATTTCCCTTATTAAAATCCGTTCAAACTTTTCAGATTTTAGATTATAACCTTCTTTAATCGATTCTACAAATACCTATTTAAATCAGCACTATCTACACTCTCGCCCAGAACGCACAAGAAAATCTTTCCGAGAATCTTTGGCATGAATGTGGTGATTGTAGTGGAGCTACGAGGGAACTATTCGATACTTATATAATTATATTTCGTTAAATACTATTACTTACCTTATGTAACGGACAGTAGTGTACCTTACCGCAGTGTACCTTATGTAACACACACCTTAAGTGACAAATTACAGTTCCAGTTGGAAAGTTTTAGAAGCGATCGGTTCAATTGAACTGCTGCCTGTATGGCTTGTAGTTCTTACAAGAAATCGGCAGTTACAGTGTAGTATGTGCAGTTGGGCCGACTGCATAGCAGTACGCACAACAGCTCCTTGTTTCAGGACCTTCAGCACTGGTAGCACAGCCAGTCGTGACAAGACAAAACGAGAAATATATCGATTTAGTTTCATTCCCTCCCATGCGTTATAAGAGTGAGCGACTCGGCGACAAAATGCGTATCAAAAGTCTTCGCTCGTGTGCTAGCCTTACAGGGTCAGTCGTACGCAGAACCGGTATGATAGGACATAAATTGAGCTGGTTTTTAAATTATTTAAAAATAACGATAAGTAGGTCAATGAATAAAACGCAATTTTTTCTGATAAGTAAGTCAATGAATATAACACTTTTTTTCTAAAATGTATATTTTTGTTCACGATTTATGGTCTCAATTATTTTGTCGTATTCTATAGATATACCTACGTTAATGTGGTCTTAAACATGGTAGGATAGTCTGTACTATAAATTGAATGGCGCATGTTTCTATTTCTATGAGATCGCACTTGACATATACAGTAAAAGCATAAAGTTGCCATATAAATACTACAATGTAATCATGATTAATTTATTTGAAGTATGAATAAGTATACCAGTAGGAATCAACCATAGATTTATGAAAGTTTCGCGCTTGGATAGCCCTCGCGGAAACCGAAATTAATCTGTGGGATCAACTGAAGCTAACAACAGAATCCTGCGTTTTACAATAGATAGTACAATTTAATTGCAGATAAAAAAAATTATCTAAATAATATTATAATAATATATTACAATAATGGGTACATTCACTTCTCTTGTGTTGTCATACCTCGATATAAAAAATATTAAATAAGTATCTAAGGACCTGTTTCAGAATTGTTAAATAACTTTTATCCACCATATAAATATGGCGTATTGAAAGTTTTTCCATAGAATATCTGTCAAAACGCCATATTTAGTTAGTGGATAAAAGTTATCTGACAATTCTGAAACAAGCCCTATATGTCATAAAATGCATATCACTTATTATGAATAATATAATAATTACAACAATATGGCTACACTTTGGTAAAATATAAGACTTTAAAATACCTGTAACGTTAGTATAATATATCAGGTACATACAAAATATCTATTGAGCTATTGATTACACAACGAGGATATCTTGACTCGGATACCTAATACTCGCTCACAAACCTGGTTAACCTATTTACAAGTGAGAAATGGTAAAAATGAAAATAATACTCTAACGGCCGAATACTCAAAGGCTACTTAAATATTTAAGTCCCACTTAGCAGTTTGAGACGTCGTTAACTGTAATTTTTTGTATGTCGCGTCAAAGTTAAGCGGCTCTCAAATTTAAGTTGCGTACGAGTATTCGGCCGTAAGGGCCTTACAAAATGATCAGATAACTCTTTTCCACCTAATAAATATTGCGTTTTTGACAGTTTTGGATAGAATATCTGTCAAAACGTTTATTTAGTGCAAACAAGTTCTCTGACAATTCTGAAACATACCCTTACCTACTTATTGTGAAAGAAGTGACAGGTGGCAAAGTTTGTCGCATACTACTTGGGAAAGGGCATGGTCTATTCTCGGCTCGTATGTACGGCCAGCTGCACGTCTCAAGGAACATTTCTAGCATGAGCTGAGCTCAGTGGCTGATTTACACATTTGCCGCCAGTAGGCTATTCAAATTTTGCCGCCCCTACCAACCTCTGCAATTCGATAGTTCACATTTATTACAAAAATTTTGTAAATAAAATTTTCGCTTATTAACGATACCATCGTGATATTTCAGGATTTTAGCTTTTTTTTACTCTTCTAGACTTAAAAGTCTAGAAGTCCTTTCTAGGAAAGAAATATACCTTAATCTAAGCCCAACCCATAAAAATAAGACTTTTAAGATTTTAAGCTATTGAGAAAATGAATTCCAAAAAACTCGTTAGGGCTGCCACTGTAATTGACCTTGCAAAGGTCAATTAACACTTTCTATTGAGAAAATAATATCTTTATTCGAAATTCGACGAAATATCTTTAATCATTTGGCGGAGAAATACGGTAGATTCGGAAAATAATAAAAAAATGAAAAAAAAAAATTGTTACGAAATATTTCTTAAAACCTAAACGTTGCCATATTTTTAAGGGTTATTGGGTTTAGGTAAAGGTATCTTTCTCTCCTAGAAACAACTTCTACTTCAGTCTAGAAGACAAAAAAAACCAAAAACATGAAAAATCACGATATCGAATCACCGGTGATGTTATGTTATGTAATTATTCATGTAATCCACAAACACTTCGAAAAACTACAGCACACCACCAGAAAAATGTGCCAGAGAAATATTTATAAGTATGTACGTATTAGGATTGCAGGCCGCAATCAACCGAGGCGGCTTTTCTATAGTACTTAATAACAGTAGGTTTATAAATCTAATTTCCATTAGACAAAAAAAATGTTGGCCCCAAATTTGCAGTCCCTAAAATCTGCCGCCCTAGGCACCAGCCTACTCAGCCTATTGGTAAATCCGCCACTGGCTGAGCTCTCTTTATTAGGTACGGGGATCAATAAAAAGAGAGTTTAGAATATGCTGGAACTGGCAATGAGACATGCTGCCGACCGTACATCTAGAATTTTAAATTTTATTTGCGACATTATCTGTGATATATAATCTCATTCACCGCTATTATTGGTTTTCCATCACCTACATTATCTAAAGGACATATTCATATTGTAATAGTAGGTACCTACCCAGTATAATATTTACCCTCTAGTTTCACAATTGTTTTTTTGTTAAATTAAGCTCCCTTTAACAACCCACATTTGAAACACAAGGTATCTTACTTACATTTCCTCAACATAAACCCTGTGTTCGCCCATTCATTCATGAGAAGACCAAACAGGACAAACCACACAGTGGCAATAAAGCTAAATTATTTTCATTACATCCGCTTAAAGGAAGAGATCCTCACATGTCATTTTGGAACACTGAATGGCCATAAAATTACATCCTTGCAGAAATAAATCTTATAACGAAAGTGTCTTCTCAACTCATTATCCCTAGCTAACATAAACACGACGTCACCATTTGTGCTTTAATCTTATTTTTAATATGATGAAAGCTAACGTTAATACCACACAGCCGATAGCTAGTATCCGGACCACAAACATGTGATACTGTTCACCTTCAAACCCGTTATCTTTTAGGAACTGGTTTGGAAATCTATAATGGCAGTACTCATCGGTGCACACAAACTTGGGGCGGCTCATGCCGAAGATTGTCAACACCATGCCAACAAGACCGTGTTTCAAGAAAGAGAAGTTGAATAGCCATTGGATGTAGCCGGGGGCGTCGCTGTAGCGGAGGAAGAAACCCGAGAACACGGTGAACGGCATCAAGAAGATTGGTCCAAAGATAACTCCATTCTGAAATCAGAAACATGCGATAGTGTCAGTATGGGAGACTAGAAATATATCTAATTGAAATAATTTGGGATAAGGACCACTCCTTTAGGTTGTCAACCTCCAAAATTATAAAAGAAATATTGTTCGATGATATGAGAAGGCAACAAAGACTGACATTCTAAGATAGTCTAGATAATGTTTCTAATCGAGTTTCGATTTTGGACGAGGCAACTGTGAATAAACGAATTACTGCTCGCGATTCTCACCCACTACTATTACCAATCCCAGAATCAATTCAGCGACGAATGTTATTGGAATAAAAATCAATTAATTGAAGGGGAAGGAAGGGGGGAAGGGGATTGATTGGGTGGTGGAGTGGAAATCTGTGAAATCCTAGTCGTCCAGAAGCGTTATAGCGTATTATTGGCCTAATTAACGCTAAACTTTTCCGGGAATTTGTTTCTACTTTCTACCCAAACATCCTCTCCGCGCTTTCAGTTATAAGTCAAAACGTGCTACTAACCTTAACATTAAACGAAAATCCTATGAGTAGTCCTTTGCAGGCTCCCACGTACGACACTAGGAGTAGCACGAAGCAGAAGCTTAGGAATCTGATGGGCTCGTGTGGCTGCCCAGTCATCCAGTAGACTATGGTCGCGAAGGACAGGGTGCATATCGTCTGCGTAGGCAGTACCGCAACGACCGACGACGCGAAGTAGGCGCCCGTCGTGTACCAGCGGTTGAAGTGCTCTCGACGAATTATCGAGATTTGTTCTGGAACTGGCGATGGAAAGGTGTTAACGTCGTACAGTAAGAAAGAGATTTTTTTTTTGTAATTATTGAAACCGTGGTTGTTTTGGAACTGTATTCAAGCTAAGAGAGGCTCATTGGTGCAAAGTGCAATATTGGAAAAATACAAATAAAATTACGAAGAGAGTTAATCTGTCCCTGATTTATTTTGTCAAAGTAACGATGCGGATATTAGTTAATTACTTACAAGTTATACAAACAGCGCTAAACGCCGTGAACATAATAAACATGAGGCAGAAGTATAGGAAGTTGAAGTTGTTCGCGACGTTCTGGGCATGAAGTCCGATGTTGTAGAAGAGAAATCCCACGAACAATGCCATCGCGCAGTGGATCCCCGTTATCATCAGCGTGAAAGAGGGGTCCCTCCATAGTGTCTGGTAACAGAAAATATATCAGTAAGAATAATTCTTGGCATGAATTTCGAAGAAAATAACTTTTTTATGATTCTCCATATGCAGGAGGTGCCTCAAAAAAGAAATTTCATATTTTAATATAAAGATATCAGGTTTCTCTAAATATTTAGTGTAAAATATGTAATAAGACAAGAAAATAATTTACACTCGTTTACCAATATAGCTCTTCTTGTGAGTGTGGTGAACTGTTTCCAGTTTGATGTGGAGTATGAACTTTTTAGTGCTAATAGAATTTTACTAGTTGGGTTTTCTTTGGGCGGCGGCAATATCGTTAATGAGACTTCTTCACTGGCTGTTTGGAAAAAAATATCTGAAAAGAATAAAGGAATACATCCATTACTTATAAAAATGCAGTATAGTAAGTACTGCCGATACAAATACAATATTTGATTCGCTTAGCTCCCATTTTCGTGTTTGCTCAAGTTCAGCTCAAGCTCGAGCTCGAGCTCCTTACTGAATAGACGCTCGGTCTAGTGGCTTGTCAGTAGGTGAGTATGAGTATGTGTAATCGGAGTGCAACTCGTAATTGATCGGTGGACGCGTGCTTGAATCCATTGTTTTGTTAACTGGGAAATACTCAGGATAAGCGGATCAAAGTGCATGCACTTTGTCCACTGTACAGGAACAACTGTCTTGGCAGTGAGTGGTGATATGAGCTATTAACGCAAGTGCTGTGTTTTGGGTTGTGGTGAGTTTGGAATTTCCATCTGTATTTCGGTTGGGGTAGCATAATAATGATTCATACCAATTATATTACTATCAATCTCAGGCGGTGTTACAGGTGTTGTCCAACTTATATTCCTTCCATTTTCACAGCTCTCTACCAGATCATCAGCGTTTTCTGTACTTATTTCGATTACTGAAATCAAGATGCATTCATTTTAATTAAGATACAAATTGAGTGGAGGAGGTATTGGGATGTATGTCTTGACAGTCACAAGAATTAAAGTGTGACCACCATATCCTTTCTCAGCTGAGCTTGAGCGTCATTGGTGAGAGTATAGCTCAGGCTTCAGGGGCAATCTCCATTTAGGGCTCCAGTTTTATTGGTTCCTACGAGTAGGTACTTGGCACATAGTCGATCGATATAATTAACATACTCACAGTAGTCTACAGTGTTGTGGTACTTGGGGCAGATGAGGTTGTTCTGCTTCAGGTACGGTTGCAACTGCTCCACCGAGCCCACGTACGCGCACCGCCCGCCCACGACAGCGTACAAGCGGTCCACCATATGCAAGAGCATGGCGGACGGCTGGTGCATCGTCACCACCACCGTCCGCCCTTGCCTAGCCAGCAGGTGCAGTAGGAACACTAGTTGCTTTGATATTGAACTATCTAAACCACTGAAAACAATAAGATAAAATAACTATCGGTGTACTTTAAAGGGTAGGTAAAAGTATACCCATATCAAAGCCAAGTTGATTAAGAAACGGTTAACTGACAAACAGTTCATTATTGGACAGTATTGGGAGGTGGTGTAAAGTCTGCATTATTATCAGGTCAGAAAGCATTTTGGAATTTCCTGTGGGTTTTAATGCAACTTAACAGTTTTTGAGTTTGGTTCTTGCAGACATGGGTGCAGGCTTGTCTTCATAATAAATAGGTTTTATTGACTGAATTTGGTTATAAAAGGTGGTGTTAATAACCTGGTAGGTTCATCTAGGAACATGACTGGGGGGTCATCGATTAGTTCGAGACCAATTGCGAGCCTTTTCTTTTGACCCCCCGAGAGGTTCCCAGCTCTCGTGTTCATAGCTTTACTTAAACCGAGTGATGCGATTATTTCTTCTATCTGAAACAAGGAATGTAATTTTATTATTGTCCTAGAATATTTCGAGTAGAGAAGATTCAATATAGTAATTTTTTTTAATTATTTTTCTGGATAAATTCTGAGGTAGTAGGATATTTCAATTCCTTAATGTAATAGTTACTTATATCGATATTGTAGCTATTCGCTATTGCCAGACTCCTACTCGCCACAGCTTCACCAAAGAGGATTTTAGCGGTCTCTTAAGTATATTTTAGAACGACACTTACACGTTGCCTTTTCTGCTCCTTGCCTATATGATTGCCGAGTTTAAGATTAGCCGCGATGCTGAGGGACTCGATGATGGTGAGCTGGTCCATAACTATGCTGTCCTGCAGTATGTAGCACGACCTGCGACGAAACATTTTGTTGTTCCGAGGCCGGCCGTTCACGTAGATGTTGCCACTGGTCGGGTTCCTGAAATTGAGATAACAATAGTGTTGACAGTGGATGATTATATAGTCGCGGTTGTAGCCGACACGGGTATAACACCTACCTTATGCTGGCCACATACCTAACGATATAATTGCGCAAGTCTAGAATTGCACAAGTATATCGTTAGGTGTGTGGCCGGCATAATGTAGTATATTCCCGTTTATTGTTACGCGTCTGACCCGCGCTGTCAGCGCATACAATTTGAGCGCTTATCGCACGCGCGAGCCGTAAGCGTCACTAATAAATCAGCCTAAATGCGTTATTTCAACTTCTGCCCCCGTAACTTTTATCGAATTAATTTTGAAACAAATTATTCCCAAAGCGATGTCAGGTGGTTGGTTATGTGGTGGACATCTTGACGCTCACAAATAATATTTTATATTAGTAGAAATGAATGGGTTGTTACGTAAATCCGTGTTATTCCACCACATGTAATTAACACAGTTATCTGAGATTAGTTACATAGGTAATCTTAGATATCCGAGAAGTCAGATAGGCATTCGTTGTTATTCAAGGTCCTTAATTTTGTTTATCTCACTAAAATATAAATCAAGGTGTTAGGTAATGACTAGATACGGGGATCAGGGGTTTCGGTTGAACTAACTAAAAAAAAACTCAAAACAAAAGATTCCAATTACCACTGACCGACAACTGTTCTTAGCAGACTACCAATTGACGAGCCCGTTGGCGTGGTTGACGTGATGGCGCCTTTCACGCTGCAGGTCGTAGGTTTGATTCCTACCCGGGACATGCATTTGTGTGCATGAACATGTCTGTATGTCCCGAGTCTGGGTGTATATGTATATTAAGTATGTATTTACAAATAAGAAAGTAGTATATGTAGTAATTTCAGTTATCTGGTTTCCATAGTACAAGTTTTGCTTAGTTTGGGATCAGGTAGCCGTGTGTAAAAAATGTTCAAGGATATTATTATTATTATTTTTAGCACGATGATAACATCAGTCGACACGATTTTCGGGTCTGAAATTTTGGTTTCTCCCATGTTACAAATAAAGAAAAAAATATTGTTTCTGCTTAAAGTTTGCTTTTGTAGAAACTACTTAGAGCAAATTATCGAATTTTCAAGGAAAACTATTGATTTTTAATATTTTATTTCTCATTAAAATTAACGTTTTTGCTGAACATCAAAGTCTTTTTATACAATAATTGTGATAAGCAATAACATATAAATGTAAAATAACCAAAACAACAAGTGTAGGTAATTTAAGTTTAGAACATCAATATGCGTCATATATTTGTATGAATTTAAAAATTGGTACTACACCCATTTTTTATCTTGATTCCGGATTTTAAGGTCAAAAGCCTTTTCGCAAAGCTTAAAATTTGTTGCCAAATCAATTTTTTGCTTCTTACTTTAATAAATATATCGCAAATAAAACAGAATGAATTAAAATCCTGTTTACGCTTGATGTGAGTCCACTTGAGTGGTTTTGATGCCATTTTCCAACCTGGTAATACACAAAGGTGGTTGTTACAGCTGCGATAGACAAGTTAACACTCATCAAAGTTGGGCAAAATTAAATTGCAATTAATTAATTGCAAATTGCATGTGGTATCACAATTAACAATTAATTTTGATTTGTTTGTCAATCCCGAACAAATCACAATTAATTGTTAATTGTGACATCACCTGCAATTTGCAATTAATTAATTGCAATTAAATTTTTCCAACTCTGACACTCATCACTGTGCTCTTCACAAATAATTATGTAATTTGCTATCGGGTTGATCAAAGTACTACCACCTGTTGCTCATAAAATCAATTAAAATCTTTAAAACTTACTTATCGACGTAAATCAGACAAAAGTAAACTTTTAAAGCTAAAAATGCAAATTTAAGTGTTTTTTTATGTCTACAATCAGAATCCAAGCGTTAGAACAGAGACCCAAAAAAAGTATTTTTTTGTTGATTTATACTTATTTTAAAATTGGTTTACCGCTTAACCTAGGACAACAAATCTTTCAAAGTTAGTCTGCTAGCAAAATATATATACAAACCCCCAAATTCATAGAAAGTTATGATCGACTTACAGTGGAATTACAAATCACATTTATTCCTAAAAATGCTTTTCTAAACTATTGAAAACTAGCTAAAATCTATGAATTTGGGGGATGGTGTACAGGAAGTTAAAAAAGTGCGAAAGAATATTTGGGGGTTTGGGTACCGGGAATAGAATTAAATGGCATAAAATTTATATTAAAATTGGAAGACTTATTTTTCAAGTACCTATTTATTTCCCGCCAGTTTGAAAAAGATATCGCGAGCAATCTTGAATATTAGTGACTGTTAATCAGAGTTGCAAAAAACAGGAAATTTAAAATGAAAACTGTGTAAAACGTGTTTAAATCATTGATTTAAAACAGAAGGAAAATAACATTGTGTTTTAGATGTTTAAAAGGAACAGGTTTTAAACACGGTGTTTAAGATGATTTTTTCGTAACAACCCTGCTGCTAATCCTACATGCAGTTTACACAAATTTCTAGGCAATAATATGTTCTAAGCTAAGGCGGCAACATCAAAGTTTTCGCAAAAAAAGACCCACAACACAAAAAATATGTTAGATACGTATAATTTGTCTTTACTGGGTATTAACATATCTGCTACCGTATTTATGCCTAAATTATTATTTTGTCTTTTGAAACGCTCACTTTACTTTTGATAGTGTCTTACCTATGTTAATTATGATCAAATAACATTATTATCAGTTAATTAATTGATAACAGCGAGCGTTAATAACTGTTACCAATGAACGATAAGTGGATGTCCTTTGACCAGCCAGGCGCTTCAGACATGAGCTAATAATTTTATTTGGAAGGATAACATTAAGTAATGATTATTATTTTAGTACAAAGAGCAATTAATATTGGCTCGTTGTCACAGGGTGGTATAGAAGATATAGCACAAACAAAACGAAATATTATTATTTAATATTCGAAAAAAAAACAGTCTTTAACCTCTACCTAGATCTCTCGGGAACTACGTATACTACCTGTGGTGCCTACTACGTAAAACATCATTTTAGTTAGTCTCTAAAATCCGTTTTAATCATGGATTAGGCTAGAATCAGTATAAAAATAGTACTTTTAAGTTATTCCGCATCGGTTTTTGTTTTACTTTTTGCAATCCACAAAAATCTAATGACTTCGCTTATTTATTAAACCAGCCCGCCAACAGTTAATGTTTCAGTGATGCAAAGCATTTTATTCCTACTTTCAAGGCTTTTTAAATAAAAACAAACCACAGCGCATATATAAATAGTCTAGCAATCTTGACAAGCAGTAAATTCATTACCTAAGATTTTATATTTTAAATTATAGTACCTACCAAGTCTACACAAATAGTACTTATAGAATGTTATTTCTTTAAAAACCATTAACAGGCTCCAACCGACTGTACGCGTATCATACGCGCGTAGTAATTATATTAATTTGACAAATTCAAAACGAACCTTAATCACTCCCACATTAGGCATATTTTCTTTAAAATACGCAAGAATATCCTACGCGCGAGCGTATGCTTGAGAAGTAGGGGCCATCCATAAATTACGTCACACGTAAAGAGGGGGGAGGGGGTCGACGAAATGAGACATTGTGTGACAAGGTGGTGGGAGGGGTCCTAAGTTTTGTGACGTCACATTTAAAAATCTAATTTTGCTAAGTATTAAAACCGAAATTTCAATTGTTAATGAAAAATTTAGAAAATTTAAAAAAATATGTGACGTCACACAGGGAGGGGGGAGTCTCGCAAATATGACCAGCTGTGACAAGGGGGGGAGGGGTCTAAAAATCATGAAATTCGTGTGACGTAATTTATGGATGGTCCCGTAGAAGTGACTAACGTTTGTTATAACTTTGGAAATAGACACTTATTTATTATACCTACGCGGCAGTCGGTTGGGGCCTGACGATTACAGTTTACTGACAAATCTTATCTAAATTGGTATTGAACTAGATAAAATTGTTAGTTTTGTTCATGGCCTGTCAAAATGAGGCCAATAGGACTAGTAGGTTAATCGTGTGGTTCACTTACCTATTTTAAAGGAAGCTCAACTTTGTTACAATTCCTATTTGCGGTGTCAATGATAGATAATACAGACAATGAATGCTGATAGCGTCTAAACAGCTGATTGGCGGACACTTTGATAACCCAATTTAACTTAAATAACTACGATTCAGAGGACAACGAATTGTTACAAAAATCATCATGTGTATAAATCCAATGGAATAAAAGGTCTTGGTATACATTAGGTACTTATTGCTTTTTTATATACTACCTATAGGTAGATAGGTATGCGTATGTACGTAGTAAGTAGGTACTAACTTTAAGCGTTGCTTCAGTTTTCTAAATTATTATTATATTTTGTTTTCATCAATAATCTAGGTAGGTAGGTTAGGTAATAGTCAGTTCCTGTATACACGGCGACAAGGTTCACCACCTGTCACGTTGGGTTCTGACTATCTGGTGAAACGTGGGCTTTAAGTTGGCTTAATACCTCCACAATGTGGTGGTGTATGGCCACTCAAGCCACTGACTACCCCCCGAATGGGGATAAAAGTCGTGACGTTATATATACTATCTGTATCAAAAGTACGAAATAATACTCCGGGGTATGCATGGGTATTAAGCAAAGAACTACCCGGTAAATTGTTAAGTCCGAATTCATACACCTTATTTTGCATACAAATCTTAAAAATTACTTTTCAGATTTTTTTTAGGCCAGCCCTTCTACACGAATAAACTCCGGCTATTTACTTTAGGTCAACGACTCCTATGTTATCTTTCGTTGCGGCCTCCCTTTGTATTAGGCCCCGCCCCCCGGTCGGCGTGCACACAAACACAAAGCGCGGCTACTTGTGTCGCTTGCGCAGCGCGGCGACCGCGCGCCTTCACACGCGTACGGTGCGGTGCCGACGGCAAGATATTATTATGTTTCATTTAGGCCTACTCATAAAAAAATCGATAGAAAGTTTTACCGTGTTATTTAAAAAATAAATAAACGTTAAATGAAGACGAGTTATGTCAAAATTAACAAGGAAAACTTGACTAGACACGCGTTCAAAACGAGTTTAACTTTATTGTGATAACACGGTCGGTGTTTAAAATTCGGTGAGTAGGTATTCAGGTTTATCAACAGATTAAAAGTACCTACCTACATACAGTTTACCTACTAAATACCATTATCACGACTGTATTCCGCGTAGGGATAGGCAAAGGCGTACCTACTGCAGTAAACGACGCTTCGTCCGAACACAACACCCTCGCTGACAATTCAGGGTCTCCCTGAACGCTAGTCATGTACCTGCAAAAGTGAATTCTAGGCTGATAGTGAGCGGGTGTAAGTTCTTGTACACGTTGGAAGTGGTAAGGATGTTGGCCATCGTCTTTCAGTGTCCGTCACACGAAATGGTGATGTACCTACATTAAATACTGTAGCACTTCGTCGTGTACTAGTTCGCGGATTGTCGCGAAAATGATGGTACTTATCTGGTTTTCTTATTCCGTACCGGCGTGAGTAGGTATTATGTCGTCCTACTCAAGTGGACGACGAGTGAAAGCTACCAGTGCTTTGAGATCGAAGGCATAGGTTTCGAAAGCAGGTATAGCCTATAGGATGGCAACTGGCGTCGATCAGCGGGCGGCCGGCCTTGGATAAAACGCCGCCGGTACAGATCCCGAGCTTGTCGCACCTTCCCGTCAGCAGCACCAACACACATCATCATTTCATATAAAACAATTAGAATACACTCCACTATTACCACGATCGCGACCCGGCATTTTAACAAGCAACGAGATAACGTGACAGATCTTACGTAACTGAAAGACTTACTACGAACTTACAATTATTATTAGAAGTTTAGAAGGGTTCCGTAAAATAATAATAAAAAAACCAAAATGACAATGATCCATTACGGTTCTGTCAAAATAATAAATTTATTCGGAAAATAAAGATTACGTAACGATTCTGAAACAGGCCCAAAACCACGCAATTGATTAATTATGAAATTTACAATGCGCGCTATTTATTATGTTTTTCCACTAAGAAGAAGTTAAATTACTTTTTTCAATCACATTGCATGATGACGCAACTCATGCACGATGATGAATTTACACAATAAGTAAAGATTTATACCCTGAAATTCAGGGCTTGAACTAAAATAAAACAAAAATTGCATGCGGAACCACATGCATTTAAACTGCATTTTGTCAAAGAAAACCGCTTCATATTGAGCTCGACCAATCGCGGATTTTCCGCCATTTTCAAGATATTTGTCATTGGTCGATAATCTAATTAGATCCTCCCCAAAAATGGCCACCATGTATACATATTTACCGCCATGACAATGGAATTATCATAGAATAAAGATCAGAGGCTTTTTAGATGTGACTAAGAAATCTGTTCCTACCTACCTACTCAAAGATATTATTTTAAAAATAGTGAAAATTATTGAATTGAGAAAATTAAATGTTGTTTAGCTTTTTTACTTTTAATTAACTAAGTTATTTTTTAAATGGTGGCATATTGTTTTATTATTAGCCCTTTGGTAATTGAATAGAAAATTACGAGTTAGTAATTTGAGCTAAGAAGATATTTTTTCATGCAAGATCAAGGAAAACAAACATTTTGGTGTCTAAGTTTTACTAAACTCGATGTATTATGTTAGGTACCTACTAGTTACCTACTCAACGTTATGATATAAAACATAGGTACCATAAATGTGTTTGATTTACCATATTTCAGTATTTATGTTAGTAGGTACAAAACATGTGTCCTATCTATCACTCCTTAATCACGTTGAAGTGTGCTTATTTACACAACCAGCTGATTTTTTAAGGGTCGCAATACAAAAGTTTTGGTAACAATTTTGAACTCCAATAGCTCAGAAACTAGAAGAGGTAGGTATAGTTTGCTAGAACATATCGGACTACATATCAACTGACCTATACGTACCTGTAGTATTATTTCGTACTTTTGAGACAGTATGTATATATACTATCTGTATCAAAAGTACGAAATAATACTTCGGGGTATGCATGGGTATTAAGCAACGAACTACCCGGTAAAGTGTTAAGTCCGAATTCATACATCTTATTTTGCATACAAATCTTAAAAATTACTTTTCAGATTTTTTTTAGGACAGCCCTTCTACACGAATTAACTCCGGCTATTTACTTTAGGTCAACGACTCCTATGTTATCTTTCGTTGCGGCCTCCCTTTGTATTAGGCCCCGCCCCCGGTCGTCGTGCACACAAACACAAAGCGCGGCTACTTGTGTCGCTTGCGCAGCGCGGCGACCGCGTACGGTGCGGTGCCGACGGCAAGATATTATTATGTTTCATTTAGGCCTACTCATAAAAAAATCGATAGAAAGTTTTACCGTGTTATTTAAAAAATAAATAAACGCGAAATGAAGACGAGTTATGTCAAAATTAACAAGGAAAACTTGACTAGACACGCGTTCAAAACGAGTTTAACTTTTTTGTGATAACACGGTCGGTGTTTAAAATTCGGTGAGTAGGTATTCAGGTCTATCAACAGATTAACAGTACCTACCTACATACAGATTACCTACTAAATACCATTATCAAGACTGTATTCCCCGTAGGGATAGGCAAAGGCGTACCTACTGCAGTAATCGACGCTTCGTCCGAACACAACACCCTCGCTGACAATTCAGGGTCTCACTGAACGCTAGTCATGTACCACCTGCAAAAGCGAATTCTAAGCTGATAGTCAGCGGGTGTAAGTTCTTGTACACGTTGGAAGTGGTAAGGATGTTGGCCATCGTCTTTCAGTGTCCGTCACACGAAATTGTGATGTACCTACCTACATTAAATACTGTAGCACTTCGTCGTGTGCTAGTTCGCGGATTGTCGCGAAAATGATGGTACTTATCTGGTTTCCTAATTCCGTACCGGCGTGAGTAGGTATTATGTCGTCCTACTCAAGTGCACGACGAGTGAAAGCTACCAGTGCTTTGAGATCGAAGGCATAGGTTTCGAAATCAGGTATAGCCGTATAGGATGGCAACTGGCGTCGATCAGCGGGCGGCCGGCCATGGATAAAACGCCGCCGGTACAGATCCCGAGCTTGTCGCACCTTCCCGTCAGCAGCACCAACACACATCGTCATTTCATAAAAAAACACTATTAGAATACACTCCACTATTACCACGATCGCGACCCGGCATTTTAACAAGCAACGAGATAACGTGACAGATGTTACGTAACTGAAAGACTTACTACGAACTTACAATTATTATTAGAAGTTTAGAAGGGTTCCGTAAAATAATAATAAAAAAACCAAAATGACGATGATCCATTACGGTTCTGTCAAAATAATAAATTTATTCGGAAAATAAAGATTACGTAACGATTCTGAAACAGGTCCAAAACCACGCAATTGATTAATTATGAAATTTACAATGCGCGCTATTTATTATGTTTTTCCACTAAGAAGAAGTTAAATTACTTTTTTCAATCACATTGCATGATGATGCAACGCATGCACGATGATGAATTTACACAATAAGTAAAGATTTATACCCTGAAATTTAGGGCTTGAACTAAAATAAAACAAAAATTGCATGCAGAACCACATGCATTTAAACTGCATTTTGTCAAAGGAAACCGCTTCATATTGAGCTCGACCAATCGCGGATTTTCCGCCATTTTCAAGATATTTGTCATTGGTCGATAATCTAATTAGATCCTCCCCAAAAATGGCCACCATGTATACATATTTACCGCCATGGCAATGGAATTATCATAGAATAAAGATCAGAGGCTTTTTAGATGTGACTAAGAAATCTGTTCCTACCTACCTACTCAAAGATATTATTTTAAAAATAGTGAAAATTATTGAATGGAGAAAATAAAATGTTGTTTAGCTTTTTTACTTTTAATTAACTAAGTAATTTTTTTAATGGTGGCATATTGTTTTGTTATTAGCCTTTTGGTAATTGAATAGAAAACTACGAGTTAGTAATTTGAAGTAAGAGGATATTTTTTCATGCAAGATCAAGGAAAACAATCATTTTGGTGTCTAAGTTTTACTAAACTCGATGTATTATGTTAGGTACGTACTAGTTACCTACTCAACGTTATGATATAAAACATAGGTACCATAAATGTGTTTGATTTGCCATATTTCAGTATTTATGTTAGTAGGTACAAAACATATGACCTATCTATCACTCCTTAATCACGTTGAAGTGTGCTTATTTACACAACCAGCTGATTTTTTAAGGGTCGCAAGACAAAAGTTTTGGTAACAATTTTGTACTCCAATAGCTCAGAAACTAGAAGAGGTAGGTATAGTTTGCTTGAACATATCGAACTACATATCAACTGACCTATATGTACCTGAAGTATTATTTCGTACTTTTGAGACAGTATGTATATCAATAATCTAGACTTCTAGAGTAAAATACAAGATAGATATAGTATTTTCGTTTTCCAAGTTATTATTGGTACACTAATCGTAGCTATGCAACCGTTACGTTAACAAAAACCTTGTGTTGAGATTGTACCTACAGACTTTCCAATTTATCCGTGGGATTACTATACTATAGATAAAACATCGTGACCAGACAGCGGTTTTTCGTATTGTCTAAGGATAGCAGTACCACGCGAATTTATTATGATTCCGATAATTTAAGACTGGTAGATAAAACATTGACGTCGGGACGGATGCAGTGCGCAGTGTTTTTGTTGTAAAAACGTAAATAAGTATCATGTTTATTGTTTTCACATTACTCTGAAATACTATCTCGATGTTTTATATCTTGTAAATCGCACGATTATCTTAGTCAATGCCCGTCTGGGCTGCGTGCGTGCGCACTGGGTCGTTTCTTTCGTAGGTTCTTACTCTAGAGGTGTTTCAAAGGTCCGAAATAACAATTTAGATAAGTACATCTACGGAAGCTGATGCATGTATAGATTCCTCTATGTGAAGACAGACAATACGTAACTATGATATTTTCATAGTTATGGGCCTTTGCATATTCCAAGCTAAAGTGTTCCAATTTCAATAAATAAAATATACTTACTCTCTCTTTAAATCTATGCCCGATACTCACCCAAACCCCCAAGGATTTTTCGGATTTTTGAAACAGCCTGTTTATTTAAGCGTTGTTTGTTATTTTATCTGAATTAACGTCACTGCGTTGTTTTGTTCGGTTGTTAATCGATGTGTATAGAGGTCCCTACGAGGCGGTTAGGTTTACGTGCTTTACAAGGAAGGACACGCTCAGATCAAGTTGCCACTTAATGTTCACCCATCTCTGACTGACCTTGCCAAGCGTTAGCCTATGATCGATTCGTGAATACAACCGACTATAAGCGCGTTGTAATTTGCTATATTTATCTATTAAATACAGACCTATTATGTGCAGGAGGTTTATCGCAAATATCGCGCATCGGTTATTAACCTTGCTTAGGTACATTTTATCTACCTACTTCTGTATACATAGAAGTGCATGTGGCTTCCTTAATTATTAATAATATTTGACATAAGTATTTGCATGTTTTTAAGTAAGTGTGAAACATTTAATTTTTTTCAAATTAAATGTTTCACACTTTCAAGGATGGTACCTACCTAATATTTAATTTTTTTTTGTCAATCAAAAAATCTGTATTTAAAATTCATTCAACTCTAATTATTTCAAAACTACGCAGTTAGATTGTAACAAAAAATCACAGAAAATTGTAAATTTGTCTGCGAGATAATTCTTTGTACCAATAACTTATCTACAAAAAAAAAAAACTACTTCAAAAAACCCGGAGCACTAAAAAGCCTAAAATAATTATTTCTATTACCACCTCTGCCTCTTCTTGAAAATCAGGCTTGATGGTGTGTTATCGAGTATTTGGGGTCGGTGCCAATCTATCTTCTTACTTTTATAGTAGGTAAACTTGGCATACTAAGATGTCTTAAGGTCATCTATAAGAGGTTTCAGGATTATACATACCTGTACCTGTACCTGTATACATACCTATAACTATTAATTATACCAACCTAGGTATATATTTAGGTTGGTATAATTAGTAGCTAGGTAGGTAGGTAGGTATATACCTAGGTTGATATAATTAGTAGCTACGTACCTACATGAAAATAATAAGGACAAAAACAGTTTAGGTACTAAATTTAAAACGTAGGTAGGCACATATGCAAGAGAAGCTCAATAAAAAGTTACGATAAAAAAAGTAAGTTTAAAAACTAAAACCCGACTACTGAAAAATCGCGCTCTAAAAAGTATGAAACAAGAAAATATTCTCATCTAGAGGATAGCCGTGGTCCGTGTAGGTCCTTTAGGGCCAAATGGCATATGAACACGGACCACGGCTACCCTCTAGATGAGAATATTTTCTTGTTTCATACTTTTTAGAGCGCGATTTTTCAGTAGTCGGGTTTTAGTTTTTAAACTTACTTTTTATTTAATTATTTTGGAGTTATAGGTAACAATATATATATTTTTGAAATGTGCTCATCAAGCTCTTTCATTTGATACCCCACACGGTTTTATTAAAAAATGTTTTTTTTTTGTTCATGACATTATGTCCTCTAGAGGGCGCCATATGCAATTTTATGTGACGTCACATAGCCTATAACCAGCGCGCCATTAAGCCGCTTCTGACGATACCTCATTTGTCAAATTACGACAAGTAGTTTGGAAGTTAGGTGGGAACAGACGCACATACATACATACATACATACATACATACATACATACATACATACATACATACATACATACATACATACAAACATACATACATACATACATACATACATACATACCGGTCAAAATCATAACCCTCCGCCGTAGTCGGGTAAAAACTAGGCTCAGTCTTAATACCTACCCATTATCATCGCCGCATTCATTGATGTATCATTTTAACAGATACGCTACCTTCTTACATTGCAATCACTAAACTTCTGCGCAACGCACCACTACATGCAGCGAAATTCACGCATCTGCTATCGCATTCGCCATTCGACAATTAACTTATTAAATAAATGAGAATGCATTATTCACCAGAATGCAAGCTTTATTGGCCATAGCAACAAGTTTCCAAAATTACTTTCCGGGAGCGAATGCATCGTACTGTGTTCATAGACTTCTAGGAAAAACAATTTTGGACAGTAGCGTTTCTCTTTCTCCCTCTTTCTTGGTAATGTTTTTGGCCGCATTATTGATGTACGTTATCTGCACATTACTCATCATTAGGTCTTCGCGAGGAAACAGTGACCTTTGTCCCAAACACGTGGCGCTTTGTTCCCAGTTCGTGGTACTTTGCATCAAATGTCATTATGAAACAATACACATTAGACCTAATTGCAGCGTGTTATCACAAATATCAAGTACTCCTGATCTGTCTGACTTTAATACAGTATTGAGGTAGGTACCCCTAGGGGTTGAAATTGCATAGAGAGCTCACACCGGGATGAGCTGGGGACGAGCGTGGGTACGACCCCCTACCGGTACGTTCCAGTTTTGTTTACAGATCCCGGTGCCACGTTGTGGGGCAAGCCACTGGGTATATTTTAGTGGCTAAAAACCCAGGCCTCTCCTAGAAAGTGGTTAGGGTATCCCTCGAAAATGTCCATCCCGTCAACTAAAAAAAGTTTTCTTAGAGAATGGTTAAAGGTAAATGATTAGAGGTACCTACCATATGTAGATTAGTTCATCTTGGGTAACCATATCATCGCCTGTGCCGGATATAGGGCACCATAGTTAAGGATTTTACCATTATAGGGTCATTTGTGTCCTGAATTAAATGGTTGTTTTTAATATAGTTTAGGAATTCGTGGGAACACAATGTGACAGCACATTTACGTTATCAACAAATGTAGGCATAAGTTACTATATATTATTATCACCTACTCATGTACCTAGCAACAAGTCTCACCCGAAAGTTGATAAAGTTATCACTGATATAGTCCTACTGTCTAGCAGATAAAATTACAACCCATTAATGTAACCTATCTACTGTTGCTACCTTAGTAATACAAATTAAGAACCTCTATCTTAATTTGTGGATTTGTGCTTGGGTTGCTCCCAACCACCATCTTATAATAAATTATTTATATATCCACATTAACTATGTAGGTACAAAATGCAAAAAAAAACATTTTGTTTATTTGTCTTATGTAATTTTTATTACTAAAATTATTGTCCTTAGTTTAGGTTTATTTACACGTATTAGTAATGGTAAGTAGGTTGTTAATTAATCAAGCTTAGCTCGTGACGATAATTGTGGTAAATACGAATTAATAAGAATTACCGAAATAAAAATTAAATGTAGCCATAATCAAATACATTATCAAGAAAAGGGAGACGTGACTGTCCAAAATAGTTGGTCCTACTAAAAGGAGTCCATGGACACAGGACGACCCAGTCGCTCGCGGAATATAACGTTGTAAGCATGTCGGCCTTGCCAATACGGCTTATCTTCCAGTGAATAATGCCTTCTATGTATTTAATAAGTCAATTGTCGAATTGCAAGTGCAAATGAAAAATCGCGCTCTAAAAAGTATGAAAAATAAAAATTGTCATCTAGAGGATAGCCGTGGTCCGTGGTCATATGCCACTTTGACCAAAAGGGCCTAAACGGACCACGGCTATAACTCCAAAATAATTAAATAAAAAGTAAGTTTAAAAACTAAAACCCGACTACTGAAAAATCACGCTTTAAAAAGTTTGAAACAAGAAAATATTCTCATCTAGAGGATAGCCGTTTTCTGTTTAGGTCATTTAGGGCAAAGTGGCATATAACCAGCAGACGATCAAGACGCTTCCAGCGATACCTCATTTGTCAAATTATGATAAGTAGTTTGGCCGTTATGAGGGAACATACGTACACACATACATACCGGTCAAAATCATAACCCTTCGCCGCAGTAAGTAATAACAGTTGAAGTTTTGTGATTGCGATGTTAGAAGGTAGTACCACATCTGTTAAAATATAAATCAATGGCCGTAATGGATTATGGCGCACTACAATTATGCCTGAACCAATCAACAGGTGTTTTATGACGTCTAGTGATTATAAATATCTGAACTTATTGATTAAGCGTGTGATAATGATGTTAATACTATTAATTTATTTGTTTTAGGATTGATTGTAGTCACGTAGTAGGTACTAATCTAGTTAATGGAAGAAGCTATCTAATATTACGGAATGCTGAAAAGATTTTGGTAAAATAACGTTTGTTATGCTGAAGATACACGTCGACACTAGACACTTAAACACTCAATTTATAGATAAGAAATCTATAGAGTTATACGATACGATATTATGATATACGATTTACGATACAATAATACAATATGAAAGTGACATCTTGGACATTAGTGATTTGGAATCGTTTTCGATGGCATCTGATTCTACTAGTCAATCACAAACAAATGACGACAGTGACAAGGATGATGAAGGAATATTAAAGACATTTAAGAAAAGACAGTTACAGATGACCTTTATGTCAAAAGATGCTATAAAGATTAACTCGAAGAGTGTCGACAAAGAGTTAATAAATATGATTTGCGTGGGCAGCCTCTTTCTATAGTTGAAAATGAAGGTTTTCGAAAATATTCCCAACAACTGAACCCAAATTACAGACTGCCTTCTAGGAAAATTTTAATTTTTTTCTAGTAAGTACTCGAGTACTATTAAGTACTCGAGTACTCATAATAGTATTCGAGTACCTGTCCGAGTACCAGAGTACTCGAGTACTTACTCGATTCTTTTTTTAACGAGTACCAGAATACTCGAGTACCAAAAATAGCGTACTCGGCACATCACTAGTGTCAAGTGTCGCATATACATAGCATGTACATAGCATGTATACATAGCATTAGGTAGGTTCTCTGTTTATCTTAAACGCAATAATAAAGTAAATACGTGCAGGGGCTAAAAACGCCACATAGCAATGAATTATTTTCTGATTTTCTAGCAGAATCCTTAGCAATTCCGCAGAATTTCTGTACAACGGTCACGAATGCCGTAAAATGTGTGACTATTTTAGTTGCCTGCAAGGTAACATTGCCAACATAAGCTGAGCTTTCTTGGTTATTGACACCTGTCATTAAAAGAGTTCAGCTAGGCTATTCTGTAACGACCAAGGAAGTTTTAAGTCTCTAACACCTGGAATGATGACTTGCCAGCAAAAGTGAAGCCGACAGCGATATACCACACTGAACGTTGTTTCCTTTGCCAACAAGAGTGACCATAATATTTTGACATTTGGAGAACGTCCCCATGGCTATCTGGTGAAAACGTTATATTGTTCCAAGATTGTTATGATAGGAAAATAATAAGAAAATAAGGCAAAAGGATGTTTATTTTCATAAAAACATGAGTAGGTACAATAAATTAGTCTGCGGTGGCCAAACTACGCGAGTGCCTGTCTGTATCTTGGCAACCCAAATGGAGATACAAAATAGTATTTAAGATCGTAGATTTTGCCACTTTGTAATATAAAGTAACATGACACTTCACACGCTTGGACGTTTTCTAGGCTCTCCATATCTATGGTTTTTCCTATACTTATCTTTCCTATACTTACTCTTTTTCTATGCTATAAAAGGTACCTACTACTGTTAACATGTTATGTTTGATTTGGGCTGTGCAAGTTGTGACAGACGGACATAGAGACAGACAGACGAACAACAAAGTTATCATATTAGGGTTTAGTTTTTTTCCTTATTAGGTACGGTACCCTAAGAATATCTAACTAATTAGACCATAAGACAAAATTAAAGGACAATAGGCAAAACTGTATGGGACTTGGTCCAAATATCCACCACTGACGAGACCTACGTAACCCGATAGACCACTAAATACTGAGTAACTTTTACAAAGACAGTTCAACAAAATAAGCTGTAAGTAAAAAAATACGGGTAGTTCAAAAAAATAATATGATTTCACCATTAGTATTATGTTTATACATTTTTTTCGAAAGGCAACAATATAAATACTCTTACTAACATTAAATAAAAATAAAATAAGCTGTCAGAAAGCAAAAAATGCCGTGAAAAGTTTTTATTATTATTTTTGTTACCTGATGAAAAGTGAACAACAAGCGCTTCTATAAAATAAATAAGCAGGTACCTTTTATGCGTTACCTTACTTTTTCACTTATCATCAGGTAACAAAAATAACAATAAAATATATTTTACGGCATTTTTTGCTTTCTGACAGCTTATTTTATTTGTATTTAATGTTAGAAAGTGTATTTATATTATTGCCTTTCGAAAAAAATGTATAAGACATAACACTAAGTGTGAAATAAAAAAATTAAAATATTTTTTTAAACTACTCATATTTTTTTTACTGACAGCCTATTTTGTTGAACTGCCTTTGCAAAAGTTACTCAGTATATAGTGGTCTATCGAGTGACGTAGGTCTCGGAAGTGGTGTACATTTGGACCATTTTTGCCCATTGTCCTTTGTGCTAACGAAAAGGAACAGTGAGGGCAGGGCATTTTCCTTTAAAACTCGTTGTGTTAAATTAGGGACATAATCTGTCGGCTTAAAATGCTTGCTGTATATGACGGAATTTTGGGTAATTTTTCTGTAGCCAATAGGTATTTGTTGTAACCAATTTACACGCCTGGGATCTGTAAAAGACAAAATTGTTTTTTTTTTTTTTATTGCTTAGGAGTAATCGGGAAGTGTAAAGTCAAAAGTCGTCCCAATTGCAAACAATTTCAATCGACAAACCATCGGTCTCGGCCTTTATTTTATATTGTCCATCAAGGGTTGCAATGCTGACCGCGCTGTGGAGGCCTGGAGCTGCGCTGCGCCGCGCTTTCGGCCATCAACAACGCGCCCAGCAACACACTCATTACAGACCGTGGCAGTAATGTACTATTAAAAAGTAACAAAAGGGTAAAGGAAAGGGGCCCCGAGAATTACATTGCCTGAAAGGGTTTAACGTCCTTCGTATGTCGTTATTTTATTTATCACAAAACTCACTCACACCAATAGCTATTGTCCGTTCTCAAATAATTATATGGTAGTTAAATAAATAGTCCCAAAATCCAATTTAAAAACGTAAATTTATTTCCACTATGTAAACCCCCGGGCGACAACCGTTCAGTCGGGACAGCGCGTAGTAACTCTCTCGCCTTTCATACCCTCACACTCTTTATACTTTGTTTGTTTACCTTATACTTCGCCTCACATAATTACATGTGTCCCTACAAGGGTTAATCTGGCCCTAGACGTGCGCGTTCCTCGAGCGTGTGAACGACGCGAACGCCGTGTGCGAGCCCGGCGAGCCGTGACAACGCGGCATGAGCGTCGCGTTTTACCAGCGTGTGGTCTGTCGCGCGTTGCAAATGCGACCGACTTCAAAAAGTAGCGATGTAGTCGTGCGGCAACGAAAAGCGCGACTTTATCGCTGCAAACAGTTCCCGTGGACGATATTCCTCAGTTAACACAGACACATAATAAGATTTATATTATAGTCCTTTTTACTAGCGAAATTTATGTCACCCGAACATCTAAAATGTACTTAACGTGGAAAACATAGTTACCCACTTACCTATGTTAAGATAATCCTTAATTCGGATAATATTCGCTTTTACACCCTTGCATTACGCACATTCTACCCATTTTTATGAGAAAATTCAGCACAATCCTCTAGATTTAAAATTAGCTGAAAATGTCGTGTGTCACGCAAATTGACGTTCTGTGTTTCAAGTTTTTAATTTTATTTCTGCTACGATTCCTATAGACATCACGGAACTGACAATTACAAGCGAATTATTAAAGAAGGTAAGTACTTATTTCCAGATATTTATTTATATTTGAAATTTTAATCTTAGGATATTCTTATACTTTACCATTGGTATTTCATTAATCGACTTTATTGTTTATTATTCTTAACATGAAAATGTACCAAGTTTAAGGTGATCGAATAAATATTAACTGGCAACACAAGGGTTGAAAGGTTGTACTGTTAGAAAGGGAAAGAAGGCGCAGTTATAGGTATCTGGCTGGGACCGGTTTTTATAAAGCCTGCATCGTGGGCGTTAAGTCCGTCAGATAAGGTTTATTTTTGAATGAATGAAAGGAAAATAAAGTTTGTAGTCCACAGTCCTCGTTCAATGGTATTACGTTCATGGTAACGACAAACTCACTTGGCACGCGTGAATTTGCAGGTGATATGGCAAATTTTGTATTGACATTTGACATTTCACTAGAAAATTCACGCGTGCGAAGTGAGTATGACGTTACAGAATAGTCTAGGAGCTTACAATGGAAACGGTACCTACTTTAGACGTGGACGCAACGGAACCGTGTAGACCGCGTTACTACTGACCGTGTTACTTGTGCGGGTGACGTCACATTTGACAGGCGCCTAGTTGGCTTGGTAGAGTAGTAGCAATAAACTCACGTGTAGCCGGCTAGGATGTCCATGAGAGTGCTCTTGCCGGCGCCGGACTGGCCCATCACGACCGTCAGCTCGCCCGCGTTGAACGTGCCGCACAGTTTGTTGAGGATCGTCTTGCGACCTACGGACAAGGTACATCTATATTAATATTATAAATGCGAAAGTAACTAATGGCCGGCGCATATAGAGCACGACATGGCATGGCATATTAATTTTTATCAATCGAATTTAATACTTATCCAATCGAAATAAGGTGCTCCAGCGGGTGCAACGAGAAAAATGCTCCGCGATGCTCCGAGGTCGATCACCGAGCATTAAAATATATACCTTATTTCGATTGGATAAGTATTAAATTCGATTGATAAAAAATAAAATGCCATGTGAAAGGTGAAATGGAAGATGAAAGTTTGTATGGGAGACCAATCATTTCTCAAGTTTATTTTATTTAATTAATTAGAATGGAGATAGATGGAAGCTTAAAATAAAAAAATTGGCTTCCGAAGTAAAAAAAATACGCAGACGAAGTCGTGGGCAGCAGCTAGTATTTTAAACAGTATCGGCACGCTATGATGGCTGTTTTGGTGTTTACGAACGTCATAGAAAAATCCGGACAAGAGCGAGTAGGACTTGCGCCCTGAGGGTTCCGTTCAAAATAAATAGGAGTAAATTTAAGTTAATGTATTTTCTACATATTCGGAATGAGACTCGAAATAAATACCCTGGAATAAATAAGTCTGCATCGTACCTAACATCCTGTATACAATATGTTAAAAAAACCCTGTCCGACCCGAAAACGTATTGTTGGGAATCGAGATTAGATTCCATTTTTGTAAAAAAAAACTCATTTTTTTTTTTTTTTTTAATTTTTCTATTTTTTTTTTATTTTTTTTGGCATAGTATGTGTCCCACTGCTGGGCAAAAGCCTCCCTTTTTTTTTGTAATACAAATACCCCGTTTACATTTTTAAAAAAAATCATAAAATGACGTCATCACATACTTTGTGGTCTGAGGTGACGCCACACGATCTAACATAATTACTTCCGGTAACGGTGTTGTCATATTTTTAAAATTAGCTACATTATGTGGGAAAAAGGCAAAAAAAATTGGCACTTTAAATGTTCATTAATATGTTTACTATCATGTTTTTTTTTATTATTTTATTTGGTCATGTGATTGGGGAACCTAATTACCGGTTTCGGCTCGGACAGGGTTTTCTTAACATTTTGTATGTAGGTACGATATCATGATCAATGTTATTCATTATACCAGACAAATGTCGCCCAGGTAGGTAGTATTTTCCTTAAAGAGCTACCTTCCGCAGTTTACTATTCCGTATCCGCATGTATACAAATGACGATGCATTCCAATGAAGTGTGAAGTACAATCAGCAACATTAGTCGCTGCATATTCGAATTTTATCAAATGCGTACTTAATTCTAGTTATTTTACAAACCTTGTCAAAATCAAACATTAGCAACGCGTTTAAATATTTTTAACTCGAGAAAAAGAATGGATTTGTAAATCGAATCTCTAGAGAAATAAAGGTGTAAAAGCAGCGTCCGCCCGCGGACCACCTGCTGTCGACAACGAGTGGATGCCGAGCGGCGTGCGGTGCTGGTCGGGTGCCGAGTTGATGGATGAGTGCCAACCTTAATAATACTTGCATGGCTTGGTCATTAAGATTATCCGCTAAAAAATAAAAAGGTATACCTATATATTATATTGGTATTACTACAAAATGTACACTGGTTAAATTAAAAACTATAATAAACAACTATTTTGTATAATAAATAATATTTTTTACAATCATAATGATAATTTGTAGTCAAGGCGTCAAAAACCGGACGTCTGAGTTAGTTAATTGAGATTGCCTCCAAAATCCAATTAGAATTCCATTCCAAGAGTCATGCAAATTTATTTCAATAATATTAATTAAAGAAAAACACCGGACAGTGCGAGTAGGACTCGCACTTATCTTGAGATTAATATTTTTCATTTGTAATGAGTAGCCTATATACTTGTCTCTAGCTTCAGAAAAATTGGGACCCCCATACAAACATGCGCTCCCTATTTTACACTCTGGAGTTTTTCAAAATCCTTCCTAAGCTCTTCTTATATGCTATAAAAGAGTACCTACCGTTAAGATTTCATGTTTTAACATCAGCGGTTTGGGCTGTGCACGTCTTGACAGACGGACAACAAAGCGATCCGTTTTTTCCTTTTGAGGTACGGAACCCTTAAAAAGGAGAACTGGGGGCTTACCACCACCTCTTATAGCAGTTTTGTTTTAACGTTTCAGCGACTTTTTGTGCAATGACGTTTCTTATTGTCATGACAATAAGGTACGTCATTGCACAAAAAGTTGCTGAAACGTTTAAACGTTCCTGTAATTGAATCGCAATAAGAGTTCGTGGTAAGCCCCCTGGTTATTGATCAGTTTCTGTCAAATAATATTTACGTTATTGACATAACGTCAGGTATATAATGCATGCAGTTGGTATGCATACTGTGAACATTTTGTGGTTGCATGATTTTGATTGTTTTTTTTTTAGTTTTCGATTGCATTTCAGAAAGTTTAGTTTAGTTATAGGTATTTGATGAGATTTTGTAGGGAGGATAAATGTTTGTGAAACTGGGTGAACCATTATCACAAGAGATTCATCTCGCATATCCTAATGGCGTACGTACACGTGCCTACAGGAAGACCAAAGTTAGGTAGTGAAAAAATAAAATGCGTTATTATTCACTTTTCAGCAATACCTATTATTTATAGAGATTTTAGCCAGTTCAATAAAGCATTTCTAGGAACAAAAGTGATTTGTCTTTATTTATTTATTTATTTTCCGTTTTCCGACCGTATCCCGAACCGTTTTCCGATATCAATGAAAATCAATGAAAACCGAGCCTTAATGAAAATGTTAAGTACACGTATCCGTTACAATGTAAAGAAATAGGGACTTGTGATAAGATATACTGATAAGATCACCAAGAGACGAAATGCTTCAAATATAAATGAATGTTGCTATTATTACGCGTTTAGTATCAATTTGCTGATTCATATCTTAAGAAGGTAGCTAGGTAATTATGATTTGGTAATGGTAAATTATTAATTTGGTTATCTATAATTTGTATTGTCTTGTTTTCAATACAATTTTATTGCATAGTCGTGTACCCCGTGTGCATTCGTTGAACGCACCTCCGTATATGCCATTCGGGAAGACATGCTTATTGCAATTATTAATTTATAATTCTAATAACTATTGTTAATTGTTATCATCATTACGCGCACATAACACACATTATTGTGTTGGTATCAGTGTAGTGTTGGCATTCGTCTTATTATCATTTTCGTGTTGGATAATAGGCCACTACGTCTGCCTTGCTTTGTGAATAGGTACTTACCTACCGACTGATTAATTATTCCTGCTGACGTCATGTACATTTGCAACTGAACATTTTATATATCGTCAGTGGAAAGGAAAAAAACGCTAAAACGCCAAAATAGTACTTTTGGAAAATGAGGTTTAAAGTAAATTACTTTAAACCTCGTTTCCCAAAAGTACCATTTTGGCGTTTTAGCGTTTTTTCTTTCCACTGACAATATATAAAATGTAGAAAAAAACAAACTAATTAATGGCTGCGTTTAGATTAGCACTCAGTTTTGACGTTGGAATGCATAGACATAATGTCATAAGTAGTAGGGATTCACCGGTTCTAGCTCACGGCCAAAAATATTGTGGCTCACCAAAAAAAAAAAAAAAAAAAGCTCAATCCATCAATCCGTGGGTCGACGCCGCCTAAAAAAAAAAAAAAAAAAAAAAAGTTTGGTGTCTTTTTGGGGGTTTTCGGCCATGCCCGATCGATCTGTGCTATTCCCGCGTTGATATCTCTAACGATTCCTGAGATAGCTTTCAGACTCAGCGGCCTCAAAAAAAAAAAAGTTTGGTGTCTTTTTGGGGGTTTTCGGCCATGCCCGATCGATCTGTGCTATTCCCGCGTTGATATCTCTAACGATTCCTGAGATAGCTTTCAGACTCAGCGGCCTCGTAAAGGTTTTATTACGGTCGCCTATTGTATTCAAGGGTGCTATTGTGTCAGTACTTCACGATGCTTAATGAGGGTCGGCTTATTGTTCCCGAGGGCCGTTTGCAATGAAAGACTTATTTTTTTTCGTACATTTTTATTTATCAATAAAAAAGGGATTTAAACATTTCATAAAGTAATATATCATTGTACAGTGTATTCGTATCGAATATTCTTATGAAATCAGACATTGTATTATCATTGAATTTATAGTACAAATACAATAAACAATATTCACCGCATACGGATGTGAAATCGTTTTGTAACCTATTGCTATTAAATTGCCATTGTTTGGAATTTCTCTTCAAAAATGATCTGTGGTAACCTGTTGGTGGTCGACCATAAGAATCAAAATATTGTCCGATACTATTGTCATCGATGTGAATGGCGATCCAATGGCTTCCAGGTCTTGTATCAGGGTCTAAATTAGATATAATATATGTAGGAGTATGAATGTGTATTGGCAATCGGTTAGCTGCATACACATTATATTGTAAGCTTGGATGAATTTTACATAAACTTTTTTGTATATCTATTGTGTTCATAATGATCACCTGGCGCGTTGTAAGCTGTTATCGATTCGACTTATCACATGCAAGTGTAAAATTTAATGTATTAACAGGGTATTTCTAGTCTGCTGAGATCATGGAAATAATACAAGGTAAAATATGCTGAAAATTATGTCTTTATTCAAATTTCAATGAATAGCTGCGTATAACTAGTACAATGAATACTTAAAACTACATTTTTTTACTTAAAACTAATACAATGAATACTAACCTAACCTAACCAAAACTAATACAATACTAACCTAACCTAACCTTAAGGCCAATTATCTTCATCAAACAATACACGCATAAATACATGCATATTATTATCGATAAACCATTTCTTAAGTAAAATTACAGTTTTTAATGCACTATGCTTCTTATGATATAAACAATTTACCGTACTTCTGGTATTATCATACAATTGATTTAATCGCAATAAATCGGGGGCACCTTTTTCACTAATATCTGCTACACTGCACTTATTACAAATATTTTTTATCCACTTGATTTTTTCCGTTCCAAAAACTAAAATTTTTTTATTTGTTAAAATTGGTATAATCACACGTTTGAACTCGCGATAGTCAATGAAACCGGCACTCCAATAAAAATCGTGTCGTCTTTCTATGGAAGAGACGTTTTTCTTTTCTGCGTCTGCCAAATTGTAATATGGGCATGGTGGTTTTATTAAAAACACCTGGGTATAATCTTCCGTAGCTAGTGCAAACTCCTTTATCAAGAAAACATTGTTGGAAACTTTAAATCCTTGTAAATCGACAAACATGACGTATTCTGGATTCATGATTATCTTTTAAACTGATGTCTACTCAACTGGGCGATGTAACGTAATGAACGTTCGTTTGCCATGCGTCTTATATAGATATCGCGACGTCCCATTGTTATTACGGTCGCCTTTTGTTCACTGCAGACGAGTACAAACATGAATCCTGTACATCGAAAGATCCCCTAACAATGAATGCCTCCCTCTATTCACAGATAACAGCACGACGGGGGGTGCAAGTTAGGACACGACGCCTATAAATCATGGCATTAACATTGTTCTCCTGTCCCTTTGACGGTGGTCAAGTCGAGACGTGACACATGATAAATTAAATTCGACAGGTTCAATTAGGTTCGACATTCGACGTGACAGGTAAATTCTCAAACGATGAATAGTATACAATGAATAGAACATAATTAACAAAGAATTTGAGTTATCTACATCCGTCACAATAATATGAAGCCTAAATAGGGAATTTAATGTTTTAGCTACTATAATCTACTGATACATTACGGTTTTTATCAATTTCAATAACATTATCGAACTCGGCATAAACGATACAGTTTATGGTTTGTGAAAGTGCTGATTCAAAACGAACTTCCAATCTCACGCTACCATGTTTTATAAGATTCCAATGGCCTGATGAGCTAGCTGATAAATCAGGTGTTAAGTCGAAAGCTAATAGACAATATCCTTGTGCATATTGTTCCCTAGATATGCCATTACCTTCATTAAGGAAATGTATACCCGTTCCCGAGAATAACGTGTGATAAGCTGAAGTATACATATTATTCTCGAATGATGGTTGTAAAGCTTTGGAAGGTATTTGTTGCCCATCAATATATAAACTAAATGTATTAAAATCGTGATTTTCAAAATTAAATGGATTTTTTGTGAGTTTACCATTAAAGCCTGCGTTATTAACAAATCCTATTATGCATCTTTTAGGTACTTGTCCTAGAAAAATGTTATCTAGTGCTTTTCCCTGAACCCCCGATGGTATTGTCAAAACTTTAACTTCAGCACGCGTAATAGGATATTTAGCTGTAGTAGAGGCTAAAACTTTTTGATGTGCAAGTAAAACTGTTGGATTGATTCGCGCTCTACGAACAATAAGCGTTGCATCAGTAATACATACTTTCAATTTTAAATCGTCTGAAGAAGCCATTAAGTTGAATGTTTCTCTGGAACGAACTAATTTAACAGACATCTCAACACCATTAATTAAAAACTTTTCTTGGTTGAATATATCACCATGTAGATGCCCAATCATTTCAATTTCTTTACTTTCAGCTGTTAATTTACTTCTTTTAGTGAATCCTTCATTTTTCTCATCGGTTGAATCCATTTTCCCAGCTGTATCTTCATACCAAAGACTGCATGTTAGGTGAGATTCTTTTGACGCAGGAGCATAATTCAACAAAGTTTCCATGTAAGCACGATAGGCGTATGTATTATTTGGCGGGGATACAAGTTTTTGGTTCAAATAAACATCAAGCTGACTAAATAATGAATGTAACCAATTGTTTATTGGTGCCACTGTCGTTGTAGCTAGCAGTTTTGTTGAGTCTTGGTTTAATATCTTTGCTTTAATATGAATCATAGTATGAGACAAATCTATGTAGTCATCACCGGTTCCTGGTACTTGAAATTCGATGGGGCCATCATCGGCGAGAGATGAAATAGGTTTGTAATGTATCCACATTCCATGTTCTATACTTGTTTGTGTAGATGGTAAAGCAAATAAATCTAGCTCCGACTTAATGCACTCACAAGAATGATTGTGTAGAAAAGACATTTTATTATTATTATTATTATTTATGAAAATATATCTTTGATATTATTACGTGTCAACTTTGATTTTTTGTTAGCACCTTTCACCTTAGCACGTAGCGGTGGAATGAATGAAGCCAGACGTTTTTTCTTAGTTATATATCCTGATCCAGACATATTAATTCGATCAATTTTCTCATCGGCTTTTCTTTTTAAGTTTGACCCAGCCTCTTTCAATCGAGTCTTAATAGAATCTTCCATAGGACGTGCACTAACCATATCCGATAAAAGCCCCACACCTGTATTTAAAACCTCTTTACCGATCGCTCGAGCTCCACTAGACAACAATGGTAAAACAGATCTGAATAAACCTCCTAGAAAGCTACCAATTCCATGACCGCGCTGATATGGTGCCCCTTTATAAATTACTCCAATACCTGATCCACCTTGATGTGAATAGTAATGTTCGTAGGGACAACTTGTATTATAACGTTGGGGATGCATTATAATTTTTTAAAATGTAGTTTAATAGCCACAGTTCCGAACTGGAATGGTATTTTATGCCCCGTGCTTGATCTTATATCTATTTCAATGGTATCAAACTCTCTACGCATGACAGGCAAGTAGTGAGGTGGTGAGAAAACATGCATTTTATTAGCACCGTAAATATATTTTGAAGGGTCTAAAGGTATTATTCTGAGAAGAGGGGTCATTACATCTCCGACGATCTGTGGTTCGATTATATCACAATAAACAAATAACTGAGATGGCAACCCTAAATGTAAATTCGCTGGGCACTTTCCAAGACTCTTAGAAACAAGGTTTTTATTAGGTTCAAATCCTAGTTGAAGAGACAAATTAGGCGATAACGTTATTGATTTTAATGCTTCATCATTTACAGTAACAAATACGAACTTTGATATCTCATCATAGCGAAACTTCACTTTCTCCCTCAAACTGTTTAGTGTCACTATAATTTGTTCAATATTATCATAGTTAGTGGCTGGTATATGAGTTTTGTAGTACGCTAGAGAGGTACTAGGAGTGCCGGTATTGTTGGGTATTTTCATCCATTTACTTATGTAAACAACGTTTTCATGTTCTTGAACAGTAAACATCGTGCATGGATATTGGAATTCAACCACACCAACCGACCACGATCCTTCCAATATAATTGCTTTAGGTAATTTTGTTGAAAAAAGAGTTGTTGAGTTTTCTGGAAAGTATTCCATAGAACTATTACTAAGTAATGTTAAATAAAAACTTTCTTTCATCATAGATTTTCTAAACTAGAAGCCAAAATCCAAGAGTTAAATTTATCTGGATAACCTTTCCACTTCACTAACACTTGCTTTCTGTTGCCAGAGTAGCGAGTGCTAATTATTTTATCTATTTTATAACTGGAAGTGGGGTTATAATCAATTTTTTGCAATTCTCTTTCATAAAAAGTACCCACTATCGGTTCATTTTGCAAATCTTTCAGTGTATATACTATCCATGGTGATCTATCTATTATTGAAGATATCATAAAAATTTCGTCACTCCAGTTGGATTCATAACCTTTTTGGAATATATGTTTAAATTTTGTAATTCGTACATGATCACCAACATGAAATTTTGGTGTTGGTGTAATATCTGCAGCTTGTTTTCTACCCTTTTCATATAAATTATTCCAAACAGTCATTATATTGTTTGAATTTACATCACAAGGACACATTTTAATACTGGAATGGTAACTATGATTATATGCATATAATAAGTCTTGTAAAATATCTATATACCTATATGTATTTTTATGGGTAAAATAACGCCACATTTTCATCTTGAGTGTTCTTTGAAATCTTTCTACAATGCTTGCTTTAATATCAGGATTATTTGTTGTATAATAGTTTATATTTTTGCTCCTAAAATACTTTTGTACATCTTTTGAAACAAATTCAGTTCCTTTATCAGATTGTATATGTGTTGGAGTGGTACCGGCCTCATTAAATATGTATTCAAAACATTTTTTTATAGTCTCAGAATTTTTATTTTTCATTGACATAGCATAAGCATATTTAGTAAATACATCAATAACACAAAGAATGTAATTATAACCATCATTATATTTAGAATAAGTTCTCATATCACTTAAATCAGCCTGCCAAAGTTCATTTAGATTAGATAAAATGTATTTATTCCGAGGGAATCTTCTATGTACTGGCTTATGAAGTGTGTAAGTTTCTTGAGCTTGCAACCATTTTTTGATGTCGCCTCTAGTCATTTTACCTTTCATAGCTTTTACTAGATTGAGTATACTACCATATCCGGCAGGATGTGATACATCATAATATATTTTATTAATTTCTAGTAAGGAGTCCATTTTTCCCAGTCAATCTTTTTCTTTAGTTTTCTTTGATACTTATCAGCACTACTTGGTGTAGTATAGATTTCCTCTTCCACAGAGTGTTGTGTAGGATCATCCGATTGGAGTTTATTTATGTATTCACTTCTGTTTGGATTTCCAATGTAAGCTAATGGTATTTTAATGTCTTTCAGTGCTTTGGCAAAATCTTCCCAACCTTTCGGATTACTTTTTTTCAATGGTCTAAGAAAGTCGTTTACCAAATCTATGATATTACTTCCGGGAATTTGTTTGTTATCTATGGTGACAGTACCGCTGTCGTTCCAGTGAATTTTGTTTTTACTCAATGATATTGTATTAAGCAATAACTCACCCTTTTTTATATAAGTTTTTGGTATTAAACTTAAAATTTGTCTAGGTGTGTATATATGACTTTCTTGCTGTTGTTGTTGTTGCTTCACGTCGTCTTTCGATGTCTGATTCACAACTAAATCTTTACCAGCGATTTCAGCTTTTATATTAGAAACTTCATTGTTTGCAGTGTCTCCGACAGCATCGATATTGGAAGTAATTATTGGTAATTCTATAGGTTGACGATCTGCTTCGGTAAAGTGTAGATATCTTTGCAAAATTTGTTGATATAAAATCCATTTTTTTCTATCGTCCATATTACTATTCAAAATCTTTTGCATTTCGATGTCTAATCTTGAGGTAGGATTTTCAATTTTGTGTTGATTGTTGTTTTGATTTAATTTCTCTAATAAACTTGGATCAATAAGTAACATCTTTTTGGCGTGCTCCATTTTTTAAACAAGAGAATTAACTAATACACTCAAAATGGAACCCAATATAATTGGTAGGAATGCACCACCTTTTTGAATGATTATTTTCTTTCGTATTTTATCTGTTCCTTTACGTACCAACTTGCGAAGTATACTCTTAAATTTACCAAGTTTTTTCTTTTCTTTATCTTTAAGCGGTACTTTGCCCTGGAGAACGTTATAAATACACTCACAAATGCAGTTTATTTCTTGCTCGTCACACGCTTTTAATAGGGCTCGTTGATATTTCGGTTTAAGAGTGTGTAGTGCGCTTAGTAAATTCTTGTGCGTCTGGATGCTCTGAGACATTATTTGTAAGTGATGGGAATTTGTTGGTTCTTGGCATATTTAAACCCTTTTGTGGGGACATATACAGTGCAATATCCATCTGAGGGGAATATTTTCGTTTTAATACGACATGTTTCATTGGTGTCTTGTTTAAGATCAACCATTAAATATCCATGTGCTTCTTTAGTGGAGTCATTGTATGCATCTTCAATGAATTTTGAATTTTCTGGTGATACTTGTCGCGCTAAGTATCTAATTTGGGTTTTATCACGAGGGTTTTTGAAATAAATAATATAGTTTGAATTCAAAGAAATGTCTCTTTGACCTTTACCTTGGTGGAATAAATTTTGTGTAATATAGAATACACTTAAGTTTCTATGATGACTGCCTTTAGTAAAAATATCAACAATTCTACCATCAGATTCTCTCATAAGATCGTCGATAATTACAAGGTTTGCCTCCTTCCCATCAAACATACTTAGATCTGGTATACCTTGATAATAGTTTACGTTTGGTAAATTGTATAAAGGTTGCATTTCATCGAAGCACCAAGTAATTTGACTGAACTGTTTGTTGCATATCTCTTTGATGGATTGAATAAACTTTGTAACGAATATAGATTTGCCACAACCACTTGGGCCTGCAACTATGGCAGTAAACGGATGAATAAATTGGAACATTTTTAAACACGTGTAGATTCTTAGAGGGTATTGAAATGAATAAGACATTGTTAGAAAAATATACATTTATATTTGGATAAATAAAAATACATTTTACACAATATGACACAAAAAATCTTACAGAAATTTAATTAAATGTTATTATTTTCTCAAAAATATTTAAAATCTTAAAATTTACCTAAGATTTTATAAAATTACATATTTATTTATTCATTTACACAGAATTATTATCGCAAAATATTTAAAATCTTAAAATTTACCTTAGATATTATAAAATTACAATTTTATTTATTTACATAGTATAACACAAAAATATTTATTACAATTGAAAGTGCATTCTTTAACTTAGCTTATAATGACCCCATGCTAATGTATCAGTTTGATTTGGCAAAATATATCGTTTTGTATCGTTATAGGACAAACAGGTTTTGTTAATTTGTTGAGTGAAGATTGTGTGTTTAATCGATTTAAATCTATACATACTACAAAATAGATTTTTCTTCTCAAAGAGACATGACTTGTAATTTTCAATGTTCATTTTTTTTGTGACACTTTTATTTACACCTTTTGCTTTGGCTATCATTTTATTTTCAACCTTAAATGCATACATTTTAGATCGAAGTCCTACAAATTCTTTCATAATTTTACCATTATTTTCATCTTTAAAGAAACCTATCTTTTTTTTATTTAGATTTGGAAAACCAAATATATTATCAGAAGCATAATCAGATGTATCAAATCGTGTAGCAAGGTCGGGTTTAATATCTTCATAAAAATTGTCGGTAAAAATTTGATATATTAAACTGTCAGTATCAGTGTATAATAATTTTGTTTTATTGCCGAATTTATTTAACATGTAGTTGTAATGAAAATCATACATCAGAGTTTTTGAAATATCTAATATACAAAATCCTAAGTAGATAGGTTTGTTATGAATCAATTTTATTTTTCGTAACTGTACTGCAACTAAGTTTTCAGAAAAAATTGATAAACTGTGAAATTCTGGTTTTGCAATTAAGTCTTGCACGCCTAAAGTTTTACCTCGATTTTCCCAGTGCGTTAATAATTTAACATTAACTCGTTTTTCAATGTTCTCCATTGTTTTACCGAATACTGCGTTGTTCATTAATTTATAAAAATCTTTCTCAAAATCTGATGTTGCTTTTGTTCTTAATTTCGTATTCAGATCTATATATCTTTCTAACCAAGGACTTTGATGAAACTTTAAAATTCTATGAATTTTAATCAATTTTATACCCATCTCAAGACATTGTTTAAGATTTCTATAATGAATTTTATATTTGCTTTTTTTATTAAGATTTGGAATTAGTTTTTTTTCTTTAGAATTACCTGCAATTGTATTTTCTGGACACAGTGGTAAGTCCGAATGTAAATCGTGAAGTTCGACGGGATACTCTAAATCGACTTCTAAAATGAAACCACATTCAGATGTATCTGACACGTCAAAATTAGTATCCGTACTAACCCATTCAAAACTACCTTCTGGAAGGAATTGAGACATAGCCCAACCATAAAGATTGTTAGCATCAAAATATGCAAGATATGACCGAGGTTTTTTCTCATCAAAATCTTCCAAGAATTCATTATTTGCCTTTGCATATCGATTGCTACATTGAGATACACCTCCTCTTATTCCTGCCTTAATAAAAGCCAGTTTATCAAAGTCTGTTAATAGTTCTAGTTCAATTTTTGTGTATTTTAACATAGCGTCCCAACTCAATCCCGGCGCTGTATAATAGTGAGCAGGATCTAAATCATAAGTTGTAATACAAATGTTTCTAAAGTTTTCAAACACATCAGTCAGGAGCAAAACATCAGTTTTTAGGTATAAGTCTGAGTAATTTAACATTTCGCGACACTTAAAATGTTGCCAAACATCCTGAGCACGATGATAATCATCATCAGAAACACTTGAATCGGTCAGTGAACTGTAGAACTGATCTTGACTAGGGAGAGTTGTTAATTTTAAACAGTCATATGATACCATAAATTCGTAAGGATATATACCTTTTTTTCTAAGACGACTAAAGTCTTCATCCCTAGGGAAATTACTTTTAAGTGTGTAGAATTGTTCATCTTTGAGATTCTTAGCTAATTGATCAAGACTGCATGGTAGGAATTTAAAAGAATCTACAAATCTTAAATTGACTCTCTGGTTGTTTATAGTTAATATCTTTGAAAAGGATATGTATCTTTCTTTGTTTTGGGGAATTACTTCCACGTTGCCATCTACAAAATTTAATGCATGGACAATGAAATGTGCATCATAGTGACTGAGATTATGAAGGAATACTGGAATGTGTTGTGGTGTTCGGAATTTTGTTACACATACATCATGCGCAACTCCTCTGAAATCACCTGTGTACCAATCAAAATAGTGAACGTCGTCTCCTTTTAAATCAGTCTCACAAATGTAACAATTTTTTGAATTGTTAATTGTATTCTCATCTTCGGTTGATAGTGGTTTGGGGTGTTTTTGAAAACTATTTTTACAATATATTTTTTTTAAATCTTCATATAAACGTTTCATAAATACTTGCGCGCAGTCTGGTCCACTGTAGGTTTCATATTTTGATAAACTATCATCAAATGAACATTTTATGTAATATCCGAAACTATAAACTTCGTGTTTATTAACGTTGTTGGTATACGACTTAGTCGGGTCATTAGGACATGATTTTATTGGGTTTAAGAATGCCTCAAAATCAGCATATACAATAAAAGGTATTTTTAACTTTCTTTGGAATTTATCAAATTTTAATTTGTCGTTAGATACTGGTTGACCAAACCAATCTTTCGATGTTTTTATATTACTCGGAAGTTCAGTAGATATGTGAGAGCAATCATGCTGTTGGTGGTTAGCCAACCTCTCTTCTGTGGGAAAGTGAAGTAAACACCCATCACAGATCCACACCTTATGATCTTGATTTGAAATTTGTTTTCCGACTAAGCGCGCCAAGTTTTTAATAAAACAGTAATGGTTAGTTGCACTATTGTGTATGTACAATAGATTAACATGTTGGCTTTTACGAGATTTCGTCATAAACAGTGGACCCACCACATTATGTTTCTTTGTTTCTTTGTTTAATTCCAAACCAAAGACATTTATACTGATATTGTTTAACTTTTCAACTTTCGGTATGTCACTCAATTTAACCGGGAAAGATATACCATCGAATTTAAGTTTATTGAAATGTATACTGTAAGATGATGTGCGCTCTGCATTTTTAGCGATGGGAAATAACGCCGAGAGTAATGCCCATTTAAAACATAAATTATCATTATTTTTTACATTAATTATGGCTCTTTTAGCTTTTATGTCTGGGGGTAAATCAACATATGAAGATCCACGTAGAGGATTAAATTTGTTTACATTCATTTCGATATATTTGATCTGTTTGAGACTCCATCCGCTATCTTTTTTCTCGAAAGCACTTATTTTATCTGTTAGAGTGTCACATAAAGATGAAAAGAATATATTTAAGTCGTGGCCTCGAGAAATTTTATAATTAGTGGTTTGAAAATCAAAAGAATTTGTAATATTTTTAGTTTCCTGTACAAAATCGGCATTCAGACAAAAATTTGTTTTAAAAATAATGTGTTTTTCAATGGATTCTTCAATCAAAAGTAATATTTCATTTTTTATGGAATTTAAAAATAATTCCGGTGTTTCAAATACCAAGTCTGATGAGGGATCATTTTTACTTTTAATTTTATATGTTATGATTCTTCGTCCAAAAGCAGATTCAACAACGGAAACATTTGTCAAAGAGTTGTGCAATTTCAAAAGATTATTTTTATGTATGTTACTTCTTAAATGATTTGCGAAATATCTCCTACTAAATAAAAGCTGACATGTGTTACAATTTACCTTATCACTATTAAGAGGACCAGATGATGATGTTGATGATGAAGTTGAAGGTCCTTCTTCAAGTCTTGGTCTCTTCGTATGTATTGTTTCTTTTTCTTCTTGAATACTCATAGTTCTTTTGAGACCACCGCCAATTTGAAGTATTGGTTTACTGTAATAAAAATAAAACATGTTTAAAATAAATCCTACAGATCAATGTCTATTTTATAAATGGTAAATTCAATTTCCATGCAACTTACTTTAAGGTTTTTTCAGCCAGTGCACAGATATTGTAAAGCTCCTCATCGTAATATGAATTACTCAATTCACATTTTTCTGTCTCTTCACAAAGCTCGTACATATCCACATCTTCATCAAGCGTCGAATTGAAGAAGGCACCGATGCAAACTTCGGTTCTTTGTTCCATATTGTTTGAGGAAATAGACGGCAGATCTAACATCGATGGTTCAACGTTTTGAAATGATGCTCCTTTGAAATCTACACTGTATATTTATATTAAAACTACTTAGTTACAAAAAAAAAAAAAAAAATGATTAAAATTAAATAATTGTTATTAGTTATTACTGAAGGAATATTTCTTGCAACTTTTTGTTTTTGAAATTTCTTTTGTTATTTGATAGATAACATTTTTACTATCTACAAAGTTACTATTTTTAATGTCTGTGTAGTATTTAACTCTACATTCAGCATATTTCCAGTGTTGTTGTTGAGGAATTTTCGACAACTTTTTTAGATCATAAATTTCAATTTTTATGAGATGACTTGAATTGATATTGTCATCAGCATTTGTTGATAGATAAGTTATTCCCCCCTCGGCATTAGCCCTTGCAACTGTGGACGATTGCTTTTTCTTCTTTATCGGTGATGGATTTTCAAAGAGCTCATCTAAACTATCCAATGATGTGACCATTGTCTTTCTTTTAATTTCTTTTTTAGGTGAATCTTTGATGGTTAAGTCTTCACAATCATCCGATAGTGGATAATAATAATGTTTGTATGTATTTTCTTCAACATCGAATGAGTTCTGTAACAATTTACATCAAAGTTGTTTATGAACAAACTAATGAATTGATAAAATAAATAAAAAATCTGTACTCATCTAATGAATTGATGAAATAAAACTGAAAACTTACCTCCATTGTGCAGTTCTGAAGATTTTAAAGACACTTAATCACTTTCACAACACTCTTAGATGCACCTGCGTTCACAAATTAACGAATACTGTAGCTCTCAAATTCTTATTTCTCGCTTTTATACCCAATTGCTAGGGAATTTACCTGCTAGCATCATGCGACAAGTCTCGACACGAAATAAGGACCGGGATAACAATGTAATTGTCGTGATTTATAGATGACACGTCCCAACTCGCGCCCCCGCTGGGAATGTTATTTCTGAATAGAGGCATGGCATTCATTGTTATGGAATCTTTCATGTTTCTACTTGTCTGCTTTCATATTTAAAATTGAAAGTATGTATTACTGATGCAACGCTTATTGTTCGTAGAGCGCGAATCAATCCAACAGTTTTACTTGCACATCAAAAAGTTTTAGCCTCTACTACAGCTAAATATCCTATTACGCGTGCTGAAGTTAAAGTTTTGACAATACCATCGGGGGTTCAGGGAAAAGCACTAGATAACATTTTTCTAGGACAAGTACCTAAAAGATGCATAATAGGATTTGTTAATAACGCAGGCTTTAATGGTAAACTCACAAAAAATCCATTTAATTTTGAAAATCACGATTTTAATACATTTAGTTTATATATTGATGGGCAACAAATACCTTCCAAAGCTTTACAACCATCATTCGAGAATAATATGTATACTTCAGCTTATCACACGTTATTCTCGGGAACGGGTATACATTTCCTTAATGAAGGTAATGGCATATCTAGGGAACAATATGCACAAGGATATTGTCTATTAGCTTTCGACTTAACACCTGATTTATCAGCTAGCTCATCAGGCCATTGGAATCTTATAAAACATGGTAGCGTGAGATTGGAAGTTCGTTTTGAATCAGCACTTTCACAAACCATAAACTGTATCGTTTATGCCGAGTTCGATAATGTTATTGAAATTGATAAAAACCGTAATGTATCAGTAGATTATAGTAGCTAAAACATTAAATTCCCTATTTAGGCTTCATATTATTGTGACGGATGTAGATAACTCAAATTCTTTGTTAATTATGTTCTATTCATTGTATACTATTCATCGTTTGAGAATTTACCTGTCACGTCGAATGTCGAACCTAATTGAACCTGTCGAATTTAATTTATCATGTGTCACGTCTCGACTTGACCACCGTCAAAGGGACAGGAGAACAATGTTAATGCCATGATTTATAGGCGTCGTGTCCTAACTTGCACCCCCCGTCGTGCTGTTATCTGTGAATAGAGGGAGGCATTCATTGTTAGGGGATCTTTCGATGTACAGGATTCATGTTTGTACTCGTCTGCAGTGAACAAAAGGCGACCGTAATAACAATGGGACGTCGCGATATCTATATAAGACGCATGGCAAACGAACGTTCATTACGTTACATCGCCCAGTTGAGTAGACATCAGTTTAAAAGATAATCATGAATCCAGAATACGTCATGTTTGTCGATTTACAAGGATTTAAAGTTTCCAACAATGTTTTCTTGATAAAGGAGTTTGCACTAGCTACGGAAGATTATACCCAGGTGTTTTTAATAAAACCACCATGCCCATATTACAATTTGGCAGACGCAGAAAAGAAAAACGTCTCTTCCATAGAAAGACGACACGATTTTTATTGGAGTGCCGGTTTCATTGACTATCGCGAGTTCAAACGTGTGATTATACCAATTTTAACAAATAAAAAAATTTTAGTTTTTGGAACGGAAAAAATCAAGTGGATAAAAAATATTTGTAATAAGTGCAGTGTAGCAGATATTAGTGAAAAAGGTGCCCCCGATTTATTGCGATTAAATCAATTGTATGATAATACCAGAAGTACGGTAAATTGTTTATATCATAAGAAGCATAGTGCATTAAAAACTGTAATTTTACTTAAGAAATGGTTTATCGATAATAATATGCATGTATTTATGCGTGTATTGTTTGATGAAGATAATTGGCCTTAAGGTTAGGTTAGGTTAGTATTGTATTAGTTTTGGTTAGGTTAGGTTAGTATTCATTGTATTAGTTTTAAGTAAAAAAATGTAGTTTTAAGTATTCATTGTACTAGTTATACGCAGCTATTCATTGAAATTTGAATAAAGACATAATTTTCAGCATATTTTACCTTGTATTATTTCCATGATCTCAGCAGACTAGAAATACCCTGTTAATACATTAAATTTTACACTTGCATGTGATAAGTCGAATCGATAACAGCTTACAACGCGCCAGGTGATCATTATGAACACAATAGATATACAAAAAAGTTTATGTAAAATTCATCCAAGCTTACAATATAATGTGTATGCAGCTAACCGATTGCCAATACACATTCATACTCCTACATATATTATATCTAATTTAGACCCTGATACAAGACCTGGAAGCCATTGGATCGCCATTCACATCGATGACAATAGTATCGGACAATATTTTGATTCTTATGGTCGACCACCAACAGGTTACCACAGATCATTTTTGAAGAGAAATTCCAAACAATGGCAATTTAATAGCAATAGGTTACAAAACGATTTCACATCCGTATGCGGTGAATATTGTTTATTGTATTTGTACTATAAATTCAATGATAATACAATGTCTGATTTCATAAGAATATTCGATACGAATACACTGTACAATGATATATTACTTTATGAAATGTTTAAATCCCTTTTTTATTGATAAATAAAAATGTACGAAAAAAAATAAGTCTTTCATTGCAAACGGCCCTCGGGAACAATAAGCCGACCCTCATTGAGCATCGTGAAGTACTGACACAATAGCACCCTTGAATACAATAGGCGACCGTAATAAAACCTTTACGAGGCCGCTGAGTCTGAAAGCTATCTCAGGAATCGTTAGAGATATCAACGCGGGAATAGCACAGATCGATCGGGCATGGCCGAAAACCCCCAAAAAGACACCAAACTTTTTTTTTTTTTTTTTTTTTTAGGCGGCGTCGACCCACGGATTGATGGATTGAGCTTTTTTTTTTTTTTTTTTTGGTGAGCCACAATATTTTTGGCCGTGAGCTAGAACCGGTGAATCCCTACTACTGTCATAACATGAGTGCTCAGGCCGGGCATGCGAGGCACCGACGCACAGTGGAACGTATTTGAAAATTTGGGACTTAGGGGTTGAAATGTATATTTTTGGATTCTTCTATTTAATACAAGCATTTTATGTTTCTACCACTTTTTTATAAGTGCTTTACTTTCTGAGATATGGCCGATCAAAATTGGCCAAAATGGAATTAGCGATATTAAGAAACGAAGTACCTTTAGAAAAAATCTGATGATGGATTTAGATTCTACTAATTGATCCAAGCATTTTATATTCAGGGTAATTTTTCATTAAACCGACTCTTTCAAAAGTTATAGCACTTAGAAGATTTAGATTTTTTTAAATTGCTCAATAATTCGAAAATCTCACGTTATTTCAAAATATCTTTTATATACTCGTAAAGATGGCATCTTTGGCTACAATTTGCACTATATGCCAAATTGCGAAAATCTGCGATTTCGGGTCAATATAAGATTTTCTATATACATGGATGATTTTTTTTTTATTTCAAACTTAATCCCCTTTAAATCCAAAAAATTGGGGTTAAAATGTATATTTTTGGATTTTCCTATTAAATGCGAGCATTTTATGTTCCCATAATTTTTTCGTGAAGGCCTTACTTTTCGAGTTATGGCCGCTGCAAATCGGTCATAGTGGACTTAGCGATATTCGAAAATGAAGTACCTTCAGAGAAAATTTGATAATGGATTTGGATTCTACTAATTGATGCAATCATTTTATATTCAGGGTAATTTATCATTAAACAGACTCTTTCGATAGTTATAGCACTTTGAAGTTATTTTTTTTATGAAAATTACTTATTTTGCTGAATAACTCAAAAATCGCAAGTTATTTCATAATATATTTTATATATTCGTAAAGGTGGTACCTTGGGCTACAATTTGCACCCTATGCCAAATCTAAAAAATCTGCAATTTCGAGTCAATCTAAGATTTTCAATATACACGGATGATAGTTTCCTAACTTGACACTTTATCCTCTTTAAGTCCCAAAATTTGGGGTTGAAATGTATATTTTTGGATTTTCCTATTAAATATGAGCATTTTATGTTCCTATAATTTTTTCATGAAGGCCTTACTTTTCGAGTTATGGCCGCTGCATATCGGCCATAGTGGACTTAGCGATATTCGAAAATGAAGTACCTTCAGAGAAAATTTGATAATGGATTTGGATTCTACCCATTGATGCAATCATTTTATATTCAGGGTAATTTTTCATTAAACCAACTCTTTCGATAGTTATAGCACTTTGAAGTTATTTTTTGTATAAAAATAACTTGATTTCCTCAGTAACTCGAAAATCGCACGTTATTTCAAAATATATTTTATATATTCGTAAAGGGTAGTTCTCTACCTCTTGGGTGGTGTGAAAAAGAGAATATAAAGTGTCAAGTAAAAAAAACTATCATCCATGTATATTGAAAAACTTAGATCGACTCGAAATCGCAGATTTTCGAAATTTGGCATAATGTGTAAATTGTAGCCCAAGGTACCACCTTTACGAGTATATAAAACATATTGTGAAAGAACGTGCGATTTTCGAGTTATTGAGCAAATTAAGTTATTTTTATAAAAAAAATTACTTCAAAGTGCTATAACTATCGAAAGAGTTGATTTAATGTAAAATTACCCTGAATATAAAATGATTGCATCAATTGATAGAATCCAAATCCATTATCAAATTTTCTCTGAAGGTACTTCATTTTCGAATATCGCTAAGTCCACTATGGCCGATTTGCAGCGGCCATAACTAGAAAAGTAAGGCCTTCATGAAAAAATTATGGGAACATAAAATGCTCGCATTTTATAGGAAAATCCAAAAATATACATTTTAACCCCAAATTTTGGGATTTAAAGAGGATAAAGTGTCAAGTTAGGAACTATCATCCATGTATATTGAAAATCTTAGATTGACTCGAAATCGCAGATTTTTTAAATTTGGCATATGGTGCAAATTGTTGCCCAAGGTACCACCTTTACGAATATATAAAATATATTTTGAAATAACGTGCGATTTTCGAGTTACTGAGGAAATCAAGTTATTTTTATACAAAAAATAACTTCAAAGTGCTATAACTATCGAAAGAGTTGGTTTAATGAAAAATTACCCTGAATATAAAATGATTGCATCATTCGGTAGAATCCAAATCCATTATCAAATTTTCTCTGAAGGTACTTCATTTTCGAATATCGCTAAGTCCACTATGGCCGATTTGCAGCGGCCATAACTCGAAAAGTAAGGCCTTCATGAAAAAATTATAGGAACATAAAATGCTCATATTTAATAGGAAAATCCAAAAATATACATTTCGACCCCAAATTTTGGGATTTAAAGAGGATAAAGTGTCAAGTTAGGAAACTATCATCCGTGTATATTGAAAATCTTAGATTGACTCGAAATCGCAGATTTTTTAAATTTGGCATATGGTGCAAATTGTAGCCCAAGGTACCACCTTTACGAATATATAAAATATATTTTGAAATAACGTGCGATTTTTGAGTTATTGAGCATAATAAGTAATTTTCATTAAAAAAATAACTTCAAAGTGCTATAACTATCGAAAGAGTCTGTTTAATGAAAAATTACCCTGAATATATAATGATTGCATCAATTAGTAGAATCCAAATCCATTATCAAATTTTCTCTGAAGGTACTTCATTTTCGAATATCGCTAAGTCCACTATGACCGATTTGCAGCGGCCATAACTCGAAAAGTAAGGCCTTCACGAAAAAACTATGGGAACATAAAATGCTCGCATTTAATAGGAAAATCCAAAAATATACATTTTAACCCCAAATTTTTGGATTTAAAGGGGATTAAGTTTGAAATAAAAAAAAAATCATCCATGTATATAGAAAATCTTATATTGACCCGAAATCGCAGATTTTCGCAATTTGGCATATAGTACAAATTGTAGCCAAATATGCCATCTTTACGAGTATATAAAAGATATTTTGAAATAACGTGAGATTTTCGAGTTAGTGAGCAATTTAAAAAAATCAAAAACTTCTAAGTGCTATTACTTTTGAAAGAGTCGGTTTAATGAAAAATTACCCTGAATATAAAATGCTTGGATCAATTACTAGAATCTAAATCCATCATCAGATTTTTTCTAAAGGTACTTCGTTTTTTAATATCGCTAATTCCATTTTGGCCAATTTTGAGCGGCCATATCTCAGAAAGTAAAGCACTTATAAAAAAGTGGTAGAAACATAAAATGCTTGTATTAAATAGAAGAATCCAAAAATATACATTTCAACCCCTAAGTCCCAAATTTTCAAATACGTTCCACTGTGCGACGCGACGTATCAAATAATTGATGATATAAACGGTACCTACTTATTATTTTAAAGATAGATATTGACATTATTTATTCATTCATTCGAGTTAATTAAATAGAAATTGATTATAAAACCAAAAAATATATATTTTATTTAAAATTAATTTGCGACGGTTATGTAAAAAAGTATGTTACTCGAAGCAAGTTATGGGAATTCATTTACATGATAGTATTACTGGATGGGTGAGTGGCAGTACGGATACTGGATAAAATTTATTAATTCAAACTTTCTTAGCTACTAGAATGGTGGGCATGGTGGCCGCGCGAACGCTAGAAAGATTAGTGAATAAAAAAAAACAATTGTAATGATTACAAATCATAATCCTGTTCTTTGGGCTAACCTCTGACGTATGGGGGGCGGGGGGACGTGGTAAACCGGAACCCTCCCAGCCGATGCCCCAGCCCACGCAAAAATGCTAATATTCGTGCGAAATATTAGCGTCGCTGCCGCTACTTGCGTTTGATATGGATGACCCCCCATGTGAAAGCTATACTTAGTTATGTCCATGTACCTATATGCAGATTATAGAGGCGAACAGACTTATCCCTAATTTTATAGACATTTACAATTCAATTTACAATTGCTTTATATACAATTCTTCGTAATGAAATTGTTTTGAAATTTTGCAATGCCATTGTAAATACATTATAAGTTTCTATAACTATAGGTGTAAGATTCCTAAAATTTCCGTTTGGTCATGCATCATAATAATGCCAATTAAAATATGTCATATCCTGACACGGCCTAGTTTAACCAAATGATAATAATATAATGTACGTACTTACCTATACATACCCAAATAACAACCAGATAGATAACAAAGCGAGGTGGAGGAGTGCACTACGTTGCAAGAAAAGGTAAAGTTAAGTAGATTACCTGTCGACAAGATGCCATCTCGTACCGTATAAGTTAAGTTTTCGAAAGATATATTGAGAGAGTCTTCTATCACTGATGTAGAGCTAGTCTCCTGGGACTCCGAGTGTTCGCTGCTCATCTTTGCCGACTTTCACTCACACACGTTCGAACTAACACAACAGAACATGAGGTTTTATTGCGCTTGTAATTACGAACAAAGCGCGTCAGATGTAAACAAAGAGCGCGTAGGGCGCGTCAGCTGCGTATCGCCCAGACGCGCGGGCTGCTCGTAGCGGACTGAGCAACTGAGGAGTATGACAGCGGCACGCGAATAGATTATACACTTATACAGCACGCGGCTCAACTGTCGGCAATCAGCGATTATCTATCGGTCGTTCTCCCCCAATCGTTGCACCGTTGTTAGCGTCTCCAGCAGACAGCACACACAATAACTACAACGTAAAGAAGACACGGACGGTTATTAGAAGAAATACGGCATTCTTCTAGTGCGGTATTCACTACTCAGGGTGTGGCAACGTCTAGGTGCTGAAAATATAGTGTCAACTTAATCAAATCAAATCAAATCAAAAGTTTTTTATTCATGTAAGCTCAATAAAGCGTTTATAAATAGTCAAGATAAACAATATTTTAGCATTACCACCGGTTCGTAATGTTGCTTCCATTGAGAAGAGCCGGCAAGAAACTCAATGGTTACTCTTTTCAAAAGAATAATTGTACCTATACATTTTCCTACCTATCCCTCGGGATTAGGTAATAGTCAGTTCCTGTATACACGGCGACAAGGTTCACCACCTGTCACGTTGGGTTCTGACTATCTGGTGAAACGTGGGCTTTGAGTTGGCTTAATACCTCCACAATGTGGTGGTGTATGGCCACTCAAGCCTCTGACTACCCCCCGAATGGGGATAAAAGTCGTGACGTTATATATATATATATATACATTTTCAAACAGCAACGCTGTGTGAGCAGGCAGGCATTAACACATAGTGAATAAAAAAACAAAATTAGGTATTTAAATAAACAAAAAAAAATAAGAACTAGCCTAGAAAGCTGTGCATGCCTACTCCCACTTTACAGTTAAACCCAAAGGTGAATATTTCGAACTATTGTTTTGGTGTGATGCCTTCCGTCCTTAAGTGAAAATTTAACAAACCTGAAAGTTAAGGAACAATGATATCAAGTGGAAAATGGGCGGACCAGTCCCTGCAAGCAGCGCCCGGAACCCGAGCATGACTTGAGCAGCGGCATCATCCTCCTCAACCATTTTTAGAGGGAAGAGGGTGACCCGCTCCACAGAGCCACCGCAAGCAAGGACATTAGAGTGAGCATGACCGATCCATTACCGCAGCGACATAGTTCAGCAAAGCTAAGTAAGCGTACGGCAAGACAACACCCGCTACAATTGACATACAAATGCTTGTCAATGGCTACATGATACATGATTTCCACAACTTAAGACGATACAAGAAAAAAATGAATTTTAGTTTCGGGGTGTGGCTAGCGTCGCGTGAGCTGCCGAAGGATATATCCCTCTCGCTTAGCTAGGACAGAACAGCTATGGAGTAGACTATAGTATAGTTATTTTTTGAAGGAACAATATTGTTTAATTCGTACAATTAAAATAATATGTCCCAGTGCACCTTTTAAAATAGATGAAATGGATGAAAATATTCAAATATTTTTTTTTTCGTTTTATATGGGATTTCTATGTTGTTTTTATTGCTGAAGACAAATTAAGTCAAAAGAAGACAAACGATACCTACAATATGCTGATAGATACGTATAACAATATTTCGATCGTATAATAGCCTATAACCAGCGGACGATCCAGACGCGTCCAACGATATCTCATTAGTCAAATTATTATGATATAAAAATAGTTTGGACGTTATACGGGAGCAGATGAACATACATACATATCGGTCAAAATCATAACCCTCCGCCCACCGTAGTCGGGTAAAAATGTACATACTCTGTGTCAGTGACTGACTGCCGGATAAGAGTATCTTTTTCATGTTTCGTAGGCAAAGGAATACTTTGGTACTTAACTTCGATGCCGATCATGAAGTCATCAGCGGTGTCATAATATTTTTTTTTACCATATTTAATTTATTTTTTAATTTAATTTTCAGTTTTTATTAATTTTATTGATTTAACCATGCATTTATTTTTTGTTTATCTTTTTATCTTTATTTTTTTATCTATCAAAATCACCCTTAGACTGGTTACCGCCACAGGTGACAAGAGGGCTGGGTCTTTCCTTGCTCAAAAAATTCGCTTGACAACAGGAACAGCTTGAATACAGGGAGGACATGCAGCCAGTATCCCACGCGGACGGTATTTGTTTAATTAGGGGTAGGTTTTTATTTTATTGTATTTTATTTTAATTTATGTTATTATTATATTGTATATGAAAAATAAAAATAAATATTTTTTTTTTTTTATTTAATTTTACTTTTATTTATTGTTTTATATTTATTGTGAAATTATAATAATTTTAATAATCAATATTGGACTATGTCTGAAACAAATACATTGAATTGAATAATTTAAATACAAAAATTATCACATTAACTCGTTAAATCACGGTTTACACCCGCTAGAACGAAAAAGATCCTAACATGGTAGGTAGGACCTGAGGGTTGGCCAGTTAATTACTTAAAATACACTATATTTATTTCAAGAAAACATTCATAAGATCTGAAGGCGTCGGACTCGCACATAAAGGGTTCCGTACCACCGTAGAATAAACACATCAAAAATATCAAGTTTGAGACTTGATATTTATTTTTAAATGTTATTATATTTTTAGTATTTGTTCTGCACCGGCAACAGAAATACACATTCAGTGAAAATTTCAACTCTCTACCTGTTACGGTTCGTGAGATACAGCCCGCGCTGACAGACGGACAGACAGACAGACGGACAGCGTAGGCCTAGTAATAGGGTCCCGTTAGCACCCTTTGGAACCCTAAAAAGTAGCCTATGTTCTCCGCCAAGACCCAGTCTATCTCCATACCAAAATTCATCAACATTGGTTCAGCGGTTTAGCCGTGAAAAGGTAACAGACAGAGTTACTTTCGTTTATAATATAATAGATTGAATAGGACGGACAAACATTTTCCTATCCATATCTGTAATGTTATTTTTTACGATAATTTATTGATGTATGATATATTTATTACTTGCCCATCCATACCTACAACAAACGCAATAAAGCGACTCCATTGTTTTGACAAGCAATGTATTCCCACTGTCGGCCCAAGACCATGCTGCAAGTATATAACAGTAAGCGAAATAGGGAGTTTTTACAGAAATGACACGAATAACTACGAAATGACAAGAGATGACACAAAATGACAAGAGATGACACAAAATGACAAGAGATGAAAAGAAATTACACAAGACAAGGAAAAGCAAACGAAAATCACGCTGCAGTGCAGGTCGTAGGTTCGATTCCTGCCCAGGACATGCATTTGTGTGCATGAACATGTCCGCATGTCCCGAGTCTAGGTGTAATTAAGTGTATATTTAGTTTGTATTTACAAACAAAAAGTAGTATATGTAGTAATATCAGTTATCTGGTTTCCATAGTACAAGCTGTGCTTAGTTTGGGATCAGGTAGTCATGTGTAAAAGAATTTCCAAGGATATTTATTTATTTATCATAGGCGTCGGCGGACTGTAAATACTGTACTGTACCTGTAATGTGGCACGACCGTAATATTTTTTCGTAATATTTTTAAAAAATCCTTCACAGGTCCGACGTCGAACAAGTCCGGGCGGACACTGACAATACAAAGTTAGAGAGAGACATGGTTAGTTCAAGTACTTAAAATGTGAGATGGCGATATTGTGCACGCGCTCGGAAATAAACAACGTAAGCGCCAAACCACATTTTCTTGAATTAAAAAAAAACTACTTCATGAATTAAAATATTGTTGAAGGGTAGTTTAGATATCATTATTTGCTATGTTTTAGAAATAATTTCGTGATCTAAATCGTAAAAACATCGTGGTAGCAAGGAAAATTGTAAATAATTAGAGCTCATTTCATAATTTTTTTTTATCGAGAAAATTTCATCAAATCGTGATTTGGATTTAAAGATACTCAAGATAATATAGTCAAAAATCATACATCTAAATATAAGATTCCTAGTCCACATACTTACTTAAAGAAAAAGTAGAATAGAAAATCAACCAAATTTCGAACCCTCGTCTTAAAAAGGTGGTAATTGTGACTAATATGTCAATAGCGCTAAATTAAGAGAAGGAAGAGGAAAACAATAAATAAATAAGGAATAAATCAAAACAAATAATTCTGAGGAACTATTCCCGTTCCGGTGGAGCTGGACCAGCACCTAGCCAAGCATCTTTATCTTTCAAATAATCATCTAATGTGTAGTAAGCCCGCTTACATAGCGTACGTTTTACACAAGTTTTGAATTTAGTTTCACTAAGACTAAGTATGCTTGGTGGTATTTTATTATAAAACTTGACACAGTATCCCATGAAAGATGTGTGAACTTTCGCAAGTCGAAAGTGCGGTTGATCTAATTTATCTTTATTTCTAGTGTTATATCGATGACTCTCACCTAACTTTTTAAAGAGATGTAAATTCTTTCTAGTGTACATTATGTTTTCATAAATGTATTGGCATGGGACAGTCATAATGTTGATTTCCTTAAACCGTTCTCTCAAGGAGTCGCGACTACCTAAATTATAGACGGCCCTGACGGCCCGCTTTTGTAAAATAAAAACAGATTCGATGTCAGCCGCCCTACCCCACAATAATATACCATATGACATGCCACTATGAAAGTAACTAAAATAGACTATTCTCGCAGTATCGATATCGGAAAGTTGTCTAATTTTCCTAACAGCGTAGGCGGCGGAGCTGAGCCGCTTCACGAGAGCTCTTATATGTGGGCCCCACTGTAATTTGGAGTCGAGCGTAATACCTAAGAAAACAGTATCATTAACGAACGAACTTACTGTTTGCATTCCGGTTTCGTAAGGTCCACCCTAGCATCCTGGTTCATATAACCGAGCACAAACAAATAAAAAGTAAGGTATAAATGTGATCGTTTTCAACGATTGTAGCAAAAGTTATCCTTTCCACATTAACAATGATACATTTAATTTGGGAATATTTTACAGAAGCATATACCGAAAGACAGAAAGGCTTAACAAATTTTGGTAGGTACTTTCGTATAAGTAAATTCAAAGAAAACTTATGTGAATGAGTTCTCTAAAGAATTAATAATATTAAATAAATAATTTAAAAAAATAAACAGTAATTGCGGTTTCAATACCCGCCAGAGGCAAATTCCGGAGACGACCATTATAGATGGGGAGGCCAGCGTGCAATTCGTGGATTTGCACGAGCGTCGTCCAAACCTAGTAGATTCGGTAGATGACATGATAGGAAGAATACATTGTTCTAGATATTTTCACTTTCAGCGGTGGGGGAAGTGTATACATAACAATTTTAATTTATTTTAATAAAAAAGCAATGACATAAAAATACTCAAGCGTGTCAGATATTGATACTTTTCATGCTCCAACATGATAAATTGAAAAAAATAATTACTCGAGCGCGCCAGATTTTGTAAGCATCTATAGGCTACGGTAACTGCTTAAAATCAGGCGGGCCGTACGCTTTTTTGCCACCGAAGTCCTATATTAAAAAAAAAAAACTGAGGGTTTGTTAAAGTGAAACTTCCAGATGCTCGCATTTCTTAGACTGACGTTCAAATTTAGCAAAATTGACACTTTTGTCACTTCTTAGCTAGTAATGAATCCCCCTTATCTTAATCTGACGAGTTCGAGTATTTTAAGATGGTCTATTTTTTTTTGGGTCCCTGAGCGAACCCACCAATATTAAGGGCTCATAATTTTTTGAGGTTCTTATTAATATGTAAGCTATCTCCCTTATTTTAATCTGACGCGCTCGTGTAAATCCAGAAACCCCTTCTACGGCTCCCCATCTATTACGTAATTTGGTCTGGTCTGGTTGTCACTGGACTTGCCCCAAGTCCACTGTACGTTACCGTAGTAGGTAACGAGAACATGAAATAGGTGCCAATACTATAGTTACTGTTCGGAGGCCTCCTTCAACCATTTCATACGTTTCTCTTTGTAGAGCCGACTTCCGCTCTAAATGATGTCGTCCATTATGTAATTAACCATCAATTCGTAGGAAGCGAGTTTTCGTTTCGAACCCAATATCCGCAAGAACGTCAAAGTGACCCACCACTTCTGGGGTTATTCATACTACATATACATATTTACTGTATATAATAGGTTCCTCCATACTTACATTGTTAACAGAGTTTATGAATGTTAGTTTCTTTCAGTGGTACTTTTTAGTCCACATAAAAATCTGGGCCTCCGGATCTACACCAACTATTGAGAGTAGCAATAAAACCTAATTGTCGTAGGCGTCTACGAAAAAGTAAGTGCTACGAAGTCCTTTGTTAATAACAAATATTGGAGTTTTATTGAATCCCTAAAGTAGAGAGGAATAATGGCAATATTGTCCCCCTAATACGTTGGAACTATAGGAACCTATACCATCGAAGATTGCCTACCCGTTTCGGGAATACGGGCGTCGTCATGGTGTACTTACTAGATTTTTGTAAAAGTCCTTTAAGGGCCGCCACATACATACGGAATTCCGAAACGGAATATCGAATCGGGATTCCGAACGCAGTAAATCCATCCAAAAGTATGTAATCACATACGTACGGTATTTTAACGTTCGAAATTTTTCCGTTTCGGAATTCCGAATGGTAGCCTGTGCGTCCGGAATGATTCCGAACGGAAATAAACGTATGTGCGTGATAAGCTTACGGAATCCCGATTCGATATTCCAAAACGGAATTCCGGTATGTATGTGGCGGCCCTAAAACCTCCTGATGTTTTATAATAAGTAGATCCAGTGATAAGTATCTTGCTATAGTATTTGTACAAGGCGTATCTACTTGAAAACTTGGACATGGTGGCGCCTCCACCATGGCGCTAAAGTATCTTTTGCTCAATTGGTGCGTCCAGATGCCACTCATGTCTCCCCGAGCACTCATGTCACACACTATGTCTATGCGTTCCGACGTCAAAACTCAGTGCTCGGGCGCGGAATGTGCCTGTTGTAAACGCAGTCAATATATTACACTGCGTTGAAGATATATGTATTTTGTATGGGTTTCAGAGACACATGAAATGAAAATACCAGTCACTGGAAGTCCAATATTTAATTTGTATTGAAAACACGTCACAATGATTATAAAGTCAGTACACTAAGATAATTACCTACTTACATAACTTAATATTATTTTCTATTTCTAATATTTGTGATGTTAGAAACATTCCTGTGTAATTCATAATACAAGATATTAATATTAGATATCGTAGAGCCATCTTTGCCGACTAACTAACTATATTTAGTTGAGCCTAGGTTTTGGTATTTGGTAGTCATTATTATATCTTAAATAGTTTAGCACCATATTTCGTTAAGGTGGACCTGCACTATGTTACTCTATCTTCTGCATTACACAACATTTTTGTTCATGGTCAAATGTAGTTGTGGGTATGTAGAGACCGTATGTCAATATCTTTTTGCAATATTTATAAGTAAAACAATTATAGAGAGGGACCCACCACTCACCCTCGGAATTGTCAACCTCCAATATTATAAACCAAATGAATTGATCGATAATAGAAGAAGCCAACAAGACCTAACTCCCTGTCAGTCGAAAGTATGTCTGTCATGAGTCATGGACCCTAACAATTAGCAATTCTCCGCAGACAAAGCGAATCCTCAATAAATTCGACACGTGTTTCGCCTCTAAACGAGGCATCCTCAGGAAAGCTGGACTACAACTGAGCACGTAGACGTAACGTCATAACTGCACACTGAGTGTAATTTTTGTCGTTACCTAACTGTGAACTTTGTAGTCTACGTATGTCATTTTGTATGGTAAACTAGCTTTTGCCCGCGACTTCGTGCGCGCATAATTTATCCCACGGGAACATACTATCGGGATAAAAAGAATCCTATGTGTTAATCCAGGTTATAAACTATCTGTGTTCCAAATCCGTTCAGCAGTTTTTGCGTGAAAGAGTAACAAACATCCATCCATACATTCATCTAAACTTTCACATTTATAATATTAGTGGGATTGAACAACGCTCCTTGCGGTTGGTATCCAAAACTTTAAATTCTCCATACAAAGCAGATAAATACGACGCAGACTATAAAGTTTACAGTTTACTTACGAGAAAACATACACTTCGGGCACTGATAGCTCGGGCACGGCGTTAACATTTTTACTATTGTTTATGGGCGCGACAGCTCGGGGAATGTGAACGCACCCAAGTTTTACATCTCTATAAGTACGTACTATTTAAAAATAAAAATATATTTAATTTATTACACCTTAACACCTACCACATTTATGCAAAATAATTTACCTCATTCATATAGACCATTACTGTTACCTTTTTCTAATGTTTGTAATTAATAATACAAGTAGGTAAGTACTTACCAAATATTTTATAATTAAACCACGTCGATTGAGGCAAGTGCGGCTGATTATTTATTATAATTAGTAATTACTTTGGAAATATTGTGACTTCTATTGTATTTAAAATTATGTTTGCTAATTTATTTTGGCTGGACATAACATTACTAACATTAGTTCGGTAAAACAGATTTTAAGTACAAAAAGAAGAACCTGGACATTATTGGAGAACATTCTTATTATTTCGCAGGCAAAAGTTGCGGGTCATAATAAATATTACAAATAAAAATAATTTAATTAAATTTATTACAATGTCATACTGTTTTAAACGATATCAAATAAAAAAAACTGAATTTTCGTCCGAATTTCCAGATGTCTTAATTTGTCAAGAAATTGCAAATCAAAGGCTGCGTCTACAAGGGGCGAGCGGCACGCCCGAGCAGTCCGTTTTGACGTCTGAACGCGTTGACGTAATGTCATAACTGATAGCTCGGGCGCGGCAGCTCGGAGCATGTGTACGCAACCAAACACAGACACTCTTACGTTGAGTGAAGCTTACAATACTATTCACTAAATAACCACATCATCGACCTCATACCCCGTAGACGCCTAATACTATTCATTTGCAATACAAACTTTTCTGTCAACTAACTGACGTACGGGGGCGCAGGGTACAGAATGCTAATTGGTCGTTCGGACAAAGTCACGTTAAATCCTAACACCCACACATACAGACAGATCGGTCTTAAAAACAAAAAATGTCGCCAGGCAAACATACCAACTGTATGTTCCCAAAGTAAGCAAAGCTTGTACTATGGGTACCGTACAATGGTCTGGGGGAGATCCCAGTGACACCCAGACCAGGGCAGACTACGAAAAGGTTGTTTCCGAAATTTGCACCTGACGGGAATCGAACCCGCAACCACCCGATCCAGTGAGCCGAGCAGCCTACACTCAAACTACAGCGCCAAGCGGTCGTCAAACTGGTCAAACATTAGGGGGCGTGGATATAATAAGATCTATTTTCCTAATGTGATAAGTATCTGAAAGCGTTCGCTCTAGTCTATACAAAGCGTCTACAGGGTATGAGGTCGATGTAAGTACATAATACCCCTATCCTGATTGGCCTAGACACTTTGGAAGGTTCATCTCTTGTTGAGTCGGTACCAGAGAGCGGCGGCAGTCAGCACATGCATGAGGACCGTGGTGGACAGTACCACCGCCATGTTACCGCCGATGTCCACGTTTTCCATGTCCATCTCTTTGAGGAATGTCTTTGGTGTGATGTAGTGGCAGTATTCTGGAATAATTAAATTATAATCATAAGGGCCCGTTTCAAAATCGACGGATAGCTTTTATCATCATAATAAATTTAAGACGATACAAGAAAAAAATGAATTTTAGTTTCGGGGTGTGGCTAGCGTCGCGTGAGCTGCCGAAGGATATATCCCTCTCGCTTAGCTAGGACAGAACAGCTATGGAGTAGACTATAGTATAGTTATTTTTTTAAGGAACAATATTGTTTAATTCGTACAATTAAAATAATATGTCCCAGTGCACCTTTTAAAATAGATGAAATGGATGAAAATATTCAAATATATTTTTTTCGTTTTATATGGGATTTTTATGTCGAGTGTATTTGAAAAAAATAATTTAATTTCTATGTTGTTTTTATTGCTGAAGACAAAGTAAGTCAAAAGAAGACAAACGATACCTACAATATGCTGATAGATACGTATAACAATATTTCGATCGTATAATAGCCTATAACCAGCGGACGATCCAGACGCGTCCAACGATATCTCATTAGTCAAATTATTATGATAAAAATAGTTTGGACGTTATACGGGAGCAGATGAACATACATACATATCGGTCAAAATCATAACCCTCCGCCCACCGTAGTCGGGTAAAAATGTACATACTCTGTGTCAGTGACTGACTGCCGGATATGAGTATCTTTTTCATGTTTCGTAGGCAAAGGAATACTTTGGTACTTAACTTCGATGCCGATCATGAAGTCATCAGCGGTGTCATAATATTTTTTTTTACCATATTTAATATTTTTTTTAATTGAATTTTCAGTTTTTATTAATTTTATTGATTTAACCATGCATTTATTTTTTGTTTATCTTTTTATCTTTATTTTTTTATCTATCAAAATCACCCTTAGACTGGTTACCGCCACAGGTGACAAGAGGGCTGGCTCTTTCCTTGCTCAAAAAATTAGCTTGACAACAGGAACAGCTTGAATACAGGGAGGACATGCGGCCAGTATCCCACGCGGACGGTATTTGTTTAATTAGGGGTAGGTTTTTATTTTATTGTATTTTATTTTAATTTATGTTATATTATATTGTATTTTAATGATAAAACATGAAAAATAAAAATAAATATATATTCTTTTTTAATTTAATTTTACTTTTATTTATTGTTTTATATTTATTGTGAAATTATAATAATTTTAATAATCAATATTGGACTATGTCTGAAACAAATACATTGAATTGAATAATTTAAATACAAAAATTATCACATTGACTCGTTAAATCACGGTTTACACCCGCTAGAACGAAAAAGATCCTAACATGGTAGGTAGGACCTGAGGGTTGGCCAGTTAATTACTTAAAATACACTATATTTATTTCAAGAAAACATTCATAAGATCTGAAGGCGTCGGACTCGCACATAAAGGGTTCCGTACCACCGTAGAATAAACACATCAAAAATATCAAGTTTGAGACTTGATATTTATTTTTAAATGTTATTATATTTTTAGTATTTGTTCTGCACCGGCAACAGAAATACACATTCAGTGAAAATTTCAACTCTCTACCTGTTACGGTTCGTGAGATACAGCCCGCGCTGACAGACGGACAGACAGACAGACGGACAGCGTAGGCCTAGTAATAGGGTCCCGTTAGCACCCTTTGGAACCCTAAAAAGTAGCCTATGTTCTCCGCCAAGACCCAGTCTATCTCCATACCAAAATTCATCAACATTGGTTCAGCGGTTTAGCCGTGAAAAGGTAACAGACAGAGTTACTTTCGTTTATAATATAATAGATTGAATAGGACGGACAAACATTTTCCTATCCATATCTGTAATGTTATTTTTTACGATAATTTATTGATGTATGATTTATTTATTACTTGCCCATCCATACCTACAACAAACGCAATAAAGCGACTCCATTGTTTTGACAAGCAATGTATTCCCACTGTCGGCCCAAGACCATGCTGCAAGTATATAACAGTAAGCGAAATAGGGAGTTTTTACAGAAATGACACGAATAACTATGAAATGACAAGAGATGACACAAAATGACAAGAGATGACACAAAATGACAAGAGATGACACAAAATGACAAGAGATGAAAATAAATTACACAAGACAAGGAAAAGCAAACGAAAATCACGCTGCAGTGCAGATCGTAGGTTCGATTCCTGCCCAGGACATGCATTTGTGTGCATGAACATGTCCGCATGTCCCGAGTCTAGGTGTAATTAAGTGTATATTTAGTTTGTATTTACAAACAAAAAGTAGTATATGTAGTAATATCAGTTATCTGGTTTCCATAGTACAAGCTCTGCTTAGTTTGGGATCAGGTAGTCATGTGTAAAATAATTTCCAAGGATATTTATTTATTTATCATAGGCGTCGGCGGACTGTAAATACTGTACTGTAATGTGGCACGACCGTAATATTTTTTCGTAATATTTTTTAAAAAATCCTTCACAGGTCCGACGTCGAACAAGTCCGACTGGACACTGACAATACAAAGAGAGACATGGTTAGTTCAAGTACTTAAAATGTGAGATGGCGATATTGTGCGCGCGCTCGGAAATAAACAACGTAAGCGCCAAACCACATTTTCTTGAATTAAAAAAAAACTACTTCATGAATTAAAATATGGTTGAAGGGTAGTTTAGATATCATTATTTGCTATGTTTTAGAAATAATTTTGTGATCTAAATCGTAAAAACATCGTGGTAGCAAGGAAAATTGTAAATAATTAGAGCTCATTTCATAAATTTTTTTTATCGAGAAAATTTCATCAAATCGTGATTTGGATTTAAAGATACTCATGATAATATAGTCAAAAATCATACATCTAAATATAAGATTCCTAGTCTACTTACTTAAAGAAAAAGTAGAATAGAAAATCAACCAAATTTCGAACCCTCATCTTAACTCTTGGCCATGGGACTTTGGAAAAATTACGGATTACTTATCTTCAGGGGAGGACAATACCAGGCTTTTACAGTCATTTAACAGGTCATTGGCACTTAACCTAGAACCAGGGCAAGGTGACGTAAATATGTGATGAAATTGATTTAAAGACGATATAAAGTTAGTCATAGATAATTCACTCCAGTCAGACAGACAATCATAGTTAATCCTTCCGTCCCGATTTTGGCAGACGGCCATTGCAAGTTGGCTAGCTCGAGATATTCTCTCCTTACTTCTTCTCTCTCTATCTCACCTTTAGAGCAATGCATCCTAGTTCTATTGAACCCGTAGACAGAATGAACGGCGACGTGGAAGCCAGCTCTGAAGTAGGAGATGTGGTGCAGCCATCGGAACGAGTGTGGGGTGTCGACGAGCGCCAGGCAGAAGCCGAACATCGAGAATACACACGCTATGACGGGGCCGATGAACACTGCGATCTGGAAAACAAGACAAAAGTATAAATTAGGAGCCATTTATTAAATGGAATTTGCTCTCCGTGAATCCACTATTACTTGTGGACGGGTCTATTGGCCAACGATGACGTGAGGTTTGACTGCCGGCGTATTTCGGAAATATCTATAATGCGGTTAATTGCGAGTTGATATCTGGATACTGCAAGCCCGAGCAGTCAGTTTTGACGTCTGATCACGTAGAAATAACGTCATATCTGATTGCTCGGACGCGGGCTGAGGCCTTGTGGACGATATAATTAAGCGTATGGCGCGTCAAAATTAAGCAGCTTTTAAATTTGAGTTATGTTCTACTGATTGGGAGTGAGTATCCATAATCGAAATAGCCATTATGATTGCTAACGTCCAGTTGGACATGGCACAAGAAGAAAGTCACTGTGACTTGACATTTTGTGTAAATCGTCGACCTCATACCCTAAAGACGCCTAGTACCTATAGGGCAAACGCATTCAGATAGCACATTAGGAAAATATCTCGTTTGTAAACCCACTAACAGTTGGCCAGTAACGTCTGTGTGTATATTTATCGTAAACTTGTCAGGACCAATTTCGGTTTCCGCACGCCTCAGTTAGTTGACAGGAATAGGTATGAGGCGTCTACGAGGTATGTGGTCGATGATTAAAACAAAGATATATAGATAATCACGGCTTCCACTTACCCTAATAGGTGTAGTAGAACCGATGAAGTAACCCCACGCTTGCCCACACAGTGAAGTAGCTACGACCGTAGCGAGGAACAGTGTCGCTCTCGTGGGCTCCAGAGGGTTGTCCGTCAACCAGTACGAGAGGACCACGTACGATACGCACGATAACATCTGGAATATCACACAATTAGGTACTATATTTCCTTTTAACTTGATTCGTGGTTAACACGAATGATTTTGGGATCAGAATTGCTCAAGCCGAGCGAATAGGTACCTCTGCTATTCTAGTTTAAAGTTCAAAACGTTACTTCAAATGAGTTGGCTAATGTTCCTTAATCAAAATTCTGAGGTTTTCATTATGGCCGGCGCACAGTGAGGACGGCAGAGCTGGGCATTTTAATTTTTATCAATCGAAATAAGGTGCTCCAGCGGGTGCACCGAGAAAATACTCCGCGATTCTCCGAGGTCGATCACCGAGCATTGAAATATATACCTTATTTCGATTGGATAAGTATTGAATTCGATTGATAAAAATTAAAATGCCATGCCCTGCCGTCCTCACTGTGCGCCGGCCATTAGATTAAAAATAAATAAAAATAAGTTCTGGGTGGCTAATAGCGACGCTATGCAACATTGCAATTCTGGAAAAGCAATTAATTTTTCTGATTTTCTAGCAGCAATTGCTAAGAATTCTGCTAGAAAATCAGAAAATTAATTGCATTGGCAATGTTGCATAGCGTCGCTATTAGCCCCCTGGTATAACGTGTTTAAACTCACCTGGAACGGTAACTCCACGGCCAAGATCGAGAATATGTAGGGGCCTAAACTGTACCATCGATTGAAGTACTCCCCTCTAAGTATATTCATTTCTAATGGGACTGAAACAAGGAAGAATAGAGAATTAGCCAATACATTAAAAACCCGATAGGATTTGACGTCACAATATTAAAAAAACATTATTAATGTCTTTTTAAATGTTATCTGCGAATCTAAATTCAGATATAACAACTGCAAAGGTGAGAAGTTTACTGGTCGATGCGATGCGATTTAGATACTCTTGGAATATTAGGGGGCGTCCATAAATTACGTGAAGTGATTTTTGAGATTTTTCGACCCCCCCTCACCCCTTGGTGAGATTTCGTGAGATTTTGCTCAACCCCCTCCCTCCCCCTCTAATCTCACGTGAGATTTTTTAAAAGCTATATTCTAGAGGAGAAACATGTTTTACTTAATTTAACCCAGTTTTCTTGCAATTTTATACTGTTTCTTGCGGTAAAAAAAAAATCGTGAGGTTTGCCGAGACCCCCCCTCTCCCCCACGTGAGATTTGGTGAGATTTTGCTCGACCCCCTCCCCCCTAAATGCCTCACGTAATTTATGGCCGCCCACTTAGGTTTATATCCTTATAAATAAAAATGTTATACAGGTAGGTATGAACCACACTAGCGTTCCCACGACTTCGTAGACGTTCCTTCATGAATTTGGCTCGCTCAGGGTGATTAAAATTACCTATTATAAGATTTATAATAGACATATTTTGTATGTTATTTTAGGAAGATAACTTTCAGTTTCTGCTCAGGAAAACATTATCAGTGGCATAGCTTGCCTTAGACGGGCCCTGTATCAAAATTAGTTAAGGGGCCCAAATTAAGGGTAAGGATTTTTCACAAATGAAGCGTGTAAAGAATTTTCACACACGTTCCGGGCCCCTGTAGCCCGGGGGCCCCGTATCATTGATACGGCGGTAGCTACGCCCCTGAATATCATCTACAAGAGTATTTTAAATATATACTTACATGATAACGTTACAGACATTTTTCCAGTGTACACGACGAGCAACATAGAGCCATAGAGGTAGACATAGTTCCCGAGCACTGAGCCAGCCTCGCTGCCTACCCCCAGGTACAGATAGCCGAATATTAGCGCGATAACAACGTGCGCCGCCACTCGGTACATGAACAGAGACTGGAAAGGAATAGAAGAAATAAACTCTTGCACCTTTACACAAGATTACGGGATACATCATTTTTATTGCCTCGGAAGGTGCATGATCAGATGGCCCACTTGATGGTAGTGGTATCCGTTACACGAGGCGCCGAGTACCTTAACCACAATTGCCCAAATTATACAATTTAGATTGATTTATAAGTCTACTGTGTATCAATGACAACGGCAAATTGCTATTGCCAACACTTTAAATTTTCGTAAAATTCGTAGTCTCATAGCTTTTGAACTGTCACCGATAGCGTTCTGCCATTCTGACCGACCAATCAGAGAAGAGAACAAGGCCATTCTACCACATAATAGCAGCAGAATAATAGCAACGTATAGCAAGACTGTTGGCTACCAGTCTACATCAGACTATGGATTTTTTCCGTCTGGGTGGAACAGCCTAGATGGTTTAGGCAAGGGTATTTTTATGACACCCAGAAAATCTCCCCAGTCAAAACGATCTCAAACTTAATAGGTGAATTTTGCTGGCATAGCTCAATAATGAGAGTATAAGGCAGATACTCTTGAAGACTGAGTCAAGGCTAGCTAAGGTACCTAATTGTTTGGTATCTGGAGAAAAACTATGTTTGGTCCCCCAGTCCATTGTACGGTACCCATGCTTTGCTACCATACAGTTGGTGTGCTAGTCTGGCGATACTTCATTATTTAATTTAACTTAGAAAGCGATTAGATCATGTGGGTTATAATACTTACGTAGTTTCTAGTGGTCATTAAATAATTCCTATACAATAAAATCCACGTCTGTCGCAGTATGCCTGATTGTCGGTACATATTCTTGGAAAATTTCTTCTTTGGATCGTTAAAATGATTCGATTTTAAGTCTGCGCTCATATCTGGAAAAAATAATAAGAATGAGGAGGTACGCTCAAATGTTAAAGGACGCAATGTTATGCAAATTTTGATATATGTACGTAAGAAGCTATTAAAGCTGTAATATTTTCGTTAATAAACGTATATTAAGAAACTTAAACCTATTCCTAGATGCGTATTATAAGACGACCGAATTATGATGTCATAAGACTTGAATAAGCTGCCCTGCGGGCAATAATTAATAACAAAATTATGAATCGCTTCTGGACCTATGGGCAAGCTTAGCTAATACAAATCCACATACCAAAAACATACATACAGCCGAACATAGAACCCCTCCTTTTTTGAAGTCGGTTAAAAAGATAAGACGATATTTACGTCCACTAGGTCCTTACGTCCTCTCACCAAATCTCACGTGGGGGAGAGGGCGCGTCTCGGCAAATCTGACGTATTTTTTTTTACGGCAAGAAAGTGTAAAATTGCAAGAAAACTGGGTTATAAGTAAAACATGTTTCTCCAATAGAATATATGTAGGTTTTGAAAAAATCACGTGAGATTAGAGGGGGAGGGAGGGGGTCGAGCAAAATCTCACGACATCTCACCAAGGGGGGAGGGGGGGTCGAAAAATCTCAAAAACCACCCCACGTAATTTATGGACGCCCCCTATAGCGGGGGGGGGAAGGCAGGGAATTTAGATTGGTCCGTTCATGTTCAAGCTTTGAACGGACCAATTGAAATGTCAAGTGGGGTCACACATGCAGTGGTAATGCATAAAGTGAGTGTAGCGTAGCCTGGGTATGTTGTGTCTATAGCTTATTGGTCTGTGTACGTACCTAAAGGGCTAGGCAGTGCCGGTATTGTCGGAATGTGGTTTTCCCAACTGCCGTTAGCGATGGACTCCGGCTTGAAGTGGGTCATCGTTTGTGCAGCCTTCACCAGATCCACTTCGTACTCTCCGGAAGCAACCTCCATTACTAAAAAAAATGTTTTCATAATTAACCCAGTAAGCTTAATTATGAGTACCTGTAATAGAATCCATACCTAATGTTACAGAATAGCATAGCTAATTCACAGTTTGTTTTTAATTATATTTTTGTGTTATTACAACAGGTAGATTATGTAAGTCAGTACAAAGCAATAAACACGTCCCAAGGAAGATAAACGTTGCGGTTGCGAGGAAATCTTTGAAGTAGGTATGTAGGTATAGTATTTTAGGTAATACGATAGCGTAGTAACTTTAATAATTTTAATTGTTTATAGATTTAATGCTATGTCAACATTATTTGGTGATATTTTTGACGAGTTAAGTACCTAACTATTGTACCTAATCTGTACAAATAAATAAAATAGAAGTGTCTGTTTGTAATGTCAAAATAACAGCTTTTCACTAAACTCATATAAAAGTACCTATACAGGGTGAATTTTTCAAGTGGGCGTGCATGGCCAAATCCGAAACTATGAGGAATAGCGAAAAGTACCCAAAGGAGTCTCGGGCCCGATTTTGATGAAAACTAAAACTAAATGATTGGATTTTTGAAAAATTAATATTCCTAACCAGTAATCGAGCACGTTAATTGAAAAAAAAACATACACACTGTATTATTACACTGTTTGATAGTGTCGCTAATAAGTAACTAATTCTGGGAAGTAATGAAATACGGAAAACTTAAGGAAAGAAAGGAAAGTTGGTTTTAAATAAACTGCTTCATATTTTAAAGTAATGTCTTTAATAATCACACCTAAATATACCTTGTTCGAAATGATGTTCAATATTTTTTCAACACATACCCGTAGATCATTCAACTTCACAACATTATGTTTTAATTTCAATTTTTTACTATCTGTTCGCGGTTAAAGGCCATATGTTTAATAGGTGGGTAACGTAAGAAAAATTAAAAAGTATTTTTTTAAAAACGAGCTCTTTCCGTATGTCAGTACTTTTCAGAATATGTTCCTTATTAGCGACATTATCGAATGGTGTATTTATACAGTGTGTGTTTTTTCTTCAAATCAACTGGTGCGATTCCTTGCTAGGAATGACGCCGAGTGACGAGGCGGTGCTGAAGGGCTAGACAAGTGGCTCACGTCTACAAGCGTTCCTTCAAATCGCTACGCTTCTTGTATGGAAATGACATAAGTCACGTGATCTACATAGCAATTTGTTGTTGATCTACATAGCGACGTTTGATATTTTCGTACATTGTGACGACTATTCTATTCTATTCGATTAGCGTTCATGCCACTTGTATAGGGGGGCTGGTTGGGTGCGGAGTCGTTAGATGAGTGTTGACCTTAAACGTGCGCATTTGCCCAAATTTCACCGATCTTCTAGGTATTCATTTACGCAATATTTTGGTTCCGTGATCGCTGTTTCCTCTCGTTGTTATGTAACACTAACCGGTCTAAGCCGTTGCGTAACCGTTGTATCTATCTATCATAGAATTACGTTTTCACTTTCGGCGAGCCAAATACCTATACAAAAAAATTGTCGATAGCGAGTCAATCCTACATTCGTTTTGTTTAAAATCTTTCACAGAAAGTAATTTATCTTTGAATTTTATAAACAAAGAACTTAATAAACAAATAATTTAATTAACAATGAAGAGTTATAATAAAATGAGCTATGGGTCATTGAAGATAAAGTTAAGTTTACTTCATATTTGAAGTGTTATTACACTGTTTAATATTTTAACCTATATTTAACCTATTTAGTACGTCTGGTATCTTGTTAATTAAATTAAAAATAATAATATACTTCATGAATGCTTAAATGAGTATAATTGCACCACCGTTTTAAGATGACCTGCAATTACAATTTAAATTTAAAACCGTATGTAATTACAGTAGCGACTATTCTACGGTTAACTTGCATTTTCATAATAATTGGAGCGTACCTAATTGTAATCGCGATGCAAGCCGCTATAGGTCAATGTTACTATCTTCAGCAACAATGTCCGCACCATACATATAAAAAGTAATGATTTAAGAACCATTTCATTATCGTATTTTAAACATGATATTTTACAATGTAATTAGAATTGAGCGGGTTTACTGCCGGGCTTCGATCTATTTACCTACATAATAACTATCTCGTATGTACTTACTGGTAAACAAATAGTTAACAGTTGAGAATTTATCTGTAAAAGTAAGTTACAGGAGATAACTATTTAACTATTTCAGTAAGTTATCATCTGTGGACCGATTGTAGCAAGAACTCGCGTTGTAGTTTTCACAAAACAAAATAAATATCTATATGTAAGGAATGTAGAAAATCACTCGGACAAAGCAAAGCGGACAATACTTTATTTTATTTGTTGTTTTACGTTCTTTTGTTTTATGAGATTAAAATAGAATAATGGTATAAATATTATGTTTGGTACGTTACTATAATGTAATAACGTATAATGGATGAAATAGAAAGGGGTATATATAGTACGTTTTTTTATACTTGTCCTATTTGGTAAGCAAAGATGGCGTCCAGCAGGGCGATTGCGTAACTTTTTGTCAATGTTTCAATTGGTTTCGTATATAATTGACACAGGATGCACGAAACCAATTGAAACATTGACAAAAAAGTTACGCAATCGCCCTGCTGGACGTCATCTTTGCTTACCAAATAGGACAAGTATAAAAAAAACGTACTATAGGTACTACTATGTTTTTTCGTAATTTAACTTTGGTATTTTAAGACTATTTATTGGCTTTGGGGAATGAAGTTGAAGAACAAAGGGTGTTGTAAACTAACCCTACAACACCTGTAGGTACGAAAAACAGCCAGAAACAGTCCCCCACTCTCCTCCAAAAAACATAATTTGACTTACGGAAGTCCGCCGGGTTATGGTTCGGTGGGCACCTGAGCCCTGCACTAGAAAGTGCTGGGACCAGGCTAGCCCTGGGCCCTCTGTACAGGGTTCTTCCTTCTTGTAAGCAGTACACTGTGTCGATCTTCTCGAAGATCAGAGCTGAAGGCTGGTGGATGGTGGCCACCAGGGTCCTGCCTCCTCTCGCTAAGCTGTTCAGCAAAGCAATCAGGGACGTCGACGCTGATGAGTCGAGACCGCTAAAATATGGATAAGTACGCATATTAATTATCTTTTAGTTAGTCACTGTTTGTGTGTATAAAAAGTATAAATGATTCATTGACCTTAATACAAAAAGTGTTAAAGTTATATTTTTTTAGAGCGTTTGCCCTTTCAGTGCATAATTATAGACTTGGAAAAATACAGGCTGTTTCAAAAGTGCGAAATAATAGTTGGGGGTTTGGATGAGTATCGGGAATAGGATTAAAGGGTATAACAAGAAAGTTGTCACAAGTATTCTAGGGCCCGTAACCCGGAAACTATGATAGTTACCGACCTTTAGTTTGTCTAGGCTATGCATCTACATATCAGCTGCCGTCCTAAATTGTTATTTCGTACTTTTGAAACCCTCGGTGTTATAACAAAAAATTTCGCGAAGGTACTGACGCATGTGCGCAAATTTATTATTATAATTTAATTAGGTATTATATGACGCAAACGTGACGCAGTTGTAGTTATCCGTTTGTTCAATTTTAAACAAAGTTTATTGTACAGTCACAAGCAAAAATATATACTATCTACTATACGACTTTTTAATCCACGAACACCTAGGTAGGTACGGTACTGAATGTGACGAATAGTAACAACCATGAATAACATATTTCCACATATTTCTGGAGTATTTATAAGTTACGAGGACTTTAACATCTATTAAATTATTGCTTCTGACTGTACAATAGTTACCTATAGGTATAAAAAATAGCTTTATTCCAACAGGTGATCTAATCTTTCGAGATACCTTAAGCTCGAGATACACGGCGACACTAGACACTAGACACTCAGTGTATCTCAATGTATCTCCGCCATTACAACCACAAGGTGTCGCGGTAGTGGACACACGCAGACACTCGATTTATACACTTACCCCCAAATTCATAGAGATTTTAGCCAGTTTAAAATGGTTTTGAAAAGAATTTTTAGGAACAAATGTAATTTGTGATTCCACTGCAAGTAGATCATAACTTGCTATAAATTTGGGCGTGAGTGTATTAGTGTCAAGTGTCGTCGTGTATACTTAACATTAGAGCATTTCTTAGGTATGTTAATCTCTAATTTGAGGTAGTCACTATGCAGTTATGAAATCAAAAGTTAATTAATAAGTCTAGTTTTTTTGGTATTACGAGTATTTTATCTTTGGTAATGTTGGCACTATTTAATGCAATAAGAAATAAACTGTTTTTGTAAAGTATCTCAATTTACTGGGACGGCTTGTATTTTTGTAATGATGACAAATGTTAGCTATCAATTATCAAATGGGAATTTGTGTTTTTTACATTGTTTTATGCAGCAATATGACAAATGGTAATACAATTTATTAAAATAAATAATTTATGATATAAATAAGATGCTGCTAAATATTTGTACTTATTTGACACGTATAATTGAGACATTTTGAATTATAATCTGTTATTAATGACGCCCATTATAGTTTAGAATCAGGCAACTTGGACACATAAATGTAATATTTCTTACAATGCTATACCAACCTTAACATACAAAAATACATAAGGAGTTAGGGACTAATTAATGTTAGGGAATTAGTGTTTTTCTCTGCCTCGCTATATTAAGCCAAAGGTTTAAAGTTATTTTGGGTAAACATTATTCTTGACCGTATTTTGCTTGCAAACAATAGCGAACCCGAATGGGAATAAAAGTCGTGACGTTATATATATATATATATATATATATACAATAGCGAATTGTTTAGCAAAGGCATGATCATATCAGCGGACACAATCGTAAAATGCACTATCTAATGACGAGAATCAATGTAGGTATAGGCACAGTTTAAGTAAATATACAGTCAGTCATCGTGACAACACAAACAACGATCCAAATATGTGGATTATGAGTGTTAGTAGTTCGGGCCTTTGTCGGACGACTGTATGATTTTTTAGGCTGTGGTATAGGAACTTACGTGGTAGGCTCATCCAGGAACATGAGTGAGGGGTCTGACAGCAGTTCCAGGGCTACAGCCAGCCTCCGTTTCTGGCCTCCGGAGAGATCCCTGCAGACCGTCTGCGATGTCCCGCTTAGACCTAATAGAGCTAAGATTTCGTAGACCTAAAACAAAAACCATTTATATAGCCCGCGTCACTCTACCCATGCTCTACCCATACAAAGATTACAAAGCTGTGGCTTTTGACTTTTAAAAAATTCTGACCATTTCATAGTTCCAAACTCAGAAACCTTTAGGTACTCTTTGAGCATGGATGGTTAAGAGATACCTGTAAGACCCAAATCAAGGCAAATTAATTACGAAAAGAAATATCACTTCCCAAATATGAGGTAACGGCGACGCGCCATCAGGCTTCGGCGAATCGTTATCGATAGGTATCGACGTACGTGGTACGTGGGCTTTGAGTTGGTTTAATACCTCCACAATGTGGTGGTGTATGGTCACTCAAGCCTCTGACTACCCCCGAATAGGGATAAAAGTCGTGCCGTTACATATTAATTAAAAATACCAAAAATAACATGAAAATATTATAACATATTGCTCATAGTCTGAATTAAAATAGAAACACTATAAGAACGACGAATACAAATTGTTAACCCTTTTAAGGTCTAAGTTAAAAAGGTCCATCAAGGGTTTACGACTATATCCAACTTATCTGTTTTTACATTGTAGTAATTTAGGTTTATTATGCACTTTAAGTTATCCACGTACTTATTACATAGTCTTAATCAATATTCAAGTAGGAATATTGGCTTATTGCATGATTGATTACCGTAATGCTGATGAACGTCAGTGGCCTATTGCCATCTACAAAATCTAAACAACACCGCTATTTAGTAAATATTGTATCTTTGTAGTTTCAATTAGCTATTAACCACAAAACTGTTTGCAAACTCTACAAATAAAGGAAATTAGTGCCTACCTACAGGGTCTTGTTAGGATATTTTATTAAAACTACCTACCTACAGACTTACGATTTCAACATAAATAAATTAGGGCCTTCACTAGATGGCCCCAATTTATTTATTTTATTACTAAGATGGTTAAGATTAGGATTGTTATTTTATGACCACCCATTCAGACAGAAAGACCTCAAATTCATTCGTGGATTTTGTAGCCAAAGCCCACTTGAGAGTTTATCGGCCAATGAGATGCCGCATTTTTGGAGTCAGTTGGAGGAGTTTGCTTATATGCATATACAGACTTCAACCCACCTATGGCTGGAGCGCACTTGGTGTTCGCCCTCTGTCCGGGTGAAGTTGTAAAGGCCACTTTGGCCAACAACGTATAGTCTACTAGCTACCGTCCGCGACTTCGTCTGCGTTAACTTTAAAATCCCACGGGAAACAATGTATGGTTAAACCGGGTATGGATAAATGGTTTACCAGGATAAAAATTGCCTATGTGCTATTCCAGACTATAATCTATCTCTGTGCCAAATTTCATCCAGATTCACGCCGTTCTGGCGTGATTGAGTAACAAACATCCATACATCCATCTAAACTTTCACATTTATAATATTAGTGGGATTAAAAAAAACAACCCACCTTCCCTTTCCTTTCCTGATGCGTGAAATCTGCAAGTTTGAGGGCGGCAGCGAGCGACATGGCTTCGTAGACGGTGAGGTGCACGCGCAGGTCGTCGTGCTGCCGGATGTAGCGCGCGCCGCCGCGCCCCGCCGACTGCGATGCGCATGCACACATCCCGTTCACCGCTATCTCGCCCTTTGCGCCACGCGTTCTGTGGACATGCATATTTAATTTATAGAACCACCCTTTAAGGCTGGTAATCCAATGATCGATGGTAGAATGAGATGAGTCCAGGGGCGGATTTGGTACGCTGGCTGCCCTAGGCTTATGGAAGATTGCCGCTCCTCTACTCCTTGTAAAGCACGAAAATTTTATTAAAGTCTGTAAATTATAAAATTATCTCAATCAGTGTCCTTTAGATACTGATGCATACCGTTTTTTATGTGTGCGTTTTGTTAATTTTGACTAGTTCTGCCGCCCCCGAAATTTTGCCGCCGTAGGCCCGGGCCTATTCGGCCGATAGGGAAATCCGCCCTTGGATGAGTCGATGCCCATCGATAGTTTCTACGTCAAAGAGCAACGGCAGTTGATCGATTGGTGTAACACTCTATGTTTCCATTTCAGGACACTGAATTAATGGTTCTCTCAAATAACAGGAGTATCTATCTATAGTTTTGATAAAAAGTAGGTAACCCTTTTTGAAACATTCTAAGCCCAAAATTAGTGTCCGACCGAAGATTCGGTTTCGGTTTCGGTTTCGGCCAGTTTCGGCTCGAAAATCTAGTTTCGGCACCAGTTTCGGTTTCGGCTGAAAACCTACCGAACCTTTCGGCCGCGCCGAAACTCTGCGTTCGTGAATTATTGCGCGTCACGGTTGATTTCGGGAGAGTTCGTGTCTCGCGTTGCATCCGCCATCGCGCATTGTTTTGTGAGTTTAGTATTATTTCTCGTATTATTGGCCTTTATTAAGCATTGAAGTTCTTTCCGTTGAGTTATTCACTCGGATTTATGAATGATGAGAATTAAGTATGTAAAAGAAAGAGGTTATATTATATTATATTTGATTCACACATTCATCATTTATTTATTACTTATGTTACGGCACATTTGTTTTAGGTTATTGTTGTTGGATGAAGTTTTAAATTACCCAAACAACTACCAGCTATGATTTACCTGTGTGTGACCTTGAGATACATAATTTTTTATTGGTAAAATAATTTTCTGTTGTCCGTATATTTTTGAGAATCGATCTGAACGTGACATACCTATCTACTAAAGTAGAAAATGAAAACGGGGGTTTAATATATTACAATTACGATTGCCAACCTAAATTATAAAAAACCGGCCAAGTGCGTGTCGGACTCGCACATAGAGGGTTCCGTACCAAACACCGTATAGTATTTTTTTTATTTTATTGAAATTCACCCTGTGAAATTGTTAGTTTACACACATGCGACTAGATGGCGCCACTGTCGCTTAAAAGTTAAATAATTGGTAAAAAAATGTAGTTTTACGATATTTTTTTTCAACAATTTATGTAAAAGTTATTATAATGATTACTAATGGTTAAAATATTCGTTTTCTCTTTATAAATAGTTTAATTTATGAGTTATAAATAAAAACGTCAAAAATATCGAGTTTATTGTATGGGGAACCCCTTTATTTTTAAACTTTTTTTTTATTTTAGTATTGTTGTTGTAGCGGCAACAGAAATACACATTCTGTGAAAATTTCAAGCCTCTAGCTATTACGGTTCGTGAGATAGAGCCCGCTGACAGACAGACGGACGGACAGACAGACAGACGGACAGCGTAGGCTTAGTAATAGGGTCCCGTTGGCACCCTTTGGGTACGGAACCCTAAAAAAATATGAAAATCCCACAAAAACCCTAAATTACCAACTACAATTAAAATTTAAAATGATCTCAATTAATGTAAAATGTAGTCTTAAACATGTTGTGACTATAAACGAAATCGAAATACTCCATTAATGAGGTCCTTTTTTTATAATGTAAGTAAGTGTTGATTATTGACAAATTTTTGTTCCAAGATGTAAGACATGATTTTTATTATGTGTTTATTTTAATCATACTTCAATTATTGTTTTTTATTTCATTTAACACATTCTAACATTTCTAACTGTCAATATAAGGGTATGAAATAAGCCAAATTTCAGTAAACAAAAGATTTTTTAACTTGTCTGAAAAAGGTTCGGTTTCGGTTTCGGTTTCGGCCGAACCTAAAACAGATGCCGAAGATTCGGTTTCGGTTTCGGTTTCGGCAGAAAATCCTGTTTCGGTCGGACACTACCCAAAATAGAACCAACTTCTACTGTCCGATTTTATGTCTCACTAAGGTCGTGAAAAGGGTAATGACCAGATCAAGAGAAACCGGTTGCCGCCTAATTATATGTTTGTAACTATTTATTATCATTTTGCATAAAACCTTGACCCGGTCGGCTCGATTTTATTAGGTACCTACAATACAACAAGTGGTTTCTTATGCATTAAAACCTATTTATGCAGTGCCGTAAAAAAGAAAATTATAAAGCATGCACGTATGCGAAGAGGCTTACGCGCAGTTAGGCTTTAGCCGCACAGGCAATTGCGATGCGACTGCGATATCTATTTAAATTTTCGTTTATGTGAAGCAGTCACCGCCATATTTGTATATGAGTTTGATCGCTGTCGCGTTGCGTTGCGTTCGCCGTACCAGTGTGGACCCGTTTTTTTAAGCAGTTACCGTAGCTATATGCTCTTAATACCAAAGTCATCGCTCGCACGTTGCCGACGTGAATGGGAGCGGGACAGAGGAAGGGGAAAGGGGGGTGCTTCCAGCTCTCTCACTCATTGTACGAAGCGCAGTCGAGCCAGCCCGTATATGTATGAGCTGGAGTCAATTGGCTACAGCATGGCTCTATCATCAATGAATCTTATGCTTTATGTTTAACATGTAGGCGTAACACTCACTGCGGCACACGGACACGATACGCACGGATGCGTAATCAACCCATGTAACCGTAGTGAGCCAGTTAGTACTACTCCACCAAGCCAACTAGCCTCGGGTGAATGCGGCTTCCCCGCCGACAGGTGCCTAGTTGGCTTGGTGTAGTTAGTACTGCAACGCACGGGTACGTACCTATGAGCGTGTCAAAGTCAATTTCACCCGTAAGGGGCCATTCATGAATTACGTCACACGTAAAGGGGGGGAGGGGGTCGACGAAATGTGACATTGTGTGGCAAGCGGGTGGGAGGGGTCTTAAGTTTTGTGACGTCACATTTAAAAATCTAATATATCTAAGTATTAAAACCAAAAATTGAATTTTTAACGAAAATTTTTGAAAATTACTGAATATTATGAAAAATATGTGACGACACACAGGGAGGGGGGGCGGGGGCTCGCAAATGTGACCAGCTGTGACAAGGGGGGGAGGGGTCTAAAAATCATGAAATTCGTGTGACGTAATTAATGGATGGCTCCTAATGGGTGAAAATGACCCGGGTGAAATTGGCTTTTACACGCTCATATGTACGTGGCCGTGCGCTGCTGTTGGCCAAACCAAAACTCTCATTTGACATAAGTGCCTCAAGTCTGGTAACTTTTACCTTCGTGAATTATTCGGCAAAGAACTGCTTACAGATGACCGATAACATGTCGATTGCCAATTTTCGCAAATAGTATTAGAGGCCAGAGATTTTCCAGACCGACTGCTGGCATTTACGCTCTAGATTTAGATAATAATTTAATGAATCCCAAGAAGTCAATAGATGTGTCCATATGGCGCGCATGCCTCACCCGAGCACTCATATTATGACATAATGTCTATGCGTTCCGACGTCAAAACTGAGTGCTCGCGCGAGGCATGCGCTTGATGAAGACGCAGCCAATTGATCATTGATCGTTGGTACGGTCAGCAACGTAAGTCGCTGAACATTCTCAGTTTTTCAAATAGCTTGCACACTTTTGTTTTGCATCAAATCCATAATTTATCTTTATCGAAACAAAATGTAGACATGATGTTAATGTTTGGTTGTAGAATAAAGAGTATAACTGATTTGAAAAATTGAGAATGTTCAGCGACTTATGTTGCTGACTTTACCTATACCTATCTACGTCAATAGTTATACTTAGATACCAAGTATCAATCGTACGCTATGGATACGCAACACAATTCGTCGAACTACAGAATTCGTTGAATGAACAATTCTTTAGGCAAACGATGCGGAAAACAAAATGGTAGGTGATAAATAACAAGTAAGTTTAAATATTATTATTTCCATCACTGTTATTTTGGACAACTTGAAGTCCGTGGCATTTAATTACCGATTGTGTTAACCAAAGTGCCCTTAGTAAAATAATAGTAAGGTATCTAAAATACATTATGGCTAAATAATTGTAACTTCTGTAATTTAGAAATGTTATATACAAATTCATGGTAATTTGAATGCATTTACAAGTACAGTAGCATTACGAAGCACTTTGCTTCTGAAAATATTCCTTGTAATGAAAACACACACTGGATACTAAATATGCATTTTATTGCGCAAAGATAAAAAGGACAGATATTGACATAGCCAGAGACAACAAGAAAGATAAAAATAAATAAGTTATTACAAAGATTAAAAAACGACTGCCCCGAAAAAAACTAATTAAAAATTAAAAAACAAGTTGTATTAGTTAATCTGTATATACCTACGAAGCGAAAGGTCACTCATTTACTCGCTCACTAAACAGATAAATAAAATTGCCATTGCAGTAGGGACCTCTTACATTCTGCATACCATCACGCCTGGATTCCGTAAAGGGGTAGGCAGAGATGTACTGTACTGTACACATATTTCGCTAGTGGCGCTTTTCGGTCTCAATAATGTAACAGGAAGCGAGCGAGCCTTCTGATATCCTTCCTACCTGCCGGGCGTATTGTTTTATTTAGAGGTATTTTCTGACCAGGTTTTTACTTCTCAGTAGTTATTTCTTACTACTACAGGATTATCAATAGATTGAAAAAATACTTACGAATATCCAGCAAGGATATTGAGCAGTGTTGTCTTCCCGGCGCCCGAGGGGCCCATGATGGCCGTCACCTCCCCTGGCTTGAAACACCCTGAAACCCCTTTCAGGATCCTCTTCTGCTCTGTACGACAAATAAAATTAAAAATTATATTCTGCAGCATTTAAAATAAAACCTCAAACACTTAATTAGGTACTAAGTATTATTTTTCTGAAACTATTGTTTTTCATTCCCATATTAAGATTATCTGATACCAACGAGCCAGAAAGATTGCGTATCTCTACTTGGTAATTTATTGTTTTATTTATTTCAGCATTAATTTAATTATTCAACTTTATTCCCATTAAGATTTTTGTTGCATTCTTCATAATTCAGATACTTATAGGTATAATTTAAATTAGACGTATAAGATTTAGTAGGGAAACTATAGTACATTGTTATCCGAGGGGAAAAGTAACTTATTAATTGGTCCCGAGACGGGGTTTAGCGCCCGAGCGCAGCGAGGGCGCTAATAGTTCGAGGGACCAATAATAAGTTACTTTAACCCGAGATAAACACTGTGCTTTTCATCACGTATACAAGGAAAGTAATAATAAAATAATTTAGTAGCTAAAGAAAAAAATAGTGAGCATTTACACATACAAACACATGTATGACGTAGATTTCGTATTTTGCTTTTTGATATTTTGACGCTGTCACTTTGTTTTTTTTTAGAGGCCAGTACTTTTTCAAACATTATAAAAGGTTTTAGTCTGTGATTATAGATTCGGAGCAGGAACGATTTGTGATTGATTTAGGGAAAAATGGTAAATATTTTGCCCAAATGTATGTTATTTTAAAGAAATAGTTTAAAGTAAATTATAATAAAGTCATTTAAAAAAATATATTCTTTAATTAATACTTAACTTTACGTTATTTCAATTTTACATCGCGCTGTAATTGAGTGGATGTAAGAAGGTTGGAACTATTAAATTCTCTTTGGTTGGAACATAGTTCAATAGAAACTCGTATTTTTTTATAATTTGACAGAATCTTTGACAGAACGGGCCCAATCGTTTTCTGGATATACGATTGAGCCCGTTCTGTCAACGATTTTGCCCGATCAGAAAAGTATCACCTTCTGTCGGCTCTTCACGCACCTTTCGACCTACTTTCCGCGTATCAGTGATGAAAAATAGTTTTTCTTGATTAAAGTTGGGATATGCAGTCAAAGCTTTTGCGGATAATATAGATACCTATTATAAGTTAGGTATCGTCGATGACTCATTTCGGCGCTTTTTCCTTCATGTCAAGCGGAACGTTGTTTGTGAATAGATTACAGAGATTGGTCATCTTCTTGAATATTCAAACATGATTTGGCATGATTCATTATCATTTAAGCTTTTATAATGATATTCTCTAAGCAACATGTTAGGTTATGTTTTAATATCTAAAAATTTAACAAGGATTTGAAAAAATATTAGGGGGCGTCCATAAATTACGTGAGGTATTTAGGGGGGTCGAGCAAAGTCTCACCTAATCTCACGTGGGGGAGAGGGGGGGGTCTCGGCAAATCTCACGTAATTTTTTTTCGGTACCTAAATAAACAGTGTAAAATTGCGAGAAAACTGGGTTAAATTATGTAAAACATGTTTGTACACTAGAAAATGGCTTTTGGAAAATCTCACGTGAGATTAGAAGGCGAGGGAGGGGGTCGAGCCAAATCTCACGAAATCTCAGCAGGGGGAGGGTGGGTCGAAAAATCACAAAAATCACCTCACGTAATTTATAGACGCCCCCTTAGTGTACTTGCTGTCCTAAGGCGTGGAACGTCAATGTCAATAATGGCTACAATATGGCAAAAAGCAAGTAGGCAAATAATAATTTAGTACTCATTAGCACATTCATACGACTTTTATTTATAAAAATAAAAGTCGTATGAATGTCAACATAAGTCGTATGAATGACAACATAAGTTGTCTTTTAAGAATGATGGTTTTACGTAGATTTCAGCACACCTTACCACTGGAATATACGTGTCGTTCCCGAGCATAGTTCTACGAACAATAGTGACGCAGTTTTAAAAGTCACTCTGACACGAAATACGTGTATTGATTTTTGGTGTGAAACTATATTGATATTCGACGATGTTCGTATTGTTCCAATGATAATGATATGCTTCGTCGGTGCGTGGTTTACATTCGTATAATTATGTCCATCGATTCAATGAAATACTTACTAGTTACTACTGACGCTTGCACAAATGTACTGTGTTACTTACGAGTAGAAATTATGTTTTATCCGATACTGAGTCAGAAAATAACAAATCATCGTATTTATCCATTGATGCATTATTACACGACTGCCCAAAAAAAGGAGTGTATATGTGTTTAGGGTTCATGTATGTTTGTTTGTATGTATGTATGTATGTAATGTTTCTTTATTCCACCATAACTTTTGAATGACTTAACCGATTTTAATGTATGGCATATCGTTAGAATCCTTACATAATTCCGAGTAACACTGGGTAGGTATATTATTTGAAGAAAAAAAAACAATATGGTGGCATTATGGCTCCATTTCCAATGCGAAAAAATTTTTTTGGCTACAAACTATTAAGGTGGGGACATGAGCTGGAAATTTTGGCTGAAAGGGCGGAGCTAACGCATTGCGCCCCGCGCACCCCGCGCTCCCCGCGCCAGCTCTGACAGCGCGCGTTTATTGCGTCGCTTGTATTCTTATTTCAACGCAAGCCAAGCCGCAAATTATCACAACGTAATAGGACTGCAAATAAGTTCATAATTTCGCCCTGAAGTGCTAATCATAAATAGCTCAGTAGAAAAGTCTTGGATATTATTCCGAAAGACGATGACGATGACGAAGGTTCGAATCCCGTAGTTTTTTTTTTCTAAATTATTTCTTATTATTGTAGGCATGATCTTTTTTTTTTTTATTAAATCAAATAACTTATTCTTTATCAAATCGATCACATAGGTCAAATAACGCAGGAAAGAAAACTGAGGGAGCTATCTACGATACGATACGAGTGCGAGCGAATCCCACAGCATATACAGATAGTGTTGCAAAAGACTCGAGTTCTTTTAGCCCTCTCAAAGAGGCTCGAGCTTTTCTATGGGGCTCGTCGAAGAAAAACGACTCCGAATATTTCAAGGCTAAAAAAGGACTCGAGTTTTAAATAAACCTCGAGCCCTTTTTGGGCTCGGAGTTCTTTTGGAGCTCCGTTGTTGTGAGCTTTCCAAGTCTTCGCAAGTATAAGAAGGAGTCGCCTTATAGCTGACTATTCCTGGCTAGCCTATTGTATTTCTGACTATTCTTGACTTTTTGACTATGCTGACTTTTCTTGACTGTATTTGACTGTTTTTGACTATTCTTGACTATTCTTGATTATTCATGACTATTCTTGACTATTATTGACTATTTTTGACTATTCTTGACTATTCTTGACATGCTCGACTATTTTTGACTATCCTGACCTTTCTGGATTGTATTTGACCATTTTGACCATTATTGACTATTTTTGACCATTGTTGACTGTTTTTGACCATTGTTGACCAATGTTGACCAATGTTGACCATTTTTGACCATTGTTGACTATTTTTGACCAATGTTGACTATTTTGACCATTTTTGGCCTATGTTGACTATTTTTGAACATTGTTGACTATTTTTGACCATTGTTGTCTATTTTTGACTATTCTTAACTATTTTTGACTATTTTTGACTATTTTTGACTATTTTTGACTATTTCTGAATATTTTTGAATATTTTTGACTATTTTCGACTATTGACATTTTTTGCCAATATTGACTATTTTTGACTATTTTTAACTATTTTTTAATCTTTTTGACTATTTTTGACTCTTTTTGACTAATCTTGACTATTCTTGACTATTTTTGTCAATTTTTGACTATCTTTGACTCTTTTTGATTATTTTCAACTGCTTTTGGCAATTTTTTGCCAATGTTGACTATTTTTGGCCATTGTTGACTATTTTTGAACATTGTTGTCTATTTTTGACCATTGTTGGCTATTTTGGCCATTCATGACTATTTTTGACCAATATTGAAAAATTTTGGCCAATTTTGACCATTTCAGGCCAATAATGGTAAAAAAAGACAAGAATGGTCAATTGTGGTCAAAAATGGTCAAAAATAGTCAACAATGGATAAAAATTGTCATCATTGGCCAAAAATGGTCAACATTGGCCAAAAATGGTCAAAATTGCCCAAGAATTGCCAACAATGGTCAAAAGTAGTCCACATTGGCAAAAAAATAACCAAAATAGTCTTAAATAGTCAAAAAGAGTCAAAAATAGTCAAAAAGAATAAAAAACAGTTAAAAATAGTCAAGAATAGTCAAAAATAGTCAACATTGGCAAAAAATGACAATAGTCGAAAATAGTCAAAAATAGTTAAGAATAGTAAAAAATAGTCAACAATGATCAAAAATAGTCAACATAGGCCAAAAATGGTCAAAATAGTCAACATTGGTCAAAAATAGTCAACAATGGTCAAAAATAGTCAACATAGGCCAAAAATGGTCAAAATAGTCAACATTGGTCAAAAATTGTCAACAATGGTCAAAAATGGTCAACATTGGTAACCATGGTCAAAAATTGTCAAAAAAATTCAAAAAAATTCAAAAAAAATAAAAAAAAAACAAAAATTTTCAAAAATTGACAAAAATTGACAAAACTTGACAAAAATCGTCAAAAATTGTTAAAAATTGTCCCAAATAGTCAACAATGTTCGACAATGGTCGAAAATACTCAACAATGGTCAAAAATAGTAAACATTTGCCAAAAATGGTCAACAATCGTCAAAAATAGTAAAATATAGTCAAAAATTGTCAACATTGGTCAAAAATAGTCAAAATAATCAAGAATGGTCACGATGGCCAAAAATAGTCAACTATGGTAAAAAAAAGTCAATATGGTTAACAATGGTCAATATTGGTCAAAATAGTCAATAATAGTCAACAATTGTCAAAATAGTCAAAAATAGTCACCAATGGTAAAAAAAAGTCAATATGGTTAACAATGGTCAATATTAGTCAAAAATAGTCAAAACTAGTCAACAATGGTCAAAATAGTCAACAATGGTCAAAAACTGTCAACAATGGCCAAAAATAGTCAATAATGGTCGAAATAGTCAAGAATGGTAAAAAATGGTCAAAATTAGTCAACAATGGCAAAAAAAGTCAACAATGGTAAAAAATAGTCAAAAATGATCAATAGTAGTCAAGAATGGTAAAAAATGGTCAAAATTAGTCAACAATGGCAAAAAAAGTCAACAATGGTCAAAAATAGTCAAAAATGATCAATAGTAGTCAACAATAGTTGAGAATGGTCAACAATGGCTAAAAATAGTCAACAATGGTAAAAAATAGTCAACAATGGTCAAAAACACTCAACAATGGTCAAAAATAGTCAAAAATGATCAATAGTAGTCAACAATAGTTGAGAATGGTCAACAATGGCTAAAAATAGTCAACATTGGTCAAAAATTGACAAAAATGGCCTAAAACAGTCAACAATAGTCAATAATGGTCAAAATAGTAAAAAATGATCAATAGTAGTCAACAATAGTTGACAATAGTCAGCAATGGCTAAAAATTGTCAACATTGGTCACAAATGGCCAAAAACAGTCAACGATAGTCAAAATAGTCAAGAATGGTAAAAAATAGTCAATAATGGTAAAAAATAGTCAATAATGGTCAAAATAGTCAAAAATGATCAATAGTAGTCAACAATAGTTGAGAATAGTCAACAATGGTAAAAAATAGTCAACAATGGTCAAAAACACTCAACAATGGTCAAAAATAGTCAAAAATGATCAATAGTAGTCAATAATAGTTGAGAATGGTCAAAAATAGTAAATAATGGTCAAAATAGTAAATAATGGTCAAAATAGTAAATAATGGTCAAATAGTCAAGGATGGTCAATACTGGTCAACAATTGTTGAGAATAGTCATGCATATTCAAGTATAGTCAAGAATGGTCACAAAGGGCTAAAATCAAAAAGGGCTCAAAGCCTCTTTAGAAAGCGCTTCAAAATAAAGGCTTTATTTCCGAGAGCCTCCTCTTCGCCGCGAAGGCTCGGGGCTAATTAGTTCTTTAGCCTCCGAGGTTTCATAAAAAGGCTCGAGCCCTAATAATAAGCCTAAAAGACTCGTCGAGTCTTTTGCAACACAACCTGCAACACAACCTCTGACCACCTGGGTGATCAAAGTGGAATATTGCATTTTTTAATGTCAAATTAAATCGCAAAATGTTTTTAATCGCAAAATCAAGCTTACATTTTTTAGGTATTATCTTTCTCCATCTTTTGGTGAAAAAACTATTTAAAAATTCCCAGCCGTTTGGAAGAAGATAGAAATTTAAATTTGAAAATTTCTACATTTTGGTAATTTTTTTCACATAGAAAAAATGTTTTTTAAAGAAGAGGGTATAATAAATACGGTGATATTTTTTCAAAATTTTTACTCCACTCGTCTAAGAGGAGATAGCCTCCAAAAATGCCTCGTTCGCTACCTGCCCAGTCTTAATATAGTTATAACTTGTCACTAAAATGCATAAAATAAAATTAAATAATTAAATAAAATTAAAAACACAACTGCCCTGCAAATAACGAACTAAAAAGTATAAAACAAGTGCAGTGACATTGCAGTCGGGGGACCTCTTAGATTAAAAAGTGTTCCACAGAATGGTCACCCGACTGCAATGACACTGCACTTGTATTATTTGTTTTAGTTCGTTTTTTTGCAGGGCAGTTGTGTTTTTTAATTTTTTTAATTATTTATTTTTATTTTAGCACATAATACCTATATGGTAAACTTGTGCTCAGCGCACCACTACATGCAGCGTGATTCACACAAATTTGATGGCACTCGCAATTTGACAATTAACTTATTAAATAAACTACTACTACGGAGACCGCGACATCGTACGTATCATTTTTTTTAAATATTACCTGCGCTTCGCCTGGAATTTAATGGGTTTTCATTTTGGGCGTAACCCAAAAACTATACTTATACTATTTCTAAAATAACATTGGCATAAGTTACTCCTTATAACATCCGCTATCTGCCAGTGAAAGTCCCGTCAAAATCGGTCCAGCCGTTTCGGAGATTAGCCGGATGGACCGATTTTGACGGAACATCCAGACAGACCGACAGACAAACATTTTAGAAATAGCTTTTTTGTTATAAATAACGTATATACTTTCGTATGCATATTGTTTTGGCACTTACATTTTTGACTTTTTTGTTAGTAATTTTGACTCTGATATTTAAATTGTATCTATGGAAGCCAATTTCATTAAACACTAATTTAATTCAACTTAACAACAACAAAACAAATCTATGTAAGTAGTAACATGTTGATTAGTATGCAAGTCGCGAAGTGGCTATTCATCATCAGATACATTTGACTTGCAAATGTCTCGCCTGGTACTTTATTGGCAGTTGGCACCAAGATTGAAGTATTTTTGATTTATATCAAGACATTTAATTAAATATTATAATGATATGCACCATAGGTGTACCTAAATGTTTGCACAAAGAATAGTCCTTGGTATGCACCGTGGAATAAAGGTTGGCACTCATCTATCAACTCGGCACCCGACCAGCACCGCCTCGTCGGTCGGCGTCCACTAACTGAACCGGAAATAAGTAGACCACGCGCTGACCACGTGGCGTTCACTGGTTGACCACGCGCGGTCCACTGGTTGATCAGGTAACGTTTATGGTGTAAAAGCAGTGTTCACCCGCGGACCACCTATCGACATCGAGTGGAAGCCGAGCGACGTGACGAGGCGGTGCTGAAGGTCTAGACAAGTGGCTGCCGTCTACAAGCGTTCCTTCAAATCGCTACGTTTCATGTATGGAAATGACATAAGTTACGTGATCTACATAGCAACTTGTTGTTGATCTACATAGTGACGTTTGACATTTCTATACATTGTGAAGTCTATTCGATTAGCGTTCATGCCACTTGTCTCGGGGGCTGGTCGGGTGCCGAGTTGATAGATGAGTGCCGACCTTAAGAAGCAGGTAGCAGCAGATTGCAACGTCAAAGCTCCTTAGTCTCTGCCATATTAATTTCCCAAGACCAAGACAAGAACATACAAATGGCGCAAGATAGAGAGAGATGGTGGCATAGACCAAGTTCACGTCCCTCAGACATGAGGATACGACTTAGAATAAAAAAAGATAAGAACAAGAATGATACTGCAAGACACACGTGCTCAAGTCGTGCAGGGTCTGTGTGACCAAGACCGATATTGGACCGATATTGGATATTGTTACCAAATGAAAAACAGTCGAATTGAGAACCTCCTCCTGTTTGATTGAAGTCTGTACAAAATGGCCCCAATCCCTATTCTCATTTATGAAATCAGTCATGTCAACTAGATTGAAAACTTGTATAAAAATGATGCTCGGCTGATCCTCGAACCGGCCGGACAGACAAATACAAACAGACGCAAAGACGTTTGACAAACAGATTAAAAAACCCGGCCAAGTGCGTGTCGGACTCGCACATAAAGGGTCCCGTACCACCGTAGAATATACATATAAGATTAACGTCAAAGAAGTTAGAAGCAAAAAACGTCAAAAATATCAGGTTTCTTGTGTGGGGACCCCTTTATTTTTAAATTTTATTTGTTGTTGTAGCTGCAACAGAGATAAGCATTCTGTGAAAATGACAACTCTCTACCTATTACGGTTCGTGAGATACAGCCCACTGACAGACGGACAACGGAGGCTTAGTAATTCTGTTGGCACCGTTTGGGTACGGAACCCTAAAAAACTCCTCTAATAAAAAGCTATTTGAAGACACTTCGTTAATTTTCTGCTTGCGATCTTGTTTCTAGCTAATTGTTGACATAGTTTGTGAGAATTGTGCACACAACGAACTTTGGCTAGGTATGTAGTTACTTAAGTAGTATTTCAGATATAACACTTTTTATAGCTACCTCCATTAAGCCGGAAACCCACCGCGGTGCACGGAGAGGCGACGCACACGGCCACGGCTACGTTTTGCAAGAAAATGTATGGATGACGTCATTTCGTGCGTAGCCTCTCCGTGCGCCGCGGTGGACACGGTGACATACATGTTCGTGCATAGCGAAGCTTGACCCACGTGCGTAGCGTGTGCGTGGCCTTTCCGTGCGCCGCGGTGGGTTTCCGGCTTTATTTTAAAGATGTTTGAGAAGGTATCTTTCATAAGTAAAAATATTGACTCTAAAGCCGTGGCCACACTGGTGAGGCGACTGCGACGCGACGGCGATTTCTATACAAATTTCACTTATGTGATACGGCTACTACCATGTATTTATAGGGGATTGGTCGCTGTCGCATCGCGATTCCCTTACCAGTGCGGCCTTGGCCTAACAATAAGTGTAGGCTGTATTCAAACTTATGTGACTTATATGAATAATGTGTAATGTGTTAATGATAAGCATGCACGTGGGTTGCTGCATTGTCGTAATTTATGGAAGGTAAAGATTATTTTATTAGTACGCAACCGTGATATTTGTTAACAGATAATAATTTATTCTTAGGGATAAATTAAATTAATTAATTTAATATTAAGGAAAACCAACAGCTTTTTTAAATAGATAGGCAATGACAATAGATTGCATGAAGCTAATTAGAGGTTTCCATGGTTAAGCAGGTATACCTATAACTTTGTTTCAATAGAATTTTTACATAAACAGCCGCACCAGGAAAAATGCATTGGTCAATCCTGTGATCTTGACAAAAATAGCTATGCTTCCGGCGAAGGGCCAATAAATGAAAAATGAAATGTAACGTCACGACTTTTATCCCCATTCAGGGGTAGTCTGAGGCTTTAGTGGCCATACATCACCACATAGTGGAGGTATTAACCAACTCAAAGCCCACGTTTCACCAGATAGTCAGAACCCAACGTGACAGGTGGTGAACCTTGTCGCCGTGTATACAGGAACTGACTATTACCTAATCCCGAGGGATAGGTAGGTTTCCTCACGATGTTTTCCCTCACCGTCAGCAAACTGTAAATTATGCACATAGATGAAAATTTACCCATTGGTACATGCCCCACCGGGGATCGAACCTGGGACCTTGGGAGTCGCTTGTAAAGGGCATTGCGAAGGGCCAATATTCTACGTGTATTACTCCTGAATAGATGTATGTTACCGGCGATTGATGTGTGCGTAAGTGGGGGGGAGGGGGGGAGGGGGGGGGCGGGGAGGGGGGGAGGGGGGGGCGGGGAGGGGGTGATGGTTTCAGCAACGCCCGCTTCCTCCTCATTGCAGGTGTCCTGTCATTATACCGATTTCAGTATCTATTGTTTTCCTTCATTCATATACGCATGGTTACAAAATACGTTGGCTGACTTTTTTTGGAGGGGATTCGTATCGGTAATTTGATGCTTCCAATCATTTTATGTTCCAACTGTTATTTTCCTGGTTTTTTAAGCTACTAAGGTGACAAACAAGCGTACGGCCCGCCTGATGTTAAGCAGTTACAGCAGCCTATAGATGCTTGCAATACCAAAGGCATCGCTCGCACGTTTCCGACCTGGAGGGTAGGACAGAGGAAGGGGAAGGGGGTGGGGGGTTGGGCTTCCGGATCTCTCACTCATCCTACGAAACGCAGCTGTAATAGCTACTTAACGTCGATCTTCTGTGAGCGGGTAGTACTGCTCCGGTCGAGCGAGCCCATATATGAGCTGCAGTCAATTGGCTAAAGCTTGGCTCTACCACCAAGCCAAATGGTCATTTGAATAACGTGCACTCCTTATCCTCGCTGGTTTATTTTTCTTCGTAATTAACAATGTGATGTTTTTGGCTATCCTACTATCCTACTCCTACTAATATTATAAATGCGAAAGTGAGTGTGTGTTTGTGTGTGTGCATGTTAGTTACCACGTAACTCCATAACTACTAAACCGATTTTAATGTAATTTGAAACGTAGATAGTCTAGGCTCTGGAATAAGAAATAGGCTAATCTTACACATCAATTTCCAAGCGGGCGAAGGTACAGCTCGTTTGATATAAGTAGGTATCTAATTTTGATGTTGACTGTACAATATTCCATTATATTATGTGCGACTTGTAACTAGTGATTCACATAAAATGACTACGTGTACTGCCTAGCATAGGTTCCTCCGTTATGTGAACAGGAAGTTAAGACATCCAATAACTATAAGGCACACAAGTACGTGATACAAATCATACAATACATAATAAAATGGCATGGCCTTTTTCTTTAGGAAACATAGGTAAAAGATTATTGGCACTGGGAATTTTACGCGGGGATTTTACCATCAACTTATAAGGATATACAGGGTTATTGAAAATGCATTAACAACCTTGCAGGACTGTATTACCACGGTATTACTGACATCAAAAACAGCAACTTTTGTTCTATGACTTTTTACAAAACATAATACATTTAACAAAAAACACTTTCTAAAATGTATGAAACAAGAAAATATTCTCATCTAGAGCAAAGCCATGGTACGTGGTTGTATTCCACTTTGCCCTTAAGTAAACGGACCACGGTTATGAGCACATTTTCCTGATTCATACATTTTAAAGTGTGATTTTTTGTTAAATTTATTATTGTTTTGTAAAAAGTCATAGAACAAAGGTGCTGTTTTTGATGTCAGTAATACTGTCCTGCAAGGTTTTTAATGTTCTTCCAATAACCCTGTATTGACTTGTATGATGGTAGTAATTGTATTGTGAGGTTCTCCCGTTATTGGAAAATCCAATTTACTGAAATATTCAATATCCATATCCATAGCTTGTAGGGGTTATGATTTCCTTTTTGTAGGTTAATTCTCTTGATCTTGGACTTACTATTCAATGACCTGTAAATTATACTATAGACTTCATACTAAATGGCAAAAACGCTAATGGCTAAACTTCATACTTACAATGCAGTCGATAGTTATAGACAACTTTTCGTAGGTATGCAACGCGGGACTGAGCTCGGGTTTGCCAAGTAGCCAAGTTTTACCGTGCTACTTTGGGTACATCAAAAGTGCAAATAAGCACTTGAGGATTTGGAAGAGAATCGGAAATTGAATTAAATGGTATAAAACTATTTAAATTCGAACCCTTTTTTTGAAATATTTTCTTCCCGCCAATATAAGGCCGTGGTCTCCTATTAAATGCCATCGGCCGCTTACAGCGTCACGCGTACGCCGCGTCACAATTTTACTATAGTGACGTCGGCGTGTGAAGGAGACCACAACAGTACATTTCTATAGTAAGCATTGTGATGCGGTGTACGCGTGACGCTGTAAGCGGCCGATGGCATTTAATAGGAGACCACGGCCTTAATAAATTGAAAAATGTATCTCAAAAACTATGTACAACTTTCATTTCAGTTTACACTGGTTTCTATGCGATTTGATGTGTTCTAAAGCCGTTACACGAAAGATTTCATAAATACTCAAAGGCCCATAACTCAGAAACTACCTATTATATTTACGTAGGTATAGGTATACTCTGTCTTCACTAATATCTACATATGTGGTAACATGTGGCAAATATTTAAGCTCATCATCAACAAATTAGAACAAAAACAAAATAGATTAAGGTTAAAATGACGGAGCCATTGCCTCATTCCAAGGCAATTGTCATTCCTCATTCTATTATGAATCGATTTGTTTTTTGCTTCGAATGTACTTTTGTATTACTACCTAATTTTACTATACCACTGGAATAAAAGTGAAATTATGTATTTACTAACAAACAGAGCTAAATTATGATTGCAAGGCATGGAATAAGGAGTATACCTACTTGGAAATAATTAATTGCAATAAAACGCAGTCTATCAGATGCGATGAGTTTATTATAAGCTGTGCCCGCGACTTCGTATGAGTAAAATTAAAAAAAAAAAGTTTGTTAATGTTTTCTAAAATAAGCCTAAGCCTACTCCATATAACATCAGCTATATGCCAGTGAAAGTCCCGTCCAAATCAGTCCAGCCGTTTCGGAGATCAGTCGGAACAAACAGACAGACAGAAAAATAAAATAGTTTTTTTGTTATTAGTACCGTATACAATTTCACATGTATTTAGTTACTGGATTTTACTAAATTTTAGTAAAAAGCTGTTATTTTGACATTAAAGACACTTCATTTTTATTGATTTATATGTACCTATAGATGACTTAAAGATGAGTTCGATAGATGTAAAGAAAGTACGCAGTTACTGTCTGCTCAACTAATGGCATAATTATTACGTGAGCCACGCAGCGTAGTTCATATGGCTTCTACGTAAACAAACACACAGGTCATAAAGTTCTATAGACAAAAAAATACAAGTAAACATCTGATCCTTAGGTCACGTAAAACAAAAACATGTGTCATGTGTACTGCCTATTGTACGGACTAGACTATCCTTTGCTTTGGTAACGTTCGTAACAACATTTATTTACTTCTCGATTGTAATCTATACAAATTTATATGCAAATAAATAAAATTGAAGTGTCTCTTTGTAATGTCCATTGATATAGGATTGGCTTTTCTAGTGTCCGACCGAAGATTCGGTTTCGGTTTCGGTTTCGGCCAGTTTCGGCTCAAAAATCTAGTTTCGGCACCAGTTTCGGTTTCGGCTGAAAACCCACCGAACCTTTCGGCCGCGCCGAAACTCTGCGTTCGTGAATTATCGCGCGTCACTCGGTTGATTTCGGGAGAGTTCGTGTCTCGCGTTGCATCCGCCATCGTCAGCTGTCAGATCGCCGGCCGGTCCGGCGTCATTGTTTTGTGAGTTTAGTGTTATTTCTCGCTTTATTGGCCTTTATTAAGCATTGAAATTCTTTCCGTTGAGTTATTCACTCGGATTTATGAATGATGAGAAGAATGAAAGAAAGAGGTTATATTATATTATATTTGATTCACATATTCATCATTTATTTATTACTTATGTTACGTACGGTAGGTACATTTTTTTGAGGTTATTGTTGTTGGATGAGGTTTTAAATTACCCAAACAACTACCAGCTATGATTTAGCTGTGTGTGACCTTCAGATACATCATTTTTTATGGGTAAAATAATTTGCTGTTGTCCGTATATTTTTGAGAATCGATCTGAACTTGACATACCTATTTACTTAAGTAGAAAATGAAAACGGGGGTTTAATATATTACAATAACGATTGCCACCCTAAATTATAAAAAAATATGAAAGTATCAAAAGCCCTAAATTACCAACTGCAATTAAAATTTAAAATGATCTCAATTAATGTTAAATTTAGTCTTAAACATGTTGTGATTATAAACGCAATCGAAATACTCAAATAATGAGGTTCTTTTTTAAACGACTTCAAAAAAAGGAGGAGGTTCTCAATTTGACTGTATTTTTTATTATTATTTTTTTATGTTTGTTACCTCAGAACTTTCGACTGGGTGAACCGATTTTGATGATTCTATTTTTATTTGAAAGCTGGTGCTTCCCGTGTTGTCCCATTTTGGTCCAGTTCTGACAATAGCATCCATGAGAAAACCACATAAGTCTTAAATTTTCATTAAGTATGTGCGCGACATATGGACAAATAACTCAATAACACCCAACCGATTTCGATGATTATTTTTTTATTGGAAAGGAGATATCCCAAGGGTGGTACCATGATAAGGAAACCAGGATCTGATGATGGCATTCCAGAGAAATCGAGGGGAATCTTCAAAAATCGTAGTGGTGACTAGTGCGTTTGTTAATTTTTTTCATTAAGTATTTTAAAGCCTACCTACTATTTCATGAAGGTCTGGAGTCGATCTGATGATGGAGCTGAAAGACAGTCGAGGGAACTCCTCAACGATTAACAGCAATTACCTGGTGTTTGGGCTGAATAATTTGTATTGATGAGAACTTTACACCTGGATTGTGGCTGTCATTAGGAGTCTGATGATGAAGACGAAGGACAGTCAAGGGAACTCCTCAACGTTTTACAGTAGCTACCTTGTGTTGGGACTTAATTCATTTCTAATGATGAGAACTCTGCACCCATGGGGTGACAAAGTTTGTATGGCGCCATTAAAAATCGTGAAATAAAATTATTTTTTTATAATATAATGTAAGTGTTGATTATTGTCAAATTTTTGTTTCAAGAAGTGTTAACATGATTGTTATTTTGTGTTTATTTTAATCAGAGCAGTAATATTAAAAAAAATATATATTATTATTAATAATTATATTTTCACATACTTCAATTATGGTTTTTTATTTCATTTAACACTTTCTAACATTTCCAACTGTCAATATAAAGGTATAAAATAACCCAAATTTCAGTAAACAAAAGATTTTTAACTTGTCTGAAAAAGGTTCGGTTTCGGTTTCGGCCGAACCTAAAACAGATGCCGAAGATTCGGTTTCGGTTTCGGTTTCGGCAGAAAATCCTGTTTCGGTCGGACACTACTTTTTACTAAATGCATATGAAAGTGTACACGGTATTTATAACAAAAAAACTATTTTAAAAATTTTGTCTGTTTGTCAGTCCGGTCATGTTGTGTTCGTTTCGTCGTCCGTTCGTTCTTCGAAACGGCTGGACTGATTTTAATGGGACTTTCACTGGCAGATAGCTGATGTTATAAGGAATGACTTGGCCACTTTTATTAAAAAAAAATGGGTTGTGCGCAAAAAATTAAAACCCATTAAATTACAAGCGGACGTAGGCGCGGGTAATCTTTTTCAAAAATGTATGCGTACATAGTCGCGGGCACAGTTATAGCAAAATAATTATGCATGTACATCTTAGTCTATCTAAATTAACAGGATACGGGCGCATCAAAACGCTCCTACACCTGCGAAACATAGCTCCGATTAGCGTCCGCTAAATACCCTTTATTTATAATTATATGTATAAACCGTCAGTCCAGCTATCGTACTGCGTTAACACTACGCAGCCTGTGACGCATGACGATAGTGACCTCCCACATTTCCGTTTAGCGCGGCCGTAGGAGAAGCTATGTGGCGAGAGACGCAGATGTAGGACCGATAGGCAATTTGACAGTTTTGACACTGCCCAAAAAAAGGAGTGTATATGTGTTTAGGGTTCATGTATGTTTGTTTGTATGTATGTGAGATTCTTTATTCCACCATAACTTATAAATGCCTGAACGGATTTGGATGTATGGGGTATCATTAGAATCCTTACATCATTCCGGGTAACACTGGTTATATTATTTTTGAAAAAAGTCAATATGGCGGCACTATGGCTTAATTTTCAAATGTGAAAAAAATATTTTTTTCTTAGATTATTACCTCCCACATTTCCGTTTAGCGCGGCCGTAGGAGAAGCTATGTGGCGAGAGACGCAGATGTAGGAGCACAGTTACCGCTGGCAATTTGACAGTTTTTTTGGGTACATCGACTTCATATCCAGTACACACGAACGTTTTCAGATACCACATTAAAAAGACAGATTTAATTCCCACGCCCACGAATGTTGCGCCAGTAACGATCGATATGTGTCTGTGTGCGTGTGTATTAAGATTTGTAGAGACCTTGTCCCGGCCAGTGGACATTCAGTACCCTGCCCCCCGCGCAACTCAGTTAGTTGAATGAAAAGTTTGTAATGCGAATTAATAGGTATTAGGCGTCTACTGGTTATGTGGTCGATGTTTGGTAAGGTACGCCAGTAGAGATTATTTTATCAATGAAGGTTAAGATCACCTAATATTCGTACATTATTATCAACTATAAAACGATAACGTTCTAATGATAAAATTAACTTTTACAAGTTAGAACTCGCAACCATATACATAGGTACATAAACGTTATGTATTTCAATAAAACACAGTCAATAATGACCTAGAAATGATGTCAACTCGGCCAGTGGCTTAGATACCGGTTTAGATGTGTTATGTTTTACGTAATGTAATGTAAACAATGCGCAATGTAAGGAGAAATGTTGTTGATTGCAATGTGTACCTCTTATCCATAGGTAGAGGTATATGTCAGCTTTGCCTTTAATAATACTTACTTAAAATATATGTATATATATATGTTTAAACGTACCAAAAAGTCAGTAGATATCAAAGAATTTCGAATAGAGTTGTAGGTTGGTAACCTACAATCTACTTAACAAAATGAGTAGTCGGTATTAGGCGTGAGCGTTATTTCACGTCACCGGTTACATTAACTGGTTATGAGCTAATTCATCGAATCATCGTTTACGCGACGAACGAGTAACTGGTGATTTTTGTAACAGGTTATTTAGCTGTAGCCCGAACTAAATCATAGGTATTATGTCACCGGTCACCCATAGACATCTAAAAGTAACAAATAACAATGCTTGTATTTTTGTATACAAGTAGCTAGTAGTGACGAAAACCATAGGGTTACAAAAATAACCAGTTACAAAAATCACATATTAAATAACCGGTGACGCCTTTGACGTAACCGGTTACGTTACGTTTCGTGAAAATAATGTAACGACACACGTCTAGTCGGTATACGGCCGCCACTTTTGTTTTTGTTAATTATTGACACGTTTGTGTTATCTCCTGTAAAAATTATCAACAAACAGCCTAGCACTGTTTCACCCGTAAGTCCAGGCACTAACCACATAGGGTTGTCACTTTTTAGTGCACATCCTATTAGTAGGTTTAATTAAAAGCCGAAAAAAAAGAACATTATTACCTATTTTTTTATTTTGCCATGGCGGTTCGGGGATAATTTTATTCTAGGAAGATATGACTATAAGTATTATTAACTGCAATATACAGTATGTTAAGAAAACCCTGTCCGAGCCGAAACCGGTATATAGGTTCTCAATCACATGACCAGATAAAATAAAATAAATTAAATGTTCATGATAGTAACATTACAAATTTTCACGAAACATATTGAAGAAAATTTAAAATGCCAATTTTTTTGCCTTTTCCACCCAAAATGTAGCAAATTTTAAAAATATGACAACACCGTCACCGGCAGTAATTATGTTAGATCGTTTGGCGGCGCCTCTGACCACAAAGTACGTAATGACGTCATTTTATGAAAAAAAAATGTAAACGGGGTAATTGTATTCCAAAAGAAAAGGGGAGGCCTTTTCCCAGCAGTGGGATACTTAATGTGCTAAGAAATAAAAAAATGCATAAATACAATCTAATCTCGATATCCAACAATTTGTATATATCCAACGATTTCCAACATGTTTTCTTAACACACTGTATACATATTTTTTAATTAAAGTATGTATTTGATATTAACCCTCCCTTAGGTGGCAACCCTAAATACCACGCACTTGGCCGTGATATACGCACGCAAAAACAAAAACATTTCTGGCATGACGTCACGCGGTCATAACCCAATTCTTTATCAAAACGTTCGAAGCCCTTGACACCCAACCTCGGGTGGGAAATTGACAAAAACTCACCGATTTGCATCTTGTTCAGCGCGAACGTGTTCATAGTACATGTTATGTTCTTAAAGTCCAGTTGCACTGTTGTCCGAGGCAGTAACGGGACCACATTATTGTTCCCGCCCATTATGTCCATTTCTTGCGCGCCCGGCGTCATTCTCGCTTCGGCACAAAATCACAAAATCACTTTCACCAAACCACTTCTATTGGCTTCACTTTCTAATGCTATTGCTGTCTCGCACTCACTATTTATAAAGTCAACGCGGGAATATCGGAGTGTTGGCTGCGTTCGAGTTCTGTTCGGGAATAATCCATTTGCTTTCAATCTGTGGAGGGATACATATCATTAGTAAACAATTTATTATTAATTGTAAACAATATTTGTTTAGTTTTATTGACGTGAATTTTTTGGATTGCCGATAAATTGTTTGTGTGTTCACCTGGCCAAATATTGAAAAATATTCTCATTATTATTGAAGCCTTCTTACAAACTTCTTTAATTTTATTATTTTTAGCAAAAAGTAAAAATTAAGTTATAGACTGTGTAAGAACTAAGAAGTGTTAACCAGATATCTTGTGGTTAATAAGTCTACATTTATTAAGTATGCATAAAACAGGTAGCATGTATTTTCATCGACATTATATATTTATGTAAATTGATAAATACACAATATAGATACATAAATAAATAAATCAATATCGCCAGACTTACACACCAACTGTATGATCCCAAAGTAAGCAACGCTTGTACTTGGCATTACAATGGCCTGGGGGCGATCCCAGTGACACCCAGAACAGGGAAAATTACAAAAGACCGCTTCCGAAATCTGCCTCTGGAGGGATCGAACCCGCAACCACGTGATACAGTGACCAGAGCGGCTTAGGCTCGAACCACTGCGCCAAGAGGTCGTCAATATCAATTTAATATAACGACGAGATGACGCCGTTTAATGCTTTGAAATTTCAGTTAAATTAGTTTTTTTTTCTGTTTCTTAAAAACATTTCTTCGTTTCAAATCTTTGTTAATTAATCACAGGTTTAAACTAAAAACGCTTGATTAATAACTGAAATTGTGTGTCGTCGTCGTTAATTACTGGATTCCACTCAACCTTCTTCATAAAGACCTTCTGATTGAATGGAATAATTTGTGACCATTCCTTATCAGTGTATTTGTATGCTCTTCCCCATCCTTTAGCCCTGATAAAGAGTAGTACGCAACGTTCTAGGCTGTTCATAATAATCCGTTATCTGCACACATATACCCGGACACTTCCGCAAGTGCCGTACATAATTAAAAGTAGTCTAAAGATTAGACATTTTAATTGACTAACGAAGCTAGGTCACTCGATAACATTCAAAACGGAAAAAAACAAATCGGGGAACAATATTAATTTAGGTCAAGATGTATGATTCAAATGTTTATCGAATTGCAAGGGTCGTGTTCAAGGTAATAATTATTTTAGGGGCTACAATATACTGTACCATCCATTTATATATTCTTTTAGCAGATACGGTACATCCTAACCTTGCAATAACTTGTGCTCATCGCAGAACTACAGGGTTATTGATAAAACACTAACAACCTTCCAGGGGCATATTACTGACATCATAAACAACAACTTTTGTTCTATGACTTTTTACAAAACAAAAAAAAAAAACAAAAAATTACACTCTAAAATGTATGAAACAAGAAAATAGGCCCATCTAGAGACTAGCCGTGGTACGTTTAGGTACTTTAAGGCAAAGTGGAATACAACCACGTACCATGGCTTTCCTTTAGAAAAAAAAAATGGTTAATACATTTTAGAAAGTGATTTTTTGTAAAAAAAATTTTTTTTGTAAAAAGTCATAGAACAAAAGATGTTGTTTTTGATGTCAGTAATACGCCCCTGCAAGGTTGTTAGTGTTTTACCAATAACCCTGTATATGCAGCGAAATTCACACATCTGTTATCGCACTCACAATTTCCAACGAGCAAACGTTACTCGTAAAAGTAAGTAGTCGTAATTTTCTAAGCCAGTACTACTTTATATTATCAGCTGGTTTTACTAGCAAAATAACTTCACCAGCGTCTCTTCGCTAAATTGGCTTGATTGAAGATCGTCGCGGCACAATAGAAGTGGAATTGCGTTTCATTAAAATGTGAGCTGAGTGCTGTGTGACAAAAATACGTTATTCTCCTCCCTTAGAATAAACAAATACCTACTTTTAGAATATACCTACAGGGTGTTATTATCAAAGGTGATCGGATTTGTCCATCAAATTTATTAAAAAAAAATATGATGCAGTTCCAAATCGACCATGAGGGCCATTTCTGCATTTTTCGCTATTCACTATAGATTAGAATTTGACCCTCCACGTACCTTTGTAAAATTCATTCTGTATGACAATTTTTTTTTGTTCTGTTATGATTTTATTAGGTACACAGGTACGGACATTCAGAAAGTTAATTCACACAGTATTATGTTAAATTACAGTATTATGTAGCTTCTGAAAAGTCTTTGGAAATAGAAACGGTTCATGTTGGACTTTTACACTGTGATTATTACTTTAGCTGGGAAATATAAAACGCTTGTATAAAAAATACGAATGAAGTAGACCATAACTAAAATCATTCAGTACCGATTCCATTGTTCAAAGGAAGAATTTAAATATTAGTCATTGTACCCACACTGGCAATCAGTTACATTATTGTTTTATTTCATACGTGTTGTTAATATTCAGCTTTATCACTAAGCCGCAGTGCTGAAAATTGCTTGGAGGGTAATCAATTGTAGGTATTTGAAATTGATTAAACATCAGCATATGTGGTGGTATTTTACCGTAGGGCGAACGCAATAAGTTTAAAATAATTTGAATTATTTCGACAGCAAATCAGAACAAGTTGTATTTAAACTCATGTTTGATTTCTAAAACGAATTCTTTTTTTTCGGTGGGGGTCTAACGTAAGATTCAACAGCGCTCTCATGGACCGACTTGAAAATGATTGTTTGGTTTTCAAACATGCATGGTCGCCCACGTACGATGTTCTTCACCGTTTCGATTCCCAGGAATCCTTATTAACAAGTTTCACACGTTGTATTTTAAATCCATTCATCATAATCATCATCAATAGCCTATTGCTGTCCACTGCTGGACATAGGCATCTCCCAATGCACGCCACTGAGCTCGGTCTTCAGCTCCTTGCATCCAGTTTTTGCCAGCCACCTTCCGCAGGTCTATGCTTGCTTACTCGTGGTCTCCACAAAAGAATTCGTCTACTCTAACGGTTGTTGGTTCCTCGGGAAACGTGGACAGCACACCACCACTTCAGGTGGCTAATCCTTTGAGCGTAGATTACTTTGGTTCTCGGTTGGATGACTCCGTTACAAATTTTATCCTCCAGATAAATGCCGAGCATTGATCTCCATTGTTCGTTGAGCGACCTTAAATCCATTCACGTGACATTCATAACTGGTTCATATACCTTCCTATTTAAACAGATAACCTAGGTATTGTAGTTTATATAAACGTATTATCAATAGGTAAATATTTTTAATTTTTTTAATTAAGTTATTATAACTATTCTTTATGAAAGATTAATTATCAAAATAAAAAACATAGGTTCATGATTTGTAAATAAACGGTCACTTGAACCCGGTTTGAAGAGGACAGGCCATTCCAGCCAATTTCATGCTTACGTAAATAAAAAGAATATAAATAAAAAACTCATAAATTACAGAAAAGTTTCGCAACGTGGACCTTACGCTTGGGAGCTTCTATGAGCTGGAGTGCTAATTATTGGATATTTTACAGATTTGAAATGAGAATCGAATAATGAACAACTTCCTTCATCTTATTTAACACCCTGTATATTGTGGTGTATTAAGTTACGGCATCATGTATCTATGTACCTATTTGATTTAATCTATCCAGATCATATAGTTATCCAATATGTACTCAATTCACGTATCATTCATTCAAATTCAATCAATATAGTTTACTGCGCTAATGGTATAATTTATATTCATCGTTAACTTTTACATTGTAATAATTAATGTGCGATCTTATGGATATATGTTTGTCTTATTATTATTTATATTTTGTGTTCTTATGTATTATTCATAACTGTATATACAATAAGGTAGGTATTATAAAGATTAAAAATAAATGCAATATGATAAAATTATTTATAAATTGATTAGGTAATTTCATTCAGCAAGTAAAATTTACAAAGATAAAGAAGAAATGTAAAACGATATAAAATAATACACACGCCTATGTACCTTTTATTGAAAGATCAAACGTATTTTTTATAACCAAAATATTATTGTTGGTAGTAGGTGGAAAGTATTATCTTTGCTTCAAAGTAAGTAGATAATGTTTGTCAGTATTTTTCCTATGTAAGTATATCTGTATCGAATGGATTAGAAAACTAATTACAATGTTATCTGATATACCAATTAATGTTACGTACGTTTCTGGTCACAAGTCTTACTAGATATCAAAAGCAGTCAATTATGCTGAAATAAGAAAATATATTTTAAGTAAGTAGGTACCTATAGATTACTCATTTGAAATTATAAAGTAGGTACTATTAAACACGCTTACTGCGGCGTTATTCACCACAATACAGACGAAAACATTTGTTCCATACATTTTGATCGTATTCGGGTGCAGATTTACGAGTATAGTCAGTTTCAATTTTTACGTTAACTAACCAAATACATTTAGTCTACGTATTTGTCAAGTATGGGAAGTTAAATAGCGTCGTTTACCATATGTAACTGGAAAGTAACTGGTATGTAACTGGTATGTAACTGGTATGTAACTGGTATGTAACTGGTATGTAACTGGTATGTAACTGGTATGTAACTGGTATGTAACTGGTATGTAACTGGTATGTAACTGGTATGTAACTGGTATGTAACTGGTATGTAACTGGTATGTAACTGGTATGTAACTGGTATGTAACTGGTATGTAACTGTATGTAACTAGTATGTAACTGGTATGTAACTGGTATGTAACTGGTATGTTACTCGTAATTATGTTGCTAGTAGGCGCATGTCTCGCGCGCAAATTTTGATTTTTCTACACTGCGCGGTTAAACCGACGGGTAAAGGTCAACACGAGCTAGATAACATAATCTTTCAGAGTAGTGTTTACATAAAATTAACTTCGTTTTATCAGTTTCATACTTCCTAGAATGTTCTCTAGATGTAAATTAAGTAGTTCTCTGTTTCAGTGTTTCATAGTTCGAGTCATCGTTTTTTTTCAGATGGTCTTTTACTCGTGTCAACACGAATACCTATTTCCATAGTCACGTGTTATTGAGGCAACGCAATTTCAGTTTCAGCGATTAGGTACGGTTACCACATGTTTGGTGTATGTTTCATAAGCTCAATATTTCCGTAATCAAAATATTCGATAAAATAATAATGTAATAATAATATGACTATATGTTGACGATAACGCTCAGTCATTGTATACAAATTAAATAAAAACGGCAATACCTAACTATACTATACCGTATAAATTGAATGAATTGAAGTCATTTATGATAGGTTAGGTTTTCACGCGATTCATCTTCGTTTAACTAAAGTTAGAACCTATTAAGTAGGATGATTATTATAATTGAATTTGTATAGGAAACTTATGATAATTAATGAAGTCAACAATTAACTTTTTGAAAATAAATATGACTAAGGAATTTTGGAAAATTATTTCAGTTCAGTAATGCCTGAATACAAGGTGTTGTTTAACAAAAGTAGAAGGCAAGAGTAGAATGGATCACACTAATTGTTATAATAGGTAGGTTATTTTTCTCAATGAAAATTCTTTGTATCTTGTCTATCTAATACGTTAAAGTACGTAAAGTACGTATACGTTAAAGTTATAACAACAAAACTATCTTTAACAATAACAGATATATTTTATAATATTTTATTAAAATAAAAAATATCTTGCCATATCAATTTATTACAATACAAATTAGTTGAGGTGTCTGAAGTTTACACTTTGTATAATATGTTTTTGAGAATGTAAAGTAACAACTTACAGGTACGATTCGATTTCAATCGGAAGAAAGATGTCAGCATTGACCGACAATCGAAGTCACGTGGGTGGGAGATACTCAAAAAACTAGGTTAAATATTGACATTTAAGTACTACTTCATCATCTGCCTTACCTTATCCCATTATCTGGGGTCGGCTTTAAGCACAATCTTTATCGCTATTATTCTATCATTTACCCTTTTCACGTCTGACACACTCCCTTTTAAATCGCTATCTACAACAATCCCTACCCCGTTACGTTTTCCATCCCTACCACAATAATATAGCTTGTACCCTTCTCCAATCTCTCTTGCCTTTGACCCTTTCCATTTTGTCTCCTGTAGGCAAGCTATATTTATTCTCCTTCTCTTTAATAAATCTGCTATTTCCGCACCTTTTCCAGTCATACTTCCCACATTCAGGCTTCCCATTCTTAACTTTTTCTCCTGGACTTGCTTCTTACGTCGCGCCCGTCCAGGAAAGCGCGACAACCCTTGTCCACTTCCCACAGTCGCCGGGTGCTGCAACTGCGCGTCGCCTCGGGGGGACGCCCTAACCCTATCACTCTCATTTCGATACATACTTTAAAGACATACAAGGTTTTGGCATGGTTTTTTATGACCGGCCGCCAACCAGACGTCAACCCTTCTCGGGAGTGAGCAGTAGCCCAGCTAACTCGGGCTTAGGATGCCATACGCATCGCCATCCTAGAGTGCTGTCCTGCTTCCGACAGTACTCAGCCCAGACAAGCCCTCCTCCGGTGTGGCACCAGAGTACTGCCTCGTCTGGACTACCGTATGCACGGTATTTGTGCTGGATTTTGTCGCCTTCTACGACACGCTACTAGTCCAGCTTGCGGTGGGGAATACTTATATTCTTACTCCGTCCCCACATTTAAGTACTACTTACGAGCTAGAAATAGCAGTTTCGAAACGTAAATTTATTTTTATACGTTATTTATGTAAATATAAGATGCACTTCACTTCCCGATGTCACTATGAGTTTTTCGCTTGATACTTAGAATTATTAAACCAATATTAGATATCCCATTCAGAAGAAGAGGTAGGTATCTTCATGCTTTATTTATTCCACGACGAGGTTGGTAGGAGGTGTCCTAATTACGTCCACACTTGAACGTATTAGGTTGTAGGTAATTGTAATAGGAGACGAGTCTATTACCAACGCTTCCAGACTCCGCGCATCCTATTTAAAGTTATACCACTAAGATCTTATTCACCAAGAGGAAGGAAAACATCGTTTGTAAACTGGTTGTCAGTAAAGGTAAATATGAAAAGAATCCCAGAGAAGTTAGTTCTCTGGGAAAAACCTAATTTTAATTTTTGAAACAATTTGTCATGGCTAGGTATCAAATTTAACGTAGGTCTCTAACGCAAAACCCAACGCGTATTGTTATATGCGTAGATTCACAAAGACTCATTACTTTTCTTTCTTTTCCTTAAGCTCAGATGAACAAATATCAAACCATAGGTCTATGAATTAAGTACCTAAAGAGTCCATGTATAAATACACCTACCAGAAGAAACGATGTACCTACTTAAAATATGTAGAGACGTATACTATTATTCAAGGTATATTGATTAGCGACTGTATACTAAATTAACAAACACAATACAATACAAAATAACAGTTGATCGTGTCCTCATTATTTTTTAGCGGCGAGAGCTCTTTTCAACGTTCTGTTTTTTAACAAAAAAATGAGGGTATTACAAAATGACGCCTAGTCATCATAGTTTATTCAATGGTTTTCTTTTTAACTGGGACACGTTTACTTAACTGTGCAGAAATGAAAGTAGACGCACATTAACATTAGATATCTACTTCCTACTATTCGAAAATGTGTTATGAAATACTTTTATTGATTTTTAAAAATTAAATTAATTGATCTTACATTTTATTTTTGGTTCACACAATATTCCATCCGATCGTTATTTTTCGTAATAAAGTCCGCGGAACACGCGACAGTCGATCGGAACTACGCACCACGTCCGCGCTACACTCGCTACACTCAACTACTGAGTAGTCAGAGATTGTTCACTCGGTTGTATGCAGCCACGACCCAAACAAACGAGCACTGTGCGGAATCACGGCCGCTGAAGCATCCTTATTGTATCCTCTTGGGTGATAATAATATAAAAAAATCTTTCATAATTACGTAGCTACTTTAATTTGTTGTTGTTTTCGTTGATAAAAAATTAGGTCTATTACTGGGCTGGCTGGCTAGTATTACATAACTGGGCATCGAGTCTCTTGACAATTGTCCATTGCGAAACCACTGATCTCTCAGGTAGAAAAGAGAAGAATTTACGAAGATAGGTCTGTACGTAAATTCGTCATTGTAAATAGCAAATTCCTGGCGGTCGGCGTGTTATCAGCCAGAGGACTGCTAATAGATAGCCGATTGGCAATTATTAGGAGACTCGAGGCCCTGGTTGGTTGATCACGTGAATGAGTCACGTGTATTGCCAGATAGTGTGTCTTGTACGTATAATTCCAAATTGACGAGCGCCTGTCACAGTCCTAATTTTAAAACTTTCAAACAAAAATATAGTTGACTAGCTTTTCCCCGCGACTTCGACCGCGTTAATTTTAATTAAAAAAAAATCGGATTTCTGCAACCGGATCCCGGACCACGTATCTCGGATCCCGTTTCCCGTTTTTATCGGATCCTGGCTCCCGTTTGCTGGATCCCGTATCCCGGATATCCCGGATCTCGTATCCCGGTTGCCGGATCCCGTGTCCGGGATATCCCGGATCCCGTATTCCGCATAAAAAGAAACCTCCACACGAATTTTCATCATCCTAACTTCAAAAATGACGAACTTCCATACAAAATTAAATCCCCTATTTTTTTAAATTCGTAATATCTTTTGAATGGAATGTCCGATCTAAATAATTCAAAAAGTAATCTACAGGTTTTAAAATAGTCTCAAATACGAAATGATTTATTTGGATAAGGATTAATACTAAGGTATGGATAACATGGTCTGATTTTGGTCGGCATTTCTATCAACTTTTAAAATGTAAAAGTAGTTATAGTAACGTAACTACAATAGTTGGGCATATGGTATCGCGATTTTTTTTGAAGATATTAATATGTGCTTTAATATTGTAGAACATTTTTTATTCTATCATCAATAGTTTCCGCAGCGCATGCGATGAAAGACATCTTATGGCTAATTTTTTTACACCTTGGGTTACATTATTGAAGTTTAGAAGGGATCCCTAATTTTTTTCTAGTAATAAATATAGCCTTTGTTACTCAGCGATAATGTAGCATGCTAATGGTGAAAGAATTTTTGAAATCGGTCCATTCGTTTTTGAGTTTACTCATTACAAACATCCATACAAACATACAAAAATACAAATCTTCTCTCTTTATAATATTAGTGTAGATGTAGATGTAGAAGTGTAGATAAGAATATATTGTACCTACAAGACAAAAAATATTATATTTAAGTTATCCGTATTTCTTTTCCAATGCAAGTATTAGTCATGACCTTTTTTCAAACCGGTTTAATTATTATCCTTGGTTAAAAAAAACAAAAAAATATTACCCTAACCTACCTGAGAAGGTTGCGGCGATGTTATTTCATCGAAAATCACAATGTAAAAATAAAAAATAACCAGGCAGGTAAACATTTGAAACAACAACGGAAGGGCTAGGTACTTATTACGTAAGAAATACCCAATTGCACCATCAACATTTTTTCTTCTCCCTATTGTGTGTACCTGAGCATAATAATATTTTTTTGTAGACCGTCCTCTCAATCTTGAAATTAATTAAACAGTGTGATTGAATTTCATTGTAATGTATTGATATTATTATTTTAGCAGATATGGTACCTAATAACATTGCATACACCAGACTTGTACTCAGCGCACCAAGACATGCAGTGAAATTTACATATTTATCGCACTCGCAATTCGACATAGGCATTTTGATGCGTATTATTCTCCAGTAGATGAGCCGTTGGCAATACCGACATCTTTTCCACTTTATTTCCCGAGAACGTCTGATCCGTACTGTGTCCATGGACTCCGTTTACTAGGACATACTATTTTGGACGGTCACATATCTCCCTATTTTTGGTAATATCATTGTCATGGTGATGCTTTTAGCTTCAACGGGGAGAAATATTTGCAAAGAGTAGGTACCTATTTAAAATTATCTACTTATTATAATGGGTAGGTACTATAATAGTTTCATTTTAAAGCGGTAACTTACATTAAATCTTTTATAGGAAAACTTAAAATTGTTTCGAATTGCAGGGTCAAAAAGCGTATCACCTTCACTGCAAGGTATAAAAAATACAATTCATTACCTTAGCAATGAAAAATTTTTGGTCACTTAATACTTTTGATTGTTTTATTACCTTAGGACTTCCTGAAAACTCCGACTTCGAGAGCGTTGCTAACCTAGATGTTAAGTAAGATCTACGTTTATTTATATTAATCGACTATACAGGGTGAATTTTTCAAGTGTGCGTGGATGGCCAAATCCGAAACTATGAGGAATAGCGAAAAGTATTCAAAGGAGTCTCGGGGCCGATTTTGATGAAAACTAAAACTGCATCATTGGATTTTGTAAAAAAAAAAAAGTCCGTAGCCAGGAGTCGAACTATGTAATTGATTTTGAAAAAAAACCACATGCTATATTATGACACCATTCCATAGTGTCACTGATAAGGAACGTAAATTAAAAAAAAAATTGAACATAATTTTGAACAAGGTACCACGAACGTAAATAGTATTATAAGATCCTTGCAAGGTACTGATAATATGTATGATTTATGAAAGACATAACTTCAAAATATGGAGCAGTTTATTAAAATCCAACACTTTCCTCAAGTTTACCGTATGACATTACTTTCCAGAATTCGTTCCTTATCAGCGATACTATCGAATCGTGTAATAATACAGTGTGTAGTTATTTTTTTCAAAATCAACTGGTTTGATTCCTGGCTACGAATATTATATTTTCAAAAATCCAATAATGCAGTTTTAGTTTTCATCAAAATAGGTCCCGAGACTCCTTTGAGTACTTTTCGCTATTCCTCATAGTTTCGGATTAGGCCATCCACGCACACTTGAAAAATTCACCCTGTATACCCTGTAGATGTATAATAATTATAACAAAAACAATATGTATAAGTAGGTAGGTAGGGAATAGGAATTGCACATCTACATAAAACGTACCAGTTCAGTTTTTTTTTGGAACCTTTATTAAACTCAGTGATATTTATATCCTTACTACTTAAGGCTGCCATACACGCGCGAAATTCTGGTCTAAATCCGACGTATTAAAATATAGTTGTAGAAAACAACATTCTAACAGGTTTTCCGTTATTGGCCTGTTACCACACGTCGGGCACTATTATTGGTTTTCCGCCCGTAGGTATAGCTTACCGACAATATGGCCCCATATAAAAAGTACCTACCATGCCGGCTGGAAATTCTCATACCTCCCAGTGTAGGAGAGCTTTAATGAAAATACTGCATATATTTTTTTCCCGGCATGCATTCATCCAAACCGGTTACAGTGGTCAATGACACCACCAGTAACCTGTTTTGAGGCTTGCCATTGCGATAACATATTCTTTGCAATAAAACATGTACCTAACTAGCACAATTATTTATGTAATAAAATACTTCAGTAATTATCGAAGTACTTGGGTAGACTGAAAGTATATTTGAAAAAAAAAACTACGAAAGTATTCGGTCTGTAGCAATTGTAGACAAAAATCTGAATATTTCCGCGTTTTATTGGGATATTATGGATATTCTTAGAAAAGAAAGATATAGATAGAAAAAAAAAGATAGTTATAAAGGTACAGTCTATCAGCTAAATACTACCTACCTACATCTTTATTTGTTAGAATTTTATCAATTATTTACTCGACTCGGTCTATCATTACTTTGTTGTTTTATTATAGTACTGATAACAATGACTAAATTAACATATAGGTATCATGTGATATTGTTATCCGCCGCGCCATCCCGTTTCCGATGTAATGGAATGACTAACAAAAAAACAAAGGTCAAGTGCATGAGTCCATACATCTGTTGGAACTATAGATTACATTAGTATTTAGGTACGAAAAATTATACAGCGCCCCTATCGACCATCCGAGGAACAAATAATTTGCGCTAGAAATATTTTACTTAGCCGTTACCGACTAGCGAATCCTTTTAAACGTGTCGTTAACTCATGGTAGTAAGCAATTGACGAAAATGTACGTCTTTTGTTAATAAAAGTATTTTTAATTGGTATGTATAGTAAAGTAGTATGTTTTGTAAATTATAATTGTTATTACGTCATCAGAGCATTGTTATTCAGAGCGAGTTGATCTTGACATATTTTGATAAAATTACTGAAGTGACGTCATTATACAATATGGGTAGTAAATCAAATGAACATTGCGAATATTTGGCAGCTGATTAGAAATCTTTTCTGGCCAATAATAGAACTAGCCAGCAATATTGGCAACCATATTGGCCAACGTGTAGAGGACCCTTAATGTTTTATGGTATGTACGATCACCATATCTGATCGGGTGACTATAATAATAGAATTTATACCTCGTAAGTTCAATGATTAAATCGATCGAATACTTTCGATCGATTTAATCATTGAACTTACATCAGCATCGTGTGTTGCGATACTTCGCAACACACGATGCAAATTTAAATTGCTATTGTAAACTCTTGATGAACTTCGCGCCACTGTTAATTAAATTCAATGACACGAAGGTCACAGAAGACAATACACCGTGAAAATGTTTACACAAGAGAACGTTTTAATTACAATGAATTTCAGAAAAATACAATTAAGGTTAGACAACAGTCCATGGAAATAAAGCACAAAAGATGCAATTGGTACCTACTTAAAGGTGGTCGGCGGCTTATTTTGAAGGACAGCCTTCGATGTGTAAAGCGCTAAAGCCGCCGACACCAACCCACCGACATGTCGGCGGCTTCAGTAGGTATTTAGTGCGCTTTTGACTACACTTGACTAAATCCATTGCCATTTTGCTCGTGGTGTGTCCGACAGACTCTGACATGGCTTAACGACTGACTCACTTGACACAATCATCACTTTATCATTGCAAAAACTAGGCATTTGGGACAAAGGAGGATTGTCGTGCGCTTCACGCTGCTACGGGGAACATTTATAGTGGAACAGCGATATGTGATTCTTATTGTTTGATATTGGAAGCCAAGATAGCTAAAACTATATTATCATAATTAGTAATGGGTTTCCGTAACGAATTTAGTTGAGAATGCAGATTTATAGAGCTAAGAAATCCATAACATACAGTGCAAAAATGTTTGCTCTACGACAAAAATTGACGAAGTGGTGACCAAATTACTAGCGAAGTTCGCGCGCGGTTATTGTGACGTCATTTGAGCCACACGTGCTTTGAAATCAACGGCGGCGGCGCGGGTCGGCGCTGGTACAGCGCGCCTTCAATCCGACGGTCCTGTGACGTCACACGCACATGCCGTACATTATAAAAAATGTGTTAAAAAATCGCAACGGATGGACCGAATACGATGATTTCAAAATTATATTGATAAGAAAGCTTAGTTTTAACTATAGTGTTGTTTATGAGTTGATTTGTTGACCTAGTAATTTTGATTGATTCTCATTGTTTTTGACGAACGTTTGGCGTTGGGCGCCGAAATCGCATCGTTTGTTCGTACGATTGTTGCCAATTAGGACGACGCCAAGTCCGGCGATATTTATTTATCATAAAATTAGCAATTTACCTACCATAAGGTTGGGTTAGTTATTATTGAATTGTGTCGAGCAGACGATGTCTCGTGTCGTTAACCTACATTATGTACGGTGTAGGTACGTTATTTTGCGGTTTTCACTATGAACAACTGCCTATTCATATTTGTTGTTATACGATAGAGGAGGGTTTTAGTAAAGTAAGTAAAGTTCCTACTATACTTCTCCCACTCCCCTTCAGAATGGCAGCGTGCGAGCGATACCTTTTGGCATTACAAGAATCTATAGGCTACGGTAAAACTTATTATCAGGCGGGCCGTACGCTAATAATAATAATATCCTAGGACATTTTAACACACGGCTACCTGAACCCAAACTAAGCAGAGCTTGTACTATGGAAACCAGATAACTGATATTACTACATATACCTACCTACTACTTTTTTATTTGTAAATACATACTTAATATACATATACACTCAGACTCGGGACATACGGACATGTTCATGCACACAAATGCATTTCCCGGGTAGAAATCGAACCTACGACCTGCAGCGTGAAAGGCGCCATCACGCCAACCACGCCATCGGGCCCGTCGGTCGTTTGTCGCCATAGTTGTATAAAAAAGTATCCAATGCTTGGTATGGTCCCAAACTAAGCAACGCTTGTATTATGGGTACCGTACAATGTACTGGGGGCAATCATCATCAATCAATCACTCATCATCATCATCAATCATCATCATCGGTCAATCAATCATCAAATGCAATCGATGAGAAACGGAACCAACTATCAATTCAACTAAAAGGGACGTTTATAGGTACTTATAATAATTCGCGTGATCTTATTAAGTACTCGAAACGTCAGATGGGTGATGTTTATTTTCAATAAATTCCTGATTAGCTTATCATGCTATTGACTGTCCCAGTATGCGAACTTTAATTGATAATGTTTTACATCCGGAAGGTGGAACAAAGTTCAATTAGTTTATTTGCTATTAGCTATTAGTACTACCAATAACACATACTAATTTAACAGGAAGCATGTAAAGCAAAACGGTTACTCTATTACAAATTTCAATGGCTGCGTCCACAAGAGGTGAGCGGCGCACCCAAGCAATCTTTTTATGACATTTACGTGGTTAGACGACAATTTATTTACTTATTTTTTATATAATTAGAACCACAGATTTAGGAGCTACAGATGGAGCGCATAGAACACGAAAGTGAAGCCACCAAAGCAAATACAAAACAAAAAAGCGAATACAATCTCGCCCTATAACTACACAACTTTACACGCACACAAATGTATGTTTCCCTAGTGCCGCTCCTAGTTGTCACGCACACATATAATGCTACCTGGCTTCACTTCGTTTGTTGTCAAGACTACATCTGTCAACTTCTCTAATCTGTGATTAGAACGGTCTCAGACCAGTTACACCAATTATCATTAAACAAATTGTAGAAAACACAATGAGTTAAAAATAAACACGAAGTAATAAAAATAAATATAAAAAACCGGCCAAATGCGTGTCGGGCTCGCACATAAAGGGTTCCGTACCACCGTGGAATAAAAACATCAAAAATATCAAGTTTCTTGTATGGGGACCCCCTTTATTTTAAAATTTTATTTTATTTTTAGTATTTTGGCGGCAACAGAAATACACATTCTGTGAAAATTTCAACTCTCTACCTATTACGGCTCGTGAGATACAGCCCGCTGACAGACAGACGGACGGACAGACGGACAGCGTAGGCTTAGTAATAGGGTCCCGTTGGCACCCTATGGGTACGGAACCCTAAAAAGCATATACTCAATCATACGTCCGGTCCTTCAAGTTTCCTTCTCCAAGGTCTCGTCTACCTCTATTCCAAAATTCATCAAAATTGGTACAGCGGTTTAGTCTTGAAAAGGTAACAGACAGACGGAGTAGCTTTCGCATTTATAATATTAAAGGAAGAACATCATTATATTAGTATAAAAAAATAAATAAAACTATTACCAGCGTTGTGACCTTTTTAATTTTACACCGTGATGATAATTGCGGCTTCCGCACTGATGACATTGTGTCCAATAATACTGATTAGTATTAATTAATTGTTCCTATTACTAATTGGGGCAGTATGCTCCTGGATGCCACACTTTAGTCCCGAACTCGTTATAGTCATCACGGAAAAGTCCATAAAGTGGCTTCTGTGTTGCTGAATTTTATATGTGTTTTAATTCAAAATGAAGTGGCTTTTCTATGTGATAGTTTTTGTGTACATGTTCTATAGAACAGGTTAGTAGCGCAAAGACATAAAAATGTAGAAGATTTATTTTTTTGTAAAAACGTTTTTTTTTTCGATAAAATTACAACTAATACTGTGGCCGATATAATTGTTTATCCTCTTTAAGTTATTATGAATTAACTACAAAAAAATACAGGTTATATTTTATCCATAGATTGCGGATAAATTCGCGCGCGCGCGGTGTGCTCTCGTGGAAACCAATCATTAATTTAAGTTTTTATCCGTATTTTGTCACAAAAATCCCGGTCAAGTGCCTAGCGGACCACGTATGGTGTGCATAAGGTTCTGTAGACTTCACGGGTTTGTGTTTGGCTGCCTAGGATTTCTGAGAGTTTTATAAATCATCAGTGTCAGATTGGTCCGGGCGAATGGACGGACTGAATTATTTTGTAAGGGTTCCTCGTAGAAACTACGGAACACTAGAACTTGACTACATTGTCGATAATTTTAGTTAATATGTCCTTAATTTAGGAGAATTTGATAATACGTAATTTATTTATTTACAGTTTACGGAAAAACAACGGAAAATACCTTAACAGTGGAAGTAGTGAATCGTGGCGAGAAAGATTACTTCAGCGTCAAAGATGACATTACTATGAGCTGTAAAGCGTCGAACAAGAACGAAAAGGTACTTAAATTAAATACAAGGAACTTCTGGTAAATAAGAGGTTAAGAAAAGATTGACATATCAGAGGACTAACAGTCCTATTTTTTTATCAATGTGCTCGCGACTTCGTACGCGTAAATTTTGGAAAAATATTATTATCCGGAACCTTTATTAAAATGTAGCCTAAGTTACTCATTGTAACATCAGCTATCTGCCAGTGAAAGTCCGGTCAAAATGGGTACAGCCGTTTCGGAGATTACCCAGAACAAAAATCCAGGCAGACAGAAAAAAATGGCTTTTGTTAATAGTATCGTACTATGTACTTTCATATTAATTTAGTAAAAAGCTGATATTTTGACATTACAAACAGACACTTCAATTTTATTTAATTGTATAGATTTTTGTTCTATAAACAGCGCGTAATCTTCAGAAGACGGTAGGAGGACATGGATTCCATCTTCAATAGGTTCTTAGGCTCACCCAATTTGTTTATCAGGTGGAGTGGATAAACCCAAGCGGTGAAGTAGTCACGCACGTGACGAGCAATCGTGTGTTCGTCCAGGAACACTTGAGAGGGAAGTCTCCAGCGCTGGTGCTGACTATCTCCGGCGCAGAGGCCGCGGACTCAGGAGTCTACAGCTGCCGAGCTGGAGAACTGATGAAGAATGTGTCTTTATGTGTAATGGGTTAGTATGAGATTGTTATTTGAAACCGAGAATGATCTCTCTCCCGAAGTCTTTCTTTTGCAGTAGACCATGGGGTTCTTCAAAGGGCATGTTTACAGGGGGGTTACTCCGAAATACGTCGCTGACGGATCGTCCGAAGTACGGATTCGATTTACGATCAAAACAATGTCAAATCGTAGAGAAAAACGAAAGAAGAAATGTCAAATCACGACAATCCGTCAGCCGAAACGTTAGGTTCGTATTTCGGAGTAGGCCAGCAGGTCTCTAAAACGTCGGTGCCGCGTCTGCTCCCCTTAAGTTGCAGGTGTCCTGGTCGGCTGCTTCCACTTACCATCAGGTGGACCGTCTACCGTAGTACTTTATAAAAAACTACTAGGAGCCCAGTCCAAGTATTTTCTACGGTTTTAGAATCAACTGGAAATAGCAGAGGCCCTACTCTTTTACAGCGAAAACGAAATTTCGGACGAAATTCGCGTATTTCCTACTACGTTTCTAATTGATTTCGACATTTCTTACGAACGAAAATTGTTGACGTTTAGATTCGACGACGATGAAGACGTCAAACAATTTTCGTTCGTAAGAAATGTCGGACGGAATCAATGAGAAACGTAGTAGGAAATACGCGAATTTCGTCCGAAATTTCGTTTTCGTTTGTAAAAGAGTAGGCCCTCAAGCGCGGATAAAGGTCTTCGTCTTCGTCTAAGTACAGGGTTGCATTTCACCTATCTTTCAGAATAAAACGATCTAAACAATTTGATGGGTATATCTTTCTACAGGTAGTAAAGACCTTATGACGATTTAAACATTTTGAATTTGTTCAAAATAAAATGCTTCGGTCGTGAGTCAAGGGGGGGGGGGATTGCACCATTAAGTAAATAAGGTACTTGGACTGCGCATACGGCGAATTTCAGGGGACGAGTGGTCCAACCAGTTTATTGGATGGTATTTGTAGATAGTGGGTCCGAGGTACAAGTGTATGGCTGTCTAAATACACTTAACTAGTTGCCTAATATATGTATTTTTTATTCGGTAACAAGAAATATTGAAATTTAAATAACTAAGTCATCGACACGACATAACATTAACGCAAACAGTCTGAGGATTTTTAAAGTAGTAGTAAAACAAGCATAGACAATTTTAGTTATGTACAGCCAGCAGCAATACATAAAATTGAAATTTCTTACGTGTTTCCGAATTATCACACATGATATATTATAATAATTATAATTAGCCCTTTTAAAGTCCCACTCCTAAGCACGGGTCGCCCCTTAATGCGAGGGGATTCAGCCCCACTACAGGGTGAATTTGAAATCATGGGCATTCTTTTAAACGGTGATTCTACACATAATTCAGAATATTTAGGGAATATTAATAAACAAATCAATTGACAAAAAATTATTACCCGGGTAAGGTATAAGGGCCACCGCAGACTTGCTACTTTTAGCATCGGCGACGGGCGATTTTGCGACTGTATCGATGCTGCGTCGCGTTTCTTCGAGCGCGAACGAGCGAGACGCAGCATCAAAATCGCCGATCGCCGATGCTAAAAGTAGCAAGTCTGCGGAGGCCCTAACAGTTAACTGGTTTGCTTATTTGCTTACTCGAGCAATATTTTTTTATCAATAGATTTTGTTTTATTTTCCCAATATATTCTGAATCATGTGTAGAGTCATAGTTTAAAAGGATGCTCATGACTTCATATTCATCCTGTATACCTATGATTACAGAGAAAAATACTCACCTCTATTATTTGTTATATAACAAGCATAGTAATAACATTTGAATCAATTATTAATATTTTTTTCTTATTTGTTTTTCTTTTTCTTCATAGACCCTGTGGAGTTCGTAGAACCTACAACCAAAGTGATAATGGATTTAGGACGTTCCATGACGCTGACATGCCCAGCTAAAGGAGATCCGGAACCCAAGTTTTCATGGCACAAAAACCTGGAACCCATTTCAGGTAATACAGGGTGTAAGTGACAGCCCTCCACATACTGACAGGGTGAATTCATGACCTTATTTTGAATCATATTCCACTAGAAATTTTCTTCGGAAAATTGTTTTTTTGAATCTTTTTTTTCAGTTACAATTCCTTTATTTCAATGTACAATTACATTATCGGTACGCAGCATTCCATTTCTGTAAATAAAACAGCTAAAGTAAAAAAAAACCAGCAGTGGATGTTGAACTCGTCTTAAGAACAACGCGTGAATGACGTGGTACGAGCGCGTTCGACGGCAAGCATTGACCCTGTGGCAGGGAGGGCGGTCGTTGGCTACGTGCGTTTTGCCACGGTAACGATACATTGCGTATAAGCTAATAAAACAAACCGAGTTTATTGGGGTACCATGAAGTTCCTGAACTAATTTCATGTAGCGATCATCTTAGTATAACATACTGAAGTCACCCCATCAGTATGTGGAGGGCTGTCCATTACACCCGTTATATTTTTTAAACGACAGATAAATGCATTTCTTAACTAACATGGTATGGCGCAATTGATTTTTGGTTAATAAGATATTGTACTTTATTAACTTACCCATTTTATTGGTGGTAGAATCAAGCTGTAACCAATTGACTGGAGCTCATATACGGACTGGCTCGACCGGGGTAGTACCCTCTCACAGATATATATATATATATATATATATATATATATATATATATATATATATATATATATATATATATATATAACGTCACGACTTTTATCCCCATTCGGGGGGTAGTCAGAGGCTTGAGTGGCCATACACCACCACATTGTGGAGGTATTAAGCCAACTCAAAGCCCACGTTTCACCAGATAGTCAGAACCCAACGTCTCTCACAGAATATCGACGTAAAGCAGTTATTACAGCTGCGTCTCGTACGATGAATGAGAGAGACCGAAGCCCAAACCACCCCCCTCTCCTCCCTCCACCCCACTCCCCTTCAAGTCAGCAACGGTCGGTTGATATTGCAAGCATCTATAGGCTACGGTAACTTCTTAACATCAGGTGGGCCGTACGTTTGTTTGACACCTCAGTGCTATAAGAAAATGTACACCCTTGTACATACAAAGGAACATAGTCCCACCGAGCCTTTTACTCGGCTCGTTTTTTGTGCTACAGTGATCCTTCTTTTTATTGTACCTACCTAAAGTTTCATGGTAAGTGATTGTTTAATACACAACAATAATAATACAACCGAGGCATCTACCTAAATGAATCAACAATATGTTTGTTGTTGTCTGAATCATTCAATAAAATACTCAGAGGATGTTATGTCACCTTTGGAATAAACAAAGATTTAAGGGTTTTTGTTTATGGTCACATAAAGTGTTAATAATTATTATAATTAGCACGCGGTTGTTAAAAGATATGTTGAAGGTACTTACTGTGTGTGAAATTCGGTCTTTCGGACTGGGGTTTTGATAATATTCTTGTCCTTTGGTAGTCCCATAGCAGAGTGGGGCAAAATTTAATTGCAATTAAGTAATTGCAAATTGCATGTGGTGTCACAATTAACAATTAATTTTGATTTGTTTGTCAATCGCGAACAAATCACAATTAATTGTTAATTGTGACATCACCTGCAATTTGCAATTAATTAATCGCAATTAAATTTTGCCCAACTCTGTCCCATAGGCCTCATCCAAGGATTTTTATGTTTTTCGCCTTTCACATCTTCTGCTTATTATGCAATCTTGGTACTTTTTAGTTTGTCCGCTATTTTGCTAATTGTTCTTCTGATATGGTTCGGCTCGACACTTATTTTAGTGCCTTAGGTGGAAAGAATACTATTATAGTACATATTCAATTACACAAAATTGAGAACTAGGGCTTACTAGGGCTAGCTATAGTCTCAATTTGAATTTAAAAAGGTGCAATTCAAGTTGGTGCGCTTCGAGGAAATCTTTAAAATCTTCAGAGGTTGGGTACTTAAGTACCTACTGGTTATTATGCTGTTTTCATTTTGCATACATCATTTGTTTCACCTTGACAGGAAAAGTCCAGATACTCAATACAAAACAGTGCCCAATGATTATAATGTAGGTTCTAAGACTGGACATAGGTATTACCAGAATTTCTGATGTTTCACTTTTATTTTAATAATTTGAAACTTCCTTGTTAGGCTTTTCCTATCAAGTCAATTGCCGTCTGTCCTGCACGACCGCACTAGTGGACTTAAAATAACAAAGAGTTATTATATATTTTAATTTATTGCAGTCGCATCTTTTTATACGCCTATAATAAAAATAATCCCTTATGAACCATGGCCCTTTATATCACATTCGTAGATATCTTTATTGCGGTGAATTCGACGTATTCCGAGCACGTTTGGGTTCAATTGTTTTTTTATGTTAGTTATGCAGGTAATGTACTGCAACCGAAAAAAACCGTGCAATTGCACGCCGGATTAAAAAAACCGGACAAGTGCAAGTGGTACACGCGCCCTGAGGGTTCCGTACAAAGTTATAAGGAGTTGAATTTTCGAAAACGTAGAATATTATTGTTTATTTGTGAGAGTAGTATAAATATACCTACTAATTTTCATATCTCTAGTTTTACACGAAATGGGACTTCCATACAAACTTTCACCCTTTATTTTACCCCCTTAGTGGTGGTATTTTTCACATGCTTTCTATGCTCTTCTTATACGCTATATAAAAGGTACCTACGGTTAATATTTCATGTTCCTAACACCCGCGGTTTGGGCTGTGCACATTTTGGCAGACGGACAGACAGGCCAAATGGTGCCGTTTTTTCCTTTTGAGGTACAGAACCCTAAAACACTTGAATGTTGTTTCGAGTAAATTAGTAAACACATCATTAAGGACCCTTCTCATGTTATGGACAGCTCAACGACAATTACATTGTGGATTTTATTTCTTATTCAACTTACGTGACCAGACCAGAAAATACATTTGGCTTTGGTAGGGACAAACTGAATAATATCTACATTCTTTAAAATATTTGCAGAAGGTTCTTCCCACATTCAGACGTATGAATGACATCCGAGCAAAAAGATAAGAGTTATATCTCTTAAAAAAAAAACTAGTGTCTATGATCTTTTCCTCATACCAGGGGGCTTACCACGACCTCTTATCGGGATTCAATTATAGGAACGTTTTAACGTTTCAGCGACTTTTTGTGCAATGACGTACCTTATTGTCATGACAATAAGAAACGTCATTAGACGTGTCTACAACATGCACATGCCGCGCGAGGCTGCTCACCCACATGCCTCGCGAGGCACGACGTTTGCCTCAGTCGCATGCCGCGCGAGGCAAATGGCGAGGCAACTGACACTCTAGACAGGGAAAGGTATACCCGATCAATCAGTTTGACACGTTTGACATCGTTCTGTCTCACGACTGCCAAACTAGGCGAGGCAAATGTGAGTGCTCAGGTGAGGCAGGGCGCGCATTTGCCTCACGTGAGGCAAGTCAAACTTGGCAAGGAAAATTTTCCTCGCGCGGCATGTGACACTTCTGGACGTACCTATTGCACAATAAGTCGCTGAAACGTTAAAACAATACTGCTATAAGAGGTGGTGGTAGGGCCCCAGGTCCTCGTCTAATATCCATCACTGTGAGTTTGGTACCTACTACAGAGGACGTAAAGTATAAGGTACATTTGCATGCGGAAACTGCAAATTTGTCATTTCAATCAATGCTTATTTATTACACTGATCATTATTTATGCTGGATAGATTTAATGAGCCTTTTGATATCTGTCACAAATAGATAGTTGTAAAGACCCTTAACTCTATATGTAGGACTAGGTATAAGTATTTCTATCGTAAAGAAAATATCACTCCTCCGACATATGGTGTGTGATATAGGTACCTAAATGTTTTTTAATTACGACGATCGACATCCGGTATATAAAAAAAACAAACAAATACAATAATATTACGAAACGCAAACACTGTTTAGGTCATTGTATTTTTTATTCCCGTTTGATGGTGTCATTGAACATAATTATAATTGATAAAATAAAATAAAATACACGAGGCAAGTTTTGCTACATTTTTTGTAACGATCTATACTTTACTTATTATAATATTACTAGCTTTTCCCCGCGACTTCTTCCGCGTTGAATTTAAATTTAAAAAATATCGGATCTCTGATCCCGGATCCCGTAGCCCGGATATCCCGGCTCTCGTATCCCGGATCCTGTATCCCGGATATCCCGGATCCCAAAAAATATAGCCTATGTTACTCAGGGATAATGTAGCATTCTAATGGTGAAAGAATTTTTGAAAAAGGTCCAGTAGTTTTTGAGTTTACTCTTTACAAACATCCAAACATACAAATCTTTTCTCTTTATAATAATTAGTATAGATAAATGAGAAACTAAGTCTGTCGGTCTATCTGTTACGTTTTGACGACTAAACCGTCAAACCAATTTTGATATAGAGATAGACAAGACCTTGGATAATGACATAGGCTACTTTTGTGATGCGAGTGTAAAACATGCAGGGGTGAAAAGGGGATGAAAGTTTGTATGGAAGGCCAAACATTTCTCAAGTTTTTTTATTTATTTAATTAGTATGGAGAAAGCTTAGGGAACAAAATAGGCCACTTGAAGGACAAGTTATATGTAGACAAAGTCACGGACACCAGCTAGTAATAATAATAAATTGTATTTTTATTTCGTAGACTCGTGACTTATGCACTGAAAAAATATACAGCGTGTAACATATACCTCTTTATATCTTTATATTAAGTTAAATCCCAGGTTTACAAGTTTTTGAGCGTTTTCCGCATAAACGTAAACAAGTTACGTCAGTGTTTTCTATCACTGTTTTGGTCTTAAAATCCGATCCCTATTTATTTTTTTGTGACTATGGTGGCAAACATGACTACGGCCCGAACTGAAGGGGAATGGGACAGCGGGAGAAGGGAGGGGGATCGAGGGAGAGGGGGAGATTGCTCTTCCAGCTCTTTCACTCGTCGTACGAAACGCAGCTGTAAAGGTTGGCACTCATCTATAAACTCGGCACCCGACCAGCACCGCATCGCCGCTCAGCGTCCACTCGTTGTCGTCAGGTGGTCCGACGCTGCTTTTACACCATAAATGTCACGTGATCACCCAGTGGACCGCGCGTGGTCAACGAGTGAACGCCGCGTGGTCAGCGCGTGATCCACTTATTTCCTGTTCAGTTAGTGGATGCCGACCGACGAGGCGGTGTTGGTCGGGTGCCGAGTTGATAGATGAGTGCCAAACTTTATACCTGCTTAACGCGGATCTTGATCTATAGGGTGGTACCCCGGTCGAGCCAGCCCGTATATGAGCAACTTGGCTCTACCATCAACTTTCTTTTCCAGATGAGGCCAGCTCAAAATACAGAATCATGCAGACGCAGTACACCACGGATGGGTACGAAGGCCAGCTGACATTGATGTCGTTGCAACCCGAAGACAGTGGTGTCTACACCTGCGAAGCCTTACAAATGAGCCCTAATAATGATGCTTGCGCCCTTGTGAATTTTCTGAATATCACATTAAATGTTAGACGTAAGTACGATAATGAAAATAGTCTAAAAAAAGTGCCCCACACTTTCTGGATTTAGATGAGTATCAGTAAAAAAGGCCCCTGAAGACTTGTACGAGAATGAAATCAAACGATTGCCTTGCGATCGTGTTACTTGTTTTGGGACCACACCATAGATGCGTTTGTTTGACGATAAAAAAGTTAACGAGAAGATTTTTTTGTGTGCCTTTCTCTCCAGTCTTTGTCTGTCTTCTAAGAATGATGATAGTTGGATATTTTTCATTAGCAAATATTAGTGCAGTAAAATAGTATCAAAATGTGACGGCTTCGAGTCGGCTTCCACGAGACAGGGTAGTCCTAGTGTGGAAGCCATACCTATGTACCTATATCATTACTCACTTAAATTTCTCCAACCCTATTATATTACCAGCTTTTAGAATCGACTTGAAAGTTCAAAATTCAATTTAGTTTACTTAGATATGTACTTACATAATGTACCTATCTAAAGGGGTTATTACACTTAACTAAATTTCGGCAACTTAATTTAGTCGTTACTGAATTTAGGCAAGAGTAATCGCATTCAGCAAGCTATTCAGAAGCTAGAATAGTTTAAATATTTAGAAGCTTCTGAATTTAGGTTTCTAAATTTAGCCAAGTGTAATAAGCTCTTAAGTAAACTAAATTGAATTGAATTTTTTTTAATTGTGAGTTTCCATTACAGATGGACCTATATTCGATGACAACGATACGGTGGTATACACCCAGAGTTATAGCGTGTAAGTCTATTATTAGACATAGTTATTCACCCACTAATAATTTAAAGATTTATCTAACTATGTGATTTTATTAAGGTTCACTCATATTAATCTGTGTACTTTACCTTAGTCATCTTCACGAAGATTACAAAAAACGGCTGTAAAAACATTTCATTGTTAATATTTTCCGTATTTTTTGTTGATCGCCGTCGTGAAGGGAACTTATGGACTCCGTTGATATCACCTCCTACATGTAGGTAGCTTATGAAACCTTTTAGGGGGCAAAAAACGTGTTATTTTATCAAGTAGCTCTTATTTATCATAACCATACACCTATTGTAACAAAAACCGTATGAAGCAGGTGCCAAGTGTCGTTTGTGAATATATTTTTTTTCACAAATAAACTTTTAATTGATTATGTTAAGGTTATGGCGGAGGGATGTTGAGGAGGTATTTAAGGTAACAATATGAAGATTGGGCGTATTATTTTGAGTAGCGATAACAGACTTGAGTCGCGACATCGAATTTTCATTGATAAACATCTATCAGAAAAGGGGCCATCCATTAATTACGTCACACGAATTTCATGATTTTAGACCCCTCCCCCCCTTGTCACAGCTGGTCACATTTGCGAGACTCCCCATTTGTGTGACGTCACATATTTTTTATAATTTACAGAAATGTTCAAAAAATTTCGTTAAAATTCAAATTTCAGTTTAAATACTTAGATATTATATTAGATTTTTAAATGTCACGTCACAAAACTTAGGACCCCTCCCACCCCCTTGTCACACAATGTCACATTTCGTCGACCCCCTCCCCCTTTACGTGTGACGTAATTAATGGATGGCCCCAAATGGCCTCGAGTCTGCTAGCATTTAACCTATGGAAAACCACTGGTCTCTTAATATTATTTATGTGAATTCTTTATTATAAATCGTAAATTCTTGGCATTTGGCCACCTGTTAGCAGTTTTCTGACCGACAATATGCTGACCGCCATGAATTTACGATTTACAACGAAGAATTCACAAAGATAATATTACAAGTAACTGTAGCCTAGAACATGTTGGGCTAGCAAACAGAAGGTCCCAGGTTCGATCACCGGTGGGGCATGCACCAATGGATGAATTTTAATCTATGTGCATAATTTACAGTTCGCTTACGGTGATGGAAAACATCGTGATGAAACCCTCCTATCCCTAGGGATTAGGTTCCTAATAGTCAGTTCCTGTATACACGGCGACAAGGTTTACCACCTGTCACTTTGGGTTTTGACTATCTGGTGAAACGTGGGCTTTGAGTTGGTTAATACCTCCATAATGTGGTGGTGTATGGCCACTCAAGCCTCTGACTACCCACGAATGGGGATAAACGTCGTGACGTATATGTTATGTTATGTAATATCTGATACCAGTGGTTTCGCAATGGATAATTGTTAGAAGACTCGGGGCCGAAATGTTTGAATATTCGCTCGGCTCACGTCCGAAGAAATGATTTTATTACTTTTTTTTTTATTGGACTGCGGTGGCAAAAAAGCATACGGCCCGCCTGATGTTAAGCAGTTACCGTAGCCTATAGATGCTTACAATACCAAAGGCATTGCTCGCACATTGCCGACCTGAAGGGGAGTGGGATGGAGGGAGGGGGGTGGGCTTACGGCTCTCTCACTCATCGTACGAAACGCAGCTGTAATAGCTGCTTTACGCCGATCTTCTGTGAGGGGGTGGTACTACCCCGGTCGAGCCAGCCCGTTTATGAGCTGCAGTCAATTGGCTACAGCTTGGCTTGACCTTTAAAATGAATGTTATTCCTTCTAGTGTTGAACTAAGATGTTTGGCAAACGCTTACCCAGCTCCTACGTACAAATGGTACAAAGAAGATAAAGATATCAGCTACAAACTAGAAGGAAAACTTGAGGTCTCCGACGACAGAAACGAGAGTGTGTTGGTGGTGAACCCAGGGACCAGTTTTGGGCAGAAGTTCAGATGCGAAGCGTCCAACAAGTTTGGCACTGCTGACAAACATTTTACGTTGGCAAAGATTGAAAAACCTGCAAAACCGAGTGCGGTAGGTTATAATCAGTGACAATTTATTTTCTATAGTATAAGACAATGTTGATATCCATGTCTGTCTGTTTGTCCTCTTAGTTCATCTAAACTACGCAACGGTTTTTTATACGGTTTACACTATCATTTAAAGATGTTTTATGTATAAAAATATATTATGATGTCACCTGTCACGTTAGGTTCTGACTATCTGGTGAAACGTGGGCTTTGAGTTGGCTTAATACCTCCACATTGTGGTGGTAACTCAAGCCTCTGACTACCCCCGAATGGGGATAAAAGTCGTGACGTTATATTTTATTTATTTTTATTTATCTGAAGTTCTACCTATAATTAAATTTATGAGTAGTAGAAGAAAGCCGTGCGTAGTTAGGGCGCTATTTAAATAAACCGTCCCCCCTAAATGGAATTTAGAGAAGGTTTAAAATAAGTTTGACGAACAATTGGTGCAGAGGTTCGAGCATAGGCCGCTCGGCTCACTGCATTTTGTGGTTGCGGGTTCGATTCCCGCCAGAGTAAAAATTACGTAAAAGGCCTTTGCATAATTTGCCCTGGTCTGGGTGTTACTGGTATCACCCTCAGTTCATTGTATCGTAGCCTTAGTACATCCGTTGCTTAGTTTGGGATCATACAGTTGGTGTGTGCGTGCACTTACAATAACAATACCATGACAAAGCACTTTCTTGTTCTTAAAAATGCTTTGTAATCAGTAACGGACCAATCATTCCAAAATCGGGGTTAAGTAAGTTTTTTAAACGGAGACAAACCAGTCATATACATATCTAGACCAAATTAAACGGACCCATTCTTTTCTAGACGTCAGTCAATTTTGTGTTGGGTTTAAAGATTTTTTTATTTTTATCTCATAAGAACAGAGTTCACTTATACGAGATTATAATTAAACAATAAAAAGTAACTTATTTATATTATGCTAGTGTTAGTAGAAGTTAGTAGACGTGATGTTGTGGCTATCATATGATTTTTTTATACGGATTTTTATTTAACTGACATGAATTTGGTTCAATTCATTAGTTATTCATTGGTTACTGTAACAGTAGTTAACGGTACTCATTTGATTTTTAATCACAGATAACTTATAAGAACGCTACTGATAACGCGATAGAGTTCAGCGTGGTTTGGAACAGCAAAAAATCATTTCCAGTCGACGGTAAGTTCATATTTCGCTTCTTTTTTATAGGACTGAGATGGCAAACAAGCGTTCGACCCGCCTGATGTTATGCAGTTACCGTAGCCCAGGGGTTCCCAATCTTTTTCAGCCCGCGACGCAGTTACAAATTTAGTATTTTGTCACGGCGCCCTACCCTTACTAGCTATTTCAAAAAGATACAGTCGAGAGAAATAGGTACCTACAATAATACTAGGTTAGGTAGATAGGAACAAAAATTAAAACATCTACAATATGAAATTGAGTTTTTTTAGTATCAACGGTTTTCAATCGCATACGCATACGGTTTCAAGGTACTTTTCGGCGAGTGAGTGACTGCGACGTGCGCGACTTGAGTAGGTAGGTACCTATTGTCTTTACCGATGCGAGCGCTCAAAAAAGGTACCCGCGAATATTTGTGGTTTCGGATAATGATAGATAGAGGATCGACTCACGGCGCCCCTCTTTACTTTCTACGGCGCACTAGGGCGCCGCGGCGCACAGTTTGGGAACCCCTGCGTAGCCTAAAGATGTTTGCAATACCAAAGGCATTGCTCTCACTTTGCCGACCTAAAGGGGAGAGGGAAGGAGGGAGGGGAAGGAGGGGGTGTTGGGCTTCCGGCTCTCTCACTCATCGTATGAAACGCAGCTGTAATAGCTGCTTTACGCCGATCTTCTGTGAGAGGGTGGTACTACACCGGTCGAGCCAGCCCGTATATGAGCTGCAGTCAATTGGCTACAGCTGGGCTCTACCACCTTCAAAATAATAATGAATAATAGTTTAAACGTTTTTAACTAGCTATATGCCCGATGGGATAACCTTACAAACTTTCAGGCCATATTTAACATATGGATTTTTAGAAATAGGTACTTTCTTATCTTACCTAAGAGAACTAAAGTACTAAAATAAGAAATTCCTCTGAAAGATCTCATGTTTTTACACCGAGCTTTTAGGCTTTTTGCGTGCGTTATCTATCAGTCAGTTGTATTTTTTATTATTGGCCGTTAGCCTTACATCTTATGTAAGCAATGCTGATGATTGTAGTTTATTAAGGTAGTTGCGCCAGGCGTATTGTATATTGCGGGTTACTGAACTTGCATGGTTGATGGCTTTGGTAGGTCCCTTATATTACCACAGCTGGTGGTATGATTTTATTCATGGTTTCTACAGATAATGTTTTGTACATGGATTTCAAAATAAATGGCCATGGAACTATTACCTTATTTTTATTTTACAGATTTTCACATTCAATATGTCAAGGGTCAGCCCAATAAACGACCCAAAGAAACGACTTGGAGGCAAAGTAAGCAAGTGCGATATGCACCAGAAGGAGACATTTCAGATTTGGAAGGTAAACCAATGGTTATTTCCGTGAAGCAGAGTTTCTCGCCCACTAAAGGTCGTAGAGCCAAGTTGTAGCCAATTGATTGCAGCTCATATACGGGCTGGCTCGACCGGGGTAGTACCACCCTCTCACGGAAGATCGGCGTAAAGTAGCTATTACAGCTGCGTTTCGTACGATGAGTGGGAGAGCCGAAAGCCCAACCCCCTCCCTCCCCCTCCCTCCATCCCACTCCCCTTCAGGTCGGCAATGTGCGAGCAATGCCCTTTGGTATTGTAAGCATCTATTGGCTACAGTAACTGCTTAACATCATGCGGGCCGCACGCTTTTTTACCACCGCAGACCTATAAAAAAAATAACTTCTCTTCTACGGGCGGTGTCCACAAATCGACGACTTGGTGTGCCTGTTATGTGTATTGAAGGGTGGAGGGCCGATTACTCCAGCCATCCTAGTTCCACTGGGAAGTTCCCCAGCCCACTACTTGCTACTTTAAAGCGCGCAGATACAAGCTACAGAAAGTAGGTAGCCGTCGACATTTCGACAGCTATTGCCGAACAACGTCACCGGCAGCGTCGACGAGCTGACGGCTAGCGTCGACCATTGTCGATGGCTTCAGTTGGCTTTGTCGACGGCAAAGTGCCGCTCGTGTGTTTGCGGCCTTAGTCTCTATGATATCCCACTCCAATGTGGCACCGCCCTGGTAGCGAAAATAATTCTGTATTCTCTTACCCCCTTATTCATCGACATTTTGGCCAGTTTGCAATGGTTTTGAGAAGCATTTTTAGGAACAAATGTGATTTTTAATTCCACTGCAGGTCGGTTATAACTTTCTATGAATAAGGGGGTTAGTCTTTAAGTTTGGTGTAGGTAGCTACCTAGAAAAAGTCTATGTCAATTGATCTCATATTACCTAAAAGTGCTTTAACTTACAACTTTTTGACAGATGTAACGGTCACATTAGAGGAATTAGAGGAAGAAACTGACTACTGGATCAGGGTACGAGCAGTCAATTACGCGGGTAATTCTGCATGGTCGGACCCCATCGCTGCTTCAACCATCGCCAAGATCATAGCGACCACCGAGACTACAGAGGAGAACACGACGTCCGCGGATGAGATACCTGCCAAAGATGCGATCACTACGGGGTATAGCGATCCTACGGTCTACGGTATATTCTTCGCTGGTGGCATTCTGGTTGTAGCTGTAGTTTGCATGTTCGCTATGAGAATGGTTAAGTAGGGGGGGGGGGGAGTAGGGAGGGGGGCTTCTAATTTTATTAATACAGGATGAAATTGATTTCGATGGCCAAATTGTTTGACATTCAGTAACTAAATCATAATAAAAATAAAAAAGTTGTAACAAAACATACTGATTTAATAGCTTGACACTATGTCACGTCTTTTCATATGTTACTCAGTATTTCCACACGGTATTTGTCGTGTCCTTTTCTTCTTCATTCATAAAGTGAATTCTACGTAATACGTAATTAGAACATCTACGTGGGGTAATTTAATTAATATTTTTATTTTGTTTGAGTGTTTAAGTGACATCACAGCTCAATTTATATTACATGGTGATTGCTCTGCATGGTGAAGTTTGGCTAATGAATTCAATTTCATCCTGTATTTTATGGCAGTTATTAGGCGATAGAACCGTTTTCAGATCAATACCGGTAGATAGATGAAATTGACCACGACTTCATCTCCTACAGAGAAATTGATGCTAAATTATTCGTCATAGATTAATTTTTGGTTTCCGCGAGGACGCTCCAACTAGATGCCTGCGCACTAGTAAATGCGGCAGCAGGTACTACGCGGGAGACGGCGTACTTTAGTACATTTAACAGCAATCAATGTATAAAACTGACGTGCCGCGACGATACGTTGGTGTTGGGAACGATCTAGTTAAAGCGCGCTCGCGAAACTCCATGAATCTATGTTGTTCGTCTAATACGGACGCGTTCTCATTCACATAACAAGAAACCGTGTGTTATATAACCTATTATAAATTAATTCGGTTTCCTTTTAAAAAGTGTGGGGCTTTGCCATGTGAATGAGGTTTGGATGTCATTTGTAACAAGCGTTTCTTTAATAGCTGCGTTAAAAAGTGTATAATATGTACTATGACTGTGTCATTCCCACTAACATAGCACGTACTTATAGCCATATGACTAGATGTATGTAATTTCATCCATGTTTACATATTATTAATGTTGACTTATCTTTTGGTTATTAAAGTTTATACATATAACATAACCTTACTTAGTATTTATTCCACAAAAAAATACATTTAATTAAAAGTAAAAGTAATAAATATGATTTATTTGGTTGTTATTGTTAAAACCATTTGTTTTGTAAAGAGATCATGTTGTTTAGTTACTTGATGATCTCAGTTTTACCTGACAAAATGGTGGCCATCCATAGTACAAATGTTGCTTAGTTTGGGGCCATACAGTTGGTGTGGTCTGGCAATATTTTTTATTTAATTATTCAAAGTGTTATATCCTTACAGCAATTAAGTAAGTGCATAAATTCTTATAAGGATATGAGAATTAACCAACAATAAATAACCCAATAGGTACAAAAAAACATCAAAGGTTTATAAACCACTTTTATTAGAGGCAGAAACACCAGTGTGATTAACGTAACAATTAGTGTATATGAAACTCAGCCGACAATGGAATGTATTAACACGTATCGTAAGAGCCAGAATCGTGAACAATTTATGTTAAAACGGCAATAAACATTTTATAAAACAATCATTTTCTTTAACTACTTATAAATTTTCGTGTTCGCTTTTAAGTTCATGAATTACAATTTACTTAGTAGGCTTTTATACAAGTCATTTCACCGAATTTATAGAGATTTTTATCCAGTTTACAATGGATTTACAAATCATTTTTAGGAACAAAAGTGATTTGTAATGCCAGTGCAAGTCGATAACTTTCTATAAATTTGGGGGATTATGTTTAATGATACGAAGCTTTTTAAGCTATTTTGCAAATATTCAACATTATACTTATGAAAAGAGCGCGCTTTATTTATAGCAACCCGTCAATTTGCACCGTGTTTCAATGACGATAAGGTACAATACGCAAAATTTTAAAGATTGACTTATATCTTGCTCTTTTCAAGGCAAATCTATCTATGTTTTCTTTTCACCAATAAAAAGAAAAAGGGAAAATATAATAGAACATCAGTCTTCCTGCGACGTACTAAATTGGCTGTTATTAAATTGACCGATATTGTGTATAATTACTTTAGTTATCAAGTAAAGTACGCAAATAAGTAAGGCAATGTAACTAATTTCTGAATAAAATAGTACCTGCACAAATATTGTCATCAAGTTATAATTTTAGGGATTCAATGTTACCAACATTAAAAATTAATCACTTATTCTAAAACTGAACCACAGTAGGTAACTTAAAAATATAGCTTAACATAACTACCCATACGTAAGTGCATGTGTCAGTTCCGGATATACATACATACTTAATTATTATGTAATTTTGGAGTTAAGTACATAAAGCTGCCTACATCAATTGGACAAAGACTTTGGTTTTTTATGAGACTAACGGCTACTAACGTACGGCCCGCCTTATGTTAAGCAGTTATCGCAGGCTATATATGCTAGCAATACCAAAGGCATTGCTCGGACGTTGCTCACCTGAAGGGAAGTGGGACAGAGGGATGGAGGGGAAGGGGGTTGAGCTTCCGGTTGTCTCACTCATCGTGCGAAACACAGCTGTAATAGCTACTTTACGCCGATATTCTGTGAGACGGTGGTACTACCCCGGTCGAGCCGGTCCATTAGTCAATCGGCTACAGCTTTGCTCTACCAGAAATAAATTGTCATTCCTTAAGCCGACAATTTTCTACATCGCTATGATGTATTTAGCATAACAGAGATACCTAACTCCAAAAATACACAAAACCTTACATGCAATAACTTAAAACTACAGTCATTATATCATAATGTCAAAGCTATATAACGTAATTATTTATATTTACAACATTTTAATTTAACGGTATCTACAAATAAAACTCAGCGGCAAGCGAAATTTTCGAGTTAGATTCTCTTGCTCATAAAACGAATTTACCAAAGCGAACTTGTGCTTTAAATAAATTGCCATTTTGAAAACCGTTCATATAATAATATATATCCTGAATAAATATATAACCAATCACAAAAAACTTATTAACATGTCTTGCGCGTATAAAAAAAAGGTATATTCGTATATAGCAAATTACTTGTCAGAACGTGGGCTTTGAGTTGGTGAATACCTCCACAATGTGGTGGTGTATGGCCACTCAAGCCTCTGACTACCCCCGAATGGGGATAAAAGTCGTGACGTTATATTTTTATATTATTTTTTTGTCAGAAGTTATCAACAATTTTAAAATATTCATAACACAAATCTCTAAACTTTGTTTCAATATCAAATATGTTCTAATCTAATTTACAACTTCAGGCCATTGTTTAAATATTTGTTAAGAGATGAACACTTAATGTTAATTCATTAATAGACAATTATAATTTTAAATTAAATAATATTATCTATCTACATTAGTTTGGAATGTCATGGGGACAAGAATGTTAAATTATAAATATTAAAAATATATTCTTAACATTGGATTTCTTTGGCTTATATCAAAATTTGGCATTATTAAGTAACAAACGTACATATATAAAATATAAATTAATATGTAATAAATATTTATTCCAGTCATATTATCTACACATTGATCGGTATAGAAAAAAAACTAATAGGTAGGAAACATTCGTCTTCAAAATTTATTGATCCTAAATCAAATAACTTACGGCACCCAAACTTGAAAAACATGAAATTAATGTTCCCCACGCCATTGCGTAGTCAGTTTAGTGGAGAAGCATGAATAGGATAAGTTGGGAAAACAAAACGGCAGTGGCCGCGAGTCTAACAGCATTGTCAGTGGTGGCGGGGTTGGGGGTCACGTCCACCCAGTCGGACGACCCCGCGGCGTTGCGCGAGCACACCCGCACGTGGTAAGTAGTGGTGTTGCTCAATGGTCCGATAGTGAAGATAGTATCTGTAGAGGTATAACAATCATGTAAGTCAATAATAACAACAAAAATAGTTTCAGGAGGGCATGCAGGTTTGTTTTTTTCCACCAGGTTGCGCTACATTGCGTTGGAATGGGTGACTATATAGTACGTTTTTTTATACTTGTCCTATTTGGTAAGCAAAGATGGCGTCCAGCAGGGCTATTGCGTAACTTTTTGTCGGATGAACGAAACCAATTGAAACATTGACAAAAAAGTTACGCAATCGCCCCGCTGGACGCCATTTTTGCTTAGCAAATAGGACAAGTATAAAAAACGTACTATAGATACTAGAGTGTGTGTGCCCCAAAGAATGTTATTATAACAACGGTCTATATTAGGTGCAGCCATTATAAGGGCTTTAATGCTGTAAACTTGCTGGTTGGTCTTAGCCAAACGTGGGTTTTGTAAGTTGCGACCAAAATTTTACCATCCATCCATCGCAGCATACCTATATGGTAAATAAATGATAGACTATCTATCACTTATACTTACCGTTACCCGAATTGGTATCCACTGGGTATTCCGTTGCCGCATCCCAGTCTGCAGGATAACCTTCTTTATCAGGAACGTATTGGATAGTATACCCTGAAAACAGAGACAGGTTATAACCGTCAAAGTATGTACGTAAAATTTGTTACAAAGCATACAGGGTCGGCTAATTTTAATGTGATAGCACATAAATTGTAGAGTGATAAATAAAGGGATATTATTTTCGTTTATCTATATTCTTAGAACACTTGTCAACACAAAACAAGCTTGATTCTCAGTACATTTTGAATGGGGCGGAATTGGTAGGTTTATTATTTTGTTAAAAATATCGCAAGGTTATCGCATCGCATAGTTAGTCAGAAATTTAACAATACTTACCAAGAACAGTTAGATTCTCAGGATCATCAGCTATCTCATCCTCATAGTTGAAGTTGCAAGAAGAACAGGTAACGTTGAACGTCAGAGAGGTGCTATTGCGATGGATGAGGCTAACCTGTAAAATATTTTAAAATTTGTAAATTATCTTACACCTTGAACGAGGACGTAAAACCGAACACGAGGTTGTGGACAAGTGATTTTGTTCTTGTTAGAGCAGTTAGTTTATACCAAGAACTTTGCAAATGACAATAGTGAAGTTATAACAAAAGGATTTCAGCTCTCGGTTCGTACGACCACGAAAGTCTAGGCAAAAGAACTGCAATCCGGCTGCAAAATTGTAGGATCAGAATCGTGAATTTTTGTTACCAAAGGAAATTTCTTCTTCTCGAAAATCTACTTTCGAGAACTTTTCATCGTATGGCGGTCGACTTGTCGGCCAGAGGACTGCTGACCCATAAGGTGTCAACTACCAAGAATTTCCTATTGACTATGATGAATTCACGATAGGTTTTCATTGGTAAAAATAAAAGTAGTAATTGGATTTTCGTAAAATAAAGTAGTGATTGGATTTTCTAATTGGATTTTCATTGGTAAAAATAAAAGTAGATTTGGAGCCAAGTTCGGATGCAGTTCCACATCGACTGCTGCAGTCCGCTTGCATTTAGTGAGCAGTTTTGATGCATCAACTGCGCTAAATATTTACATTGTTCATTTTAGTGCACACGCGTATTTATATACCATTGGGTGCGTCTAAATGTGGCGAGTAGCTCGCCGAAACAAACAGTTTTGTCGTCTGACCATGTAGAAATAATGTGGTGTTATTATGGTGACAGATAGTGAGGCTCTAAGGGTCTACGCAGACTTGGTACTTTTAGCATCGGCGATCGGCGACTTAGTCGCTTTTCAGAAGCCCGATGCAGCGACTGGACGCTACACCCCGCACACTTAAAAACGCCGCAGCGACTGTGTCGCTTTTCGGAAGCTCGATGCAGCGACTGAACGCTACACCCTGCACACTTGCGGATGCCGGTCGCAGCGATTTTTCATGTGGACTACAGGCTTCCGGATCAGCATCGGAACAATCGCTGCGTCCGATCGCAGGAAGTCGTAAAATCGCGATGATGCATCGATGCAGTCGCAAAATCGCCGATCGCTGATGCTAAAAGTAGCAAGTCTGCGGAGGCCCTAAATTGTGTGTTGTAACATCTTGTTCTGTACCTATTCATTCATTTGAAACTGCACCCAAATTGTGACTTTGCAGCCGGATTGCAGTCTGTATGCAACTTCTCTGAAGGTACTTACATGATCCGGTGGCATAGGCTTGGATCCCAGAGATACGTCGAAGATGATAGACACGCTGCCCCGCTCATTCTTGGCCGTGCATTTGTACTCGCCGATATAACTCTCATTGTACAACCTCAGTACTAATACGGAGCTGGTGCGGTCTTCCGATGTGATGACCTGGAAAAAAATTCTGATGGTAATCTATCCTACTTTACCTACCTACTTACTTTATCTAAATTATTGAATTGGAGCTTAGGGAACCTCTTTCCATTTCAGGAATTTATATCAGTAGGTATTATCATCAGCCTATTGCTCACAATTGGATTAACCAATCAAAGTTAAGGCATAATTTGTGTGACGGGTGAATAAAATTGGGTGACAAATCATATTATTTGGATGACAGTTGATTATAGCCTAATAAAAGTAAATATTCCTTGACGCCCGCCCCAGTGGTAGAAATGTAATGTAGTACGTCCAAATAGGGGATCAAGTGACTTTTTAACAAAAAATAGTTGTTTTGTGGTTTGGCTCAAGTTTGTCAACGCCATTATATTTCATAGTGTTCATATCAGAGTGTATAGAGGTCCTTATTCTACATATATGCTGTGAGTCATGCTTACCATGTCAGTATTAGTGATGGGATCGCCATCCATGCTGTCATGACGTCGGCGCCATGTGTATACTGGTAAGGGATTGGCAATAGCCGCACACGTGATGTTTTTACTGAAAAACAAAGAAAAATTATAGGAATACACTATTACATAGGGTATAACTACTAAACTACTACTGTGAACTAGCCACAGTTTTATTAGAAGAACGTAATAAAAGTCGGTTATCATTTCCTATTGTCAGCGTTTAGTGAATTCAACTGGGGGCGATCCGAGTGACACCTAGACCAGGGGGCTTACCACGACCTCTTATCGCGATTCAATTATAGGAACGCTTTAACGTTTCAGCGAATTTTTGTGCAATGACGTACCTTATTGTCATGACAATAAGAAACGTCGTTGCACAAAAAGTCGCTGAAACGTTAAAACAATACTGCTATAAGAGGTGGTGGTAGGGCCCCAGGGTAAATTATAAAAGGCCGTTTTCGAAATTTGCCTCTGACGGGAATCGAACCCGCAACCACCCGATGCAGTGAGCCGAGCGGTCTACGCTCGAACCTCTGCCCCAAGTCGCCGTTCGGGCTACACAAATAAATTACTTACGTGTTATTCAGAATACCATAAATTTCTTCAGTTCTGTACATGTTGTTGGATGTTTCATAAAACGATTGTGTCGTATTGTATAAAACAGGTTTATCTGAAAAAAATAATTAAAGGTTTCATTGATCAAAATTGAAATTTTTCACGTTGTTATATTATGTACTGTAATTTTTACTGTTGGAAAATGTATTTTGGAAGCTTCATGTGACTGAAATGTCTAAATCGGATTAGTAAAAAAACACTAGAAAAAAATATTTGAAATTTTATAGTTGTGACCAGTAAATTGTCAGAATTTAGCCACTATTTTAGGCAACAATTAACATGTTAAACAATCTTACGTGCAACTGTTAGATGGACCACTTTCTCTGTATAATGTGAGAGCACCTTCTGCGTCACTTTGCAGAAGTAAACACCAACATCGGCATGATTCAAATCTTTAATTACTAAGGATTTGTCATCCCGGACTATGTACTTCTTGGGCTGCCCCAGATCTGAAATATATTTGAATCAAAATTATTCCTCTTCTTATACAGGGTGAAATCGAAATCGTGGGCATTATTTTAAAATATGACTCAACAAATGATTCAGAATATTTTGGGAAAACAAATAATAAAATCTATTGATAAAAAAATATTGATCGGGTAAGCAAATAAGCAAACCATTTAACTGTTATACCTCACCTGGGTAATAAATTTTTATCAATTGATTTGTTGATTAATATTCCCTAAATATTTTGAATCATGTGTAGAATCACCGTTTAATTAAAATATTGCCCATGATTTCGATTTCACCCAGTATAGTATGGTTAGTGGCCAACCTGGTGTCAGACATGTTCAAGCCGCCCGTAGGCCTCTGACAAGGCTCAACGACTGCTGCCTAGAAGACAACCACCGGGAACGACGTTTTACGTGCCCTCCAAAGCACGGATACACTCAGTTCAAATGCCACTAATTGGTCACCCATCAATGGCTGTCTTTGCCAAGCGTTGCTTAATCTCCGGTCGTTTACCGATCAAAGATTGCAGCTGGCTATGAGCGTCATCAAAATAAATAGGCACGTTTAACAATACTTTAATTTACAGTTCGCTGACGGTGAGGGAAAACATCGTGAGGAAACCTACCTATCCCTCGGGATTAGGTAATAGTCAGTTCCTGTATACACGGCGACAAGGTTCACCAACTGTCACGTTGGGTTCTGACTATCTGGTGAAACGTGGGCTTTGAGTTAGCTTAATACCTCCACAATGTGGTGGTGTATGGCCACTCAAGCTTCTGACCCCCATTGGGGATAAAAGTCGTGACGTCTATGTATGTATGTATGTAACAATACTAGCACGATCGCGCCTTGGAGGGTTCACAATTATCACATGAAGAGCATACCCATATACATCTTTAATATTGATCGCAGTAAGCGTGAGAAAACCCCATTTAATGTCTGTGCCGCATAGGTAGGTTAGATACAAAGGGAGCGAAAGGCAAATGAATTTGCTCTCTCGAGTATGTTTATAGGCATATACATAATCTGCTGGCTCCTAAAAGTCATGCTGCATCTCAAAGCAGGTTCCACGTTACTTTAAAACGCAAAACTAACTCGACGCACAATGTACCATCACGTACACAATGTACGTATCACAATGTATGGCGCATCACGGGTTAAGATCGCCAGCTACCGTAGCCAACTAATTCGTATTGAAATGTATGACAGGTAACACACCTAGAGACGTACTGACGACGTCAATGTCGCCATCAATACAAATTGTTTGGATACGTGGCCGGCGACGTCGCCACGGCATCCCGGTGTGTTATGGCTCTAAATATCGGTAAACAGCCGAATATAGGTACACTGGAAGCTGATTTCAGTACAAGAACATTGAGAGAAAAGCTTGGAAGAAAAATATAATAAATTACTATACAATAACCTTCAATTGGTGTTTGGTCTTTGTACCACATCACAACTGGTGGTGGGGTTCCCTTGGCTTCGCAAGAGAACATCACTTTGTCCCCTTCTGCGCCTTTAACATCTACGTTGGGTTTGGGTATAACCACTTTTTCTGAAAACATTAAATAAATATTTGTAAGTAATAGTAATAATATAATAATATCCTGGGACATTTGTTATACATGGCTACCTGATCCCAAACTAAGCAGAGCTTGTACTATGGAAACCAGATAACTGATATTACTACATATACTACCTTTTTTGTTTGTAAATACATACTTAATATACATATACACCCAGACTCGGGACATACAGACATGTTCATGCACACAAATGCATGACCCGGGTAGGAATCGAACCTACGACCTGCAGCGTGAAAGGCGCCACTACGCCAACCACGTCAACGGGCCCGTCGAAAAGTGTCATACTACTTGCACTAATATTATAAAGAGATAAAGTTTGTAAGTCTATATGTAGGCGGTTATATCTGGAACCTCTGATCCGATTCTGAAATTTATTTCACTGATAGGAAACCACAGTATCCCTGAGTGACATATGCTTTATATCGAATTACCACGTGGACGAAGTGGCGGGCAGTGACACTGTCGTACAACCCTCTTACAGAAGATCGGCGTAAAGTAGCTATTTTTGCGTTACGTACGATAAGTGAGACAGCTGGAAGCCTAACCGCCTTTCTTCTAGTGTCTGTGTCCCAGCGATGCCATTAGTATTGATAATATCTATAGGCTACGATAACTGTTTAGGTGCCGAGTTGCTTAGAAATTTAACTGCCACTGTAGCCTTTTGCTATTCTGACCGATCCTCTGATTGGGGTCCTTAACCATACCTGTATATAGTGGCCCTCCTACCAACCGTAAGGTTACTCTGATTGGTTAACTCAACCCGTATCTGAACAAAGAGATTTATTATAGTGGCCCCGCCCACCAATCGTTAGGTTATAAAAGAAGGCACACTATACCTGGCAACCCCTTACGAGGCGTCAGGGACCATCTACGGTAGGTCCTGCCACCAGAGCATACGCTCTAGTACTCATAATGTGAGTTGCACCGTGATCGCTCACTACCATTTATCCAGAATGGTACCGGAGCCGTGAGTCGCTCACCAGCCGCACTCCATGGAATGCTAACGGTTCAATCCCCGCTAGGGACGCCAGAGAAGCCAACTACCATTTATCCCTGATTGGTCAACACCCATACCTATTGCAAAAGAGATTTATTATAGTGGCCCCCCTACCAACCGTAAGGTTACAAGAAGGAGGCACACTATACCTGGCAACCCCTTACGAGGCGTCAGGGACCATCTACGGTAGGTCCTGCCGCCAGAGCATCCACTCTAGTACTCAACGTGTGAGTTGCACCGTGATCGCTCCCCTGATTGGTCAGTTAGAATCAACCGATGGTCGGTCGGAGTAGCAAAAAGCTACAGTGGCAGTTCAATGGATAAGCGACTCGGCGCCTATAGGCAGGGCCGTACACTGGTTCGCCGCCTAGTAATAATAATAATAACTGACCTCCAACAATGAATTCCTTGGTTTCACTCAAGTTCCCAGCTTTACAAGTCCAGTTCCCGTTGTCAGAGAGTTCAATCCTCGCTATAATGAGCGGCCTCAGCAAGCCATCTTTTTCCGTCTTGCGTTCTACGTATATCCTGTTATTACTGGCTGATCGTTCCTTGATAATGTCGTCCGAAGGCGAGTACCATTCAGGCTGAAAGCAGTTTATTTTCTGTTTGGTTACTCAGAAACTAAAGGTGATCTAGATCTAAACACATCTAGAACTGCCTCTCTAGCTCTCTAGACAAGTGGCTTCACTTCTTTTTGAAATGAGAATGCTTAAGAGCCGACCTAATATAATGCGCTCAGTGTATGAAAAAATCAACCTTATTTCAATGACCCAAAACTCTTTTTTAAACTCGATAAAAATTATGATCTCCTCTCCGAGCCGGTCTGTGTGAACGGACCCTAAAGGTGGGAGTTCGTTCAACGCGGCAAGACAGCAGACGTCAGTCGGTCCATATAAATTAAATGCGGTCTGCCGTCGCGGCACATGTCATCGCCACAATTTCTATGGACCGACTAACGTCTACTGTCTTGCCGCGTTGATCGAACTCCCACCTTAACACTCCCGTTCAGGTTGGCAACGTGCAAGCAATGCCTTTGACTTTTTGAATTTGACTCAGTTTACCGCCGGATATAGAAAAATAACTTTCTTACCTCAGTAAGATTTGTGGTTTTACAAAATATAGCTCTGTGGTCGCCAACGTTGAACACTGTCGACTTGGCCATGATAGTCAGTGATGGCTCTGTGCTGTCCTCTGGCCGGACTGAAAAGTAAACAAAAGCCTTCACAGTACTTATACACTTACATAAGAAGATAAACTACCACATACCTAAGGAAAACGTTTCTCATACAATTAGGTACCTAGACCTAAACTGACTGACTGTATTTTTGTATGAGACACGCATCTTAAATTAATGAATTCGTGCAATGCAACCTACAATACATTTTTTCAGAATCTATTAAGGAAATGGGAAGTGTGAGATAGATCTAAGCCCCCTTCCCCTCCCCCCAAAGTTCCGTTTTGAAAGCCCACAGGAAAGGCTCAGGAAGATTCAGTAGTAGACGTCTTGTGGCTGAAAATGATGCATAAGAATGGGGTCGATTTGACCTCTTCCTTCCCCTAAAGGTCCACCAAAGACTCTCACAGGAAAGGCCAGTACCTAGTGGAAGTGTTGTATCTGACGGTGCATCAGAATGAAGTGGATCTCATATTTGTATCTGTCATGCATCTGATAACATTCAGTATATATGCGTTTATATGCATTTAACAATACACACAGAACATTCGTCAGTATGATAATTAATGTGTTTGTCTCGAGGGAAACGTTTTAATTAAATTAACATGTCGCGTGTAGAGTTCCCATATAAAGTTCAATGACCGAAGCGGTTTGACATCAAAAACAATACTGTGTAGCTACGACTACGAATAGGAGAAGGCCGTAGTCTAGTTGGTAAAACGCTCAGTAGATCGACGCGCTAAGTCAGTTCGGCTCGGTCGGACCTTGGATGGATGACCGAATTATAGCATCCGACCTCCGCCGTGCTTCGGTGGGCACGTCAAGCTGGTGGTCCCAGGCGTCATTCTTACATCTGTGACAGTCGTTAAAGGTAGTCTGTAGAAGCCTGAAAAATCGGACAAAAATGGTCTCACCCTTCGTTTGCCGATAGGTCTCGGAGGGCACATGGCAATCGCTCCGTATAAATATCAGTAATCAGCAAATTCAGGGTGGACTGAAAGCCGACCCCATCCAATGGGACAAGATACGACTAGTACGATGGTACGATGAAAGAAAATCCGAAGTTTAGCGAACTTAAACCACAATTTAGACCAGACTCATTACGAGTTTTCTTCAACGAGTATTAGTAGTTAAATCGCTTTAAAAGTGAGCCATTTTTTGTTTGACGAATGCCGGTAGCAGATGGTCTTCAGCTTCCGAGCGAGCGCTGAGCTTTTAAGGCGATCAACTAACTCATGCGTTGAGCAGTATAGTTTAATTACCGCTGGCAGCAAATAAGTGCTGGGAAAGAAGATTAAAATATACAAAAAACCGGCCAAGTGCGAGTCGGACTCGCGCACGAAGGGTTCCGTACCATTCTATAAAAACGGCAATCATGTCTGTTGTATGGGAACCCCACTTAAATATTTTTTTATTCTGTTTTAGTATTTGTTGTTACAGCGGCAACAGAAATACAAATTTTATTCTGACTTTTCGGATAGTTTTGATAAAATCTATTGCACAATTCGAAATTGTATCCATAAAGGGCTATGGTAACTAAAGAGTGCACAGTATGTGCCAGCATTCAAGTCAATATTGATAAACACATTATCTATTTGAGTATAACCCGTTCTGGTAACAACACGAGGAAGTTTTGAATTTAAACCAATATGGTCAAAATATTTTTTTAAAGGTGCATTCTCATTAAATTCCAGTAAGTCTACATTAAAATCCCCGCACACTATAGTCGGAGGCAACGGGAGTATTCTGCCATCAAATATGACACTATGAAAGCAATACAACAATTTCCAATCGATCGAAACCTAGAGATAACGCAAAACTTGTCAATAGCAGGCGAATTTTGGTCGTGACTATATTGCGATCTGAAAAACGAAACCATAGCGCGATCTAGGAGCTCATCTAGCGTCATCTAGTTGTGCGTAGCGGTACTATTATTTTATATATTATGAGGTTCTTATTTTATATTATCTTTGTTATAGCAACAATTATTTACTCTTTGCCACCTCACTCCCATAAAAAAAAACTGCTCAACATCAGGCGGGCTGTACGCTTTTTTGCCACCTCAGTCCCATAATTGTTAGTACACACCTGCAATAATAGGTACATAAAGTACACAAATAAATAAATACACATTCTGTGAAAAACTATTACAACGCCATCTATAGTTCTAATACTCTGTGCTTGAAACTCCGAATGCATTTGAAACTTGATTTACAAATATGTTTACGTACGTACACAATGTATTTGCACAAATCAGTTTAGTGTTAACATTATTTTAATTTAAGCTGTGGGCGACAAAAAAAAATGCGAATTACTCAAAAAAAAAAAAACAACTCATAGTAAGATTCGAACCTAATACCCACATACACGTGGACTAACGCCTTAACCATACGGCTAAGATGATCTCTAGTATTGCACTCGAATTATTATACTACTTATGACACTGTAATGCCAATGATATCATAACAAAGTTAGATGGCGCTACTTTGACTGGTACTATTAATTTAAAACTTATTTATGGGTCAAAAATGTAGTTTTACATTTCTTTTTTTTGTCAACAATTTATCTAAAATATGTCATAATGATCACTCATGGTTAAAATGTTAGTTTTCTCTTTATATATTGTTTAATTTATGAGTTATCAATAAAAACGCCAAAAATATCGAGTTTATTGTATGGGGACCCCCTTTATTTTTAAGTTTTATTTTATTTTTAGTATTTGTTGTTGTAGCGGCAACAGAAATACACATTCTGTGAAAATTTCATGTCTCTAGCTATTACCGTTTGTTAGATACAGCCCGCTGACAGACAGACGGACAGACAGACAGACAGACAGACAGACAGACAGACAGACAGACAGACAGACAGACAGACAGACGGACAGCGTAGGCTTAGTAATAGGGTCCCGTTGGCACCCTTTGGGTACGGAACCCTAAAAAGTAAGTTTAAAAACTAAAACCCGACTACTGAAAAATCGCGCTCTAAAAAGTATGAAACAAGAAAATATTCGCATCTAGAGGATAGCCGTGGTCCGTGTAGGTCCTTTAGGGCAAAATGGCATATGAACACGGACCACGGCTATCCTCTAGATGCGAATATTTTCTTGTTTCATACATTTTAGAGCGCGATTTTTCAGTAGTCGGGTTTTAGTTTTTAAACTTACTTTTTATTTAATTATTTTGGAGATATAGGTAACAATATATATATATTTGAAATGTGCTCATCAAGCTCTTTCATTTGATACCCCACACGGTTTTATTAAAAAATGTTTTTTTTTTGTTCATGACATTATGTCCTCTAGAGGGCGCCATATGAAATTTTATGTGACGTCGCATAGCCTATAACCAGCGCGCCATTAAGCCGCTTCTAACGATACCTCATTTGTCAAATTACGACAAGTAGTTTGGAAGTTAGGTGGGAACAGACGCACATACATACATACATACATACATACATACATACAAACATACATACATACATACATACATACATACCGGTCAAAATCATAACCCTCCGCCGTAGTCGGGTAAAAAGTAAAGAAAAATGGAAACGTTATTAAAATTGAGGAAACTACATAGACTTAGATGTTTAAGTACGTGATTTCGTTCACATAGTTAAGAACCGTACGATTTTTTATAAATTTTTCGCCGTATTGTAATTTGAACGGAAATTACGATAAAATTTCGATGAAAAATATACCAAAACTGTCTTTGACATGGGGCGAGTTATCAAAATTATTAATGAACAGTTTATTCTTTTAGTTAGGTCCCGAAGTCCTTTAACTGACAGCATCTAAAGGGTTAGGGAAATAAATCGTTATTCTGATGGACGCGACGTTGAAACAATTGGTGTTCATAAAACAGCTTAGTCTCTTTTACTTGTACATTTTATTGAAAATGATCTAAATCTTGGTTTTGAATATAAATAAAATAGAAATAAAGTGGTGGAATCGGGTCGTCGTCGATTCGCACCACGAGCGATTCGCCCCCGGTACAGGCCCCCAAGTCGCTTAGCCACTGAACTGCGAGTGTAGCGTTTTGCTATTGTGACTTACCCTCTGATTGGTCGGTCAGAATCAACCAACCAATCAGAGGTTAGGTCACAGTAGCAAAATCCTACAGTGGCAGTTCAATGGCTGAGCGACTTGGTGCCCAGATTAGATAAGAAGTTTCACATGGCAAATTGAAATCATCGGTTTTGTTTTACGTGGCTTGCATCGAGTTCCCTGCGTCATATTTCAAATAGTATGCATACCTATACTGCTGTTTGTCATTATACCACGATCCTCATTGTACTTAAAAAAAAAAAAACTATGGTCTCAATTTTTTTTTTCTTTTGGAAATAAAGATAATGCCTCAACCAGGTTATTACATTACCACTAGAGGCACGAAAAGAAGAAAATTTTTATAATTTGATTCAACCTGTATTATGGGTGTTTATTTAAACCAGAGACAGGACCCTAAAGAAGGGAAGCAAGGACATTAAAAAGAAAAAACTACAGTTTCAACAAACAGAAAGTATTTCTCGCTGGGATAAGTATGAAATAAATCATTTTGACACTTATTACTAAGATGAGTAATGAGCAACAATAACTTAGGAGTTTTTTTTAAATGAGAAACATGAAAATAATTAGGCTTCGAAAGAAGCCATAGCTCCTTAATGTTGGCGCATTTTTTTGATGAATTTTCACGTTTGTTTATTACTTGGAGTTGCTCTAAAAGGATTGTAGAAATCCTTAATGGAAGTAGAAAAAAAAATGCCCAGAATTAAATGGCATTGAAAAACACTGACAATTGAAGATTACCAGTAGCCCCCACAATCTACAACTCGAAATGTAGTCCCCGTAGTGTATTTTTTTCCTAAACAAACTGTATACTTTATAGTTTTGGATACCGTGCGCTAGGGGCGCTGTTAAATTTGCCATACAAAATAACAAATTCGCGGACTATAAGGGCCACCGCAGACATGCTACTTTTTGCATCGGCGATCGGCGCTATCGCATTGACTGCTCCGATGCTAAAAGCGACTAAATCGCCGATCGCCGATGCAAAAAGTAGCATGTCTACGGTGTCCCTTAAATATACAGTCAGCTTACGGCAAATATTGCACTGGTGGGCTTACATTACATTACAATGGTCACAAATGTTGTAAAAAAATAGACCATTTTACAGAATCAAACCAAAAAATTAATTGAATTTTAAAAAAATATATGTGGCTTTAGTAGCCCCATGTATAACGGAGCAACCGTGCTTGAGCAAATTAAATGTGACGTTATGTCAACGTGATCAGACGTCGATATTGACTGCTCGTGCGTGCTGTTCGGCTCATGTAGTCGCACCTATAACATTATAACGCACCGCCTCATACTTGATAGAAATGTGACACTGATTTCGATAGCTGCAATGGTGTCCGGAACACCTCTTTAGTGCCATTGTCAAGACAGCTTTGAATCAGGAAACACGGAAAGGCAGCTGAAAGAATATACCTACTTAAACATTAATAACCATTTTTGGCACCGTTTATTCAACATGAACGCAGTTAGTTGTCAACAAAAGTTTGTCCGTTGAAAACATTAAGGACGCTAGAAGTGGTCAAAGTTGGACGCGGCAATGGCATAAAGTAGGCAACTTCATCTTAATGCCGAGTGGCGTCCATTAGCGAGCCGACTTGCACGGATGCCGCGATACTGACAATAACAAGCGGGGACATGCAAAGTCATAAGCATTTGCAAGACTTAAGGGTGGGGTATATTTTGGTGTTACTGCAAAAAAATTAAACACGCTTTGAACGCATGTAAAATTTCCCATGTAATTAAAATTCAAAATTCCAAAATTCGTGTTTAAACGTGTTTAAACTTTTTTTTTATAGCATCTTTATTTTACTAGAATTTCTATGAAAAATAAATGCGTAGGAATTTAACACGTCATATGATATATTAAATTCCAAAGTTGGCAGGCTGAAATTAACCATACGCCTCCTCAATTCTAAGACAAGCGATTGAATAGTTAACTATATGTTAATCTCTGACTCATCGCATATACACTCGAGTGTATATAACACATTATTGTCTAATGTATCGACTTATAATCGCTCGTTAGGATAATATTTTTTAGGATTGTTATGTAGCAAATAAACAATATTTAGAACACAAATAAAACAAAAAGAATTAAAACGGGCGTAACCTATTTCACTCTTTAATACGCTCACATACGCGTCCTCATAAAAATAAAAGAAAACGAATTTGTTTTGTATTCAGTCGTTGTAAATTAGGCCCCATGAAGAATGTTAAACGCCCGACAACGTACTGAAATTTGTTCCAACTCGTTTTGGGGAGCAAAGTAAACAAATGACTGTGGTTATTTTAACGAAATTGAGAAAATCCGCTGATATTTTAGACTTGTTTAGCTTGTTTTTTGTTGTTAGGGATTTAGATTTTGTACCTCTTTTTTTGGAAGGTTAAGAATAAGGTAGCCACGTTTTTGGACGACTTTTAGTACGGTTGGCTGAAAGTTATGATGATCTAAGATAAAGTACATATTGCAAATGATTACAGTGTCGTCATTCGTTCCATATTTTACCATAGTTTACGTATGCCGGTATTATCAGAACACAAAACGAAACTGAAACCTGCTAGGAATCAAATATAAACCTTTTGTAAGAAAACAAACCTCACACATTTGACTTTTTATTACATCATCTGGACGTTGCCGGTCCTCCAGGTTAGCAGAAAGTAATAATCAAGGCACTTTAGTACGAAGAGCACATTTTATCTCCAGAACCCTTCATGTGGAGTGTGCAATGGAGCTTCCAAAAATTGATATTCAGCCGGTCGGTATCACCCGGGATTTGCACAACGGCTTACGGACCGTATTAAGTTTTGTGCCAGGTAAAATTCAGACAGCCATGTACCTAGGTAAATACTTTAATATTTCATTTGTTTCATTGGTTGCGTCTACATCTAGCGCATGCCGCGCCCGGGCACTAAATTTTGACGTCGGAACGTATAGACATAATGTCATAACATGACTGCTCGCGAGAGGCATCTGGACGCACTAAATGGCCGCGTTTAAAAGCCCGAGCCGCGGCGCCTGAGCAATCAGCTATGGTGTTATATCTTCGTGGTCAGACATAAACTGATCTGTTTGGAACTGACCGCTTGGATCAAAAAGACACACCTAGTGACGGCATATACGAGGCCAATTTAGTTGGTGACCAATCATCTGTCTCCATTTAAAAAATTACAGTGAACCGTATTAGGCTCGTTCTATCGATGTAAGTAGTTCAAATAATTAAAAAGATACATTCTGATATGTCTAAGCCCGAGGCTGGTAGATTGTATATTCAACTAATTGTATTTTATTACTGAACCCTTCAATCAATTTTCTATTAAAACCTTGAAGTGTTTGTTCGCGTAGGTGAGCTTTCATTTTCAAATTCTCTTCGTTATTTACACAAAGATATCTAGGGCAATATCTTATCCAGAGCACTTCCATCGGGCTAAATTAATCCAGGTATTTCTGTGTCTAAGCTCGAGATCATCTTCATTAAGCTATCTGTTTATTTTGAATATTGAAGTACGTCTGACGTAATTACGGCAGCGTTGAAGGTGCGAAGTAATACCTGTCAAGATGATTTATTAACATCGTCTTATTGGTGCTGGCTCGCGGCGCCTGGCTACCGCGTGTTTGGGAGCTGTGGAACAATTACTGGCAAAAGTGAATGATTATTTGGCCTTTTTTACTCCCAAAGCAAAGACGAGGGTGTATGTGTCTTTTGTCTGTGGAAATGTAGAATTTAATTTTAGAAAAGATGACCCGGTTATGACGTGGTTTTTGAATTTAATTCTAGAGAAGATGACCCTAATTTTTTATTAATGCTATTTTAATGATACGCACATCGGGGATCCGAACGCATATTGTTCTAGGTAATAATCTATTTGTTGAATGCTGTAAATCAATAAAAATAAACTGAATTAAAGTTAATTTACCATGCTTGTCATCGTAATATGTACATTCTTTTACGTTTACAGACGACGAAACAGCAGTAAAATTACCACATTACCACTAATTAGTCTATTAGCCATCATGGGACCATGTTAGTACAACTCGTTCGCGTTTTCAATGATGCGGTAAAATACCTATAGACGAATTTACTATATTGTGGAATCTAAAACTATATTTATGTGGGTAATGTACTATAGTTCCTGCTTAGTTGAGAATTGAGACGTAATGTATCATGAATAGTATATCAGGAAGGACTAGTAGCAATTTGCGCTGCAAATTGATCAACTTGAAGTTTGTTACTCCACACGACACTCAGGTTGGATCTTCGGGAACTAGCTAAGTTATTTACTCACTTACTGACTCTCAACTTGACAGGTTTACACTTGGGTAATTTCCTTCAGCGGACAGAAAGGAGCTAAGAAGTTTGTCAACTGGCGTATCGGCTTTGGCAGCTACTTATGAATGCAAACGATCAATAATAATATTTGATGACCTAAGCCCATAGAATATCTGTCAAAATGCTATAGTTATTTGGATGATACAAGTTATTTGACGATTCTGAAACAGGTTCCAAGAGTAATTGCATTTGTGACATGTTATGGACATCGTTAATGCTGATTCAGTAAACTGAGTACGAAAAAAATATATCTAAATAAGTTACGTATTATTATCGGACTGATGAGAGTAGGTAGCAAAGAATAGATCTTACGAAAAATAGGTCTACGTACGTACCGTCCAAGATTTACGACTGTTCTGTCAAGCTGAAAGCTGATAACATAAGGACATACTGCCTGTTACCTACCTACTGGAATTTTGTAAAACTTGTCTACTAGTTAGTGATAGAAATCTAAGCTGCAAATTATTAAGAATTGTGTATTTATTACAGTAAATTTTCTTTCTTACATTGAGCTCAATTTATTTAATCAACTATATAGCTAGATAAGACACAACATTTGTCGCGAACAGTATAAAATGTTAAAAAATGTCAGCTGTTCCTAATGAAACAATTTTATTCATGTAAAAGGAAAATTGTATCCGTAACTTTAATTTGCATTAATTTGTAAAGGCACTAGTCATAAGACCGAAGTAGATTTTAAATACAATTACTAAGAATGATGTTGAATCATTTTGACCTCTTCGTTTTGACCTCTGAAATTCCCATCTACATACATCACTCGTGATTTTTGTATCACCCACTGGTTTTTTGGTACGGTCAGTGACATAAATCACTGAAACGTATCTATTTTCCAAATCACTAGCATACTTTTGTTTGGCATCAAATCCATTTTTTTTTTGGTCTAAATAATATTTTAATATTGTGCTAATATTTGGTTTTGGCAATGTTCACCAACGTCTGTATGATAGACAGTTGGTACATATCGCGGCTCGTAAGTTTAAGCAAAATGGCGGTCGTCCGCGCAGGTCCTATTTGGATAAAAGTTCAATTGAGACCCGAAAATGCTTACTGCGCTTCCAAGGCGTTAGTTCAACCTATGTGCTGCTAGTTATAACACATTTTCGGGTCTCCAATGAACTTAATCCATAATATACCTGCCCCATTATGGTTCAACTTACGTGCCGCGATATATACTAATATGGAAATTGGAGAATCTTCAGCTGCTTGTGGCGCTGACTGTACGAACAAACAGACCGGAAAATCCGACGCGCTTTCAATATCATCTCTATCCTTTTCTCTTTTCCACGTGCAAAATAATACGTAGTTCCTTTGTTTCCGATAGCGAATATTGTGTTGATGTTAATATTACCTCTCGAGCGTCTGACGGATCACTTGTAGAACAAATACAAATAACTTTGATTCAATCTCAGTCTTTGTTCGTCGCCGGTAAACAAAGAATTATTATTGCAGCATTTGTTCCGGCGAAAGGATTGTGTGAGTTTGTGTTTATTGGAATGTTCCTATTGTTTTTATTCTGTGTGATATTATTGATAGGTTTTTTATCCTGGGCCTTGAGCAGATCAAGTGGATGGAAGTGAACTAAAGCCCGTGGTTCGCTGATTTAACAAGCCGAAGGGGTGTTTACCCCCTACCCCCACCCCTATTCATTCGTTACTCTTGTAGTGGTTGCATTTAGCGTTGGATAGGAAAGAACAAATACTAGAGTAACAGATACTCCTATTCTTTAGCATTTTAGGTTTAGAATGAAGATGCATATATCAGTGCATATATCAACCAGCTGCTATGTCAACTCGGCTCTACGCATTAGTGGATGAGAGTACTGTTTATGTCTGAACATGCTTTACTTAATGGATCGTTTAAACAGGTTCAGCGTTTGGCGCCGAAATTATGAAATTGCGCCAAAAATACTGGAATAGTGTAAACGGGTGAAGTCAGTAAGTCAGTAGGTCAGTGAGCTGCCCATTTTTTAAACTGACGGCCGGAATGAACAAACTAGTACCGACTGTCCGATTGCGTCTACACGATGCTAAATTTCGGCGCCACTCACAAGCCAGTAAGTCAATAAATCAGTTTGATATCTATTTGTGTGAGCGTCAAAGTGGCGGGCTTCAGACCTCAGAATAAAAAAAAACAACTCATCGAGTATTTAGTCCTAAATATGTACTGATTGTACCCTAAACTTGAAATTTTTGCCTCCGAAGGCCAAAGCAGTACCTGCGATTTAAAAAAATCCACTAGGCCAAGAAGTGCTGCTCGCAGATGGATAATTCGGACTTGGGAATTGAGTACTATATTTGTACTAATCTGTACCAAATTTGATTCCCACAGGACAGGCTCAGCCTAGTATGGGAATAACATGTTTTATGTACCTAATATTCTTTTATTTTTAAATAAATATTATTCCTTCTTTCTTTTTTCTTAACTTAATACATAGCATCAACCGAATTAAAATAATATGATGTTGCAACCAGTCCCGCTATCTTGACGATTCGGTTAAGTAAGTAACAAATGAAACGTGATGAACGTGAACGTGACGATATTTCCCCCCCCCCCCCGAAACGCCAACGCGAGTAGAAGTGTTTTTGTGCGCTCCCAACATTTTATTGTTTTAAAGTGGTTTATTTTGCCGTAACCAGTTATATTTTTGCATAATAACATAACTAACACCATAAACAATTTATCAGTGTAAATACAGTGTTAAATTCTGCTTGCAATAACCAATTAACAACCATTTTATTAAGCTTGCTCCAATTACGCATCGCCATTTTGATATTAACAATCTAGTGCTTTTGTTTTGTGTGTGCGTCCTTCGAATGCGACCTTCAACATCAAAACTATATTTTTGTCTCTTTCACTCCACTAACAAAGAGATAAGCAATTTCGCTTGACCGCTCAGCTAATCATATAGCGTAGCGGTGAAAAGTCCGGGTGGACAGTACGCGGGTTCGAACCTTGGCAATTGAACGGCTTTTTGATAACTTTTTTTGCATTAATATTTTTTTGGACTAACAAATATGCCTCTTAAACACACCCCGCCTGTATCTAAGCCTCAAAATGCTTCATCAAATATACCTACGAATACCGCTGACGTCTCATCAAATGTGCCGAACCGTAATAAAAACAAACAACGTCTAGAAAATGATGATGGGAAGTTAATAAATTTCATGTCCGACATTAAGCAGATGTTGCAGGACTTTCAAGAACAACAAAACTTAAAATATGATAAGATTTTCGCTGTGGTTGAGGACATTCGAACATCTGTGGATTTTTTGGCTCTGAACCTTGAGTCACTACAGACCCAAGTTAATAAACTTGAAAGAGATAAATCAGAACAATTGCTATATATCACAAATCTTGAAGAAAAGCTGGAAAACTTTGAACGATGTTCTAGATCTACTTGCCTGGAAATTAGAAATTTACCTACTCCACAATCGGAGACCAAGACAGGTCTCATAGATACCGTTATAAATACAGCTAAAGTGCTAAAAGTTCACATAGAGCCTTTTGAAATTAAAGACGCTTTCAGGATCAAAACTAAAGACCCAGCCTGCAAGACGGCAATTGTGGATTTCACTACAGTTCATCAAAAAGAAAAAATTATCAGCGCCTATAAAAGAACCAACAAGGAGAATAATAGACTTACTACAGAAAAACTAAAAATGCCTGGACCAGCAAAACCTATTTTCATTTCCGAGAACCTTACCGCAAAAATGAAAAAACTATTTTTTCTGGCTCGTGAATATGCAAAAATAAATGATTATCAATTTTGCTGGGTTTCCAACGGTAAAATATTCTTGCGCAACAGAGAAGGTGGAACACTTATAAGAATTAATAATGAATCTGACCTAACTAAACTCTCGGAAACCAAGTGACTAGTATCCCAGTTTCACAATACCGCTAGCGATTTGGAAAACAAACTGATTGTTTATTATTGTTTGAAATGTTGTAATTTTGGTTTACCACAGAATATGAAAAAATATTTTTTGAATATTGTAATTAGTTATAACATTGATTTATTTTATTATTTTAAATACTGTTTCTCAAACTTAATCCCACACGGGTGCTCATTTTTTCACTCATTTATATTCACAAACACATCACACAAATTCACACACATTTATACACTTCACACTTACACTCTACATTACGTTATCATGTCCAAGTTTCTCATTTTACCTACTCTACCGAGTCTCTTATCAATTAACCGTCAATATACTAATAATCCAGGATCAGTTGTTAATGTTCTTCTGTTTATTTACAAATTTAACTATGGATAATTTAGCTAATGTTGCAAATGACATCGAGGAATCTTCCCTCACCGATTCCTTTATCTGCTCTCCTGAACACATAGGCCAACATATACGGTATGGAAATGATTCCTTAAGATTATTACATTTAAATATTCGAAGTTTGAACTGTAATTTTGACGGTCTTTTAGTGTTACTAAGCAGAATTCAAGTACAAACTGATATAATAATTCTCTCAGAGTGTTGGCTTAGTAAATGTTCAAGTATTCCCTCATTGACTGGTTTTAAAGCCTATGCATCTAATTATATATCCCAAAATGATGGTGTAGTTGCCTATGTTCGTGATGATTTAACTTGTAAAGTTATATTACCTCAATTTGTTGAAGCAAGTTGCCTTCTTTTGAAATTTACAAATAAAACTGCGGTCGTTGCTCTTTACCGCTCCCCATCATATAGAAACACTCAATCTTTCCTTAACAGCCTTGACGACACATTGAATCAATTAAATAGTTTCCCTACCATCATTTTAGTTGGAGATATTAATATAAATATAGCCCCTAATACTACTGATTCCAATTCAGAAGATTATTTAAATCTTATTGCTTCCCATGGTACGATTCCTACTCATGTTCTACCTACTCGTCAGTTGAACTGTTTAGATCATGTTATGCTTAAATCTCCTCACACGGCTGTCGCCTTAATTCTTGATTCTTGTATTACAGATCACGCCCCTGTATTTTTCTGCTCTGCCACAAAATCTGAAGTAACACTCCATAAACACAGTATTATAAAACTAGACATAATAGCTATTGCTGATAAAGTTAAAAATACAGATTTTTCAAAAGTGCTTTCAGCTGCTGATGCTAACCTTGCCGCCTCTATATTAGTCGAAAACCTCTCGACCATTGTTCAACAGCACAGCGACAAATCACAAATCCCTAGCCGAAAACGTATTATAAAACCTTGGATCACCCCTGGGCTTCTGAGATGCATACGCCATAGAGATAAACTTTATAAGAATTTTAAAAAAGACATTAATAACCAAATCCTTAAAATCATTTTCACTAGATACCGCAATTTTTGCAATAATTTAATAAAGAAAATTAAGCGTGAATATGAACGTGGGGAATTCCAGAAGGCCAAGGGAGATCCGTCGGCTACATGGAAACTTATTAAAAATATAACCAACCTAAAATCAAAAGAAAAAAAATCATCCGATGAGTTATTAAGCTTGTCTCAAAATCCTTTAACATCCGTAGACACAGTAAACAACTTTTTTGCCAACGTTGGAAAAGATCTAGCATCTAAAATAACAAATACCAATTATGATCCAAGTATAACCAGTACCGCTTCGCCCTCCGCATCTATTGTATCTTCTACCACTAATCCTTCTTCAACTATGGCATTATTTCTTACAGATGACGATGAAATTGAACAGATAATCTTGAATCTTAAAGATAAGTGTGCTGTTGGCTGGGATGGCATTCCGACTTCAATAGTTAAGGCTGCTAGACATACTCTCATACCTATACTAAAATATATTTTTAATCTATGCATTTCATCCGGTGTATTCCCAACAGTTTTTAAAAAGGCCTTAGTTCACCCTATTTATAAAAGTGGAGACAAAGACAATATTAGCAATTATAGACCTATTTCGGTCCTGAGTATTCTATCCAAAATTCTTGAAAAAATTCTTAATTCTAGACTAATTAAATTTTTAAACAAATATAATATTCTATCTGAACAACAGTATGGTTTTAGAAGACATAGATCAACCGATGACGCCGTACTTGAACTCACAACATCAATTGTTAAAAATCTAGATCGTAAGTTAAATACCATTGCTATATTTCTTGATTTGACCAAAGCTTTCGATACTGTCTCTGTCCCCATCTTAGTTGAAAAACTTGCAGGCATAGGAATTAGGGGTGTTGCTCTTAAAATGTTTAAAGACTACCTTTCTGGACGCCGTCAAGTTGTAAAAATTAATGATTATATCAGTAAAGAGGATGAGATTAGTTTTGGAGTGCCCCAAGGTAGTGTCCTTGGACCTACCCTTTTTCTTATCTATATTAATGAACTGTGCAACCTTCCAATACCAATGTGTAAAACTATAATGTACGCAGATGATACAGTCCTTCTTATCACAGGCCAAAATTGGAATGATACTTTTATGTCTGCCGAGGCTGCTTTAACTACGGTTTTAAATTGGCTTTCAAAAAATCTACTTACTTTAAATTTTTCTAAAACAAAATTTATTGCATTTTCCAACCGTATCCAAGATATTCCTTCCTCTACCTTAACCCTTCGCGCACATACATGCCACAACACTAACTCTTGTCAGTGCCCACATTTAGAGCGTACCCTTAATTTAAAATATCTCGGCATCTGGCTAGACAGCACCCTGTCATGGAAACCCCATATTGATTGTACAGTCTCCAGGGTTAGGAAGCTAATATTTACATTCAAAAGTTTAAGAAACTGTGCCGATTTTCCGTGCCTCAAAATGATATATTACGCACTTGCACAGTCAATTCTTTCCTATTGCATTTGTTCGTGGGGTGGCGCCATCCAAACTCAGATGCTAAGAGTCGAAAGAGCACAACGAGCAGTTCTTAAAGTTATGACATTCAAACCAATTCGATTTCCTACAAGTTCGCTGTATTCGCTTTGCGAAGTCTTAACAGTTAGGCAACTCTTTATCTTAGCAACAATTCAACGCAAACACTCTCAGCTCCCCTTTGATCCTAATCTCACTTCACGCCGTGCAAATAGGGTATGTCAAATTGAACAACGTCGAACTGCTGCTGCGAGCCGTCATTTTTACTACCTAAGTTGTACACTTTACAATAAGATTAATAAAACATTGAACATTTACTCTCTCCCATTAAAAATATGTAAATTAAAATGTCTCAATTGGCTTTTAACTCTATCCTACGATGACACTGAAGAGCTTTTAAAAATATTTGACTAACCTGGACATTGATCTCTCACATTACCATACACACATTTACACTCCACACCTCATTCACCTCACATCACACTCACACCCACACAAACACACACCCTATTACACTCATAAATGAGCAAGATTTTTAATTATTATTATTTTTTTAATTTTTATTATTTTATAATCTTCATTTAAGTTACTTTCATTTTTAAATTCTTATTCTTAAGTTAATAGTCCAGATCCTATAAATGTTGGAACATTCTTCTGGAGAGGTGGGCGTTGGCTTTGCGACACAGTTTTCTAAAACTTCTGCATTAGTCAACGATTTTTATTATTGTACCAATGTTTTGTTCCAAATAAATTTTATTTTATTTTTTATTTTATTTTATTTCCTTAAAGCTCCTAGATTTAGTACGCGCTATGTACATAAAGATATATTATTTTCAGTTTGGAAATGAGGCAAGAAAAAGTTATCCACTATTATTTTCCTCAATAAGGTCTGGTTCCGCCATCTTGACGCTCACATTTTGGTCAAGATGGCGGCAATAGGCAATGTCAAAAATAGTTTTATCCAAAGAATTATGTCTATGTTGTCATGGACGTATTAAGTTAATAAGGATTGTGCGATCTCAAGTGATTTTTCTTCTTTCTTTCTCTAGCCCCATGCTCAGTTCGTGCGATCTCAAGATATGGTTTGCGGAAATAAACTCTCACATTGCAGAAAAACTTATATTTCTTTGAAGTAAATGAGTAGAGAAAACATGCCTAGTGAGTGCCACAAACTAGATGACGTGTGTGTCTTGCTCGCACAGTTGCCATTATGAATTTAATTAACGGTAAGGTAGGATACATTCTGAGGTGTAAAATCTGCCGAAATTAATACAGGCAACTAATGGTAAAAATTCAGAATGTTAGTATATGTCGGAGAAAAAAGGCTGGGCCGTCTCTTTTTTCGTATTGTGGGTATTTCATGGGACTTAGCCTGGTCCCAAAATGATCCAACGCCTACAAATGGCGATGTCGTCCCATTTCGATCTGTTAGGACGGCGGCTCGTGGGGTATTTTAACTAAAGCACTAAAGTGCTACAAATACATTTATTACACTGCACACCCTACATACAATGATGGATTGATGGTAACGGCGTAAATATTGAAGTTGACTCCTCAAGATTAATTACGCCATCAATAGTAATAACGCCGTCTAACGACAATATGTATAAGTTATTTACAATTACTATTAAACTGAAATCAAATCTTGACATCCTGTAATAATTAACCATTTCATTTAACAATTTTATTTATGTATATTTTAATTACGATTTTTTATTTAAAAAGTATTAAAACCTTCTTTGCTCCCAAATGCACAATCCTGTCTGAACTTATTGCATCCATGGTCTATTGTCATGGAAACGTTTGACATTCGAAAATATGGCGGACACCGTACAACAAATTGTCGGTTAGGTTCTAACAGTGCGTAAGTATTTTTTTTACGGTTTTGATATTTTAATGTTATTGCTTAGTGTAGGATATCCCGGACCATTTCAATGAATCAGACAACAGACAACAGACCAATAATGATTTGTTATTTGAAAATTTGTAACACTATGTAAGGCATGGGTAACAATAACTTCATTTAGTTTTTTTGCTATTATGTAAAGTAGCTATTTTTGAGTTACGCACTTACTTACAGGGTTCCAAAATAGAACGGGTGGCTAGTCTGACTGGACTGACTTGAGATTGAAGTCAGCACTGGACTGGGTTGGAATTAGTGTTTACACGCGCGGATCACTGGACTGGGTTGCTGGACTGTCCTGTCACTGGCCCCGTGTAAACAGCACTGCCCGTATGCAGACAGGCGGCTAGTCTGACTGGACTGACTTGCGATTGAAGTCAGCGCTGGACTGGGTTGAAAATAGCGTTTACACAGTGCCAGTTACAGGTCAGCGCTGGACTGGGTCGCTGGACTGGCTTGTTACTGCCATAATATAAACGCGCCATAACTTACTAGGACAACAAAATGGACTTAGCGTTAGTAAACGCAATGTCATGTAGTGAACATAGCCCATTGCAGTAGTTTAAGTTTCATTAACCCTCCTTACGACCAATAAAGGAGTTAATAGCCTGCACATTATACGGAACAAGTAATTTTTAGTTCTAGGTTTAGATGTAAGACTTAGGTACCTATATATTTGCACTTATTTAGGTACGCTATAGTCTTACAAAAAGTGGTAGATAAAAATGTTAGTGGATTATCTTCATGGGATTGATGTACCTATAACTTTACCAGCCCCCCTAGACAAGTGGCATGGACTCTAATCGAATAGTATAGAATCATAGATTTACTAGATACCGCCCTACTAAGAAAAATCATTTCCAGAAATGAGGCAACTTATTTTCGACGCGGCCTGTCAGTTTCATACAATGGTTGCTGTCAGATGTACTGAAGTACTAAAAAATTTGAGCATTATCAGTTGCCGCATTTTATTAGTGCGCATGCTCCATCTAGTTGGAGCGCCGCGGAAACTAAAATTAATCTATGTATAGAATAGTCTTCACAATGTATGGAAATGTCAAACGTCGCTATGTAGATCAACAATAAGTTGCTATGTGGATAACGTGACTTATGTCATTTCCATACATGAAGCGTAGCGATTTGAAGGAACGCTTGTAGACGTCAGCCACTTGTCTAGCCCTTCTGATTCACTAGACTTGTGTTCAGCGCACCACTATATGCAGCGAAATTCACATATCTTTTATCGCACTCGCGATTCGACCATAATTTTTAAGTCATTTTGATGCACAGATTTAGGAGCTACAGATGGAGCGCATAGAACACGAAAGTGAAGCCACCAAAGCAAATACAAAACAAAAAAGCGAATACAATCTCGCCCTATAACTACACAACTTTACACGCACACAAATGTATGTTTCCCTAGTGCCGCTCCTAGTTGTCACGCCCACATATAATGCTACCTGGCTTCACTTCGTTTGTTGCTAAGACTAAATCTGTCAACTTCTCTAATCTGTGTTTTGATGCATATTATTCACCAGAAGATGAGTCGTATTGGCAATAGGTAAGTACCGACATGTTTTCAACATTATTTTCCGCGAACGACTGAGTCGCACTGTGTCCGTGGACTCTATTTTGGACAGTCACATGGCTCCTTCTTTCTTAGTAGACTGCCTTTTGCCATGTTCTTTGGCAAATGTTGGAGTATCGACAAATTAATATTTAAATTCTGCGGCCGTTGTTTTATTAAAGGGATGTTTTCTAATTAGAGGTCCTATTAATAATTTTAAGGTAGCTGCTTATTGTCTTGTGTAATAAGTACCTCAAACACTGGTGTGATTAATGCCGCTAATAATTTAACGGTTTATGAATGGGTAAACACAATTTATTCTTCTTAGGCGCCAGATGCCTTTGGTTACAATTTGTTTTCGTCTGAAGTTTCTACTATAGTATTATGTGGTTTATTTTGCGTACTCCTAACATTCAGTTTAATTAAAGCAATGTTTGAGGTAAGAATGCGAATTCATGCGTAGAATATAATATAATAATTTAATTTTAAAATATCTAAAATAACTGGCATTAAAATCAATCATCATTGCTTCTTATTTTGTCACAATAGACAGTTAGGTATATTATTTTGGCGACTTTTAAGGTCGTATTATCATCTCTATAATGTGTATTCAGTGTTGTACGTATTCAGATTACATTTTGACAGATTTTTACGGCCAATTTGTTGAATACACAGTGGACTTAGAAACTTTTCATACGTCCGTAGACGGAATAAAGAGCGGAATGTTTGCTGGGTCCATCTCACTAAACATTTATACAGAGAGCAATAATAAAGTTGCCGTGTGACTAAAGTTTTACCTACAACAATCGATTTCATTTCCAGAATAAGGATGTCGTGTTTATAACGTCGTTTATAAGCAGCCGACGCTTCAATCTCTATCTACATATTTATGACTATGATATAACCATTATCGTAAAAAGTGTGTCACATAAATTATCACCCTTATTCCATATTCCATAATTTCTCAAGTATTTTTTATACAAAAGTGTTTGTATCACTACTATTTTTAAACCGACTTCAAAAAGGAGGAGGTTTCTCAATTCGACCGTATATTTTTTTTTTTTTTATGTGTGTTCGGGGATAACTTCGTCATTTATGAACCGATTTTGATGATTCTTTTTTTGTTGGAAAGGAGATATCCCGACTGTGGTACCATGATAAGGAAACCAGGATCTGATGATGGCATCCCAGAGAAATCGAGGGGAACCTTCGAAAATCGTAGGAGCGACTAGTGCGTTTGTAATTTTTTTCATTAAGTATTTTAAAGCACTACTATTTTATGAAGGTCTGGAGTCGATCTGATGATGGAGCCGAAAGACAGTCGAGGGAACTCCTCAACGATTAACAACAATTACCTGGTGTTTGGGCTTGATTAATTTGTATTGATGAGAACTTTACACCTAGATGGGTTGTGACTGTCATTAGGGGTCTGATGATGAAGACGAAGGACCGTCAAGGGAACTCCTCAACGTTTTACAGTAGCTACCTTGTGTTTGGGCTTGATTAATTTGTATTGATGAGAACTTTACACCTAGATGGGTTGTGATTATCATTAGAGGTCTGATGATGAAGACGAAGGACAGTCAAGGGAACTCCTCAACGTTTTACAGTAGCTACCTTGTGTTTGGGCTTGATTAATTAGTATTGATGAGAACTTTACACCTAGATGGGTTGTGACTGTCATTAGGGGTCTGATGATGGAGCCAAAAGACAGTCGAGAGAACTCCTCAACCATTTACAGCAATTACCTGGTGTTTGGGCTTGATTAATTTATATTGATGAGAACTTTACACCTAGATGGGTTGTGACTATCATTAGGGGTCTGATGATGAAGACGGACAGTCAAGGGAACTCCTCAACGTTTTACAGTAGCTACCTTGTGTTTGGGCTTGATTAATTAGTATTGATGAGAACTTTACACCTAGATGGGTTGTGACTGTCATTAGGGGTCTGATGATGGAGCCAAAAGACAGTCGAGAGAACTCCTCAACGATTTACAGCAATTACCTGGTGTTTGGGCTTGATTAATTTATATTGATGAGAACTTTACACCTAGATCGGTTGTGACTGTCATTAGGGGTCTGATGATGAAGATGAAGGACAGTCAAGGGAACCCCTCAACGTTTTACAGTAGCTTATGTTTGGACTTAATTCATTTCTATTGATGAGAGCTTTGCACCCATATGGTTTATAAGTGCCATTACAGGTCTGATGATGGAGACCATAGACAGTCGAGGGAATTCTTCAACAATTTACAGCAGTTACCTTTACTTCATACGGTTCAATATGCCAAAATGTTCATTGGTATGGCGCCACTAAAAATCGTAAAATAAAATTATTTTTATAAAAAAAAACAAACCGACTTCAAAAAAACCTGGTGCACTAAAAAGCCTGAAATAATATTTCTATTACCACCTCTGCCTACCCCTTCGAGAAAACTAGACGTGATGGTGTGTTATCGAGTATTTGGAGTCGGTGCCAATCTTGGTATGCCAAGTCTACCTACTATAAAAGTAAGAAGATAGATTGGCACCGACCCCAAATACTCGATAACACACCATCACGTCTAGTTTTCTCGAAGGGGTAGGCAGAGGTGGTAATAGAAATATTATTTTAGGCTTTTTAGTGCACCAGGTTTTTTTGAAGTCGGTTTGTTTTTTTTTTCAATCAATTTATTCCGTCTGATTACGAACCAGAGTAACGTAATAAGTAAATAGTAAATCATAAATCAGTATCACAAAACATTCATTACAATATATAAATAAATATCATCATAAAATGATCCTCTATTTAGATAATTAAAGCGTTCTAAATTTACAAGCTCTGCAAAACGTAATAAGCTAAGATAATGATTGACGATTGACGGGCCCGTTAGCGTGGTTGGCGCGGAGGCGCCTTTCACGCTGCAGGTCGTAGGTTCGATTCCTACCCGGGACATGCATTTGTGTGCATGAACATGTCTGTATGTCCGGAGTCTGGGTGTATATGTATATTAAGTATGTATTTACAAATAAAAAAGTAGTATATGTAGTAATATCAGTTATCTGGTTTCCATAGTACAAGCTCTGCTTAGTTTGGGATCAGGTAACCGTGTGTACAAAAATGTCCCCGGATATTATTATTATTATAAACTCATTTAGAATCCGTTTAGCGTTTCCATTTTTGATTAATTATAAAACCGCTCTAGCCGTCGGTAAAGTTGCATTACGTTTTAGGTACTTTGTTTACCTACTGAACTAACGAATTGGCTTGAATACAGGCAGAATGAGATCGCCTTTCAGCTCACGTATTGGGTTCGTTGATTTGCGGTATTATGCTTCCTTTTTTATTTATTTTCTTTTGCTATACCTACTTCTGGTGAAGTTTTTGTGCGTCATAAACATCTTTAGCTTGGTCGTGTATCGACAATGGATTAGTTTGGCTAATATATGGAATAAGTATTATTTTAAGTTACAACTTCAAATATTATTTTAGCCTTATGAGCAGATTAATATTATAATATACTCAGCCGTGGTAATTGAGAGAGCAGGGCTCTGAGTGTATTTTTTCTCGAAAGCTAACTCTATACTTTATAGTCTTCGTTTGTCATTTTGTATGGCAAATTAAATAGCACCCCTCGCGGACGGTATCCAAACATTCAATTCTCCATACAAAGCCGACTATCAAAGTTATTAATACAGTTTAATACAGTTTGCTTACAAGAAAAAAATATATTTCGGACACAGTATGTCAGTTTTTCGGAACATATGACACAGTATCCTTTCAATTACTACTGCAGTAGGTATTAATCTACATATAAATTATTATTAGGAAGCGTCATACTTTTAGTTTTAAACTTTAAACTGATGTGAGTATGATACGAAAATACTGGGATTTGAAATAAAATTATTGGTATTACGATATTCATCACAGGATTACGAGAGGAAATAAACTTTATTTCTTGTATTTTTGCTCAAAATGTGTTCCGAATAAATTGCGGCGTAGACTGTATGCAGTCAATTTGGGATGCAGCGGGTTGAATCCACTTTTAAATTAAATTATTTGTTTCGTTATTCACTAGAAAACTATTTAAAGTGAGACATCCACTGTATTCAACTTGTTGACATCGAGTAAATTTGTTGTTGAGATATAATGGAGTTAGAACTCGTGAACTAGGGATTCTGGGAATTAAATAACTTCAAATAAGCATTGTTGGATGGCAAACTTTTCCTACCCAATCAGAAAATTTATTATTGATTGATTGATTTAATACACCAATCCATTGGGTTGGTAACATTGGACATTTTAGTAGATATGGTGCCTTCTTACATCGCGATCACAAACTTGTGCTTAGCGCACTGCTACGTGCAGAAAAATTTACACGTTTGTTATCGCACTAGCAATTCGATCATTAATTGGATTGGACCAAAGTCCAACCTCTAGGAGTTGATACAAATTAGCTGACAGTTACGTTAAAAAACGGATCGATAAACAGTTGATTATAATGTGATCCGATATTATTACTTGTGAGTAAATTAATTACATTTTACTCACATTATTATTTATTGACTGGACTCTTAGGACCACATAAGAGTACAAAAATGTTGCATTTATTTGAATAATAATAACATGTTTATTTTATTTCCAGTCCCCGTCTCGCTCGATGTATTTGTTTTTTCCGAATTTCCCTTGGGGACTCTTGCTTTTTATAGGAAAAGTGGATTTTAATATTGGCCTCTCAGCGGTTCGTCCGTGTAATTTCGATTAGTGAACTTCCTTCCTCATGATAAGTATATTATTTTGTGAAGCAGATTGGAACCGCTAAAATCTCTTTTAAGATTTGATTGAAATACTTCATCACTTGTACCAGTTTTGGTATATCATCTATAGGATGAAGTCAAGTAGAGATATAAGTAACGAGTTTCGACGGGCCCGTTAGCGTGGTTGGCGCGGAGGCGCCTTTCACGCTGCAGGTCGGTTCGATTCCTACCCGGGACATGCATTTGTGTGCATGAACATGTCTGTATGTCCCGAGTCTGGGTGTATATGTATATTAAGTATGTATTTACAACAAAAAAAAGTAGTATACGTAGTAATATCAGTTATCTGGTTTCCATAGTACAAGCTCTGCTTAGTTTGGGATCAAGTAGCCGTGTGTTAAAAATGTCCCAGGATATTATTATTATTATTAAGTTAACGACCATGAGTTAAGCTCGCTAGTGACAAGCGACTACTTGTACAATATCTTGTGTAAACGCTCGTGAGCGTTAACATCTTGGTAGAGTTTACTTAGACTGTGGTAGAGGTGCTATTCATGGCGACTGCTGCAATTTATTGATACGTTGCGTGCCGTGCGTGCGTACCGATACGAAGACGCGTACTTTATAAGCAGATACCTTCACATGCAGCACTTGTGCCTTTCTCTATTATATCACCCGGTGTGTAGGTACTTCCTTTTTTATTATCTTCCTTTTTTCCGCAGACCGAATAAGATTTTCACTTAAATCACAGACTTGTCCCGATAAACGAATATTTATGTAAATGCAGCGTATCCGGACGATCGCATAAAATAGTGGTATTCCGCGCGATTTCTGCACTATTTCTCATTGCGAGGTCGTTTGTGTCGAAAAAGGCGGTCGTAGGTTCGATTCCCGCGGGACGATTTGTTTTGTCTTGTTAGCGCCGTGGGGCACGGCTTGTTGGAACTTGTTTGATGTCGGTAATAATCCCGGGATAAGAGGTAATTCGGGAATTTGTTTTGCTGCTGTGCCATATGTGTGAGTACATTTAAATGTACGGCGTTTGGTTTAATTTGTTACCTTACCTGTGTTGCGCCGTTTAATCGCTGACTTTGGTACCTAATTTTTTATGTAGTATTAACATTTTGTAACAGTTAATTGTATGACTCAGGCCCTTCCACTCACCTTTGGCTAGTTGACCCCCAAAACTATATCTTAGCAAAATCCACCAATGCACACTGGCCAGCTGGTGAATTATGGCTTGAATACCCTTCGCATTGAGGGGAGGCTTGTGCCCAGGAGTGGGACGTTATTGTTATTTTATGAGTTAATATAAAAAATATACTTAAAAAATCGTTATTAGTCAAACAAACCTAAACATTGAACAGGCTCTTTACAGTTAGGGCCATAACACACCGTGACGCCATGGCGACGTCGCCGGCTACGTATCCGAACAATTTGTATTGATGGCGAAGTCGCCAGTCCGTCGCCAGGTGTGTTACCTGTCATACATTTCAATACGAATTAGGGCCGGGCCCCATTAGCGCGTTGCGTTGCGTCGTCACAAGATTTTGTACTGGCGCATCACCCTCCCCCGCTTCGTCTCTCGCCCGTCTTCCCTTTGATCCGTTGCAACGACGCAGCGCAACACGCTAGTGGGGCCCGGCTCTTAGTTGGCTACGGTGGCTGGCGACGTCGCCCTGACGTCCCGTTGTGTTAGCTCTTACAGAAATCGTTATTACACATACCTTCCAACATAGACAGTGAACGCGTTACATTACCCAGAGTTATCCATTGGAAACGTAATCCCATCGAATTGCTGCTCGCCGGGGCTCTGTTTCCCATAGTTTTGCTCGAATATTCTATTACGAGATTATCCTTTACCAGATCAGTGGAGCTTGAATCTAAGCTATATGGATGCGTTTGGAACAGTGCGTAGCGGTTTCGATAGCCATTTTCGGATTACTGAAGTCATGAAACATAACAATAACTTAGGTACTAATGTATCTAGGTATGCCTACAATTGCCTATATAAGTTCATTTGATTATTATCTGTTATCCAAATAAATAACCTATAACGTTTTACGATATATGCATGTAGATGGATACATAATTTCATTATTTATTGAAGCTACCTATTTGTTTTATTTTCAACCAAGTTAAAATACATAAGTTAAATAAATAAAAATAACTAAATAAATAAAAAATACAATAAGCACATACCTACCTCAACGCAATGATTTGCCCCTAGAATGGGCCCTAGATATCCTGAAAATTCTTCTATCGCATCAATCCTGAAAGTAAGTGCATTTTTATTTGTATTGTACTTGAAAACGGTCCTGCGTTTTAAAAACTCTTTGCAAATTATTTCAAACGGCTTTTCTTTACAGTTAAAGAATCTAGGTATTATATATACGGGTAAACCTTCCGGAAGATATTATCTATATTACTGTGAAAACCGCATCAAAATATGTTGCGTAGTTTAGAAGAACTAAGCGGACAAAACAGACATATGCGTATCACAACTTATACTAACTATTTAGAGACTACAGATTAAATACAAACTGACCTACAAAATGTTATATTAACCAATATGCTATAATAGGCACCTTATACACTGAACAATAGGATGTTAACAAGCTGATAACTAATTAGCGCGCTGAACACAGCTTGCGGTGGATTATTAAATCGGTCAGGATTATAGGGTTTATGTAACATTCATTCCTATCACTAGAGACGAGAGTCAAAGAGAGCTTTTAGGACATCACTCGGAGCAAGCTTTGTGTTACATTATTAATTAATAACTAGGTTTGTTGATATAAAACCCGTATTTGCATGGAGGCACCTGTAATTTGGAAAAGTGTTTTCATTTAAGGAAATAGTACCTACTTATCAAATATATATCAACTTGTTTGTTTATTTAATCTCTATATCAGGGATCCTTTTGTCTTCTACCTTTTTCCCATACTTAGTTCGCATTCGCATTCTAATGGTGGAAAGCCATCATTTTTAGGATTCCGTAGTCCACACAAAGAACCCTTAACGTCCGTCAAACAAAATAAGTTTTCCTTACTAAAATAGCTACGGAACTCTATTATTGCGCGTGGCCTAACACGCACTTGGCCGGTTTTATATTTCTCTTTTTGCAATCCACGATCCATTTTGAAATTACAAAAAACATTCCTAAACAAACTTTTATCTGCAATTTCTATGTACTACCCACACGATTTGATTGTCATCCTGAGCCCTTAATACCTTGAAATATATCCTACAGTTGTAAGCTCAGTTTTAACGTCAATTCCACTGAACGAGGTTCTGAAATCTCTTTATTTCACCGCGAAACCATAGTACTAACGAAATTCAATTACCGACGACAAAGAGTAAAAATATTCTTCCCCGCTAGCGAGGGGATAAAATAAAATGGTGTCTAACTACGGGTAGGTATTCAATGGGATACGGCTGTCCGAGTCGTGACATGAATTGGAGGAACATTTTTCCGATCCGCGTATGAATGTGGATGCATCGGAATTTAATCTGGAGTTAGAATCGGGATCACATCGTTTATTTAACAATTGACTCTACGCATTTCAAAAAATGGATATAGAATTACGTTTGGGGGGCGAAGTGAAATTTTTGTGTGACTTTACGTAGTAGGGTGGGAGAGGGTGAATTGCACCCATTGTCCCCAATGCATCCATGCCTGCTTTGATATAGGAATACACATACCTACATTCATTAAGTAGAGTTCGCGAATAATCGACGTTACGATCTTTAGTTAAGCACCCTCAACGCTTAGATAATATAATGTCTCTATGTTTATAGAGATAGTAAACGTTAATGTAGAGATTGACCTCCATACTCCCTATGTAAAGGTCAAAGCGCTCTCTGGTGGGTTCTAACGAGTAATGTCATCTACCGCTATCAGTAGAGATCAATCGCGGAATATGTTCTCGGAGGCAACGGGGGCACATTAAGGGCAATTTATCTCATAAAGTCTTCCGATTTGCCTTAATGTCATATAAAAAACCATTTTAAGATTGGTTTTGTTCTACAACTTTGTCTAAATAAGGTACCATCTTTCATATCCCTATAATATTTTATCCATATTCAATACGATTACGTGTTTGAATCACTTATATTAGGTACCTACTTACATTGATATCTGTATGTATAACGCCTGTTTGGTGTTATAGTAGATCGAGCGTAAGCTGCTCTTCAGTGCATCGGGTAGTTGCGGGTTCGATTCTCATCGGGGTAAATTTCGGAAATGTTTTCGTATTTTGCCCTAGCCTGTGATTGACCCCAGGCCATTGAACGCCACTTACCCATAGTTCGAATGTTGTTTAGTCTGGGACCATACTGTTAGTGTGTAAGCCCCAGTAGAATGAATAAATAAAATAAAACAATACAATAATATTGAAAATAATATATTTATCGACGACTAGATAAATAAAATTCAGGGATTCTTACCTTCGAGCGTCTAGACCTAGACTTTATCAGTACAGTCAAGTATTGTTTGGGGATTGGCGCTGGAGTGGATTACGTTGACTAGCTTCTTTTCTAGGTCATTCCCAATAAACTGTCTATTATTTGCCGATTTTATCAAAGCCGCTTAGAAGTATAGGTTGTTCATATATGGATTTGTTTCTAAGTCTATAATAAAACAGTGATTATATATAAAACAACCATAATAAATGGCTAATGTTATGTAGACCAGGAGATTTTCGTAAGAGAAGATCCGATACAGTAATCCAATATTTTCTTGACGTATTTTAGAAATATTTTCCTGTAACTATGTAGAGCTAACATTTACAATTTGACACAGCTAAATTTAGTAAACGCTATACAATGGCAATGATTGGGCAAAAACGTTAAAATGTCTATAAATGCCGCTGGAAGACAGTGAATAATTCTGTATCCCGGCAATAAATCAGGATTAGTGTCCGACCGACCACATTCCTCGTGAATATTAACATTAAAATTGAAAAGAAATGGAAAATACACTTTATTAAAATTAGAGGGAGTCTAAGAAATGTGTGGGTAGATCTTTTTGCATCGTAGATAATTGTATTCTGCCGTAAGAACGTGAACACTATACCAGGCGTAATAAATGTTTCCGTTTGACCAATGTCACTTCATCATGATCATCATAATTTCAGCCAAAGGTGTCCACTGTTGGACATAAGCCTCCCCAAGGCTTTCCACAACGACCGGTCTTGTGCCACTTGCATCCAGTGGTTTCCCGCGACCTACACTACGTCGTCGGTCCACCTTGTGGGGGGTCTACCCACGCTGCGTGCTATGTGCCCCGCCTACTGTCATTTCAGCCTACTCTTTCGCAGGGATATCTCGGTGACCTTGGTTAGTCTACTTGTCTCCTCATTTCTGATTCGATCTCGTATTCAATGTCAATTGAGTAAAGAAAAATAGACCTTATGGGTCCTCTAAAAATATACTTAATCCCAATCATACTTCTTAGAAAGGTTCCAACATCTGAATGAATTCCGACATTGGTATTCTACTAAGCTTTCTTTATAAATATGGACTTAGCTTTCCCAGTGATCAGCGCGCGATCGTATTTCATATCGTTCACATTCCGCCCCGCGGTATTGCACAAAGCTCTTCACTTCATCATTTATTTTGAGGACTGGTTAGGAATGGATTTCCTGAATTTTCATCTGATGCTATAAATATTTCCGATACCAATGTAGTTACTATTGAATCAAAATGAATCGTAGCCTAGGACGATACAACATTTAAAAAAACCTGCATTAAGTAGCACAGATATAGAATATGATTTTCCTAGAAGGCTAGGTTCTCTGCAAGGCTAGATTGTATAACTATATGTATGGGAAGCAAAACAAAAGGCATACGTTGTAGAGTCGCAAAGAGAGCACGTATGAGTAAATTAATGAATGTGGACAGAGCAAAAAGTTGTACATGTACAGAGCGAAATATCATTCCATTTCCCTGGCATTGTCTACAGACAACGTGTGTAGTTAATATCCATCCAATGTGAGTGTACTCATGTTGGAGAATAGCTTGAAAGTATATGTAGTGAATTTAGAATGGAGGCTTTTGAAAGCTCCAAACAAACAAAACAATAGGCATAGTTATAGCAGCATTCACAACTCAAAATCAACAAATAACATTATGTAGAAGCCTGAGCAATTATGACCCCTGACTTAGCACAAATTGAGTAAGATACTAATTTCAATTGTGAAGCACTATTGGAATTCTGCGAAGTCATGTTCAGTCCAATCTCTTAACATTAAACATCCTATTTGCATAATGATCTTGAAAAATCAACTTGCAAAGTAATGGCTGATGTAACTTGAATAAGTATAGTAATACGATTTTATCCAGGGATGAAAAAAGGGAATGCAGTCTGTTTGTCAGCGACAGTCGCATTGTCCCCAGTCAGTATTTATTGCGTCGGGCAGATGCTTATTTATTGAATACTTTGGATTCCCTTTACTCCATAATGAAATCTCTTTCAAGGATATTGAGTGTTATGTAGGGCTATAGTCCACATGCAGAGATATAGAGCGCTCCCAACTTTTTTTTAATAGCCGTTATACATCCCAGTCCTTGGCAAAGGCATCCCTTTTATTTCTCCATATGTCTCTGTTTTGGGCCATTTCCTGCCACGATGGTCCCGCAAAGGTGGACAAAATCATCTCGTTATCTCTTTCTTGGTCGACCTCTTTGTCGGTGTCCTAATAAGATAAGTTATTTTTCAGGCATAGTAGAAATACTTTTATTAGACAAGAGAGGAACAAGTAGACATAACATCATAATATCTAACTGCTTGGGCGCTCCTGCTCGCTCGGTGCTTGTGGACGCGACCATTAGCATAGAGTAAATAAGTACCTATTAATGAAAACCTATAAACTATTAATAATGGAAACGAGTAACTTAGCTTAGTAAGCTATTACAACTTTGAAACTCTAAAACTAAAATTAATGTGTGTTTTAAAGTCTATTACTTTTCTAAAAGCTAAAGCTTCACTGTAATAGTGCGAGCAAATCTGAAATATAACATCATTATCATAAAAAAAACTGTTATTACGTAATTTATTACAGAAACTGGGATTTGTTAGGCTTTACTAGTGGAAATTATTTCTGTTCTACATTTTGTTGAAGACTTTTCGTATTTAAACGATACAATATTATCGTAGATATTACAATCTACATGAAATGTACTTAAATAGAGGGGAATATAAAGAACTTATAAAAGCGTTATGATAATCACGCATTGTTCATTACGATGTTTTTGTTACAATTTACGACAGAGGTAGATATCTATTTGCCACCTCTAGCTACATTACTTATAAGGTTTCACGCAGTGATAGAGACAATACAGTGCCATATAGAGCAAGTCAACATACTCGTAACTTAAAGTAGGTTAAACAACCCCGACTAGTAGGTACAGTTAAGTTAAACAAAACATCGGAACGAAACCATTACTAAACCACGCGAAATTTCTTGAAATTAGCTTATTTTGAGCCTAAATTGAAGAAAGTCATAAGCTAGTTATACAATATGTTAAGAAAACCCTGTCCAACCCGAAAACGTATTGTTGGGTATCGAGACTAGATTCTATTTTTGTATTTTTTTTTTTTTTTTTTTATATTTTTTAGCATAGTAAGTGTCCCACTACTGCGCAAAGGCCTCCCATATTTTTCTGGAAAACAAATAACCCGTTTACATAAAAAAAAAACACATAAAATGACGTCATCACATACTTTGTGGTCAGAGGTGCCGCCACACGATCTAACATAATAACTTCCGGTAACGGTGTTGCTATATTTTTATAATTTGCTACATTTTGAGGGAAAAAGCAAAAAAAATTGGCATCTCAAATTGTCATTAATATGTTTACTATCATGAATATTTAATTTCTTTTATTTTATTTGGTCATGTGATTGGGAAACCTAAATACGGTTTCGGCTCGGACAGGGTTTTTTTAACATATTGTAGAGGCGATGTGATCAGAGTTTTTTATGTAACTATAAGGTGCCAAACAAGAGCACGCATTGATGCTTGCAATATTAAAGACATTGCTCGCACGTTCCCACCTAAAGGAAGGGGAAGGGTGTTGGATTTCCGGTTCTCTCACTGGAGGTAGGAAACGCAGCCGTAATAGCTACTAGTTAAAATGCCCTGATTTTGTGATAGAAAATTAATAAAATTGTGTTTTGCATAGATCTGCGTTCTGGCATATTAAGGCTTAATATGTAGGCACTAATTGTTCATTATATTGTGTATAGCGAAAAAGCCAGTATACGTTATGTACCTACCATACGTGTGGTTTCACCAAACTTGGGTAAAACTATTGCTTAACTTTTCTGATGGTCTATCTATACAAAGCGTCGTGTCTAAAACTGGGTCGCTATCTGTCACATAATAAGGCACGTATAGAATATAATGTAGAAACAAATATTGGTATGATTAATTTATGGTATTTATCAGATTAGGAACATAAAACTCTGATAAATGTAGTAAGATATTTTTTAGGCGTGTTTGATACTAAATACATATATTGAGAAACGCTAACAGAGTTAAGAAAATCAAGTTTATTGTAACAAATACTAATGAAACCAGTGTGAATCGAAAGTACATTATAATGTCATCCATATACGCACACTCAACTCATAAAAGGCAACTTGTTTGTTCCACCAAGTTGTTTATGTAATATCCCGTATTGAAAGCAATACCATTATGCCGTTATCAATATTGTGACATCTAAGCACATAATGTTATGCCAATATCTGAATATCAGAATGACATTTGCGGATATTAAATGTTCATAAAGACTGTCGTTTGAGTTCATGACAAGTGATATACCTACAAAGGTCAACAATTCAAAAGAGATAATTAATAATAATAAGTTCATAAACCAAATGTATCGCTGAATGTTGGAATGATTTTAGCGTATAGGCACTTGTAGCATATAGACACTTGCAGCACATAGGTATACACTTGTAAAGCGCATAGACATATGTAGCGTAAAGTCACTTGCAGTACATAAACACACGTAGCCCATATAGGGTTATTACACCTTCCTAAATTTAGAACCTAATTTCGAAATCTTCTGATTATTTAGGATTCTAACTTGCTAAATCGCATTTCGAAAGCTTTCGAAATTAGGTTCTAAATTCAGTGACTAAATTTAGGAAGGTGTAATAAGCTCTTTAAACACATGTAGCGTATCGACACTTATAAAGTAGGTAATGTAGCATATTATATAGCTACAAATGTAGCATATTATTATAGACATTTTCAGCATAAACACTTTTAGCATATAGACACATGTAGTGTAGAGTCAATTCTAGTACATAGGGCATAAACACGTGTAGCATTTATATACATGTAGCGTATAGACATTAGAGATCGTTGATGGACATTAGACACTAGTATTTTTAGCTCAATGACTCACGCTCACCAACCCCAAACCATATCTTCGCCATGATAGTTGAAGGCCATGTCTACCGCATGGCTGCCATGACACAGTGATATTCGCGTGACCAACTCATTAATTTGAGATGCCACCGTACCCCAAAAAACGCCATAACGTTGTTAGTTTGACCTAGTAACGGCAAACCAAATGTTTACCCGGCCAATATTTAATTTTGCTTCGTTACTCTATTTGGTAGAAAGACCGTTACAGGTACATATCGTAAATGGGATGGGAAAATAAAAGAAAATTGTGGAAAATTAACTACTCAAGCGCGCCGCTTGCCTCATATACACGCGCTGTGGAGTTTTTTTTTCTTTATTTTGATTCTTTATTCCACGTTCAAACTTGTCCAAGTTAAATACACGGATAATTTACAATGGTCATGTAAAAATCGTTTCTTTAGTAGGTACCTTACTCTCCTGTCAAAAACACAAAGCCTACGCAAGTCCTACTCTGTGGCCGTTACACAATGAAATTGAAGGAAAAAATGCCTGACGAGTATTTTTTACACCCCTTCTAACATTTCGCGTGACCAGGCGATCGAATCTACTGACATAGTCACCACTTTAATTAGATAAGTATCTACTTAATATTATCCACTATGACAAAATTCGGTATTTCGCGGTAGAATGTATAACTGGGTGGCTATAATACGCGCCTGAAACGCGAGGCGTGCAAATTTCCTGCCTGCCATAATGGCTGTCACCTTTAATTCATGACCCTGGCTGCGACAAACCGCAAGCGTGACGTAATGAAAATGGTGTCTCTATAGGTAACCTTTTAAAGGCATTTTGTCCTGAGAGTAGACTGTCATGTGATTGGTCGAGATGGGTAATTAATAAGAAAGGTAAATTAAAAAACATACTTACTAGGTCGAAGAATAAATAACTACCTAAGGCGAGTCATATCTGGGAAATGTAAAAATGGTTCCGGTAAAAATTAACGCTTTTTAATTTGGAAAAATGTTATTTTTTGTGGAAAATTGCTGTAATTGAATTGTAAGATGTAACTCTGACAATCTCGTGAACGTCGCGGGAAACAGCTGGATGTACGCAGTCGTTCGGAGCGGTCTTTGTGGAAAACCTTGGAGAAAGCTTATATGTCCAACAGTGGACGACTTTTGGATAACATGATGATGATGAGGTAACCAAGTACTTACTTATAGTCGTATTTGATTGAAAAACTGTGTTTAAAACATGAGCGCTACTTCAAAAGATTTTCACGAAAACGATTTCTTTTCACACCTACAAACGAGATTTGTTTATTCTCTCCCAAATTCTTAAAGGACTCATTTCCTGAAACTTTTAAAAAGAAAACTAGTCCCCGTTTCCAATTATTCCAAGTCCGCTTCTAGAGATTTGAAGAGTAGGACTAACAAACTTTATTTTTAATAAAAAGAAATAACACAAAATTGTGTCAAAACACCAGTGCTATTGTCTACTAAAACGTGAAATAAATCTATTTCAGTTTTACGAGAACTCTCATAATACGTCCTCTGCGAATTTTATAGCGATTCAGATTAAAGGATTTGAGAGTATTTTCCAGCGTTACCGGGTACCCGAGGCAAGATTCATTGGGATATTATCTACTTAAACGTTTATGTAGGCCCTTTGGACCCAGTCGTCGTAATTATAATAAACGAAACCTATTTTAAAGTCGTTTCCTGGAAGGACATTCATAAGTTTGATCCGATACTTAACTAAGTAGGGCTCGTAGTAATGCATCTCAAAGTTGAGATCGATCTTAAGATGCTGTTTATGACAGATGTACGATACATTAAACGTCAAAACTTCTTCTTATCGTATGGTTAGTGGCCAACCTGGTGTCAGAGTTCTTCAAGCCGCTCGTAGGCCTCTGATTTAACGACGAGGCTTAACGACTGCTGCCTAGATGACAACAACCGGGACCGACTTTTTACGAGAAAACTGCATCTTAAGATCGATCTCAACAATGAGATGCATTTATTAATACGTCCTAGATATGGTGATCCAATCACGAAATCTTTTGAAAATTGAAGATTACGTGCTTTCGTAGATCTGTGTTTTGCTATGTGATCATGACGTCATATCACAAACAACTACCTAACTCACATACTCATAAAGGCACAAAACGAGTTATGTCTAGACTGAAATGAGCCAGTAGTAATGGTCATTAGGGCCGGGTTCATTTACGGCGTTATTAAAACTAGGTGAATTAAGCTTACGTTATAAAGAGCCATGTTATGAATATTAATGTGAAACATGCAGAGCAACGAGGTCCTAACTAGAACCACAGAAACAAGGGGAAGAAAAAGGGCGACGCGTGACGTCAATGCGTACCTTCAGCTGTTTAAGACGATACAAGAAAAAAATGAATTTTAGTTTCGGGGTGTGGCTAGCGTCGCGTGAGCTGCCGAAGGATATATCCCTCTCGCTTAGCTAGGACAGAACAGCTATGGAGTAGACTATAGTATAGTTATTTTTTGAAGGAACAATATTGTTTAATTCGTACAATTAAAATAATATGTCCCAGTGCACCTTTTAAAATAGATGAAATGGATGAAAATATTCAAATATATTTTTTTCGTTTTATATGGGATTTTTATGTCGAGTGTATTTGAAAAAAATAATTTAATTTCTATGTTGTTTTTATTGCTGAAGACAAAGTAAGTCAAAAGAAGACAAACGATACCTACAATATGCTGATAGATACGTATAACAATATTTCGATCGTATAATAGCCTATAACCAGCGGACGATCCAGACGCGTCCAACGATATCTCATTAGTCAAATTATTATGATAAAAATAGTTTGGACGTTATACGGGAGCAGATGAACATACATACATATCGGTCAAAATCATAACCCTCCACCCACCGTAGTCGGGTAAAAATGTACATACTCTGTGTCAGTGACTGACTGCCGGATATGAGTATCTTTTTCATGTTTCGTAGGCAAAGGAATACTTTGGTACTTAACTTCGATGCCGATCATGAAGTCATCCGCGGTGTCATAATATTTATTTTTACCATATTTAATTTATTTTTTAATTTAATTTTCAGTTTTTATTAATTTTATTGATTTAACCATGCATTTATTTATTGTTTATCTTTTTATCTTTATTTTTTTATCTATCAAAATCACCCTTAGACTGGTTACCGCCACAGATGACAAGAGGGCTGGCTCTTTCCTTGCTCAAAAAATTCGCTTGACAACAGGAACAGCTTGAATACAGGGAGGACATGCAGCCAGTATAACGCGGACGGTATTTGTTTAATTAGGGGTAGGTTTTTATTTTATTGTATTTTATTTTAATTTATGTTATATTATATTGTATTTTAATGATAAAACATGAAAAATAAAAAATATTTTTTTATTTTTTTTTATTTAATTTTACTTTTATTTATTGTTTTATATTTATTGTGAAATTATAATAATTTTAATAATCAATATTGGACTATGTCTGAAACAAATACATTGAATTGAATAATTTAAATACAAAAATTATCACATTAACTCGTTAAATCACGGTTTACACCCGCTAGAACGAAAAAGATCCTAACATGGTAGGTAGGACCTGAGGGTTGGCCAGTTAATTACTTAAAATACACTATATTTATTTCAAGAAAACATTCATAAGATCTGAAGGCGTCGGACTCGCACATAAAGGGTTCCGTACCACCGTAGAATAAACACATCAAAAATATCAAGTTTGAGACTTGATATTTATTTTTAAATGTTATTATATTTTTAGTATTTGTTCTGCACCGGCAACAGAAATACACATTCAGTGAAAATTTCAACTCTCTACCTGTTACGGTTCGTGAGATACAGCCCGCGCTGACAGACGGACAGACAGACAGACGGACAGCGTAGGCCTAGTAATAGGGTCCCGTTAGCACCCTTTGGAACCCTAAAAAGTAGCCTATGTTCTCCGCCAAGACCCAGTCTATCTCCATACCAAAATTCATCAACATTGGTTCAGCGGTTTAGCCGTGAAAAGGTAACAGACAGAGTTACTTTCGTTTATAATATAATAGATTGAATAGGACGGACAAACATTTTCCTATCCATATCTGTAATGTTATTTTTTACGATAATTTATTGATGTATGATATATTTATTACTTGCCCATCCATACCTACAACAAACGCAATAAAGCGACTCCATTGTTTTGACAAGCAATGTATTCCCACTGTCGGCCCAAGACCATGCTGCAAGTATATAACAGTAAGCGAAATAGGGAGTTTTTACAGAAATGACACGAATAACTATGAAATGACAAGAGATGACACAAAATGACAAGAGATGACACAAAATGACAAGAGATGAAAAGAAATTACACAAGACAAGGAAAAGCAAACGAAAATCACGCTGCAGTGCAGGTCGTAGGTTCGATTCCTGCCCAGGACATGCATTTGTGTGCATGAACATGTCCGCATGTCCCGAGTCTAGGTGTAATTAAGTGTATATTTAGTTTGTATTTACAAACAAAAAGTAGTATATGTAGTAATATCAGTTATCTGGTTTCCATAGTACAAGCTCTGCTTAGTTTGGGATCAGGTAGTCATGTGTAAAAGAATTTCCAAGGATATTTATTTATTTATCATAGGCGTCGGCGGACTGTAAATACTGTACTGTACCTGTAATGTGGCACGACCGTAATATTTTTTCGTAATATTTTTTAAAAAATCCTTCACAGGTCCGACGTCGAACAAGTCCGAGCGGACACTGACAATACAAAGTTAGAGAGAGACATGGTTAGTTCAAGTACTTAAAATGTGAGATGGCGATATTGTGCGCGCGCTCGGAAATAAACAACGTAAGCGCCAAACCACATTTACTTGAATTAAAAAAAAACTACTTCATGAATTAAAATATGGTTGAAGGGTAGTTTAGATATCATTATTTGCTATGTTTTAGAAATAATTTCGTGATCTAAATCGTAAAAACATCGTGGTAGCAAGGAAAATTGTAAATAATTAGAGCTCATTTCATAATTTTTTTTTATCGAGAAAATTTCATCAAATCGTGATTTGGATTTAAAGATACTCAAGATAATATAGTCAAAAATCATACATCTAAATATAAGATTCCTAGTCCACATACTTACTTAAAGAAAAAGTAGAATAGAAAATCAACCAAATTTCGAACCCTCCTCTTAATAAATACTGAAATTTCAAAGAAGTAACTGTACCTATTTAAAAGAAACGCGTAGTAGACTAAAATTATATAAAAGACTTTTACAATCATAACTTAGGTTAGCACTTTATTACCAATACATCTGCGAACATTCTTCTGTGCCCGAAAGTTCAGCCATGTTTCAGTTGGTTTCGTTCATCCTATGTTGCTTTGTCAATTGGTATGGATTGAAATCGGGAAGAGTGAAGTCCGTACTCATCCCAATCTCAATAGATGTGTCCATATGGCGCGCATGCCTCACCCGAGCACTCATATTATGACATTACGTCTATGCGTTCCGACGTCAAAACTGAGTGCTCGCGCGAATCATGCGCCTGATGAAGACGCCGCCAATCAATTGGACAATTGACAAAGTAACACAGGATGAACAAAAACAATTGAAACATGGTCAAAAAGTTACATAATGGGCCTTCTACAAATTGCATTTAAGTAAATGTATCTTCGTACATTGTTTTAACTTGTCCTATCATCATTCGTTACTAACATTAATCTCCGCAGATAGTGTTGAATTAACACCATTCCTCTGTCAAATCTTAATACAAAGGCCTTCATACCGACTTGGGGAAACAAAAACAAGGCTAAGTGAATTAATCATCGTAGTCGTTACCCTTTGCTTTCTGTCGCCTATGTTTGTCCTAGATACATTAGCTAAATGGTATTTCACTGGGAAAAGAATTCATGTAAAAATTATGACTGTATTTCTTAGTAATGTAGCTGGTGCCCGCGACCTAGTACGCGTGGAATTATTATAATAAAAGTCTAAGTCTAAGTTACTCTTTATAACATTATCTTTTTGTCATTGAAAGTCCCGTGAAAATCGGTCCAACCGTTTCGGAGATTAGCTGAAACAAATAAACAGACAGACAAAAAATAAAAATTGTTTTTTTGTTACAAGTACTGTTATAGGTACTTTCATAATGCATTTAGTAAAAAGCTGTTATTTTCACATTACAAACAGACACTTCAGTTTTATTTACTTGTACCTATATGTATAGATTTTATATTTTCATGTAGGTACTTGCTGTAGGTTTCTATTAACCTGGTTAAAAGTTTCAAATCATGAAATATTGCTGAACTGTGCCACCTAAGGTCAGACTGTAGGACACGCCACCGATACATCTGCGTCGTATTTTTATGGGGATGTTCTGGCGGGACGGGGTGGCGCCGATCTGACCTAGCAGACTTGGCTCTGTTTCAAAGATCCTCATAAACTTATTTACTGGTTCCAAAAACTTCGGTACTATCGCGTAGAATTCACGCTAAATAAATATCGCCAGACTTATACACCAACTGTATGGTCCCATACTGAGCAACAACGCTTCCACTATGGCTACCTTAAGCTAGGGTTGGGGCTACCCCTAGCTAGGGGCTAGGGTAGGGTAGGGCTAGGGTAGGGTGCGTGATACCGCGGATTACCTTGCGCACGGCCGACGACCACGGACATCCACGCACCGCGCACGAGGCTATTCCCACGGTGCGTCCAGGTGCGCGATATCACGCACCGGGTTACTCCGAAATACGTCGCTGACGGATCGTCCGAAGTACGGATTCGATTTACGATCAAAACAATGTCAAATCGTAGAGAAAAACGAAAGAAGAAATGTCAAATCACGGCAATCCGTCAGCCGAAACGTTAGGTTCGTATTTCGGAGTAAGCCAGCAGGTCTGTCATTTTGTCATTCCAAAATGCAAATTGAAAGAGAACGAATCGCGCACCTTTCAAGTTACATACATTTTCGACCACCCCGCACGAGCGCGCACCGGACCTTTGAAGAAGTTACCGACTCGCCGCGGATTGGACGCACCGCGAGGAGCGTGTCCGTGCTACCGCGCAACAAGGGGCCCTAGCTTTACAATGAACTGGGGGCAATCCCAGTCACACCCAGACTAAGGCAAATTACGGAAATTTGCAATTTGGAGCGGCCAACGCTCGAACCACTACGCCAACACATAACAAAAGTATGTAGTTGCTATATTATTCTAATTAGATAAGTACTTGAGTTCACAAACGTATAAACTAAACTCGTAAAGGACGCAACTGGGACATGTCCGTGGGGAGCACTAAACGGATAGTTGGAGGCGCCTCGATGTGGAAGTTAGGACATAACAAAATATAACAATTTCCACTGTCTTTCTGAAATGTAATTTAGAGTATACTTATTTCACAGACATGGTATATTTACTCTAAACAATTTTTTTTATGGCTAAGGATGGCACACTGGCAAACGGTATACCTGATGGTAAGTGGAAGCCGCCGCCCAGGACATCTGCAACTTTAGGGGAGCAGACGCGGCGCCGACCTTTTAGAGACCTGTAAACATGCCCTTTGAAGAACCCCATGTTTAGTGCAAAGGAAAGACTTCTCGAGGGAGATAACTTACACGTGGGAGGAATGCTCGCGATGCACGTACATTTGTGGGATACCAGGCATCCGGGTGGTGTGGGTGAAATGTAATTTCATAAAGATATCACATTCATCATATTTTAATCATTTCACATTTCAGAAAGATGGTGGAAATTGTGCTATTGTATTTTATTTAGTATATTTACTATTTTATACATATAGCCAGACAAACGCATCAATCGTCAGAAACGTCTGTTGCATTGATGAGCAATGTTAGATATATGTAACACTGATAATTTGGACGTTCTTGTGTTTTTTTTTTAGAAAATGTGCCCTCTGTAGGTATGAATAAAGTTTTTTTAATTTTGGTAATAAATATGGGTACCTACATACGCACCACATATGAATTCTGGTCTCCACGAGGCCGTTAAAGCGCGCGCGTGAAAGCTTTAGAAATCCATGCTACGCGCATATTTTACGCGCCAGTCGGTAGGAGCCTTTATGTTGCGTGAAAAGGGAATCGAATACTAAAAACTTAGTAATTTCTTGTTTGTTTCTTCAACTTAATACCAGTTTGTTATGGAACGCCAAACTTTCCTCCTCGATAACAAATTGTTGGCATGTGTGACAAAATATGAGGATGGGCGCAAACATATCACTGCGGCGGGCGGGACGTGACCTCGTAAAAATCTGCGATATTGCGAGTTTCATCGCAAATCATGCGTTGCGTATCGTAAAACGTTAGAGAAGCTCACACTCTTAATGTAGGAGTCGATGAAGATCAAACGAATGTTTGCAGGACAAATTATTTCGATGTTCTATTGTTTTACTCATTTTTTGAGTATGATGGACTGAGTTGTCGAAGTATCGGTCAGAAGGGCTAGACAAGTGGCTGACGTCTACAAGCGTTCGTTCAAATCGCTACGCTTTATATATGGAAATGACATAAGTCACGTGATCTCAAGCGTGATCTTCATAGCGACTTGTTGTTGATTTACATAGCGAACTTTGTCATATCCATACATTGTGAAGTTTATTCTATTCTATTCGATTAGCGTTCATGCCACTTGGCTAGCCCTTCAGGCCTCACTGGTGCCGTACTGAGCCACTGACAGACATTTTTTTGGATGGTTCATCACTACCCAAGAACATAGAAGACTAATAAAAATATTTTTGGTAGAGTGACATTTTGAAGATGACATTGAAGCACGCCGATAAAATTTGACAGGTGGATGGACAGGTGAAAGGGGTGCCGTGACCTTGACGTTGAATATTGCGCATATATTCGCCGCACGGCAACAAACGGCAATTACTTTATTGCATGTGCGAAAGAAAAAATAACTGAAAGAGTTGATTTATAGAAAATGATTTTTTCATATCAGCATTCTAATGAACCATAGAGTAAAAAATACTTGTGTCACTAAATTACAAAAAAAAATCAAGCCATAATCATGGATGTATTAACTCAGGATGCGCATCGCATGATCTTCCCCTCTAGCTTTTTTTTATAGGTACTAGACCAAAAATCTCTGACACGTATATAAAAACTGTTTTCGAAATCGATTTGATCAGAGTAAGTATCGTTTTCGCGGTGTAAGGTGCTCCGTGAAAAATGCCGAATTGTCCCATTAAACATGTGCAAAGAAATTACAAAAAATAGTAATATACAAAAAGATTGGGTAACATTTCATATGTAAGTATTTTTGATGTAATTAATGCAATTTTTCTATTAAATTCATTAAAATATTAAATGTCATAAGAATCGAAAACATTATCGATACAATTAATCGAGTACGAATTAATCGAATAGTCTACTGTGACCATAGACGAATCTTTTCTACCCTGGCAACTGTATTTTTTATTTGTCAAATAATTGTCAAGTATTTGAACTTTGTAAACAAACGGATAAATACTGAATTACGCGGTGATAAACCAGTCGCAGGACGTTAAAAACGATTTACAATGAATAAATCATTAGTAATTCAACAAGAGAGGTGATTCACAAAGTTTACAGGCGGTGTCTCGCGGAATTTGAGGTGCAAAATATTTTGTCAGAACTCGACCATGTTTACCAAAGAACCGCTGATATTATAGGTATATAAGCAGTTTATTTTACAGTTTTTAAGTTAAATAATGTGTTTATTGTATACAAAGGCAGGCTCAAAGCTTCAGTTTACAGGTTTTTCAGTAAATATACATTGATCGCTTAGAGGTACATTCGATTGAACACACTTGATACTTGGTATTATTTTTATGTGTTGCTTTCATCTCGACCAATACATAAACTAAGGTTGCTTTATTTTTCTATGTTTGCTTGTCAGTTAACATCGTTACTTAATTACTAAATAAACAAATAATCTTAAAGCATTAAAGAAATTATCTTTTATTGAATTATTTTATTTTTCAGGTACCGTTAGAAGAATAGTCGAAAATTGCTCTTTACGATGACATTAATCGATTAATAATAAATCTTCAAGATGACAGCAATGCTGTGGAGACTGATGATGATGAGTTGATGAGGCAGCGGCAGGCCCACGCCAATATATGGATTTATCAGGAGTGGAATATTTAGACCAAGATTAAAATAAAAAAATAATTAAAAAACGCAGTAGCTATGATATGTTTGTTTTATTTTCCTAAAATACAAAAAAAAATAACTAACTCATGTTGAAACAAAAACACCCACTATCGAAACAATTCAGATAAATACGATCTCGATAAATTCTTGATCTTGATAAACGGAATCGAACCTGACACTGCTCCGGGTCCATATGACCCAGAAGCAGGCAGCGTCTGCTACTGAGGCGATGAATCACATATGGCATAAATATATGTATAACAAATATTATCTTATTGACCAACATCAAAGAAAACTTAAAAGTGCTTGCGCTTGCATTATGAATAATAAATAATATGGAAAATAATAAATCAAGTATCAAAATTATTCAGTCGTATTAGTCAGTGTTGCAAGAATTAATCTCGACATATATACTTTTTGATTTGAACAGTGTTGTAGTAGTGTTTATTTATGATTGCAGACCGGTATCGATAAAAATATAATATATATAGTGTATAATAAACCTTGGGAGAGGCCTATGTCCAACAGTGGACGTCTTTTGGCTGAAATGATGATGATGATGACATTAGTATAATAATACCTATTACGTTTATACGTACCTACCTAACAAAAGATATCAGCCAGGCCAGTGGCAGCAGATGGCGCGGATGGCAGCGGCAGCGGATGTTGTCTTGCCGTACGCTTACTTAGCTTTGTTGAACTATGTCGCTGCGGTAATGGATCGGTCATGCTCACTCTAATGTCCTTGCTTGCGGTGGCTCTGTGGAGCGGGTCACCCTCTTCCCTCTAAAATGGTTGAGGAGGGTGATGCCGCTGCTCAAGTCATGCTCGGGTTCCGGGCGCTGCTTGCGGGGACTGGTCCGCCCATTTTCCACTTGACACCGTTGTTCCAAAACTTTTACAGACAAGACCTAAGCACGGAAGGCATCACACCAAAACAATCGTTCTAAATATTCACCTTTTGGTTTGACAGTTAAGTGGGAGTAGGCATGCACAGCTTTCTAGGCTAGTTTTTATTATTTTTTATTTAAATACCTTATTTTCTTTTTTTACTCACACTGTGTTAATGCATGCCTGCTCACATAGCGTTACTGTTTGAAAATGTATACAATTATTCTTTTGAAAAGAGTAACCATTGAGTTTCTTGCCGGCTCTTCTCAATGGAAGCAACATTTCGAACCGGTGGTAACGCTAAAATATTGTTTATATTGACTATTTATAAATGCTCTAATGAGCTTACATGAATAAAAACCTTTTGACTTTGACTTTGACTTTGGTCGAGTGGGAGTGGGGGGGGATGAAACAGCTTATTTGGGAACATTAGGTACTTATTTTTTAGATAATCTCATTTTCAAGGAACTGAATTGGGATGTACCCGGAATCATCTTGTTTCCGTTGAATATTTACGCCTCGTGAGTTACTCATTATTTCTTGTTCAGCTGTTTCAGTAGAGATAATTCAGTATAATTCAGTAGATTATAATGACAGCTATAAATGTAATAATGAGTATATGAAACTATCGATATAGCTAATTAGAAATATCGATAGTGGTATTCACCCTATTACACCGATGGTCCTACGGTAGTAAAATTTTGTATGTTGACGTATTAAATCTTTTAGTGTGCGTAAAATATACTAGTGTTGCACATTTCTTTACGTGTGCGTTTATAATGACACAAAATGTTTTGAGTAAGTGTGCGTCAATTTTAATGTAGTGGTTACCTCCCCTCCCCCAAGAATTGACAGAACATTTTGTTCGTTGAATAATGCGTGTTGCGAGTCCATTTTGTTACTTTGTTCAAGGCCATAATAGACTGACGCTATTGTCTATTTTATTCCGACCATGATATAGTAACTTTGATTATTACATGAAATCCTTTATTAAAAAAAGCATATCAGTAAATGATTCAATTAGTTACATTCAATAACTTAAGGCCCAATATATAGAGCCGTTTGGTAAGCAATAAAGGCAAAATATAGGTTAAAAGCTGGCCTCTGAATAGCTCATCTTTGATTTATGATCCAAGAAATTGGGTCCGTCCATTTTTGGTTTGAGTTTATTAATAAAAGTATTACTTATAACATTTTATTTTTTCCCGTTTGATTTATGTCAAAGATAATACACCTTTACGTGGCCAGACTTTACACAATTTAATCTTTGGGACAACTAGTTTATTTTTAGGAATGGTTTCGCTTGTAGTTAAGTATACTTTATTCTACTTCCCGTATTTAATTTCCAACATCATAAAACGAACCCCCTTTATAGAATGTTATGATCGATTTGCACTGGTATTACAAATCGCATTTGGTCCTAGAAATGCTCTTCAAAACCACTGTAAACTAGCTAAAATCTTTATAGATAGATAGATAGATAGATAACTCTTTATTAATCCACCACTAGAAAAATAAACATTTATAAATAATTACACAATTTACACAGAAAGTGGAAAATGGACGGCCTTATCACTAATAGTGATCTCTACCAGGCAACCTTTGGATGGAGAGGATCTAAAGAAAAAAATAATACGGGGGTGTACTTACATAAATTACCACTTATACATACACATAAATTACATTACATAAACAAGAAAATATTACATAGACTGATATACTTATACCTACTACACATAATGGCTAAATTAATATAACAGCACGTAATAGCATAGGCAAAATAAATACATAAATAAATTTAAGGAGCAGTACTTATGGAGAAAGAAAGAATTTCTTTACCCGGTCTTTGAAAATGTGTAAGGAGGGAGCAATTCTGACAGAGACCGGTAAAGAGTTCCAGAGGCGGACAGCTTCGACAGTGAAGGAACTATCATAAAAGGAACTGGTGTGAGAAGGCATAACAAGAGAGAGGTTATCAGTTGATCTCAAGGAATACAAATTAGACGCGTCGAGGAATTTAAAACGTTCCTTGAGATAGCGTGACGAAGATGGATTGAACAGTATGCTGTACAGAAGAGATAGGATGTGAGCATTACGGCGAAGACGTATAGGAAGCCACTTAAGCTTAGTCCGAAAGTGTGACACATGATCATACTTACGCAATCCAAATATAAATCTAATACAAAGATTTTGCAGGCGCTCAAGCTTATTAAGCTGCTCCTCCGTGAGGTCAAGATAACAGACATCAGCGTAGTCCAAGATAGGAAGAAACAAAGATTGAGCTAGCGCAATTTTAGTGGTAGTAGGGAGAAAGTTGCGTAGCCTCTTCAACGAGGCTGCCGCTGCATAAAGTTTACGACTGGTGACTTGTAACTGAGGAGCTCAGCTCAAGCATCGATCCACAACCACACCCAAATTTTTAACCGAATCGCTGTAAGGGATCGATACTCCATCAAAAATAATTCGAGGGAGTAAAGTCCAATCAATCTTTGATATTAATATTCAATTTATAATGTGTAACTTACTGGGTAACTGTGCAAATAAACTTTAAATTAAATAGTAGTTCTCATCTGTACAAGATTCAAACCAAACAGTACTCATACAGTAGAAAAAAACCTAAATAGTAGGTACGCATTCTTTCTTTCGGAATATGAAGCTTAAAATAGCCTTTATTGTGCAGTACTTCTACATAATTATTATATTTTACTGAACTGAAAATGTCAATGTCAATGGGCAAAGGTACCGAAGCCCCCACGTTAAAGCCGATCATTTCTTCTATGTAAAGTTACATATAACTGTCAATTTACTGTTTTTATATTTATCTATCAGTTAGTCTTTACTATAAAAACGTTATCACCGTATAGAATTTTCGACATAAATGGTTAGAAAAGTCGAAGGGCACAAGTCTATTGCCATCAACTGGGTAAATATCGATACTGAACTGACTGACTGAATGAGAAAAGCCAAATAATATTTTGCATTGCACGGAAAACGAGCTTGGGACCTCATTAAAAAACCTCGGGTTTTCATGATTTATTCTACGGCAATATAATATTCAAACGCGTAGTTATGTCAAATTAATTAAAAATTCTACAGCATCACTCGTTTGTTCATGCAAAAGGGCCAATGATTTATATAGGGTTAAAACAATTTGCGGTATGTAACTGGCCCTGTAAACTGACAGTCGCAACCACAGATGTTTCCATCCCTTGCCCTCAGATTCGTTCGAGGATTTTCAGCCAATAATTATATTGTGAAAAATCCTTTATATCCATCCACCGGACCATGGTATCAGTGGTTAGAAAACATTGTTTTGCATAATTAATTTTACATTCGTTTACATTATAATCTATGCGGCTATTTGAGATGTGTATAATCGACTTTTTTATTCTTTATTGCACAACATAAACAAATAACATGGATAAATGTAGATTAGATAACGATAGTTAATAGATAACTATAGTAACAAGCATGTTACTTCCACATACGTCAGTCGGTGCATAAAAACACAGATTTATATTTTTGTGTGACATACAGGGGTGAAAAGGCCGGCTTTATTTTGTGACATCAACATTGAATATTTTTAGTTTTTCCCAAACAAAAACACGAACAAGACCTTTGCGATGAGAGGACCGTATATAATATTCAACGTGTCTCTTGAGGTACATAAGCCCTTGTATATTATTTGAGCTCCAAGAACTTTTTATAGAGTTGAACAGAGGAGAGTGATATTGTGGGGATACTTTTGTATCAACAAAAAATGTACTTATTGGTTTTTATTATTTTATTTATTGTTACCTATGTGAAAATATGTCATAAAAAATCGCCTATAAAACCAAACCTGTACTAAGATATTTCTCAATTTTTTACATAACCATTGTCGTACTATCTATGTAATATTAAGTTAAATCTCAGTGGTTTACATCCAAAATACTGTTATTGTTATTTTTTAATAACAGTTACAGTATTTTGTACTCTAATCTTTACGGAATCTAAAAGCTTCGTCTAATCTGGACTCATCTTGCATGCGACTCGGTCTCTACATTTTTGATCCGGATCTCCTCCGGAACCGTACTCACGTGAACTATCCGGGCCGGATTCGGCCCACGTCTGTTAATCAAGTGGGTATTTTGGAGCGAGCACTGTGCATACTTAATTAATTAATTTGCATAATCTTCGTTGGCTGCCGGGTAGCGTTGCAACCGTGTTTGTTATGCGAAAACAATGTTTAATTGTTGTTTTATCTTATTCGTTACGTCTCGGTACCACCGGGAAAGTTTGTTTAGTTTAATTTAAAAGATAAAATTGTGATCTTTGCGATTACACTCTCGATTGTTTTGGGAAGAATAATGGACCAGGTAGAGTAATTTTTTAAACGCGTTCGATGTTAAACCCTATACCTGCCTGTTTAGGGATCGTGTCTCATTACGGTCACTAAGGTACTTTTATATGCGGCAAATAAGCGTACGACCCGCCTAATATAAAGCAGTTACCGTAACCTATAGATGCTTGCAATACCTTGCATAGAACTCGGTAATAATCTAGATAGTAAGCATCAAAGAAGCAATATAAATAGTTGATGATTTTAGTAAAAACATTTCAGACTGTATCACGTTGCAATAAAAGTAACCCACAATTTATGCAAGTAAAATTCACGAGAGCAGAATGAATGATTAAACTTGTGAAATTACCTCATCATCTGGGACCCTGATTTGCATAGTTATGAAATGAAATGAGACATCCGACATTGCAGACTAATTAGGTGAGTCAATGCCCGTAAAACCCCTGGGCATTTCGTTTAAAAGCCATTACTTAGTGTTGCCAGTCCGCTACATAGCGCCGCGGTATGTAATTTATGCGCGACATTCATTGCTGCTCAGCCCCAATGTTTGATGTTGCAGCTGTTTGTAGAACAGCAATGTGACTACGAATAGATTTATAATCGTGTGGATTTTACAGTCTGGCGCGTATTCCGGACTAGTTGCCTATTAATTTTCAGGAGTATAGGTAAGTAGTACCCCATTAATAATTTAGCGGTTGGTACTGTCTGAATTTTTGATAACATAGAAGCTGTTCTTCTAATAACTTGAAATCCCATTTTCACAACACATATAACGATATTTTTAATACCTGTATGGTTGCAAGAAAATTCTTGCAATCAAATGAGTTCACAACCAACATTCAGACCTCTGGTGATGTTTTACTTAGGAGTGGTTTTGTTGTTTTAAATCGATCGACATCATATTTCAACCCCTTATTCACTCATAGAGCTACAAAAATCGCCAACAAACGCACTCAAAACGTTGCTATTAAAAAACTTCGATGTAACTGGCCATTTCAGCAGCGGTTTTGTGAGAGAGAAAATTTTACCTGCACATATAAATTACGAATGGCTATTCGTCATTTTTATGTGCAGTCGTGTCTGATGAAATTTATGGGCGAAATATTCATCAATCAATAGTATACGTGCCCTGGTAGTGATAAATAATATTCATTAATGTACAACAATACAGGAACTAACGAATACTAATAAAAAAAAAAACGTTTGACTGTCAGAGTGTCTCTGTTGGACCCATACCAATTCTGCAAATGCAATTCATCTTTCTGGTTTTCTAGCAGAATACCTAGCAATTCCGCAAAACGTTCATAATATAGTTACACATTTTACGCCATTCATGACCATTCTGCTAGAAAATCTGAAAATGAATTGCTTTTTTTTGCAGAATTTGAATGGCCGTCATAGTCCCCCAGAAAAACACAGAATATTTCTTTAGAAGGTTATTTAAAAACAAATTACTTTTAAACAAAGTTTTAGTAATTGGACTTTCACTATTTCTGAAATGAAAAAAGTAAGAATCGAGTGGACCTCTTTACACTGTGGTTTTAGTCCCCAATTTAGTCCTAAAAGATGCAAATAAGTGGCCCCATGGACCGTAGATGTGCGGTTTCAATCTGTTTTTATTGCTAGCCGCAAGCCGGCTGTAAGCCTTATTTACTTAAGGGTCTGTTTCGTGGCTGTTTCCTCCAATTAAAGCAATCTCAGGGCCACGCAGCTTTAGACGCCTGTGGCTTTTGGATAAATGAGAAAATTTTATACCTAACTTACTTACCGTTGTTCATAGTAAGATCTCTACTTGGTTTATAAAAGGCAATCTTAGATAACTGGTTTTACAATTATGAAAACGTTTATTAAATAGCATTTTAGTTAAGTACAGTTGCATAAATATCTTTGATTATTGTATCATGGGCATTGTAGACATTCTCATGTAGTCAACGCAGGAGAAGAAATGCTTAAACAAAAGAACGCGAAAGCAAGTAAGCAGCTAAATTATAACAAAACATCAATTGTGTGTTAAAAAGAATCTCGCAAATGATGGACTTACACTGGCATTATATAGCACTTTTCGTCGTAGAAATGCTTTAAAACTATCTATAAAGGCGGAATTACTCTTTCACACATCCGTTGATATTTAGTAATGAACTGATCGCTGTTGCTTTTTGCTCCTGAACAGTTGGTTTTTAATGTACATTATAATTTCCGCCCTACAGCGTTGAGTGATGATTGTCGTGTTTAATTAACACCATGTTTACATACTGCTACACGGGTAACGCCATTTTAAAAGTGAATTTATGTTTCAGTGGCGGTAGTGTGTAACGGCTAACGGGCCTATTCCCGGAAAGTTATGTTTTTTTTTTTTCAATTTGAGGGAACATTTAAACATTGGTACACAAAATTTAAAGCAATATTTAATTTCAGGTAGGTCCTTTTGGTACATATTTACTTACATTATTTTTCCTTTTTTATTTTTTTTTACAAAAAATGGGCTCTTGACCTCAATCTTGGTCCAAATCCAAGGTTTCCCACAACGACCGGTCCTGTGCCACTTGCATCCAGCGGTTTCCCGCGACCTGTACTAGGTCGTCGCTCCGTCTTGTGGGGGGCCTACCCACGCTGCGTCATCCGGTACGTACTTTTATTTCAGCAAACATTTACCATTTTTTTTTGTTAAATTCTACGCCTACGAAGTCGCGGGCACAGCTAGTTTCTAATAATAATATCATTGTCAGGAAACTAACCTACTAAGAATAAAGTTCGTTTGGCAAACCAAAGGAGGGAAATAAGGGTAGAATCAATATGGCGCAGTGAACAATCAGCAAGCGGGAGTGGCAAGAACTGGGTCACGTTTGTTTGTAGGTACCTCAACTAACTATGGAATCTAATAAGGAACATATTATTAAGTAGATGTATTATTAGTGACTACTAAAAGTAACGGTTTTTTTATGTGACGAAGGTGGCAGACAAGCGTACGGACCTGATGTTAAGCAGTTACCGCAACCTATAGATGCTTGCAATACCAAAAGCCTCGCTCGCACGTAGCCGTCCTGAAGGGGAGTCGAGACTGATGGTGTGGAAAGGGGGGCTTTAATGTGACGAAGATGCCAGACAAGCATACGGACCTGATGTCACGCAGTTACCGTAACCTATAGATGCTTACAATACCAAAAGCATCGCTCGCACGTTGCCGTCCTGAAGGGGAGTCGAGACTGATGGTGTGGAAAGTGGGCCATAGGCTTCCAGCTCTCTCACTCATCCCACGAAAGGCTGCTGTAATAGCTACTTTACGTCGATCTTCTGTGAAAGGGAGTTACTGCCCTGGTCGAGCCATCCCGTATATGAGCTGCAGTCAATTGGCTACAACTTGGCTCTACCACGAATAATCAACGTGGAAGCGCCATAAAGTGTCCCAGTCAATATAGAAGCTTCCAAGTAAAGTTGACTACATCATGGTATCCTCGCGAGACTACTCGGTTGTTGTGAACGTGCCTAATTAGTGATGTGTTAGTTATGTCCCATTAAAGTTTTATTACTTAGATAAGCATTTTGTTACCCAATCAATGGCGATTTGGTAGGCGTGTCGAGTGCCGGTCGCTGCCGGAAAACAAACGGTAAGAAATTAATTGGCTTTTATAGTAATTGTTTTCGTGCTTTCCAACATTTCCGCGGTTGATTAAATGAAAATATTAGGCGAGTCTTGTGAGCAGTCGATAAATGGTTTGTTTAATTGTCCCTCTTTGGCAGGCACGCTTATTATCGCCGCTGTAATGCAAAGGGGTGTTTTAGACGTCTTTGTCGGTTTGTAGAATTATAGCACCAAAACGAATCAACTGATTTCAATGCATTTTTTGTTTGCCAGCTGGTATTGGCAATACAAGCCATATATACCAGACCTATTGTTAGAAAGAGATGAATATACTTTGTAGCGTTATGAGCTACATATTCATTAGCTACGTCCAGAAGTGTCACATGCCGCGCGAGGAAAATTTTCCTCGCCAAGTTTGACTTGCCTCACGTGAGGCAAATGCGCGCCCTGCCTCACCTGAGCACTCACATTTGCCTCGCCTAGTTTGGCAGTCGTGAGACAGAACGATGTCAAACGTGTCAAACTGATTGATCGGGTATACCTTTCCCTGTCTAGAGTGTCAGTTGCCTCGCCATTTGCCTCGCGCGGCATGCGACTGAGGCAAACGTCGTGCTTCGCGAGGCATGTGGGTGAGCAGCCTCGCGCGGCATGTGCATGTTGTAGACACGTCTATTGACGCACGGGCGCGTGCAGTCGTGCAGCCGCGACGGTAGGTGGCACGTGACTGGATATCGGGTAGTTACCTTGCATTCATATTGTCAAAATACGCGGGGTATGTCTCATCTAAAGGCTTAATACATTTTTATTTCTATTTAAATCGATTTAACTGTTTCCATCACAGGCATCGGGAATTTTCTCATTGTGCATTTGTTTGTGAAGCGCAATTTCAATTGGCGTGACTTGCTCAGACACATATGTTAAACGTTTAATTAAAACGTCAAGCTTCATTAAGCCTAATAGATATTTTTAAATATGGTCCAATGTTACAAGCAGGTTCTTCGTACGATGTCCGATTTGCAAAACAGTGTCTGCCCGCGTCACGGCGCATATTTAATGGGAAAAGTTTATTATTAAAATACTTTATTCATGTTGCGGGAGAACAATAGGGTTCCACTGTGTAAAATAGTTTTTTTTTTCGCTGAATAGTGCAACTTTTTGTTTAAAGAGGAAAATATGATTGAATTTATTCATACCTGAAAAGTCAAACAGTCCGATGAATCAATTTAATTGGTTATTGAAAAATATTAATATAAAGATTTTTTCAATAGAGAGGAATCTGTAGGTTAAAAAAATAAACGAATTTTATGATATTATCGTGATTGTTCTGTTTCCGGAAGCGTATATTAACTGTTATTTTCTATTCTAGGTGTATTTTAAATTCAGTTCTTACCTTTGATAAATAATGGCCCATTACTCAAATGCAACTCAAAGTCCCAATTACCAGTTTGAAACGTCGTTATCTGTAAATTTTTGTATAGGGCGCCAAAGTTAAGGAGCTCTCAAATCTAAGTAGCATTTGAGTGGACGCCACATAGGTTGTAATATCAGTATGAAACAAAAGTGATGTGTACCTGAAAACAAAGAATACATGTTTGAATTGGCCGGATATTGCAGACTTGCTCAGAAGAGCTAAACGAACACTTTGAAAAGATCTCTGTTAAAGAAAACAATCAAATTTCAGAACGGTATACATTGTTCCAATAAAGTATTTTAAAATTTTTGTTGTTTACTATTAAACACCACCCCCGATGCGAGGGAGATTCAGGCATCGTGTATATTGGTGATCTTCACACGTTTTCGCAAGACGTGCAGGTTTAATCATGTTTAATTTTGATTTTTTATTGGCTTAAGAGATTCTACAACGCAACCACAAAGCCCGGGAACTGGTGACTACTAGTGAAAGAAAAGTAGGATACCTCGGGCACGTGCTCCAGACATGAGCGGTACTATCTTCTCCAAATGTGAACAAGATAAAAAAGAAGTGACGCGATGGAAGAAGAAAGAATCTTGGCTCTGTAATATTAGTGAGTGGACCGGCATCGCCAGTGTAGAAACGGCCAAGCCACATATTTTGACTAAGGTGTAGAGTTTGCGAAGTTAGGGCTTGTAGAGTTAGGGCATGTAGAGTTAAAAGCTTGGCTCTACATGAGATCTGATAACTTTTTAACAGTGCGGCCTGGTCTCGTTTTGGCAACATTTTTCACATGAAGATGTTTTTGATGGAATACCTTTTTCGCATAGCAAGGAAGAGAGAAGAATATACGGAACTGACAGCCAACATCCAGTAGAGGAGAGGCACCGCAAAGAAGGACACTAATATACACGTACCTATGTTAAAAATGTTGGATATTTTTATTTAATCTTCCAAGTACAACCGTGTGCAGCAGTTAGTATGACCATATAAATTTTGGAAAGCCGCACGTTAAACATAATGGTTGTTTAATAAATTTAATGGATTCGGCGCGAGATACAAGCGTTCATGGAGGCGCCTCGCGTTTGATAAATAGCCGATGAGTTGCGCTTTCCTCGAGGGCACGGCTATCATGTTTTATGGAGTCGTGTGTGTTTACAGAAGAATATTGAATTATGGCTGTTATTGTTTTGTGATTGGGTATTTCAAGTAATATATTTTTGGAGTAGAAACAGTACCTCTCTCCGATATAATAATAATAATTTGATCTTGTTTTTTTATTCCTAAAGCGGCAGTGTACGGTCCGCTAGATGTTAAGCACCGTAGCCTATAGATACTTGTAATATCAAAGGCATCGCTCGCACGTGTCTGACCTGCGTTCTACCTAATGAATCCACTTAACTATGGTAGTTACGACAGAATCTATCAAATTGGTCATTGAGAGTTATTTGTGAATTTCAATAATTCTCAAACAATATAGCGGTGCTTTTACAGTGTCTATGAAGCATTATAAATTAGTAAACCCTAGTAACTGACTCTACATTTATTATGAAGCTGAAATAAAAACTATCAAAATAGAGTCAAACTTATATGAAAAGTTGCAATAGCCTCACAATTTGACAATGGGAGGAAAAGACCGACCAAAACGTTGAAGTCAAAGGGGCATTTATATAAAAATATATGAAAAAAGCACCTACAATCCCGACCTATCCCACAGCGACAAAGGGCCGGTGTGATTGTCAGTGCGCGTTTGAGCCGTCCCAAGTGTCGCGTGTCCCAAAGTAAAGTGATTTGGTCGCTCTCCAAACCAGACACCTAGATTGCAAGCCTCTCTTTGTAGTCGCCCAATCAATTGCATGTCGAGTTCCACTTAACAGATCGAATGTTTCGGGCACTCGATATAGAGAAAAATACATTCCTAATTTTTTTCCGGTATTATAATCAAAAAATGGCTTTGGTTCAACATACATTCAATAATTCTCAGATGTTTGTCTGTTCAAAATTTTAAAAATATAATATGTAAGTATACGTATAAGTAGGTACTTAAATAAACGGTGATTAATTCTAATTGTGAAGATTTTTTATAAGCATTGTTATACCTACTACATATTATACACGAACTAACGATGTAATTAGTCTGTAAATCTTCCTAAAAGTAAATAAATAAGTAAATGAATAGTTAAAAGTAAGATAAGCAAATCGTCAAATTACGAATATGAACCTCTCGCAAATGAGCAATCTACTTGCTTATTTTAATCATAATTTTAATGCTGATAACAATTATATATTCACCAAACCAATTAATTTCGTAGTAACAAAATATATCTAAAATCCCCAACGGATCGTGTACGGATTTCACGTGTATTTCGATTTACCAATTTAGTATTATCATTTAATCTGGCATGCACCAGTCTACGTTTACGATACCAGCAACATATAGGATATGGAACTGATACGTTAGTCTGTCTGAGAGTTTAGCCAGTTAAAATCGAGTAAAACTGCTTCTACGGCGTTAATTTCAATAGTCTTAAGCAGCAAAGGGGAACTAGAGACGGTAATCGAAGTGTTTAGGGGACTTTAGTATTTTGATACTTATCTAATCATTGTATCTCATATATTTACCTCGGTAAATAAATAGACTGGAATATAGTGCACATATTCTACTTCCTACTTTAATATTATATAAATGTGAAAATAAGTGTGTGTGTGTGTGAATGTTTGTTACCACGTATCTCCATATCTACAAAACCGATTTTAATGAAATTTTGTAGGCTTTGTAGATTTTTGTAGTAAATAGTGTAGGCTCTGGAATAAAATATAGGCCAATCTTACACATCAATTTCCATGCGGGCGAAGCCGCGGGGCACAGCTAGTAGAAATATATTCTGAAAATCCCTCCAAGGAGTAGGTACACAATTCGTTTTTAATTTAAATACACACAAAACTTTAATTTGAGTACCAGCTTATACTAACGGTTTGTGTGTAATTTTCAGGGATTTAAAGTAGTAGGTATATTAGGTTTATTATTAGTGTATAAAATGTACTTACTGAATATAAACTGTTATATAATAAATAATATAAATATAAAAAAGCCTTTTAATCCTTGCAAGAAAAAAAAGTACAAGGTTAAATTATTTTTTAGTGGGAATGTTTTAGTAGGTTAGTTGACTTATATTTAGGTAAGGTAATTTATTTAATTTTGTTAGTTAAGTTAGTTTACTGTTAACTGTTATATAACAAATGTTATATATATTCATATTGTATTTGTACTTATGGATAGTTGGAAACATATCAAAGTTCAACCACCACCAACGTACGAAAACTGAGGTTTTCAGGATACGACTTCGGATTCCCACGCGTACCAGGTATAAACTTTCTGCTATTGAATGTGTACCGTGTAAACACCCACTACATTAAATTCCCTAGAAGTTTGTCCTATGTTTATTAGTTAAGTTATAATTGGTACATAGCTAAAGTTTTGTGATCTTAACTGATAACTTAATGTTGTCACGCGTACCAATGCTAGAAAGGGAATTGACATACATTAACCCAGATTAAGATTATTAAAAAAAAAAAAACAACCGCCAAATTTATAGAGATTTTTAGCCAGTTTACAATGGATTTACAAAGCATTTTTAGGAACAAAAGTGTTTTGTAATACCAGTTGTGTAACTCCATCATAACTTTCTACTAACTTGGGGGTAACTATTCTTTTTATGTTTCAATAGCCATGTATTTTTCATATAATACATTTAATCACAGTTAGTTATATAATATTCCAAACTGCATACAGTACAATTGCAATTATTATCACAATACTTTAATGCACTTCACTTCGCATGGGGAATTAATACATTTTGTAGGAAACAAAAGTATTTTAGCAAATTAAAAGTGCTCGCAATAACATCCGCTTTTTACATATTTATGAATTTCATTGAACACAAAAACGAACATGCGATAAAATCAAAAAAAACTCGTAACGCAATGAAAATTAAAATTCCCGAACAAAGCGCAGTTATTATTCCATCGATGAGGTTTCCCATTTGCCGGGAAATTGGAACATTGAATAGACCAATTAATGATTCATGTTGCTATCTATACGCCGACACAAAAATTAATCCAGGGGGCTTACCACGAACTCTTATTGCGATTCAATTACAGGAACGTTTTAACGATTCAGCGTCTTTTTGTGCAATGACGTACCTTATTGTCATGACAATAAGAAACGTCATTGCACAAATGGCCGCTGAAACGTTAAAACAAAACTGCTATAAGAGGTGGTGGTAAGCCCCCTGTTTTGAAACAATATGGCGAACCACCTATTTATTACTTATCTATTAATCTATTAATTTTAGGGGCAGTTCGTAATGTTAAAGGATTTTCCATGAAAAGGTTTTCTAACTAGGTACCTACATATGAGATAAAATCAGAATAAATTTACAGTAACTGCAGAGTTAAAAGTTCACTAAAGAGCTAAGTTACATGTTGTAGAGCATATCGCGTACGGGCTGGTTTGACCGGGGTAGTACCACCCTCTCACAGAAGATCGCCATAAAATTGTAGCCAGAAGCCTAACCCCTTTCCCTCCCTCTGTCCCACTCCCCTTTATGACAGCAACGTGCGAATAGCTGCGTCAGTCGCATGCCTAACCCGAGCACTCATGTTATGACATTATGTCTATGCGTTCCGTCGTCAAAACTGAGTGCTCGGGCGCGGCTTGCGACTGATGTAGACGCTCCCAGTGATGCCCTTGGTATTGCATTAATATAGGCTACCAACTGATTAACAACAAGCAAGTTGTGTGCTTGTTTGCCATTTTATTAACATTAAAGCCGATTTGAGTTTTATAACGACATTAAAGAGCTCTACAGAAAAACCGATGAAGTCTGTTGTATAATTTAAGCCTTGATGATGTAGTATCCATTGCGGACTCTGTGCGGTGCATCGTGCAGGCGAGTTAGCGAGGTGGCATGTAAAGAGCTCATATATCTTGTCCGCTATTGATGTCGCGGCATCGCTACTCCATTACCCCACATACACATTAAGGGTATTTGCGCATTAGTTGCACTATCCGTTGCCTATTCAGTTATGAGCGGTCGATAATGGCTTAGCGTTATTAAACTGATAATGATTCATTTACTTCATGTTCAGCGTTTTTAAAAATTCAACACCCTGCCCTTGTATATACGATAGTTATTTATCATCTTACTTTATGAGATGAGTTCAACAAACTTGAAAATTGAAGCGTAAACATTTCGCTATTTAAAACTGAAGTTTATATTACACTTCAAAAGAGCTATTATTGTATACAGCCTAATGCTAAGGATACACGACGACACTAGAGTGTACACTAAAACTCTTATGTGATAAACCAATTAATTGTATGTTATTGTAATTCCTTGTAGGTACCTAACCTAACTTTTATTAAATTAAATACGTTCACTAAAGTGTCGTTTGTGGAGAAGTTATTGTTTTAATTTGTTAGGTATCTCCAAGCTTCAGATTGAATCAGCCGTAGACAGAGAATGTTGCATTTAAAAACAACCAAATGGTACCTTATTCACGAACTTCTTTGTCTACGGCAGCTTACACAAGGATTAAAGATGCCCCCAGGCTATTGTAAATCTGGGCTATTGCAACCAAGCCACAGATAAGATAAAATGCATTTTAGGCTCTATGAATAACGATTTTACGCCTTCGTCCTACAAACGCATTGTAAAGGAGATGTAACTGGGTCCAAATTTGTATGAATAAGACGGTCAGTGTATACATCGAGTGTCTACGTGTGTCCACCACCGTGACACCTTGTTACAGTTGTAGCGGGGCGATGTGGATACACTGAGATACACTGTGTATGCTACTTAGCATTAGAATAGCAATCTTCTTTGATCTGTACGTGAATAATTAATATTTTTACTTGAACATCGCTTACTAGATTACCTGTCCAGGGGATGTCGTAGCGTTCCCGTACTTCCCGCTACTAACGGAAATCCGGATTCCCGGAACTCCGGAAATATCTCCGCTCTCAATCATACGCTCGTTATGAGGAAGTGTTAGTCTGAATTATCGATTTCCTATATACGTGGCGCAGCCAATGTAATATACAATCTGTAAGCACGCTTTAAGTAGCGAAAAATAATGACGTTAAAATTATGTTTCCTGTTTGACTTACATATTAACGTAAATTAACTATGTATAACGTTGTAAGATATGCTATGTTATAGGTATATACTATGGTGCATATATGCTATCGGGGTAAAACTAAAGTACCTTTAAATTGTATCTCTTATTAGGTATACAGCGTATGATATACTATATTTCAGGGTCTTGAATTTTAAGACCTAATAATTATGATAGTGGAGGTATTATTTTGTCCGCAAATCACATAAGTAATTCGATAACATTCTCACATAAATAGTTCAAAATTTTCCATTTGCACAAAAATGAACAAAATCTAAGGTAATTTGGCGCTATCTTATTTATGTAATTACTGGGGTATTGCAAACATTTGACCGCTGTTACGGACTTCGGACCGTCATTTGTAACATGCCGGACTAACTAAGTTTCCGCATCAAAAGCTCCACACACGAGCCCGGGCTGAAACCAAGCCACACTGTTGTGCGGCCATGAAAACTATTGGCCAAACTTTATTTCGCCCTAAAAGTCCAATTTATTGGCTGGCGTTTACGTCACATTAGGGTGAGACGTATAACGTGTTGGTTTTATCTGGCTGTAGTTTTACATAGGTAGGTCCCTAATTTTATAGGTAGGTTGTTAAATATTATCGGTATTTTATGGGGAAGACTCCTTTTGTATATACAGCCTCTATTTTGTATTTCTATGAATTAAACAAAGTTTACAAAATCAATTATACTCAATAAAAAAATTGTAAGTTTTAAATTGGCTTATAAAAATAAACACTCAGTTTGTGAACTAAGAAATTTTCTAAAATATATCTACTAGCACAGATTTCGTTATAAAGATAAGCAAGGAAGCCCATCAAGCCCATCCCCCCTCCCCCTCCCTCCATCCCACTCCCCTTCAGGTCGGCAATGAGCGAGCAATGCCTTTGGTATTGTAAGCATCTTTAGGCTACGGTAACTGCTTAACATCAGGCGGGCCGTAAGCTTTTTTTCCACCGCAGTCATATAAAAAAAAAGGAATAGATGGAAGTTATTAAAAATCGCTCGCTTTGCAGCTGCAAATTAATGGTATGTGGAACATCAGCAACTATAGACACTAAGCTGCAGCTTATAATTTAATAACGACTACATCCACAAAATACCAGAATTGTTGCGAATACCGTTTTAATTGCAAACTCGGAACCAAATAGTCTAAAATTAAATTGTTGAGGTATAAACGCTGAAGGAAATGCCTTCCCCCAACTTACAAAATAAAGCATGTTATGTAAATTTAAACTTGTTTTATATTAGGGAAAAAACAATAACAATTTCTTATTTTCTTTGTTTATTTTTTATTTGTATTTTTGCTTGCCGTAATAAAGTTTTTCTTTCTTTCTTTCTTTTCTTTCAATATAAAACAATAGCATTTAATAAAAAAGGTATAACATCAATTGATGATAAAATTTATGAAATATAGATGTGGCATTCAAACTGAGCCCATTTAAAATGAATTCTCAAAACATTAGAAATATTTTTCACTTCGAGTACTGTAAACTGGATCTCTTTACGTAGTCTTTTTAATGCTTTCTACTGGTTCAGACCAGGCCTATTTATTTTTAAAAAAGTTCATGCATAATTTCATTTAAAGGAGACGACTTTACTTGAAACATGAATGATAAAAAGTAAGTTTAAAAACTAAAACCCGACTACTGAAAAATCGCGCTCTAAAAAGTATGAAACAAGAAAATATTCTCATCTAGAGGATAGCCGTGGTCCGTGTTCATATGCCATTTGGCCCTAAAGGACCTACACGGACCACGGCTATCCTCTAGATGAGAATATTTTCTTGTTTCATACTTTTTAGAGCGCGATTTTTCAGTAGTCGGGTTTTAGTTTTTAAACTTACTTTTTATTTAATTATTTTGGAGTTATAGGTAACAATATATATATTTTTGAAATGTGCTCATCAAGCTCTTTCATTTGATACCCCACACGGTTTTATTAAAAAATGTTTTTTTTTTAGTTCATGACATCATGTCCTCTAGAGGGCGCCATATGCAATTTTATGTGACGTCACATAGCCTATAACCAGCGCGCCATTAAGCCGCTTCTAACGATACCTCATTTGTCAAATTACGACAAGTTGTTTGGAAGTTAGGTGGGAACAGATGCACATACATACATACATACATACATACATACATACCGGTCAAAATCATAACGCCTCCGTAGTCGGGTAAAAAATAAAATATGAATCACTGAAAGTCATCTCTATATTTATTACCCGACTACGGCGGAGGGTTATGATTTTGACCGGTATGTATGTATGTATGTATGTATGTATGTATGTATGTATGTATGTATGTTTGTATGTACATATGTATGTATGTATGTATGTATGTATGTATGTGCGTCTGTTCCCACCTAACTTCCAAACTACTTGTCGTAATTTGACAAATGAGGTATCGTTAGAAGCGGCTTAATGGCGCGCTGGTTATAGGCTATGTGACGTCACATAAAATTGCATATGGCGCCCTCTAGAGGACATAATGTCATGAACAAAAAAAATAACATTTTTTAATAAAACCGTGTGGGGTATCAAATGAAAGAGCTTGATGAGCACATTTCAAAAATATATATATTGTTACCTATAACTCCAAAATAATTAAATAAAAAGTAAGTTTAAAAACTAAAACCCGACTACTGAAAAATCGCGCTCTAAAAAGTATGAAACAAGAAAATATTCTCATCTAGAGGATAGCCGTGGTCCGTGTTCATATGCCATTTGGCCCTAAAGGACCTACACGGACCACGGCTATCCTCTAGATGAGAATATTTTCTTGTTTCATACTTTTTAGAGCGCGATTTTTCAGTAGTCGGGTTTTAGTTTTTAAACTTACTTTTTATGAACATTTTGTATGAATTGCGACATTAAGGAAGAGAAAATGAGCCAAACCTACGGAACGTACTGTACATGAAACTAAGTTGACCAAATGTCATGTTGTTTGAACTAACTATGCTTCTGTTGTAACCGAAGCTGCACAAAAGGATCTCGAAACTTTTGCGTCCTTTAGTTTTTCAACTTCCTGTCAGAAAGACACGACTTCTCTACTGAGAAAGGAAACACTTCTTTACTTAAATAACTTAAGTAACTTTTAAGTTAAGAAAACTGCTCTGAATTTTAATATTCTTTAAAGTTCGCTCTTTTGGGTATACCGGAAGACTTTTCAGTAATTTCGTGTAAAAAATGAACTACAATATTAAAATATCCAACTTATTAACAAAGTACTTGGATAGATTATAAACATTTGTAGGTACCTATAAAATAAATATGGTATCCAAAAACGTGAAATAATCAGTAGTAGGTAGATAATCAATATCCCGGTACTGGTAAATATTGTACTAGCTCTAGCAAAAGACAGGAAACAGGATTCTCAAAGTTATACTCAATAAAAAGTTATTGATATTACAAGTTGGGGAAAGATAATAAACTTCAACAATATCTAGTATTATATTGTAGTATTTTCAGGCAGCGTCGACGAGTGCCGAGCGACACGCCCGAGCAATCAGTTTTGACCTCTAACCGCGTAGTCACGTCATGATTGCTTCAGCATGGCTCGGGGCTTACAGACGTATGTAACTTTATGTAGAAGCGATTTCGAAAATGTTGGTCACAGGTATGATACTGTTTTCCGTAGATTGTTTAATTCGAGTTTGAAATACTTTTTATTGTAAACAAAACCTACAGAACGTAAACATTTTCTCAGTCCGCTTCTAAAGTTCAGAGGAATAAAAATATTTTTTAAATGTTCAAAAAATGCCACGTTTTAGGGAAAGCTGTGGTTTTATTTTCAGTCGCGCCTCGCTCGAGGCTCGAGTGTCTTGTTATTTTTGCACATGCAAGTAGAATAGGGGTACAGTTCTGAAGCGGTGAAGAGCCGTCAGACCGACCAGCTAACAAGCACTCAGGTACGCTCAATTCTAAAACATCAATTTTAAAACGTGTGTGGTTTTGCCATACCCATATCATTATATTTAATTTAAAAGATTAAGGTTTTCATTTCTTCCCATATTTCGGGTTCGCTAAAAAATTTTTGAAGTAAGAATTTGAAATGTATATAGTACTATATTTACGCGACATAAAAGATAATACTGTATAGGTGGTATAGTAAACTACTTTTAGTAATAATAATAATAATATCCTGGGACATTTTTTACAGACGGCTACCTGATCCCAAACTAAGCAGAGCTATGGAAATCAGATAACTGATATTACTACATATACTACTTTTTTATTTGTAAATACATACTTAATATACATATACACCCAGATTTGGGACATACAGACATGTTCATGCACACAAATGCATGTCCCGGGTAGAATTCGAACCTACGACCTGCAGCGTGAAAGGCGCCACACGCCAACCACGCCAACAGGCCCGTCACTATCAATAGCTTACTGCATACAATTCAAGTTTAAAAGCAGCTACTAGTTAAATATGATGGTAAAGTTTCAAAGCTCTCCTCGTCAAGTCTTTAAATGTCGTCTTTCATAATGTCAGCAAAGTTGGCACAAAACTTTAAGTCGACGACTGCAGTCTATAATGGAAAGGGAAGGATAATAATAAAATTGCTTATCCAAAATCGTTAATTCTGTACCATACAACTTATTTAATAAGGTCAAAGCGCCATTCGAACACCCTACGCAAATATTTGTGAACGAGGACTTTGTGTGAGCTGGAGCAAATACTGTTTTCTATACCTGATTGTAAGGGAGTGTTATTGTATGAGAACATGAATAGCGTCCATGAAGTGTAGGCGGCCACGCCTCGAATCGACCTGTGTATTTCAAGTTTGTTTGCATATTTTTCGGCAATTAGAACTTTTGGTACGAGAAAGCCCAAGACCGTGATGGGTGGAAGAATATGGGGGAGTTCTTTGCCTAGCAGTGGAACAAACATGGACACAGTACGATTCAGTCCTTCGCGTAAAATAATGTTGAAAACATGTACCAATACGGTTCATCTTATGGTGAATAACAGGCATCAAAATGCCTTTAATTGATTGTCGAATTGCGCGTGCGATAACAGATGTGTGAATTTCGCTGCGGTGGAAAAAAGCGTACGGCCCGCCTGATGTTAAGCAGTTACTGTAGCCTATAGTGTGTAGCCGTAGTGGTGCGCTAATCACAATTCTAGTAATTGCAATGTTAGGAGTTCAGTTACTAAAATAATACATCAACGGATATATGTCAACTTCATCATAGCTAAAAGACGTCCGCTACCCCAATAAATATTCATTCGCGATCCTCCGGTATGTTCTTTGTGCGTCAGAGATACTCAATACCTACGTGTGGATACAGGTTCTGAAGAAGGATAGAGAGGTCAAAGTACCTTGAAGTTGTCTCAAGAATGCTTGTAGTATGATCGTTAGTTTCTAACAACATCGCTGGATCACTAAGACTTCTGAGGTATTGAGTAGTATATGTATATAGTCACGTCCATTATTATGGAAACTTGGACCGAAGTTGAAATAGTTCGTATTGCTATTGTATAAAATACTTATTAGCAAGTAGGTACAGATCTATACAAACTACATGCGCACTGCACAGGTATTTGCTACATATATATTAGTAGATACCTACATATTTCTTCATTAGTTTGGTTGGAAGTATAAATATACTTGGACATATTCTTTTACACACGGCTACCTAATTTCAAACTAAGTAGAGCTTGTACTATGGAAATCAGATAGCTGATACTACATATACTACTTTTTGTTCGTAAATACATACTTAATATACATAATTACACCCAGATCCGGGACATGCAGACATGTTCATCTAGGTATTCAAAATTCAGTGTCGTAGTACTTAAAATTCCTTTAGTAGGTAATTGAACTTTCTTTGCCTTTGACAAACTATATTCAGACAGAAGTTTGCTCTAATATCAATATTGTCATACAATTAAACTGCTTTCAAACGAAGTATCGCAATTGGCCTAAATCTGTTTTGAGTTACCTCCCAATATTTGCTTGTAATCAAATTAATTTACTCAGTTTATTGACTTGTTTGTGTTGGATAAGTCCTATGCTGTATCCTCTTTAGTTGATTTCAATAAAATCGATACAAGTCGTAACTCGTAAGAAATATAATCGTGGCTAAGTTTGAGACCATACGATTGGCGAGTTAATTTTGCAATATTGGTTCATCCGTAAAGATCAGGTGTCAGTGATGACACGGGAGGCTACAAACAAACACGTCAACAATTTGACTAATGTAGTAATTTAAATCGAACGCGCTCCAAAACACATCAGCTACGTAGGCCAATCAGCTGCAAAACTGAAGTGGAACTGGGCGGGCCACATCTGCCGCATGCCGGAAACGCTATGGACAAACGCAACCACGCAGTGGATCCCAAACAGCGGGAAACGGCAACGCGGTAGGCCCAGAAGAAGATGGCGGGATGAGCTGGACACATGACGGATTGGTCCCGGGTAGCCATAGACCGGAGTAAATGGAAAAAGGGAGGGGAGTCCTTTGCCCTGCAGTGGAATAGTCCAGGCTAGGAATGAAATGAAAAATGACTTTACAGTCAATTTGAAATTTATTCTAATAAAGTAAAACATCAAAGATTGCGAAGCTATCCCTCACCTATTTAAAATTTATTCCAACCAAGTTTCGTTTCGAACTGGAAAGGCAATAAAATTGAATAGGGGTGAAGTGAATTTCAACCGGTTACTACGTTTGGTTAAGAATATAGGCGTTGGCAACGAACAAATATTTATTGAAGTAGTTCTGATTCTAAATGTTGATAGAACTGTCCAATAAATGGGTGACAGTACAATTTAACACGAACATTTACTATAAAATGTCCTCAATTTCAAATTTGATAAATAACCTACAAATGGTTTGTCCAGTATCGAGATAAATAACTTTACTGGTGGTAGGTACTAACAAATAATTTGGAATAAATAGACGTTCTAGGGAAGCTTCAATTTCGGGATCGACAAAATCGAATGGACTTTTTTAAACTAAACACACCTACTTTCCTTTAATTATATACCTTAGCTACATTAAACTATAATAAACACGTATCGGTTAGCATTATTGTTTGAATTATACAATATTACCTCCTATCTTAAATGTGCAGAGAATCTAAGGCGATAAGATAATCTACATATCTTTAAAAATACTGAAATAAATTGATTTTTAATCAGGACATACAGGAACTATTCAAATCAATAATATAATCCAAGGAATCCCCTCGAGTTTACTCTTCACAGATAAGATAAATGATAGGTATCTGATATTTATTACACGTTCCTCGATTGCATCGCAAAAAAGAGATGTTTGGTGTTATGGCCTTGCCACTATTACCTAGTAGTAGGTAAGGATAGTAGTAGTAGAGTACCTCCACGAATACTTGTAGGTAAAATGTCTATTGGAAATGTATCTTGTGTGAACTATTAATGAATAACTGATAAAGAACAGTTCAGATCTGATAGGTATGAATCAATATCATAACATTTCTAGCTTTTCCGTAGGTATAGGTTAAGTAAGAATAGAATTTCTTTTTGTAGTTTTTTTGCCCATCAATATTTTATTAACGAAACCCAATTCCGGGCTCTCCGAACACAGTTGAATTACGCAATTTCTCTGAATGATTGGAGGGAACCCGTTTGGCATTTATTATTTAAATTAATATTGTCGTTTTTTAAACAAAACACTCGTATAATATTGCCGGGAGGAGTAGCACGTAGCTCGTAAATAATAGGACAAAGCCTCTCGTAATGAGAACAAGTGTGCTGAATGCTAAAATAGGTTTCTTTTGTTCCAGACTGCGACGCCATCGCGCCGGTTTGATTGTCGCAGACACTATAACTCAGATCTGTGAGATACAGAGGCTAGTTAAATCGAAAGTTCGAAGTGTATGGAGCGACTGAAGATTAATAAGAAAGATAGCAATAACAACGAAAACTTAAGCGGTAGTGGCAACTATACCGAATAAATCTAGTTTATTTTCTCAAACTAAATTTCAACAAATTTAAGTTCAGTCGTGTTGCCATAAAAACACTGTCTATATTTTTTATAATATTCATACTTTTCCTGCCATTTCAGTTAGATTTCTATTTCCGTAGGTAGGTAGATGACAATCGATAGTATGATAAAAATACTAAGCATTTTAATGTTCTGTTTGCGTTGAAGTTAAACCTTGTTTTCGAAGCTCTCTACAATTCCTACAAATTAATAAAATAATGGCTAATTACATCTTAACTGCTTCAACTCTAGATCTCCATTCAAGATTTTCAGGAAAGTTGTATCCCCATTCCCTCGGGACGAGATCACGTTTCGTATTAACGTCATTCATAATGACGTAGCTCTACCTTGTAACAAAATATGTATGCTATGCCTCGTACAAAGTGTATTAGATGGAACATTTAATCAAGAAACTCAAAAACAAATTAGTATGTCATACAATAATAATATGTACTTAATAATCCAAACCTCATGCAATAGACCCAACTTTTTTATCCACAATAGTTTCTGCACCTGCTGGGTTCAAGTGCTGTATGTCATCATCTGCAGCAGTTGACCCCAGCAGGTACCTCACAGGATATTAAACTTATCTTAGTACTTACTTTCTTTTTTCTTTTCTTATCTTTCTTTCCATGTCCCTATACAAGCCTTCTAAAGGTCCGGGTTCAGCCCGAGTAGACAAATCAGAGAAACATAATAATGTTTTAACCACCAGCTTATTGAAACCTAGTCAAATGGTATGATTAAGACGCTCTCCATTTCGGCGCGGTGGTCATAAAATATTTATAAAAAATGGTTTAGATGCGTCTTAGAATATGTAAATAGAACACATTTCTTAACTCGGAATGTAATCCTTTTAAAAGCAAATCCTTATCCTTATAAATATCGTATTTTGTAAGTAATGTTTCCTAAAGAATCATGAACACTGCTGATTCCTATATCAGCTTAAATTGTATAAGATGGAGGAATTTTTATTTTAATTGGTGTTTGATCAAGCCTCTAAGTTGTAATTGGGTGAGATTAATAGCAAGTTAATTACTATTTCTAAAAATAAACCTGTACGAACGAAATTAGGTATAGTTCGTAGTCTATTAAACCCTTCAGGAATTTTGTTTTAAATGAAACACAATTCGTTCCTAAAATTACGACTAAATTTGTTCTTAAGTACCGCTCTATACGTAGCGTAGTTGAACTAAACATTAAATGTTATAACTATATCGGGAACATGAGTGGTTCAACTGACAGGTAACACGCTTATCTTCATGGAACCATGGGTCTGCACGTCGGATTGTGATGACACACAGACAGACAGACATATTACATTTGGCTTTATCTGTGACTTGTTTGTGGGTTTGGTAGGCTTTTGTTTCGGGTAATCTAGGTTTATTAATATGAATAGTAAAATTAACCTTAACGAATTTGGTCTATGTTTAATTATGGCCCGCTTAATTCTCTGTATCGGGTGGTAGCGGATTCGATTCCCATCGGACAAATTTCAAAAAATATATTTTCGTTTTCCAGTCTATCTTTGGACTATAGGTATTTTATACCTATCTACAGTTAGTGAGTTTTACTGGTGATATTTATTTTTATCTAGTATGCAAACGCAATATCCAATTTAATTAAGGCATTTTACTTAGGCTCTACTAATGTTCAAATGTACCTACTCGTAATGGGTAGCGTACCTATCATTCTACTTGATATTAGTCTGACACGCACAATGTTTGCAAATGTTTTCCACGAGTATTGTAGTAAATTTAAGTAAGTACTTAAATTATAACGAGCAAAAATTCAAAGGCTAGGCCTTGCATGCTAGGCTAGTCATATTTTCAGTAGTTATTTGTTATTACCAACGTATCTACAATCATGAACGTTGTCAGGCAAGATTATTAGTTATCTACATACGATGTTTACAGTACATTTGTGGGGATTCCTTTAAATCTTAATTATGATCTAGACCTTGAACATTACAATAGCTTCATTAAGTTCAATTATTAACTTTCAGGTTTAAATTACCTAGGTACTGTCTTTTACATGTAACGCAAAAATGTATGTTTTTTTTAAACAGATAATTTATTTAAATACTTTTATAGATTTATCGCCAAAATTATAGAAATTTTAAGTCAGTTTGCAATGGTGTAACGAACCATTTCTAAGAACAAAAGTGATTTGTAATGCCGGTGTAAGTCTATCATAACTTTCTATAAATTTGAGGTTAAATATAAAAATATCTACATGCATTATTTACTTCTATGCTAAGTTAGAAGATTGTGAAAAGTCCTTACTGATTTATGTTGACACCATTTATATCGATGATTAAAAGTAATACGTCATATTGTTATCTCATTAAGATGTTTTTTATAGATAGATGCCTTTCAGCAGAGCATCGTTTCCTTAAACGTTGTGTACATAGATAGCGGCCTTTTAGATTGAACATTTGAATATACCGCGTTTAAAAAAGGAACTGGTCGAGGCATACTCTTTTATTACGCTCATTATTCAGATTGGTCGCGATTTAGAATCGATTCTCAATCGTTTTTAGCCGAGATAAGACCCGAAGCAGCTGCCCAAAAAGTGTCTCCACAGGAATTATTGAGATTATAGCGACCGAACACGGTCCTTGAGTAACAAAACCGTTCAGTTATCAAAGCCTATGGCTTTGCGGAGAGCAATTAAGCTCCAAGGAAAAGCAGAAATAAGCCTGCGGTAATGCCGATTTCTCTCGATTTCACAATTCGAATATTTTACTCGATATCGATTTAATGCCCACTCGTTTCGCTTGTAAAGCTATAAGCACCTGTTTTCACAAATCGGAAAATCGGCTCTGAGATTATTGTCAGCACAATCCTTGAAATTATTAAATTTCCTTGCGCTATTTTAAACTGGAGAATTTCTCACCAAGTTTTAATCACTTTTAAGTTTCACTCCACACCTTGTAAATCAAAAACACTTTCATGAAACGTATTATTTCAGTGGAAGTCTAAGAGAACATTTATAACTGAACTACTAATAAAGACAGTGCTAAATAATTATGAATTGAAAATGATGTCTCCAGTTCTCAAATTTATTTTAGGTTTTATTAACAGTTTTCCATTCCTATAAACCTATAACCTAAACTTTGTTTTACCGCATGAATTTATAACTATAAAGGTCAACGCTCATCTAACGCCTCCGCACCCGATAACTGAACCGGAAATAAGCGGACCTCGCGCTGACCACGCGGCGTTTACTCGTTGACCCCGCGCGGTCCGCTGGGCGATCACGTGACGTTTATGGTGTAAAAGCAGCGTCCGCGCGCGGACCACCCGGCGACAACGAGTGGACGCCGAGCGGCGAGGCGGTGCTGGTCGGGTGCGGAGGCGTTAGGTGAGCGTTGAACTTAAATGTCGCCAGACTTACGCACTAACTGTATGGTCCCAGACTAAGCAGTTGTACTATAGCTACTATACAGTAGACTGGGGGTGATCCCAGTGTCACGCAGACCAGGGCAAATAAAAAATGAGCCGTTTCCGAAATTTGCCTCTGGCAAGAATGGAACCTGCATCCGATGCAGTGAGCCAAGCGGCCTACGCTCGAACCACTGCGCCAGCAGACTATAGTAGCGGCACGCTATGATGGCCGGTTTGACATATGGGAGGGGGAAAGTATGAACCTTATTATAACGGAATAAGATTCATTTTCGCATTTTGTCATTCTTATTTTTTCAAACGGCTAGTCTTATCCGTTATAATAAGGTTAATTTACTTCCTCGCTACATGTTAAACCGGTCATCGTAGAATGCCGCTACTATAATAGCAGTAAACGTCACACTATAGCAGATTGTATTTTAAATTACTAATACTAAGTAGTATTTATGGAACTTTCCCTAAATTTTACTAGAATAAGACTTTATTTAATTCCCAGTAATGTTGCAACATCGTGAATATTTTCTAGGTAGTGATACACTCTCAAATATGTATATGAAATAGGTAATTAAAGCTAACGAAGTGTATATAATTCGAGTGAACCATGACAGCGTGAGACGTCAGACAAGTTGGAACATAAACAACTTGCCGACGTATTCAGGGTACCGCAGCTTGCCTAGCAACTTCTATTCAGAATACATACTCTTCACTCTCACCATTATCATTCTTGTTAGGAATACGTTGGTAAGCCGTGAAATAGCTACTATGTAGTTATTCAAAATCGTTTTAATGAAAAATGGGAGTTAGAACTTATTTTCATTTGAAGCTTGAAAAAAATTATAAAAGGTTAATTAGAAGAACTGTTAATAGGTATGTTCGTTAGAGAAAATAACTTCGTAATAGTAGTGCTAGTAGTAAATAAAATAAAATATAAATATAACGTAACGACTTTTATCCCCATTCGGGGGGTAGTCAGAGGCTTGAGTGGCCATACACCACCACATTGTGGAGGTATTAAGCCAACTCAAAGCCCACGTTTCACCAGATAGTCAGAACCCAACGTGACAGGTGGTGAACCTTGTCGCCGTGTATACAGGAACTGACTATTACCTAATCCCGAGGGATAGATAGGTTTCCTCACGATGTTTTCCCTCACCGTTAGCGAACTGTAAATTATGCACATAGATGAAAATTCATGCTAGTAGTCTTTCTAATAAACGCTTGGACAATGTCATGAATTCGTATTAGAAGCCCCAGTTCATCTCACAAGACTCATAATGATATGAAGAAACATTACCGCTTTGTCGTCGTGTACCTAAAGTAAATTTACGGTACAATACATTCCAGTTAACAGTACAGTATAGTTAATTTGTAGGGCTGTGCATTACGTTTTGTAAGGTTTCGCTGGATGCGCCGAGCCACCGGGGCGGCGAGGTGCACTTAGGAACAGACGGGGCGGGCGCGACGCTTCTACCTCATAATTACCCGCTTTGACTCCGCGACGATATTTAACACCGTTTTCATCGAGTACACTCGTGTTGTTATCTTTTTATTTATAGCTAACCTCGTCCGTGGCCACACAAGTTTATGAGAGTTGCCTCAATTCATTTTTCAAAAGACGAGCAATGAGAATAGTTATTTGTGTTACATAGGGCCAAAGCGATATTTTGTTCCACGAGGGCGCTATTTTGAATTCAGAGGAAAGCGAAGGATTATATAGTAGAATCCTGAGCTTTGCGAGGAATTCAATATACGCCGCCCGAGGGCAAAATATTTTGGCCCTGAGTGATACGTACTATTTTTCATCACTACCTATGAGAAAAAGAAAAATCTACGTGTACCTCTACCTACTCGAAGCTCTCATAATATTATGTAGTATCCAAACAAATAATATATCATCACATCATTAGTACTCGAACTCATTTTTCATTATTATTTGCAACAACTTAAATTTATTAAACCGAGACAAAATAAATTAAAAGAAAAATGTCATGACAATTTTTTTTCAGCGCGCGTTGCCATTACATTCTCTTTGGTTGCCGCGTAATCCTAACCGGCCAGTAACTTCTTCATACATTAAGCGTTCGATTTTTTTTCACATTTAAATCAGAAGCACGAACGCTGACCAATCAGGAAGGAGAAACAAAAACTCCCTTGGGAGCAAAATAGAATTTTGCTCCCGCTAGCTTTAAAAGGCAATTGACGTTTTTCGAATGGGTGTGATGAAATAGTACATTGTTATCCGAGGGGAAAAGTAACTTATTAATTGGTCCCGAGACGGGGTTTAGCGCCCGAGCGTAGCGAGGGCGCTAATAGTTCGAGGGACCAATAATAAGTTACTTTAACCCGAGATAAACACTGTGCTTTTCATCACGTATACAAGGAAAGTAATAATAAAATAATTTAGTAGCTAAAGAAAAAAATAGTGAACATTTACACATACAAACACATGTATACTGACGTAGATTGCGTATTTTGCTTTTTGATATTTTGACGCTGTCACTTTGTTTTTTTTAGAGGCCAGTACTTTTTCAAACGTTATAAAAGGTTTTAGTCTGTGATTATAGATTCGGAGCAGGAACGATTTGTGATTGATTTAGGGAAAATTGTAAATATTTTTCCCAAATGTAAGTTATTTTTAAAGAAATAGTTGAAAGTAAATTATAATAAAGTCATTTAAAAAAAAATATTCTTTAAATATACTTAACTTTATGTTATTTCAATTTTACATCGCGCTGTAATTGAGTGGATGTAAGAAGGTTGGAACTATTAAATTCTCTTTGGTTGGAACATAGTTCAATAGAAACTCGTATTTTTTATAATTTGACAGAATCTTTGACAGAACGGGCCCAATCGTTTTCTGGATATACGATTGAGCCCGTTCTGTCAACGATTTTGCCCGATCAGAAAAGTATCACCTTCTGTCGGCTCTTTAGGCACCTTTCGACCTACTTTCCGCGTATCAGTGATGAAAAGAATATTCCGTGGCACGACAATCGAATAAAAGCTACTTAGTAAAATAACTGTATAATAATACAGCAAATATTTTTAAATATCGAATCGAATACTGAATACTACTTCAATACGTCCTTCATCTTACCTAACACCATATAAGATTTTACTTTTAGAAAATACTTAGATCATAAAATTGATCTCTTCTGAATCACACACTGTCTCATATGAGTTTCATTAAGTAATTAAGGCACATCAAAGGTAAATACACGATAATGAACTATGTCTAAAGACAACGTGCTTGCAAATACGAGAGGAGCTTGGTATTTGCATGGACCAATTTCCTTGTCACTTCTCTGCATTCCTGACATGCCATCACAGTTTCGTGTAACTTAAATTGCGAATTACTTGGCTGTAATGCTGCGAATTCACACGTCTATTTAGTTTATAAATTATGTTGGCATTATATAGGTATTTAACGCTTAATTTGCAACTCTACATTCCTCCTCTATTATGTAAGCATCTTATTATAATTACAATTAAGTAATAAACAACATAATAACATATTAACTGATGAAAATAATAAATAAGATTTAATATTAGGTACATAATAAATTATATAAACAAATAATTTCATTAGAATTATCTTCAACTTGTTCATATTCATATTTATCTATTTCGCATTCCATAGCGTTTTTAAAGGCTATTATGGACACTAACAGACGCAGCAAAGTAGAATAGAGAAAGATAACTTGCTATAATACAGGAAAATTTTATTTGCTAAATCGAAACTTGGATGATTTTCTGCAACGAATCAATGGCGGCGTCTTCCATCAGGCGCATGCCTCGCGCGAGCACTCACTTTTGACGTCGGAACGCATAGACGTAATGTCATAATATGAGTGCTCGGGTGAGGCATGCGCGTCATATGGACACATCTTCATGAATCACGTTACAGTGTGCTTATTTGAAATAGTGTAGTAACTGAAGCCCTTTTGCTGAGCCGGTGAGTGGACTTTTTACACAAAGTGGTAACACATATTTATGTAAAAAAAAATTTCAACTTTTTGAATTTCGAACAACTTTGAATGTCGAAGCACCTTCTCTAGCAAAAAATACACTTGTTGTTTTATTATAAACTCAACTCAAAAACTTCTTTATCTCTTTTCTTAATTGTTTCCTTTCTTAATTTGAATTTTGGTACCTACTCCCGTTTCCCGTTTCCCCGTTTTGTTTGAAAGACGGTAACCACACAAAAGCAACCTCTAACTAATACGTCGTTGTAAATATTTTATCGCTTTTCAATGCTCGGTGCAGACCGCATTGTGCCTGAGTTTAATGTCTAAGAACGTGGAATCGAATGGTAATGGACGAGAAAGCTATGACCGTTCAGGCGTTCATACTGTCGACCACACGTTCTAAAAAAGTTTTAGTTTACAAAAAGTTTGAGTTTAAACGGATTGAGTTTAATTAGAGCCTTGCAGTTGCTGAAACTATAATGAAATGCCAACATTAAACGCTTATCTGTTATTAATTTGACATTAACGTTATTACAGATTAAGTAGCCTTTAATGTCGTCTTTAAATTTAATGCACGTTTTGAAACTGATGTTAGAGGCACATTTTTATACTGTAATTTTATCTGGTCAGGTAGTCTATTTATTAATCTACCACGGAACACTCATCATTATTCCATTAAGTACCTATTATAAATATGAACTTGTTTCTTTAAAACAAAAACGTCGCAATAGAAAAAGGAAAATGTCCCATTTGTGAAAGTTTCTGAATATTGCTGCAAGATGTAGTTCGATATTCACCGAATTCAGTGTGTATTTTAAATCATAGACGGACAACGTAATATTGGTAGCGCACCTGCCGACAGCGTTCGATTTAATAACGTGACTTCATGTTCAAATCTCACAGCGTAAAATTTAATATTTGATAGCTAGACATTAAATAATGTCTACCAGGTTTAAATTGATGTACTACTTGCACATTGTGTAATAAAAGTGCATTCCCAGTCATCTTTTTGACTATACCTGCTTACCTAGGTATAGGGACACGAAAAAAGTATCGATACTTTGTGGTATCGAGTACTTTTCCTTTCGATACCGATACTTTTGTACTCGATACTTTGCATTCGATACTTTTACTCAATGAGTACTTTTTGGCAGGTATAGTATCGAATAAAACTTAGAAATTACCTACTTAAAAATTGCCTGTTTATGGCAGCCCCAACTTGTTCAATCATATCAAACCTTCTAAAATATTAGATTGCTTTCGACATCGTTCGTTCACTCACTCATTCCGCTTGTTCGTCGTCGTTCTACTATTCATTCTTCGTGTAGGTTTCGCGTCGTCCCGTCTGTCGCGCGTGGTTTTTCTACTGTATTATTGCGGTTTAATTTTTAAAAAAGATTACCCGCGTTTAATCCCGCTTGGAATTTCACGCGGTTTTTTATGTTTTACACGGACTCCTAATTTTCGAAAATAAAATACCGAGCCTAAGTTACTCATTATAAAAACTGCTATCTGCCAGTCTAAAGACTTGCGACGAGACTCACTAAAGTCTCGTCAAAATCGGTCCAGCCGTTTCGGAGATTACCCGGAACGAACACACAGATAGCAGACAGACAAACATTTTAAAATTGTGTTTTTTTTATTAGTATACTTCAATATGCATTTAGTAAAAAGCTGTTATTTTGATATCACAAACAGACACTTAAATTTTACTTATTTGTATAGATATTCGAGTGTAATCTGAAAGTACTCACTATTATTCTGTGCTTTGTATCGACATTTGAGTCATACATTAGAATAATGCCGCGTAGTAAAAGTGAACTTTGGCAGTATTTTGTCAAGCTTTTACGAGTACGATATTTTTTTATCTATACTACTCTATCGATAATTTCTATTCCATACCGTGTTCCTACGTGAATAGTTGTGTGTGCATTAAGCCCTAAGAAAAGTATCGATACCTTGAAGTATCGATACTTTTGTTTCGATACTTTTACGAGTACGATACTTTTTTTTTATACTACTCATGAGTACAGTAGGTATCGATACTTTCCTTTCGATATCGTGTCCCTACCTAGGTACTTCAATGGGTGCGTTTATACCTAAGTGGCAAGCGGCAGACACGAGCAGTCAGTTTTGATTTCGGAACGCATATATGTATAGACTAATGTCATAACAGAGGGGCTAGCTAATTGGCATTAACGCTAATCGAATAGAATAGAATAAAATTCACAATGTATGGAAATGCCAAACGTCGGTATGTAGATCAACAACAAGTTGCTATGTAGATCACGTGACTTATGTCATTTCCATACATGAAGCGTAGCGATTAGCCCTTCAGATAACTCGGGCGCAGTAGCTCGGATCATGTATACGCACCTAATTACCTACGTATTTTTTTTAGTTACCTACTTAATCCTACAAAATGTCTACATAATTAAGATTCAACTCAAACTACAAAAAAATGCCCGTCATGTTCAATGTGAAGTTTGGCTAGTACCTACCGTATAAAGACAGAACAGACGCTCAGATTAATCCCTTAGAAACTTTGTCAGGCAAACTGTTATTAGTTCTATAGGGGCGAGGGCTCAGACACGTCCCTGCGAGTCATAACTCCTTGATGGCACACGTAGAAGCCCTATATGTTCTACACTGAAACGCTAAACGTGGAGCAAATAAAAATACGTGAAGATGCTCGAGCCCTAAGCTTATAGGTATAGTTCGCGACAGGTCGAGATGACATTCGGGTTATGAGCTTTTTGCAGAATAAAATCCGAATCAAAATTACCAGGATCCAAGCAACAGAATAATTTAATTTAATCATTTTGTGGGCGATTTTAATTGTTTATCGGGTCCTGTTAATTTTGATTCGGATTTTATTCTGCAAAAAGCTCATAACCCGAATGTCATCTCGACCTGTCGCGAACTATAGGTGTACTAGCGACAGGTTGCACGGTAAGTTGTTAAACACTGTGCAATGTTGCAAGAGTAATTGTGAGTCTTTTGTTGCGTATGATGTTTTGACTGTTGGGTAACATCATCATCATCAGCCTATTGCTGTTCACTGCTGGACATAGGCCTCCCCCAATGCACGCCACTGAGCTCGGTCTTCAGCTCTTTGCATCCAGTTTTTGCCAGCCACCTTCCGCAAGTCGTCACTCCACCAGAAGGGCTAGACAAGTGGCTGACGTCTACGAGCGTTCGTTCAAATCGCTACGCTTCATGTATGGAAATGACATAAGTCACGTGATCTACATAGCAACTTGTTGTTGATCTATATAGACGTTTGACATTTCCATACATTGTGAAGTCTATTCTATTCTAATCGATTAGCATTCATGCCACTTGGCAAGTCCCTCTGGCCGCAGAGCACCCTACACTACGTTAAGTTTAGATTGGACATCATCATAAGTATCAAAAGTTAATGTAAACTCTAAATAAGTTCAACATCGTGCGTCCCCAGTCTTTGGCCTCTAGAGAGAAGGCAGCTTAACATTCGCGTATAAATTCCAAAGTTGATTTCGGCAAAAGTTAAATAAAAGTTAACCCAGTTTTACCTTGAGGTCGAAGAATTCCTGCACTTCCTACTTTTGGGGACATTCCACAAGTATTTCATCATTACGAAATTCACTTTGTACTCTGGTTTAAGGGGCCATGAACACGATAAGGGTCTTAGTATGTAATAAGGAAAATGAACGAAATTATCGTCCACCTGTTGGTAAGGGGAGGAATCGTCCACCTGCCGGGGACATTTCTCCCCTTAGTGAGGTTGATTTAGGTACTAATCTTCAAGTATTTGCAAAGATTATGTGATACTTACATGTATTTTGTGACTCAAATCACAAACATTAGTCGTGTCCATAACACGCGCATGCCGCGCGAAGCAGCTTTGCCTCGCGAAGTTTGACATGCCGCGTGCAAGGCAAATGCTCGCCCTTCCCGACCGCTGTCATTTGACTCGCCTAGTTTGGCCTAGTCATGAGATAGAACTATGTCAAACTGATTGCTCGGTTATACCCTTCTCTGTCTAGGGTGTAGGTTGCCTGGCCGTTTGCCTCGCGCGGCATGCGACTGAAAAACCGCGCGTGCTTCGCGAGGCATGTGGGTGACCAGCCTCGCGCAGCATGTGCATGTTGCAAGCTTATGCCTGGCATTAGGCTGATCTGGGAACCTATTTGGTCCAGCCGTGAGACACATTCGTCTTCTTCTGTTTGTTTTGTTTTTGTTTCTACCTTTTTGTTGTTCTGTCTGTTTATTTATATTTTTTGTTTTATTTAAACTGTGTTGTGTGTCTTTTGTGCTGTGCCAAATAAATGTTTTCTTTCTTTCTTTCTTTCTTTCTTTATGTTGTGGACACGCCTAATCAATAATTTATATCGCAATCATACATTTCTGAATCAAATTTTATTTATATGGCACATTCTGTTTTCCCTATAATTCAGTTAGTTGACCGAGAGGCACTTTTTTCCTACCCAATAGTTGGTTTTGTCCGCAGTTATAAATCATAATTTTACCGGCGCAGTGCCATTTGTACCGTGAATTTATATTCCATATTTTATCGACGTAGTTGCTCTATTTCCATTGTACGAAGATAAAAGAAAGGTACTAAAAAAGTAGTGCCTATTTATATGGCCACTTTATTTTTTCTTTTTCTTTTCCGCCCCATACCATCAACTCTATTGCAGACGCAGACTTATTACGACTCAATTGCAAACCTAGAATGAATGGGATTTATAATCCTAGTGAATTAAAGCAGCGGGTTCCACCATAAATACGTAATTCTGAATTCAAAAAATTATCACGACTCACAGAATTCATCAAAACAAAATTCGTGCCGGCTAAAAAGCGACTACAAATTCAAGTAGCGAGGGCAACATTTCATTTGGAACGATTAAAAAATAGCACTTAAAACAATTAAGGAAATCTTCCAACGAGGTCGTAAACGAAATAAATCTTTGAAATATTGCGTTGGAAGCGGGCAAGTGCTGCGGCATTTGGAAAAAAGCACATTATGCACCGAAGCGGAGCGGGCGGCAGCACCTGCTGTCGCAGTTACAGGGTTATTGCTTCTGGACGGCTCCCGCTTTACACAAAAACCGATTGCACTTAGTAATGCCTTAATTTTTTTTTTCGATGGCCTACAGGAGTAACTGTGGTGAGAGTGTGTGGCGGGCCTAGTCCCAATAAAAAAATACCCCTACATTTATAAAAGTTTCCGACATAGCTCAATGTATTAGTAGGCTGAAGAGGCAGTGGGCAGGTCATTTCTGCTGCAGGGAAAGGAAAAAGGAATTGTCCAAAGAGCATATAATCACTACGTTTTTAGTGTTGTCCTGTGACTAGATGGAGTGTCAATATGTACACAGGATAGCTGCGGAAGTGACTTTTCACGCTTGGAGTTTCTGTAGTCTTCACAACTGCGGGGCTAATAGCGACACTATGCAACATTGCAGCAATTCTACAAAAGCAATTCATTTTTCCGAACCTCCAAGAACCCGCTAAATTTCCGTGAAACGATCACGAATGGCGTAAAATGTGTGCCAATATTACAGGAATTTAGCGGAATTGCTAAGGATTCCTCAGAAAATCAGAAAAATGAATTGCATTTGGCAATGTTGCATAACATCGCTATTAGACCCCCGTGAACATAAGCTATACATTTAAATTGAAAGCAGGCCGCTCTGCGTGACACGCGTCGGGAAAGTTTCGTAATCAACGCGTTAGACCCATAAATTCGGGAGTTTCCCAGATGTCATTCTAATCAATCTATGAGTGTTGTTATAGGCCTGAAACAGAAGCCTGAACAAATTTGCCAACTGGTTTGCCTCTTATGTTACTCACTAGACGGGCAAAAGAAATGTCGAAAGAAAGGGCAAAAGGCAGATGCAAACTTCCCCGGTGCTCCTAATTATGCCGAATAACGGTTTAACTCTGGCCTTATGCGTATTAACAAAAGGCCTGGAAGAAGAAATGAGAAGAATTCTTCTGTAACACGTGGTGTGAGAGTGGTGCCTACACGTATTTTACTTACAGTACAGAAGGATGATGCTTATTCTTCTTCTTCCAGGCCTTTTGCTATTTTGAATTAGGGCCAGTTAAAAGTTAATAAAAACCGGCCAAGTGCGTGTCGGACTCGCACATGAAGGGTTCCGTACCACCGTAGAATATAAAGAAACATCCCCAAAAATAGTGATCTTTAGTCACACGTTGGAGTATTTTGTAAGGAAACCGACCATAACACAATGAGTCTGAAATTTCAAGTTTTTTGTATGGGGACCCCTGTATTTTTAAATTTTATTTCATTTTTATTATTTGTTGTTGTAGCGGCATCAGAAATACACATTCTCTGAAAATTTCAAGTCTCTACCTATTACGGTTCGTGAGATACAGTTCGCTGACAGACCGACGGACAGACGGGCAGACGGACAGGCGGACAGACGGACAGACGGGCGGACGGACGGCACCCTTTGGGTACGGAACCCTAAAAACGTGCATAAAGGAATACATACATGGTCAACGTTGATCGGAACAGAATACCTATATACAATTTAATAATTAGTCCGTAGCCCATAGTCTGCGATTTGTCATTGATTTCGGCTCTCTCACTCATCGTACGAAACGCAGCTGTAATAGCTGCTTAACGCCGATCTTCTGTGAGAGGTTGGTACTACCCCGGTCGAGCCAGCCCGTATATGAGCTGCAGTCAATTGGCTACAGCTTGGCTCTACCACCTTCTAAATAGATTTGGTTGAGCATTTTTCATAATAATGCACCTATTAGGATACCATAAGGACATTAGGTACTAAGAAAAAGGGAGATATGTGACCGTCCAAAATAGTATAACCTACTAAATAGAGTCCATGGACACAGTGCCACTCAGTCGTTCGCGGAAAATAATGTTGAATACAAGTCGGTATTACCAATACGGCTCATCTTCTGGTAAATAACAGGCATCAAAATGCCATTAAGTTGATCTTGGAATTGCGATAACAGATGTGTGAATTTCGCTGCATATAGTGGTGCGCTGAGCACAAGTTTTAATGCCGCGAATAGGTGCCTCTATGCGCCTAGCAGGACATATACGCACCTAGGCACCCGACAAGCCTCGCTGAGTTTCTTGCCGGATCTTCTCAGCGAGGTCGCGTTACGATCCAGTGGTAATTTTTACCCCGCTCACTCAAAAGACGTAAGCCGAGGCCGTGCCCAATGTGGCCAGCCCTTGAGCCAGCTGTCCCCCTGCCCTAACGGCTGGAGCCGCACTTTGTGCGCTCGCCCTCTGACTGGTGAAGTTGCCACTCTGGCCAACAACATATAGTCAATAAAAAAAAACAAGTCTTATTGCATAGTTAGGAGGTAACATATCTGCTAAAATAATACATCAATGGGATACCAGTATTCGTGCAAAGAAAGCTATTGGTTCTAGGTAACTAGGACCTCCATTGATCACTATGTACAGCTTGGCTGTTACTATAAGGGACGGACTGGCCACGTCGCCAGTCGGTCGCAAGGTGTGTTACATGTCATCATTTCAATACAAATTGTTTGGCTACGGTGGCTGGTTACGTCGCCATGGCTACCCGGTGTGTTATAGCCCTTAAGGTTGGCACTCATCTATCAACTCGGGACCCGAAAAACACCGCCTCGCCGCTCGGCGTCCATTCGTTGTCGACAGGTGGTCCGCGGGCGGACGCTGCTTTTACACCATAAATGTCACGTGATCACCCAGTGGACCGCGCGTGGTCAACGAGTCAGGCGGTGCTGGTCGGGTGCCGGGTTAATAGGTGAGTGCCAACCTTTAAACGAATATTTCTTACCAAAATAGTTACTGAAAATTACCCACTTAATTAAACGACAAAGCCGGGTAAATTATAATACGAAGGCACAAATCACCTTGAGGTAGAAATAGGCGTGAGTGATGAAAACGTGTTTTATTATGCTGAAATGGGTTTATTAAGCCGGATGATCGGAGCACTGCGTCAAACCCACATCAAAATAAACATATTGTACCTACGTTATTAATATAGAATTAGGTACCTATACCTAAACCTTGATAAACAAGTGTACGTTATTACGGGTTTGATTTGGGACACTGTCCCAAATTCAAGTCCAAGTCCTGTATAACATGATCTGCATTAGTACCCAATGAAGACGTGGAGGGTTGACTCTCGGAGAGTTCTGAAAAATAGCTGTTACAAATTTTATAAAAAAGAGTAGTACTAATACTTTTTAAATCCCCCCTGGTTTAAAAAGTATTAGTACACTGGGCTTGGAAACTTTAAGCTTTCCCTATATTAATGTAACGACGTATTCGTTAAAAAAAATGGAATTATTAGAACTCTACTCCTATCCTACTTACATTATGCATCTTTCTCTCCAATGTAATCGGATGAAGCACTTGAACATTGCAAGTAAGTCCGCAACTACTATAGAACAGTCTGGTAACGTCTTTGTGTCTTGAATATAAGGACCAATTCACGTCAATATTATTAAATTTACAATTTTAATGGTAATAGTATACACAATACTTGTTTATACCGGGCGTAGTATATGATTTGCTAATAAATAATATTAATATGTATAAGTAGATAAGGATGTCTCAAACAAGACCCGTAATGATTATACCGTAATAAGTAGGGTTTCCACAAAGTACAGTTTAATTAAAAATGTTACTTTTCATCGATATTCACAATGACAGCTGCCGTCGTATCCGATTACGGTAATGAGATCGAATCGGAGCGGCCATCCATCGAGTAATGTCATGTCAATATAATAAACGACATTTTCTTGAAGATATAGGTACCTGAGACCTAATCTAAGAGTGATATTCCACTCGTCAAATACTTTGTCCAATTCTTAGTTGGTATGGATGAGTGAAGGTCGACTTAAAGTTAAGTACTTGAACAATTGCCATCGACGGTTTCCCAGTTTGCCTGGGTATTTATTTTTTAAATCATTTGTTGTAAGTTAAACAAACTTGAAAAGTTTTATACTGTGGATATCACGTGCAGAAATCATTTGGAAATAGGTACCACGTGGATGTTATCCACGTGCCACGCTGCCCGCTTTTCTTTGCACCTACTACTGCCTACTGCTTATACGAGCGTTTGAACTTTGTTCGCTGTCCTCATTGACGTATTATTTTAGCAGATATCGTACCTCCAAACATTGTAATCGCTAGGTATTCTTGTGCTCAGCGCACCACTACATGCAGCGAGATTCACACAGTTCGCTATTTGACAATCAACTTAAAAGCATTTTGATGAGTATTATTCACATTCACCAGTAGATGAGCCATCTTGGCAATACCGAAATGTCTTCAACATAATTTTCCGCAAACGACTGAATCATACCGTGTCCATGGACTCCTTTTAGTAGGACATACTATTATGGATAGTCAGATGTCTCACTCTTTCATGATAATTTCTTTGGTTGTTCTTTCTCGTAGTCCTCAATACTTATCCTACCGTATAAGGGTATCCTTAATTAATAAGGAAAATCCTGAATTGAATCTTATTACTTACTGTGTGTGTTTTTTTTCTGGGCATTTATTCCAGGACCAAATTCACAAAAAGAAACACTCTTATTTATTTTATTCTCTATACATTTGACCTCATTCAAATTCTTTGTTTGCTCTTCGATCTTTTAATTCCCCCTTTCTTATATTTATTTCAACGTAGGTATTACCTTTCATCGCAATCATCATCGCATCTACAAGAAATTTCGAGTACGCATTCTAAAGATACTATTTCATTTAACAATAAAAGGTAAAGGGAAGCTGACTCGAATAATTTGAATTCAGCTGGCCCACGATATCTTGAATTCCGCGTAAATGAAACCTGTTTAAATCCTTCATAATTAATTTAATTTCTGCTTTATTGCCAGCTGGGCTCCGTCGACCTTTGGCCGATAATTATATTAATCTGATTTCGTCCTTACTGTATGTTTGGCTATCGTTAATAATAGAATATCATAGAACCCGCCAACTATACATGATTTTGCGGATTCCACGGGATAAAGGAAATTGGATTAGTGCTAATACCCGGTCTGTTTCTGTAAGTTTGCTAGCGACTAATTTAGTGATCAATATGTCGAAATAGAGTCTAATTTTGAAAACTACTAGTTACCCATATATTTTTTTACATACTTTATTTATCTCAATAATAGATAAAATATTTTTAAGCCGATTCATATCACTTTATACGCTAACTTTTACTCATCTCCATATGACAAAACTCAATTACCGGTATCGATTACAGACATCAAATTAACAAATAAAAATAAGAATTGACAGCTAATAAAACTCCTAATAGTGATGGAGCGAGTCACGTTGCGTAGTGACGCGACCCAGCTCAATCCGACGCGACTGGCCTGTCACTGACGTAAATATCGACTCAATAGATTGTGCCAGAGGGGAAATCATTTTAGAGATTCATATTTGACATCCCTACAATGAAATACAATTTGTGAGAAAATAATTCGTTATTGACATTAGACGCTCGAACATCGTTTTCACAACTTGAAATTAATTTGGAGTTTAGGGATGGCACTGTTGGCAGCGCTCCCTGCGGAATTCGCGTACGCGGGTCATAAATTGGCCGCCTTTGTAAACCGGAATTGGTTTTTCCTTGTACAATATAGGTAGGTATGAACCAATAAGTATATCGTAGGGCTAATCGTTGGCGTGTGACGGCTTAATTTATAAATAGGTACGGTACTTCTATCAAGCACGTATAACTGGGCTCCAAGTCGCTTAGCCATTGCCATTGAGCTGCTATAGACCCTCTGATTGGTCGGTTGGAATCAACCGACGACATCTGATTGCATAGGGTCGATCACTATAGCAAAACGCCACAGTAGCGCCACAATGGCTAAACGACTTGGCCCCCTGGACTTTACTGACCTTTTGGAATTTTAATGTGGTAGGTTACATAATGGAATGTGTTGCAAAGCAGAAGCACGGAGAAGATCAGATATAATAATTTCAGTCAACCATCCAAGTCCCGACCGAGCCGAACGTGGCACGCCGATGGTGGGCATCTGACCAACTAGGCTACGAACTCCCATAGGCATACATTAGGCATACTCAATGTGACCACGACTAGCACCTGCGAGTGTAAAAGCCCGCTCTGTAATCACAAAGGTAACCATTAGGGATTGCGGCACTAATGCCGGCGATGGGCGCCTTCCTGCGTCGGCTTGCTTCCAGCATGCATCAGCACGTACCGCCTGTAATTTCGAATATCGTTCAGAAACATAACTGCGGCGGCGCGCACTGAATATCCGAGCATCACTGTTATTGTCCAGTCGGCTCGGTGCGATGCGATCTTTGAATATCGAATAATGGAAGGCTGAATGCTTTTGACATTCTTTTTTATTTTCTATTCAATGTTCTGTAGGTTCGTTTGGGAGATTGGAATTTGAAATTGATGGCAGGGAAAATGTATTTTGTATACCTACTGTAAAGGCATTATAGATATCCCTTGATAGGATTAGAGACTTATTGAATTAACTAGGATGTGGCCTTTCACCTGAGTCACGTGATTTTATTTTAAAAAAACATCAGTTTATTTTATCAACGGTAATTGCGGAAACGGCTACCGTACCTAAATAGCTACTTACCAGTAATGTAGGTCAATGACAATACTAATGAAATTGATATCAATCTAATGCAAAACGTCTTTGACATAATTAGACCTACCTACACCTTATCTGACCATCGATCAATCTTAATCTCAGTAATCAAAAGAAAATATTTTTTATTAGTACTGACAGCTAGTTCCGCTTCATGTCAATATAGTTATGAAAAACTGCACCCCTATCAAGTTAGGTAAATATATAATATCACTTACAGCCACGTTAAATAAAATAATACAATACGTGGTTACCATGGTATACACATAACTAAATGACATTGATTTTTGATGAAAGAGACCGCCATGTTTAAACCTGCAACTTGTCATTATAAACTATACTATATTGCTTGTATCACAGTAGGTACCGCAGCATCGTCTAGCGTGTTGACTGTATGATTTTACGAACGGTTGGCACATTTGCATCTAGTGGGAAGCCGTACGTTGCGCTTTGACGTCTCGCCGATACAGTCTGTGGTCCACGAATGGGATTAACGTCATATATTATGGATGTTGGGATGGAAACGGTGTTTCACGGTGCTTATTTTGTAAGGAGGAGGAGGAGATATTATCTTCCACATTGCAATGCATTTTGTTCAACAATGGATTATCTATAGTTGTTGATTATATTGTTGGACACCATTGTCGATCCTGGCTTACAGGAGTAACATTGATGGGAGTGTGTGGCGGGTCTCGTCCCATAAAAAAAGTTGATGGTTCTCGCTTTTTAACCGACTTCAAAAAAGGAGGAGGTTCTATGTTCGGCTGTATGTATGATTTTTTTTTTATGTATGTTCACCGATTTCTCCGGCATTTATGAACCGATTTGAAAAATTCTTTTGCAGTTCGGTAGATCGTAGCTCCAAGTTGGTCCCATAAAAAAATAATTCCTAGAATCAACCCCTAATGGGGTAATTAGGGGGGGTGAAGGTCGTCTGAAAAAAAATTTTTTGTCCGATTGACCTGAAACTTAATATGTATATTTTGCATACCAAATAATGAAACTCATGTTTCAGGATTTTAGAAAAATCCCCCCCCAAAGGGGTAAAACGAGGTGTTGAAGTTTGTATGGAGAGTTACCGTCTATCTCTAACGTTTATGAACCAACTTTCTTTTTAAACTGTTATTTGGTAGGTGACTAAGTCGTTTTGGTCCCGTAAAAAATCATTTCGGAAATCTCCCCCCAAAGGGGGAAACTAGGGGTAGAAGTACGGTAGAAAAATATATTTGTGTCCGATTGACTTGAAACTTAGTATGTATACTCCATATAATAAACTAGCTGTGCCCGCGACTCCGTCCGCGTCCAGTCGGTGAAGCCCTTAAATATAATTTTGTCTATCGTCTAAACTGTATTACGTCAGTCTGCATCAGTCTGAGTTCGTCTGTCCGTGGCTGTCTATCTGTACCAGTCTATACCAGTAAGGTGGAGATCGGCATTCAAGTAGCTAATTTACCTTCGTTTCGTATGATGAGGGAGAGAGCCGGAAGCGCAACCCAGCCACCTCCCCGTCCCCTCCCACTAACCCCACTCCCCTTCAGGTTGGAAACGTGCTACCGATGCCTTTGGTTGAAAGCATCTATTGGGAACGGGTAACTGCTTAACAACAGGTGGGCCGTACGCTTGCCTGGCGCCTTAGTTGTATAACAAAAGTTTGACTTTATTTGTCTGTGTGTATCAGTTTAGCTGTAAGTATCTGTCTGTCTGAATCGGTCTGTCTGTAATCTATCGGTAGGTGAGTATCTCTGTCTGTACCAGTCTATCTGTATCCGTCTATCTATATCTGTAGTTACTCACAGTATCACGACTGAGCGGTTGGACTCCAGAGCTCAATGTTTAAGTTTGTACTTGATACCCATGTTCCTTATTTAAAATGAGTGAGTGCTCCAGACTCACGGCTTAGGTAAGAGTCACTGCGCAACATCGAGCTTAAAAAGTTAGAGTCCGGAGTTTATCGTCTAAGTCAATAGTCAAAGCGTTTATTATGTTTAGGCCTAGGAGGGCACTTACAAGTAGTCATTTTACATGTTTTCCTTAAATTCTAGCGCCGGATCGGAAACGCGACCTCGCCTGAGAAGTTTCTACTTGATACCCACATTGCTAATTCAAAGTTAGCAGGTCCTCCAGATTTATGGTTTAAGCAGGCAGTTACCCAGCAGCATCATTCCTGAGGGGTTGGAGTTCAGAGTTCAATGTCTGTGTTTCTATTACTACTTAATTCAAAATCAGCAGGTCCTCTAGACTTACTTCTTAGGTAGGTAGCTTCCCTACGGCATTAGTACTGTGGAGATGAATTCCAGAGTTAACGTCTAAGATTCCGCGTGATACAAAGACCCGCTTAATATTTTTTATACGTAACTAGCTTTTGCCCGCGACTTCGTCCGCGTAGACTTCAAAATAAAAAAAACCGGGCAAGTGACTTAAGACTTTTTAGTACTTTTTAGTGCGCCAGGGTTTTTTAAGTCAGTATTTGCTTTTTTATAAAAATAATTTTATTTCACGATTTTTATTGGAGCCATACAAACTTTATCACGGTACCTAATTCGGTGAATGCGTGTTTTGGTAGGTAGGTATATAGAGCCAAAATCCCAAATCCCCCTCCCCTTCTCCACCCCTTTTCCTCCCCTCTCTTCCTTCTGCTCCCTCCCCATCCATTTCCCTTTCCTTTTCCCCTCCCCCTTCCACTTCCCCCTACCTTACGTCTTCCCCTTCCTCCCTCACCTACCCTATGCATACTAAGTTTCAAGTCAATCGGGTACAAACATATTTTCCTGCCGTACTTTCTACCTTTAGTTTCCCCCTTTTGGGTGTTGATTTACGAAATGATTTTTTATGGGATCAAACTGAAGTAGTATCTACCATATTCAGCTCAGCTTATACCCCAATTATTTAAAATGAATAATCATAACTAATCTCGAGATATGGATGACTAAACATTCGCTGACCCCGCTCTCCCCTTTTCCTTCAAAATATCAAAAACGCTGAAACCTCAGTCTGATTATTTAAAATGAACAATCATAACCAATTTCGAGATATGGATGACTAAACATTCGCTGACCCCGCTCTCCCCTTTTCCTTCAAAATATTGAAAACGCCGAAACCCCAGTTTGATTATTTAAAATGAACAATTATAACCAATTTCGAGATATGGATGACTAAACATTCGCTGACCCCGCTCTCCCCTTTTCCTTCAAAATATTAAAAACGCTGAAACCCCAGTCTGATTATTTAAAATGAACAATCATAACCAATTTCGAGATATGGATGACTAAACATTCGCTGACCCCGCTCTCCCCTTTTCCTTCAAAATATTAAAAACGCTGAAACCCCAGTCTGATTATTTAAAATGAACAATCATAACCAATTTCGAGATATGGATGACTAAACATTCGCTGACCCCGCTCTCCCCTTTTTCTTCAAAATATTAAAAAAGCTGAAACCCCAGTCTGATTATTTAAAATGAACAATCATAACCAATTTTGAGATATGGATGACTAAACATTCGCTGACCCCGCTCTCCCCTTTTCCTTCAAAATATTAAAAACGCTGAAACCCCAGTCTGATTATTTAAAATGAACAATCATAACCAATTTCGAGATATGGATGACTAAACATTCGCTGACCCCACTCTCCCCTTTTCCTTCAAAATATTAAAAACGCTGAAACCCCAGTATGATTATTTAATATGAACAATCATAACCAATTTCGAGATATGGATGACTAAAAATTCGCTGACCCCGCTCTCCCCTTTTCCTTCAAAATATTAAAAATGCCGAAACCCCAATTTGATTATTTAAAATGAACAATCATAACCAATTTCGAGATATGGATGACTAAACATTCGCTGACCCCGCTCTCCCCTTTTCCTTCAAAATATTAAAAACGCTGAAACCCCAGTCTGATTATTTAAAATGAACAATCATAACCAATTTTGAGATATGGATGACTAAACATGCGCTGACCCCGCTCTCCCCTTTCTCGTCAAAATGATTAAAAATACGGAAACCCCAGTCTGATCAATTCAAATAAGCAATCATAACCAATATCGAGATATGGATGACTTATTAAAACATCCCTTGACCCCGTTTTCCCCTTTCCCGTCAAAATAACAAAACTCGACCACCCCTATACAAACTTTCACTCCACATTTCACCCCTTAGGGGTTGAATTTCCAAAAACACGAAAGAAATCTAAACACAAACTTTCATTCCCCTATTTTACCCCCTTAGGGGTTGAATTTTCAAAAACCCTGAAATTACTCTTTTTTATTTTTGTTAAGACACCTAATCACCAATTTAAGTAAGTCTAACTTCAAAAATTACGGAACTTCCATACAAACTTTTATCCCCTATTTTACCCCCTTAGGGGTCGAATTTTCAAAAACCCTGAAACCCATATTTTTTTATTTTTCAAAAGACACCTAATCAGCAATTTTCATAATTCTAACTTCAAAAATGACGAACTTCCATACAAACTTTCATCCCTTATTTTACCCCCTTAGGGGTTGAATTTCAAAAAACCCTTTCTTAGTACACCTCTACACATCAAGACAAACCCACCCTCCAAATTTCAAGTCTCTACGATCAGCGGTTTAGGCTGTGCGTTGTCTGTCAGTCAGTCAGTCAGTCAGTCAGTCAGTCAATCAGGACTTTGATTCTTATATATTTAGATTAGGAATAAAAAAACTAAATTTCTTGAAGCAAGGAAGATATTAAATTTTGACATGTGGTGCAAGGCAGGTATTGTCTGATTTTAAGTATAGCGACATCTAGTTAAGAAAAACGAAACTTAAGATGGTAGAACGCAGCAATAAAATATTTATTATTATTATTAAAATTAAGATTATGTATTCCAAATAGTGTCGGATCACACACAACGTAGGGCTCCGTAGGGCTCCGCTCTAAATAGACGTATTTCAATAACTAAAACTTATTGTTGGCTAGAATTTCCGTGTGGTCATAAAAATTTACAATCTAATATTTTATAAAAAAATATCCTAGATGTTAAGTTGGACTATTAGTCATATCCATGCCAAATTTCATTGAAATCAATCCACTGGATTCGAAGTTGTGCGTGTTCGAATATTTAGGTAGTTTTTGAATGTTTTGTGGCAACCCTAAACTTTACCGAAAAAAAAAAAATATGCTAGATGTTAAGTTAGACTATTAGTCATATCCATGCCAAATTTCATTGAAATTAATCCGGTGGATTCAAAGTTGTGCTCTTTCAAACATTTAGAATTTTTAAGTAGTTTTTTGAATTTTCTGTGGCAACCCTAAACATTTTCGAAAAAAAAAGTATCCTATAGATGTTAAGTTAGACTATTAGTCATATCCATGCTAAATTTCATTGAAATCCATCCGGTGGATTCGAAGTTGTGCTCTTTCGAAAATCTGAGCAAACATACAAACATACAAACATACAAACATACCCACTGACAAAAATTCTAAAAATGATAAAAATGAATTCTGCTGGTCAATCTAAGTCCCCCCCACTATTTTGTTTCCAAATATTTCGAATGTACAGACGCGACCAATTTTACATTCTTATTATATGTATAGATTAAGAAACTTTTGTTTTGGAATCTTGGAAAAGTCACCCCCCAAAGGGGTCATTTGGGGTGATAAAGTTTGCATGGCGCCACTAAAAATCATGAAATAAAATTATTTTTATAAAAAAATAAAAACCGACTTCAAAAAAACCTGGAGCACTAAAAAGCCTGAAATAATATTTCTATTACCACCACTGCCTACCCCTTCGGGAAAATCAGGCGTGATGATGTGTTATCGAGTATTTGGGATCGGTGCCAATCTATCTTCTTACTTTTGATAGTAGGTAGACTCGGCATACCAAGATTGGCACCGACTCCAAATACTCGATAACACATCATCACGCCTGATTTTCCCGAAGGGGTAGGCAGTGGTGGTAATAGAAATATTATTTCAGGCTTTTTAGTGCTCCAGGTTTTTTTGAAGTCGGTTTTTATTTTTTTATAAAAATAATTTTATTTCAGTGACCCATATTGTCAAGCTATTACGGTGACGTATGCTATGCTTTAACTGTGTAACTTTCCGGACGATTAGCACAGACAGATTACCTGACATAACTGTAATGTCTAGTACACACATAGTGTTGGAACGGCATTGATTCAGGGGCTTATACTCGTCAGCATGTTTGGAAACAGGGGACAATAGCCACAAGCTTAGTCACTAATTGTTCGTTTTAAATTTTAAATCACTTACCTATAGACAACACTGATACGGTTAACGTGTAAACTAACATAGTACCGGCTCATCCATTCATCACTATCTACCAAAACAACGTTTGTTCGTTCTTGCGTCCGAGTGGACCAGAGTATGGTGCCTAAAGGTCAGTTTACTTTGTTACTTACGGAACTAAATTATGAATATTCCGTGTATATCGTAAGCCGTATACAGTCTACTTTTAGACACAGCTTGTACATAATGGAATAGGTTAGTTTAGTAGTGTTTGTAGTCGCAATATATTGGAACATAAGTTGTAAAGTTTACGACGTAAGTTCAGCAACGTATATCTTTTTGAGGTTGACAGGACGTAACTCCCAGACCATCTGACTACCTATTCATGGTTTTAAACACGCAGATGCATCGTTAGGTAGTTTCAATGTTCCTAAACAACAAAATAAATAAGGTACTTGAAATTATTGAATGAACAGTAAATTACGTGAAGCCTATCTCAAAAGACCAATCGCAAAACAATATTTGCATGAATATCGATAGTAGAATACTATGAAGCCAACTGCCAGCACCTACTTTGGTCTGTACACTGAGAAAAAAATTACAAAATGGTTTTTGTAGTTCCTAAACCATTTTGTTGTCGTAAATTTTTTCTCAGTGTAATTGTTCAATTTAGTTTAGAGGGTCCAGTACTCTACGCTATCAGAAATTTTGATGTTTATTGTGAAAAAAAAAAAAGTTCGAAAACTAAAACACGACTACTGAAAAATTACGCTCTTAAAAGTATGAACGTGTACCACTTTGCCCTAAAGGATCTAAACGGACCACCGCCATCCTCTAGATCAGAATATTTTCTTGTAGCTTCCTACTACTTATCTATAGGTATTCATGGAAAATATATTCTTTTGCGATGGGTCCCTTGAGATAGGCTTAACGTAATTTACTGCTCATTCAATAATTTTAGGTACCTTATTTATTTTACGGGTATTAATATTAGAAGGATTTTTCAAAAACAAATCGCCAGACACTTTATTATGGGATCAGTGTAGTGGACTGGAGGGTTTTATCGCTATTTATTGTGGTGCTAAACCTTTTGGCCGTAATACGTTATTTTTATATATTTGCTACGCGGCACTAACACGATAACTATCTACCGAAAACGGGCTTAACCCGCTACGGAAAATATATTGTAATAGTTGTTTGTTTTGGTTAAATAAAAAGAGATTAGGTATATTATGTGGATATAGAAAAAGAACACCATTGTTTTTTGTAAAAAAAAAACTCTGTCTCTGTCTGATAAAAAATCTGTTATTGCACTCGCAATTCGACAATTTACTTATTAAGTACATAAGAAGTCATTATTCACCAGACAAATGAGCTGTATTGGCAATACCGAACGAGTGACTGAGTCTTATTGGGTCCATGGACTCTGTTTAGTGGGACAAACTATTTTGGACGGTCACGTGTCTCCCTTTTCTTGGTAATGTCTTTGATTATACTTAAGTATACAAACGTGAGTAAGTATAATCCTTTTTAAAAATAAACAATATAAATGTCCATACCATTAATTTATACAAGTCATATTAAGGCCGGCCGCACATCATCAGAAAGTTTCTGACAGAAAATTTATGGATGACCATATGCAGTTCACATAAAGCACTATCAGAAATTTCCCGGAGCGGTTGGGTGCTTCTGATTGATGATGTTTTCTGATGATATGCGGCCGGCCTAAACATACCACGATCGGATACAAAGTGACACAGCATAGAAAACGTCTAAGGGCTGGCACTAACCTATTTGTAACGCGTCAACAATATGTTCGCACATTACAAATGGTTGTCATCGGTTTACACTGAACGCATCGGAGCGTATCTTGCCAACACGTACCATGTCATACAGGACAATATTAAGTGGTTCAATACTAAAAAAGTTTGATTCAATACACAATTTTAAAATGTTAGGATGAGTATAATATTACTGCAGCGAAATTCATTAATTTTTCTGATATTTTAGCAGAGCAACATACATAGCTAACATCGAATGGCATTAAATGTGTGACTTTTGGAAAGAAAAAAAAATGTTTTAGCAGATTTGCAGATGCTTGCAACACGAAAAACATCGCTTGCACGTTGCCTACCTAAAAGGGAGTGAGACTGAGGGAGATTTATTTATTTATTTTTTATTTTGGCACATCAGTCAATAAAAAAATAATTGTAATAAGAGAGATAATGGAGATAAGAGATTTTATTTAACTATTAGGTCAAGAGGGATGTCAAGCTTCATCGATATTCATTTAAGTGAAACAAAACTACTTCTTAATCAATGCTACATTAAATCGGTTATACTATAACTTATAAGCGAGTAATTAAGTGAATGCACATCAGGGATATTTCCATAAATTTGCATATAGCGGCGCCGCATCCGCCGGTCCGTTGTCAACGTGTGACGTAATTAAAACACGCTTTCAGATGATTTATTGTGATTAAACGCAATGTGTTTACTTTGTAGTGATTGCATTGTTTAATAGATGGTGACCCAACTATTTCAATCATTATTATATTGGTGGCAGAGCCAAGCTGTAGTCAATCGACTTTAGCTTATATACTGGCTAATCACCCTCTCACAGAAGATCAGCGTAAAGTAGCTATTACAGCTGCGTTTTGTACGATTTATACATTGTGTGTTGATGATGACGTCATCTCACGATAAATAATAATTTAAAAAATAAACTGAATAGAAAAAAAAAATATCCAAATTATTTTACCAAATTTTTTAAATTTCCTTATTAAAATTTTAATATCAGGCGTCATAATTAAATTATGAACTAAAATTACTTTTAAAATAACAATAGCGACACACAAAAGGTACACTAATAAATAATATAAAGTATACCCTAATGTAACATTTTCAGCTACTAATGATCAAGTTCACCAACACACTAACGGATTGTTAGAGCAGGAACATTCGTTCGTTAAGTGTTGTAACAGTCCATTAGTATGTTGGCGAACTCAGCCCTAAAAGTTACACATAGTAAATAACTAACTATTCGTTACTATCTTGCGCCCGTAGTAGTAGCCCGCCCAATTAACTAACATCTTACAATTAAGTTACGCGCAAAGGGAAACACCTGATGTTCGTGTACGTATACTACATATTTCTCTTTTATGTTGTAATTATATCATATTCCATCATAATACATTTTAATAAACCTAGGATGGATAATAGAGCCTAATTAGGCAGATATATTATTACATTAGATGGATTAAAACCAGGCCCAAATAAACTATTAATGATTGAATTTACGTGGGTACATTCAATAATTGGAAAGGATATTCTATAGAAAATCTATACTAAGATAATATGATTTAAGTAAACATTAAATGCTGAGTGCAGCATTAAGAATAACATTTCATTAAATCTAGATCAACATACTCGTAAAGTAAGTTTACAAATTGCAATTTGCAATTTTTAATACCCGATTAATGCGAAATACATTTGTATAAATGTGAAAATTAAAATATGGAGACTTTACAATCGGATCTGAACGATAAAATGTTATTGAAGTGGATAAAATGCTTTGCGATCAATCAGCTTTAAACTTCCAAAACTTCTGCGGAGGCATCAAAGGCAACTGAAGACAGGAACTCTACATAGATCAATTTGTAGTACCTAATTGTCTGTGAAAGATCAAAGAGAAAGAAAGAGATTTAACAGCTGATCATAATAGTGTTATAAATCTGGACCCGAAGCCATGGTGAGGGTATCCAGGATCGATCAGTTTTATAGGTGTGAGTCTGGCGTCCTGCTGGCGCGTCTGCCCGGCGCCCTATGACGTCACAGTGAAAGTCGCTTGGAGGTCAGTAGAGTAAGGAAACGGATAGTTTGACAGTTCGGTATATTGATCTAACCTTAGTGTGGCAGTTGTTTTTGTAGCCTCACTATCCTTAAAGAATTTTAAGGGATTTCGAGTGATCGTCATAGAGGTGAACGAAGGTAGTCCCATCCCATATAATAAGAGATAGTACTAGCTTAGGACCTCAGAAACGTCAGGTAACGCTTCTTCTACCCTGTGGTGTGATTTTCTTATATTTACATCAAAGACACTGGTGTTTCAACCTAAACTTCGCCCTTGAAAACAGCTAGGGGGAGTTGTCAAAAGTGGCATCTCTCAGATATATTAACATTAAACTGTGAGTATAAGACATTTACCCTTAGTAGGCGTGTCCACAACACGCTAAGTTTAACCCTAAGTTTGGCAAGGTGCACGCTAGGCAAATGCTCGCCTTGCCTCTCCCGAGCGCTGTCATTTGCTTCGCCTAGTTTGGCCAAGCCATGAGACACAATTATAATGTAACTATGTAACAGATTGCTCGGCTATACCCTTCTCTGTCTAGAGTGTAGGTTGGCTCGCCCTTTGCTGCGCGCGGCATGTGGGTGAACAGCCTCGCGCGGCATCACGTGTTCTGGATCCTGCTAGTATCACAGGGCTGTGCCTTTTACATCCCTTATTAGGTCGGCAAGTAGTTGGAACAATGATAAGAGGCAACGATAAGAGGTAAGACGACTCGTATAGCAATTTAAACTTGCTAAAGTTTATGGCACGGTAATAAAAGATTCAAATGACTTTACACGGTTATTTACTTAGTTATCCTCGCTTCGTGTACATTGCGACTTTGTACGCAGCAGAGTAATATAATCATCATAATTTATGTAATGTAGCTATGACATCGTAGGTAATATCTAGGGATACTTCCTAACGTAAAAGGAAAAATGAAATAATACTTAATACTTAATGAATACTTGTGATTTTGGGATTACACTGTGATTTTCTTTAGCGCTTTAGGTAATGACATGTTGAAGTTAAAGAGATTGTTCTTTCGTAAAGTTTAAAAAAAACCTACTAATAAAATATCAGTAAAACTAAGCTCTGCAATAAAAAATAGTAGTAGTATTTACATTTTAATGCGAATTAGTAATTAAGTATCCTTTCGCCATGATTTTATATTCAGTAAAATCTGCACCCTTGACGAATAAATTTGTAAAAAAAACATAAAAATATGTTTCTACAAGTTACAGTGTTATTGCCTTTACAAATAGGTATTTATACGAGATATAATGTTGTAGATTGAGGTCGAAGGATTCATCCCCTGTCTGGCGGGGTGCGTCGGCGACGGCGCGGCGCGCCTGAGCGTCGCCCGTGACGTCATGGGGGCGGTCGATACCAGCCCAGATGATCACCCATACATACATTCCTGAAACTTGTTTGTGCATTTGGGAACTGATCCAAATTTTTCATTGTCGTCATGGAAATCTAAATAATTTTGTTGTAGATATTTATGTAGCTGATTTAGGAATGTCATTTATGTAATTTTTTACCAATTTACATGTTGATCTGATGCGGCCGATTTCGGCCACGGCGACTTCTTCAACTCCCGTGTCGCACATGTGCTCGTATGTGGCTTATGTAGCCAATCTTCTTTGTGAAGATCCTCGCACATTGACCAATTTACAACGGCTTTACAGAGCATTTTTTATGACAAAATAACGATATTTCTGTAATTTAATTTTCTTGGATTTTGACTCTAGGTACCAACGTCTTATACTAAAAACCTATGAGTTTTAGTGCAGGTCCCAATGCTTGCAAGCAAAAATAATAAAGTGATACATAAAAGCCACAGCTAGTCTAAAATGAGGTTGTAGATACAAGCCAGAGCTCTTTTTCAACATCACGCCGCGACAACTAAAAGTCGTATTTCATCCGGCGCTGCTTTCTTTGTTACAAACTTCTTAGCTGGTACTTAACGGGGTTGGAACGAAGTCTCTTTTACGATTAATTACTCCGACTTACTCATATATCTTTACTAAAAAAAAAAAAAAAACGAAATATACGTCACGACTTTTATCCCCATTCGGGGGTAGTCAGAGGCTTGAGTGGCCATACACCACATTGTGGAGGTATTAACCACCTCAAAGCCCACGTTTCACCAGATAGTCAGAACCCACCGTGACAGGTGGTGAACCTTGTCGCCGTGTATACAGGAACTGACTATTACCTAATCCCGAGGGATAGGTAGGTTTCCTCACGATGTTTTCCCTCACCGTCAGCGAACTGTAAATTATGCACATAGATGAAAATTCTTCCATTGGTGCATGCACCGGGGATCGAACCTGGGACCTTAAGATTGTTAGCCCAACGTGTTCGCCCCTAGGCTACAGTCGCTTTTCTAATAATCTAATATCTTTACTAATTATTTTATTTTTGGAATCAAGAAGAGGTAGGTTCTTAATAAGATAACATAATAGCGAAGCGCTCGTAGTAAACTTTACAATCACTGATCGGTAATCGATCGTTGGTTAAGCATTTGAACTGCCATGATTCGGAGGACACGTAAAAAGTGGGTCCCGGTTGTGGTCATCTAAACTGCTCACGTTAGGGCCTCCGCAGACTAGCTACTTTTAGCATCGGCGATCAGCGATTTTGATGCTGCGTCTCGCTCGTTCGCGCTCGAAGAAACGCGACGCAGCATCGATACGTCACAAAATCGCCGGTCGCCGATGCTAAAAGTAGCTAGTCTGCGGAGGCCCTTAATCATGTCAGAGGCCTTCAAGCGGCGCAAACAACTCTTTAACCAGGTTAGCCACTAACCATAAATAAATAGGTAAATAATTGAATGGTTATCCCCGTAAAACTCTCACAAATTTCCCTTATAACATTCTCGACCCATAAAGATTTATAGTTTCTCGTGCAAACTCGATAGTCTTACATTAGACAGCTTACCGTCGATTTTCTAACCATTCTTAAATAAAACGAGGGAAGTATAAGGCCGGGTGCAAGTTGTAGGGTCTTATTGGATAAGTTTGAAACCTTTATACAGGTCGGGTACGTAAACTTTCGTGTTTCAAGAGCGCCCTCCTCTCAAGCTCAAGTTTGCATTTAGTCGAGACTTTTCTATTTATTAAAAACACCGTATCGATATTATTTTTGGAATGAAAATAGATTTTAAGGAGATATAAATTAAGTTTTTTTTAAGCAATCTTTATTAGGGCCGAGGTTGCCAACATTTAGGGCTTGTTAGGGCAGCAACCGATTGTTTGTTGACTGGTAATTAGTCGTTTACATCTCTCATGGTCTGGTAGTGTTGTAGTAACAGTGGTGGATTTATCAAAGGCTGCGGCCTTGGGGCAGCAGGTTTCAGATAAATTTCACTGTTCAATCCTAAATACCAATTACAACCTATCGAACCATATCGACTGGACACCCGCCACACGGTAGATACTTATTTTTAATATTCAATATTTTAATATTTTCTTTACCATAGCAGGGTCCTCATATCACATATTCCTCGCGAGGCAGCTCGCTTAGTTTGACAGGATGCGCCACAGCCAAACGCTCGCCCTGCCGCAGCCTCGCGAGGCATGCGCCTGATGTAGACACAGCCAGTGAACAGTACATACTTAGTCGATATTTTAACTGGTTAGTTTTTTATACAGTACTAATTCCAAACGATACCTACAGTCAAATAGATAATATAGCCACATAATATGATGCAATCATAATTATTACAGACAAGGACAAATCTAAGAAGTTTTGATTGTCTTAAACAACGCGACAGACGGATTGGTGTAGATATACCTATTGAAAACGCTATCACTACCATGAGTCATGAGTATACATTTACGTTTCATACGTTTTACACTCGTTAGTTGCTGGGTTCTACGTAAAAAGTTTGTAAGGGAAACTATCAATTCGCCATACATTTACGTAGACGGTAGCAACTAGCGACCTAAAACGTAGGTATAAGCTCATGGTAGATCTACTGGTAGCAAACAAAAACGTTTTAGTATGATATGTATCTATTTTGGCGACCATATTGTATTCTCAGAGGAGCCAAGAAAAGGAGGAAACTAAGAAAATATGGTCCGTGATTTATAGTAAAGTTGATATCGCTAACGTCGCTTGTTGTTCGTACATTCTCTCTTTATTATGAACTCCGAAGGTATTTCCGAGATGTATGGTGTTTTATTACTGGAATTTTATATGTAAAATTCTATGGATGTTATTTGCGACTGTAGGCGTCAAAAATAACGAATTGATTGTTTATTAATTTTACTCAAAAAAGTTTATAATGTTGTCATTATTTCACAAACCTTCTTCGAGCAAAATCGGATTTGTCGTACTGCAAGAGCTACTATACATACAATGTATTATTACCCGGTATTATCGTCATTATATTTGTTATTTGACCGTTGCCATGGAAACGTAACAAACAGGTATGTTTATGGTTCGTAAAAAAACTGATTGAAAGTTAAAAACGAGTAGGTCGTGCCGTTGCCATGGAAACGTAAACAGAGAAAATACACAACTATGGATATATTTCGTAAAATATAAATATAATTGTATTAATTTTTATACCTAATTAGCTAGTTTTGTTTAAACTAATAGTCGCATTTTTGAGTAAAGCACTATAAAAGCCTTGGTCTCTAATGAGTGTACTGCTGACCACGCAATAATGGCCTCAAGCTAAGCATCGCTACGCTCTCGGCCTCCAAGCTTCGTCATCATTGCAACTCTTGCTGGCCGCGCTATAAAGGCCTCGACCTTTGGTCTCGGCCTTTATTTTAGCTTGTCCATCAAGAGTTGCAATGTTGACCGCGCTGTGGAGGACTGGAGCTGCGCTGCGCCGCGCTTTCGGCTATCAACAACGCGGTCAACAACACATTCATTTGAGACCGCGGCAGTAATGTACTATTAAACGAGTGCAAATTAATAATACTAATACTAATAATAATAATAAATATCACTATCAGACTTACACACCAAGTGTTTGGTCCCAAACTAAGTAACGCTTATTCTATGGCTACCATAAAATGGACTGGGGGCGATCCCAGTGTCACGCAGACCAGGGCAAATGACGAAAAGGCCGTTTCAGAAATTTGCCTCTGGCGGGAATCGGATGAGGCTGCCGCGCGTGGCTTATGACCGAACAGCCTTCCGCGGCATGCGAGCCTTCTAGACCCCGCTAATTCCCTTTATCTGTAAGTAAAATGTACTCACAAATCACTAACTTCATGTAGGTAAGCTGCTAAGTACCTACATAATCTCAATATAAAATTTATAACCTTATTCCTCTACGTCCAACTAAATCCCTACTAAAACCACCATTAAAATTATACTACTATTTCCTGACCCGACCCACACATCCAACACATGTTTGTAGGTAAATACTTAACCATAAAACTAGCAGAAACTAATATCGGAGTAAACACATGCTGCCGTGACACTTTTGTATTAGTAAGTAACGTACGTCGCGTGAGTTATAATGAGATCTGACAGGAGTGGAATAAATGATGTCTACCAGTCACATCCGCGTGGAAAAATGAAAACATGAAAGGCATTTTGTAAGAAAAACGCTACGCGCACATTACGACCACAGGGGGCATATTAAAAACTCGGATTTTCTGTTTCATTCGTTCGTTCGTTCGTGATTTTGACACAAATTTACCACGGAAATTAAAATTCTAAATTCAAAGTTCGAACGAAACGGATGTTGCTTTCATATCGTGTAGGTATGTAATTGGAATACTTGAGTAGGTACACTAAACTGAAAAACAACTCCATTAAAATGGCTCTAATTGCAAGAATTGGTGAGCAGGACTTGTTTGGTTGTCAAAGCGTTGCATTGAAACTAATTAATGGCAGTTAGGAGCCGCAGTCAACCTCAAATGTGCTTCATGTCCAGTCGATATAACGCAATGGGCGCTCATTTTGCCTGTTTGATCTAGCATTTCAAAAAGTTACTGATTGTAGCTATACCTAAATAAAGTCCTAAGATCCTAAGTATTGAGTTCTAAAGTACGTTTTTTTATACTTGTCCTATTTGGTAAGCAAAGATGGCGTCCAGCGGAGCGATTGCGTAACTCTTTGTCAATGTTTCAATTGGTTTCGTATATAATTGACACAGGATGAACGAAACCAATTGAAACATTGACAAAAAAAGTTACGCAATCGCCCTGCTGGACGCCATCTTTGCTTACCAAATTAGGACAAGTATAAAAAAACGTACTATACCTCAATTTGTTTTCCATGGCACAATTCATGAGTTTTTAGTAATGCTTCAATTTAAATTTATTTCCACACGAGCATTACACCAAAACAATCACGGTGGTCATATTTTTTGTGACTTAATTTGACACAACATGAGTTCTGCGAAAATCAGATGACAGATTTTTTTAAACATAAACATCTCCACCCAATTAATTAAACAAAAACAATATTGGAATACAAAATATCCCATCCTGTATATTATTTATTATATTTATCAGTATCAATGATATCTACCGTAACCTTCTTTGAAATCACACGAAGATTGTAGAGCACTACATTTTATAATCTAATTATGCACCAAGTTAATTTTCTTCAAAAATCCAGTTATGGCAAAGGCTAATCTAACTGCAAAGGATTTCAAGCATCGCTTGTTCAGTTGTCAAAGCGTTTGTGCATTGAAATTAATTAATGCCACCAGAGGGCGCCACCGCCGCCTCAGCCGCGGAGCAGCGTTCAACGTGTTTCATGTGTTCACTCGGCATGCTAACATTTACTCATTTGTGCCATTTCAAAGAGAATATATTTGAAGCAATCTTTGGGTAGTTGTTAAATAGTCGCAGTTCGATAGAATGTTTCCTTTATTTTTTGCCTAATTAGTATACACATGAAATATGACTTACGATTGACAGTCATAGCAGAACAGTGTATAAGTCTACTGTTAGCAAAATTTTGTAGTAAATTTAGTTAACTATTAGCAAATTTTGTAGCAAATATCTTGGTATTAACGCAGTAATACTGACTATAATACCTATTAACTGAATATGTAGGTATCTAGAAATATTAGTGATACATTTATATAAAAATAATAGCAAATATAGTCCCGAAACGATATTGTATAAAGAGGGGATTTTCTTAATATCTTCCACCTACCTGCTGTCCGTTATAAGGTTGAAGGATAAGATTAAAAAATAATATTGCTCGTTCTGAATTTCCTTATTAAGGCCTTCTGGTTTTCGTGGTTATTGAAATTTAGTTTCAACAGAAGCAAAAATTATAAAAATTGTATGAATCAAAGTGTATCGACATAAACCAGTCATATTTTACAAGAGTAATGTTTTTCAGCCATATTTCAACAGAAATTAGCGACTGTACCCTGGGGTGAACAGGTTGGGCTAGCAATCAGAAGGTCCCAGGTTCGATCCCCGGTGGTGCATGCACCAATGGATGCATTTTCATCTATGTGCATAATTTACAGTTCGCTGACGGTGAGGGAAAACATCGTGAAGAAACCTACTTATCCCTCGGGATTAGGTAATAGTCAGTTCCTGTATACACGGCGACAAGGTTCACCACCTGTCACGTTGGGTTCTGACTATCTGGTGAAACGTGGGCTTTGAGTTGGTTAATACCTCCACAATGTGGTGGTGTATGGCCACTCAAGCCTCTGACTACCCCCGAATGGGGATAAAAGTCGTGACGTTACATTTACATTTTACATTTTTAGTGTGTATCAATCATTTAGCTAGATAAGTACAACTGGTTAAATTCTAATTTCCACAAAATCTTTTTGTTTTCAATGTTCACTAAAATGCTAAGAAGACACCTATAAATGCTTTCTAGTAGGTACATTTTTATCGTTTTTGTCCCTTAAATATGTACGTCAGGTAGTTCATAGTTCAATCAGAATACACCAGTGGATGGAATATGGAATATGCAACGGTGACCTGTTTTCAATCACCTCACTGATGGAGTTCACTCACTGGAAGGTTGCCACTCTATTTGTTAAGAGAGGCTATTAACATAGATCTAAGAGACACTAGAAGTAAACAAATGACGTCACTATAGCATAAAAAATAATTCAAGGCAGTCGGTGGATAATTTTGTAGTTAAAATTATAATTTTGTAAACTGCCATAGTTCTATTGTGAATTTATTATGAGTCGTCATCCCACAGTCAAATCAACACACCCACGTTATGTATCTTAATGTGTATATAGTTAGGCAGGTGTAGGTAAACTAAATGGTACTTTAATCTACCTACATGATACAAATGAAGTGAAGCTTTTTAGAATAAATTATTTCAATATTTTATCAGTGTTACTTTTGTAGAATTTATTTTGCAAACCTATCGTATAGAAAGAGGATTATATGGGTACCACGCGGTTCCATTTATTTACTGATTGGAAAATATTTCTAAAATATGTAAATATTTATTAATGGCCATTTGTTCTTGATATAGAGTTATCTCTATCCCTGTTATTAGACTACTCAGGTCCCAGAAAATACAAGCGTTGTATTCACATAAAAGTTAAATGAGTTTTGAACGCGTATCTAGTTGAATTCTCTTGTAAATGTTGGTATAACTTTTTTTGTAATAAAACCGTAGGTGCTTATACAAACATTATTTAAGTATTTTCTATTCCTTCGAATGTGAACAACTCCCATGGAGGTACTTATCTATAAGTTTTTTACTAACCTATTTTCGTGTCCCACTCCTGAGCAATGGCCTCTCCTTGGCTTCTCCACAAAAACGATTTTGAGCGGTTACAGGCCAAATATCTCCCGCAAAGGTGACTAAATCATCTCGCCTTCTCCTCCTGGGTCTGCCCCGGCTGCGGCGTCCGTCGCTTGGTATTATTTTGTGATGGCGTTTGTCCACATTTGCGGGTCCATACGTGGCACGTGACCGGCCCACTCCCACTTCGGTCATCACCCCCACATCGGAGATGCGTAATGGAGCGCAGGGTCGTGATCCACCTAATATCCTGCCCTCCATTGCTCTTTGGCTAGTCTCATCACAACAATGATTATTATAATAAAAAAACAGCCAGCTAATTCCTACACCGTAAATGTACATGACGTTATGCACGTTAGGAAAAGTTATATTATAAATCATACATAATACTGTTTTTATTGTTACCGATAGCGCCGCCATCTGGCGTCACGGGCCGTGCCATCTGTGTATGACGGCGAACTCTTTGTAATCCACCCACGAGTCGAGCGAATGCCTGTTTACAGATTCAGAGGCCTTTTTCACATAAAAACTATAAGCGATCGCTGAAATAGATTCCCCCATTACTTCGCCAACTTAACTTTTTCCGGACCATAAGTGGAATTCGTGGGTACTAAAGTTTGTGTTCTATAACAGAAAGTTTTGACCAAAGAAAATAATGTTAGGGCATTGTGTTAAAAAAGCTAGTTTGTTGCGTAGTGTTATTTCTTAACGTAGCGTGGAATTTGTTCTTACCTATATTCTAACTGCCAAATTTATAGAGATTTTTAGTCAGCTTACAATGGTTTTACATAGCATTTCTAGGAACAGAAGTGATTTGTAATACCAGTTTAAGTCCATCATAACCTTCTATAAATTTGGGGGTAGAAATCATATTCTTGCGGTTGTCTGTACGTCTACCTGTATGGTAATATTTCCAATATAAGCTGACCTGTCTTTATTATAGTCACCCCTAATTAAGAGAGCTCAGCTTATGTTGGAAATGAGACGTTCAGACGATCGTACGTTGTTAGCACGGTTAACTAATTAACACAATTACAAATTAATCTCTCAAAATGCAATTAACACTTTGAAAGTACTTCCGTGAATGGATACTTATCTTCAGTAATGACACTCAGGGTGGTAATTAAAATAATCTTGTATCTAATGCTAAACACTTACACAGTCTTGATTTACTTGTGAGGGAGTTAAAACACGCTTTTAATTATAATAAACACAACTTAAATTTAAGATACAACTTAATAAGTAATTAATCCTTATAATTGACTCTTTCGATTGGCATCATAAAATACAGGATTTTTTTTGGACATTGGTTCAATTTCCAGATAAGGCAGGCAATTTTTTGAAAATATTTGATAGAAGTATTACTCACTTTAAACGATAAATAGAGAGTCTCTGAGTAGCAAAATATCATATCTACAATATTCGAAGTACTTTCCTAACATGTCCCGTAGTCATGTGACGCCCTCACTGCGAAAAAATTAGGTTAAATGCAGGTTTTCTGAACCTATTGTAGGTGAAAACGATTTACCTACAATAGGTTCAGAAAACCTAAACTAGGTAGTATTTAACTAACTTTTTTGCAATACCTCACATTAGGTTTTGCATTTAACCTATTTTTTTTCTCAGTGTTGTAGGTATATTAATTTAACAATACCACAATATATTTTAGTAGAACACATGCATGGTAACCGAGCGCATGTGCATTGAAATTAACAAGAACATGGCCGCGAGAGCATTTCGCCCCCCGCTTCATAACGAAGATCGGCCATTTAACCTCTCGACCCATTGTAATAAAGTTAGTAAGACGGGATTCCATTAGGCGGGGCTGACTTTACTTGTTAACGTATCGTTACGAGTTACCGACACGTGACTTGATATATATTAACGCATTGATTGTTTTAATATTTGATTTATGCAAATAGGATAGCTTAGCGTCTAAGCGCCGCCATACACGCGACTGCAAAAATGCAGTCCGTGTGCAGTCGCGTGCCGTCGACTACAACCAACTGCAATTGAGCTGTCACTTCCGACTGCAAAAATGCAGTCCATGTGCAGTTGCGTGGCGTCGACTGCAACGAAATTGCAAAAATGCAGTCCGTGTATGTTAGCGCTTAGGGCAAAGTTCACCAACACACTAACGGACCGTTAAAGCAGGAACTCATAGCCAGCAGCAATCACTGATAGCTAAACGATCGTAGGTTAAGCAACGCTTGGCAATGGATGGCATCATGTCAGTATATTTATCCGTTATAACAGGTAAACGTAAGCTAAATGTGATTTTTACGCTATTAAAAGGCTTCCTATTAAGAGTAATAAGTACCTAATTAAGCGTATTCTTTTCGTATCACTAGTAATCTACTGTTCTTTTTAAATATTGGTTTGTTAAGTATTTGGCCACATATAGCGTTGATTGTGGCCACTTACAAATCCTCGTGCAAGCTAATTGATAATGACATTAGGTATCATGAAAGATCGCTCGCTGACATTTTTGAACCCCAAATGCCAATGAAAACAACTTTTAAAGTTCCATAAATAGACCCAAATTTCTGGAATACGATTCACAAATTAAAAAACCGGCTAAGTGCGTGTCGGATTCGCACATAAAGGGTTCTGTACCAAAATAAGTTAGAAGCAAAAAACGTCAAAAATATCAAGTTTCTTGTATGGGTACCCCCCATGGACCAATTACTAAGGGGACTGGCCCTAAGCAACTCGGCCGAGTGGTCGGCCTAGTACTAACATCGACATAAAACGAAGCGAGTAGTTCAACTATTTACCGGTAGATAGAACAATGAAAATGAAAAAACAATGACCACGTTTTTTTTCATACATATATCTAATAAGGGCACCTCTTTCTTTAGTCTTTACTCTGTGGTACCCCCTTTATTTTTAGTACCTATTTATTGTTGTAGCGGCAACAGAAATACACATTGTGCGAAAATTTCAACTCTCTGTCTAATACGGTCCGTGAGACCGCAGCCCGCTGACCGACGGACAGCGTTAGGCTTAGTAATAGGATTCCGTTAGCACCCTTTGGGTACGGAACCCTAAAACTAATTCATAATTTTATTGTGACCCATGCCGACGTAGGCAGAGCATGGAGTTATAGCTGGAGCCGTCAAAGGCAGAACCCCATTATTTCTCACAGTGGAACAGCGGAACGATGCCAAAAACTGTAAAATAATCGCTAACTGCGAAACAATAGTCGTAAAACCAACCCTGCATTATTGGTCTTGCAAACTTTTATTTCCCTGTGTTTGCTTGAGAAGTTAAACAGTATCAGTGTAGGCGAAAAACGTTTCTGGGAGGATAAAGGATACGTATTATCCGTTAGAATGGATCCAAATGGTGAGAATAGTATTTTGCTTTTGACGACCGCTTGGCGCAGTGGTTTGAGCGTTGGCCGCCCGGTTCGATTCCCACCAGAGGCAAATTTCGGAAACAGCCTTTTTGTAATTTGCCCTGATCTGGGTACCACTGGGATCGCCTCCAGTCCACTGTATAGTAGCCATAGTACAACATAGTACGTTGATTAGTTTGGGACCATACAGTTGGTGTGTTTGTCTCGCGATATTTATATAAAGATTGCAGAATCTTTGTGCATTTTGGTCCTTATGTTTAAGATGTGAAGGAGCTAGTGTAGGTATATTCATTGAAGCTAGTATAGTAGTGCGATAATCGTATTTAAAAGAACCCTATGACTGTAACAGACCTTAGCAACAAAGCAAAAAAAAATATCACTGAAAACACATGAAAAGTAGGATCAATTTTGAATATTACTACTCGCGGTTGTGCCCCGGGCACACGGCCATAAAGCCGGCTCTACACTCGCGCCGCGAAGGGCTGTGCACCCATTGTTCTCGCCGCGCTAACAATGGGTTCGCGAGATTTGCGGCACGAGTGTAAAGCCGGCTTACGATGAGTTCGTTACGTAGTACTAATGTGGATATATTTTCCACTTCACAAAACAATAGGAATAATAGGACTAAAGAAAAAAAAACAATAACAAAAAAAAACGAATAGTCTCTGAGTTACCAGTATTATAGTATAATCATAAAAGCTGTGCCAGCGACTTCGTCCGCGTTGATTTTAGAACGTCCTGTAGTTTTTCCTGGGATAAAAAGGGATCTATGTCCTTCTCCAAACTCCTGTCCATCTCTATACCAAAATTCATCAACATTTGTTCTACGGTTTAATCATGAAAACGTAACAGACAGACAGAGTTACTATCGCATTTGTAATAATAGTAGGATTTTGGCGTGAAGCAGCTTAATGTTCTTGGCGTAGCAGCTTTCAATCTCCGTTGATAGAAACGCTAGCAAGATTTGAGCAAACTTCACCGTACTAGTTTGGGCTTCTAGATTATTGTAAAGCAAATACCACTTTAGGGCCTCCGCAGACATGCTACTTTTTGCATCGGTGATCGGCGATTTTGCGACTGCATCGCGTTTTGGCGACTCTCTGCGGTCGGACGCAGCGACTGCTCCAATGCTAAGAGCGACAAAATCGCCGATCGCCGTTGCAAAAAGTAGCATGTCTGCGGTGGCCCTTAGAACAATTCATAGCGAACATTCCAGTACCTAAGTAAGTAGTCAGACATTTATGTGATACTTTTAATAAACCGAAAGTATCTACTTATCGGTTACACCTATCAATAGTGAATCGATACTTTGATTAGGTTTAGAGATTAGTTCTATTTGAAATAGATAACATTCTTATCACTAACTTGCTACTATTTATTTCATTTAACATTTACTTTAAAAGCGTAGGTATGTCTATAAATTGTTGAAGTGATTCTATTTATTACTAGCTGTGCGTGCGCACAGCGTTTTACGCGTGGAATTTAACAAAAAAAATTGTTTATACTTGCTAAAATAAAAGTAGCATAACTTACATCCTATAACATAGCTTCACAGCTTCAACATCAGTTCGTTGACTGATTTAGCGGCCCGTTAGTGTGTTGGTGAACTCGGTCCTTAGTTTGTCAAAACGCTCGTTGCATTTGACTCTATTTTCGTGGGATTTGCTCCAAAGCACAATACATCCAATTACTGCATGTTTGTTGATATGCCGAGGCTATTGTGACACTACTTCACTATTCTCGAATAATAGCCACTTAGCTCACATATCCACTTAAGTCGATTAGCCAAACTGAATTACCCCGAGCTTTGTCCATATAGAAATAGATTAAATTATGCAGATGAAAGAGGGAATGAAGGAATGATGAAGGAGGGCCCTAGGATATTCAGTATGCGATTCTCATTTCAAATATAAGAAAAACTTAATTATTGACGTAATTATTCAATAAAATACGAATTAATAAAAAACGGATAAGGTAATTTACAATTCCCTTTAACAAGTAAAGCTCGGGGTACACGACGACACTTTACACAAATACACTCAGTGTAGGTATACATCGAGTGTCTGCGTGTGTACACCACCGCGACACCTTGTGACAGTTGAAATGACGGTGTCGCGAAACTGAGATAAACTGAGTGTCGTGTGTCGAGTGTCGCCGTGTATCATGAGCATAAAAATGGCCCCCATTGTAAAACTTCTTGCAATATTTTTCTTAAGTTTTCTGTCATTTATTATTAAGTATGTTCTTTTGTTTATATTTTTGGTAGTTATATGAAAACATGTATTATCAGAGGGGCTTAAACGTCCCATGTCTAACCTAACACTACCTATACTATATAGGTATGTAATATTATTAGAACCAAAAACACCTTCACATATAAATCCAAGTGTTTCTTGCACTGAATTTTGATCTATGACTGGGTAGCGAGCGCGTGTAATGAATGAAACGGCAATGATTGATGAATCATGTCGGAACGTGGAAAAGAAACTCACAGAAATATCTCTGGTTTGTTGACTTCATCCCTTATACTTATCCCGCAGGAGGCCTAAAAGATAAATGACCATGTTTGAACGAATCTCATCCGTAAAAGTTATATACTCAATCATAAAACTCGTAGTACCTGCCCATAATAGTCAATTGCTGTATCCAGATGGCTCGCATGCCGCACGAGGCAGCTTTGCCTCGCTTAGCAAGGCGCGCACGAGCCAAATGCTCGCCCTGCGTCATCCGAGCGCTGTCATTTCCCTTGCCTAGTTTGGCCTAGTCATGAGACAGAACGATAATGTTATACCCTCGGGTATGCCCTTCTCTTTCTAGAGTGTAGGTTGGCTCGCCCTTTGACTTGCCCGAGTATGTGAGTGAGGCTGGAGCAGCGTCGCGCGGCATGCGAGCCTTCTGGACCCTGCTAATGGTATCTCCAAAAAATAATTGGGAGGAATTTTCCGTGAGCAAATAAAAACTATATTGGGTGTTTGAAAGTTGTTTTGTTAGATTTTCCTGTTTGAAGAGACATGGCGAACATGTGGGGAATTATCCTCATCGCCAATTAGAGGAATCGGGACCGAAATGAATTGAATTTACTGGTATTCGTCGCACGCGCACTGCAGGCCATTCTATAGATTGGTGTGCACCAAGCTTCGGATAAGAGCGTAAAAATATTGAAACAGCTATCATAAAATTTAACGGTTTGAAGCTTTTATAAAAGGAAAGTCAAGATAATGGAGCATAAAGTCCACGTTTATATGCAGCTGTTATCAAAGCTGAACGGAAAAATGTATGAAATGTATCGCAAATTTACACCACGGCCAAGGAGAGCGATACGAAATTCAATAGATGATTTTAGCGATTTGTAACGTTATTTCATCACTTATTTTGAATTTGCAGTACGATTTAATAACACAGAGTGAACTACGAATTTATAAAATGGCCGCCCGAATGTTTGCGAGCCCGGCGTTGAGCGACTTAAGCTCAGATATATATCCATTTCGTATCGCTTCTCGTTGACCGTGATATACATGCAAATTAGGTTGAAGCACAATTAGACCAGGAATGTATGTACGCAGAAAGTTACGTTGACCCTACCCGACAGTAATAGCACATTACCTACGTTCAGAGGGCTTGGCCGGCCACTCCCACTTTACGACTGATGGGGAAATATCATGTTCAAGTTAATTCCCCCGAAGCCCAGCTGAAATGTGATAAAACAGTGTGATAAATGTCCTTATCGAGATCTAATGGTATAATCCAGTGTTATTGTGGCCCGATTACGAATTTTGTTGCTTCCTACCCGTTTATCGCTGCTATTAAGCTCCTTAATGTGTTATCATAAAATACTACTTTGTGTAATTATTATGTGCTTGACGTATACCTAATAATATGAGGTTTATGGTGTATCTATCAATTTTTGTATGAATGCACCAGAGCCAGCACCAACAGGGACAAGTGGCGAGAGATCGTGGGGCGAGCGACATCTGCCCATGGTAGCTCCACATGATGACCACGACCGCTCTGCCAAGAGCGTAACGACTAAGAAGAAGATCAATTTTTATCAAAGATGGTACACAGAATTTAGGGTTCTGTATAGAAAAGGCGAAAACCATGGATATGCGTTGCTTGTGAAGACTGCTATCTGGCAGTTCATTCATACGACACTATTTCGTTCATATCAATGAAGTTTACCTTCTTAGAGCGCGGCTCCACTAGTGCGCTGCGCTGCGTCGTCGCAACGGATCAAAGGGTCGACGGGCGAGAGACGAAGCGGGGGAAGGTGATGCGCCAGTACAAAATCTTGCGACGATGCAACGCAACGCGCTAATGGAGCCCGGCCCTGATTCAGAAGAATGGCGCTCATAGCCAGTCGCAGACCCTGATCGGTAAACGATCAGAGGCTAAGCAATGCTTGGCAAGGTGAATCAGAGATGGGTGACCATTCAGTGGCATTTGAACTGACCGTCTCCGAACTTTGGAGGGCACGTAAGCCCGGTTGTTGTCATCTAGGCAGCAGTCGTTAAGCCTTGTCAGAGACCTTCGAGCGGCTTAAACAACTCCGACACCATGGTGGTCACCCACCATACGATAAGAAGAAGAATTTTGACGAAGTTTGTGAAGAACTCGGGTACAACATGGGTCTACGGTCCCCATCGATTTTATTTCACAAGCAAGACTAATGGACAATGTGCCATGTCCATTTTGCATTTGCAATAAAAGCGTGACAGTTTTTGAACAGCCGCCATATTTATAGAACGGTCGCGTCATTCACCATGAATTTTATTGGTGCGTAACCTCATTAGTTGAACGAACTATAATTGACACACCGGCTGACCTGTCAATTAAACGCGCACATCAACCACGCATTATTCGGTATTTCTCTGAACGTAATAATGCCTATTTTGTTCATTTAAAATATGAATGAAGCAAAGATGTTGTTTTTTTTTTGTATTCTTAAATCTATGGGGTCGACCCAGAAGTAGGTGGCGAGATGACTTGGACACTTTTGTGGGAAAGACGTGGCCGGAATTAGACAGTGGTCAGATGCTAGGGATAGAGTGGTGGAAACGAAAAAAGGAGAGGCTTTTGCCCAGGAGTGGGACCGCCCCCTATATGGGGCTAATAAAAAATAAAAAAAAATAAAACTATGGGGAATGGTTTGCGTTTCTTACACCTATATATTTAAAAGTGGCATTACTAAGTTCAGAAAATTGTTCTGATTTGTTCAATGTTCTGAAAAAAGCTTCGTTTAACCATTGTAAATTGAATAGGGGATAGTGTTTTGTTTTATGACGTGAAGAAATCATTCAAATCTACAGAACCCTAGTTATTGCGTACCTACTCGACATTCTCCTAACTTGTTCATAAAACCTTAAAAAAAGGAAAGGCTAAATTGTTTTCAAAAGCTGAAAAAAAGGCCTATCTTACTGTAATCGGTTAGCTGAAGTATAATTTTGTAAAGGACCTCTAATCTAGGCAGAAGATACGCAGGGCAGGAAGGTTTCCGTTCAAACATACTTACATGTCGAGAATCACCCAGGAAATTGAACATATAGAGATTTTCCTCCTATATTGATAACATTAGAATACAGTCGCCTGCACGTCTATGGTGACTTTACCATCATTGGCCGAGCTCCATTTTTTTTTTATTTTTTTATAAACAATTATCGCCAGTGTTACCCACCAACTGTATGGTCTCAAAGTAAGCAACGCTTTTACTATTGCTACTATACAATGGACTGGGGGCGATCTCAGTGATACCCAGACCAAACTTTAAGAAAAGGCCGTTTCCTAAATTTGCCTCTGGCGGGAATCGAACCTGCAACCACCCGATGCAGTTAGCCAAGCGGCAAATACTTATACCATTTAGCCAAGCGATCGTCAAAATTAGGGGTGTTACTAATAAAGACAGTCCCGCTTATGTTGGAAATTTTACCTTAGGGCCACCGCAAATATTTGCCTATAGCCATTTATCCATAGTACCTATTTTCAGCCGCCTGTACGTCTCAGACATGCTACTTTTTTCATCGGCGATCGGCGATTTAGTCGCTTTTAGCATCGGAGCAGTCGCTGCGTCCGAACGCAGAGAGTCGCCAAATCGCGATGCAGCATCGATACAGTCGCGAAATCGCCGATCGCCGTTGCAAAAAGTAGCATGTCTGCGGTGTCCCTTAGACATACAGGCGGCCGAAAATAGGTACTTATGTAGGTACATATTTCTTCATATTTGCACTATCCGTAAACGCCCACTGAAATACTTGTCATGGATATCTGCACTACATTGGGTGGACACAAAGGTCACTGATAAACAAGGTAACTGATACTTGATTGGTGGTAGAGCCAAGCTGTAGACAATTGACTGCAGCTCATATACGGGCTGGCTCGACTGGGATAATAACCACCATTTCACAGAAGATCGGCGTAAAGTAGCTATTGCAGCTGCGTTTCGTACGATGAATAAGAAAGCCGGAAGCCCAACACCCCCCTTCGCCTCCCTCTGTCCCACTCCCCTGTCAAACTACACACCGGTGACCATAACCGAGATGACGTCATTGCAGTTGATAACTGGAGATACGCAATACGAAACTAGCTGTTTGACAGCCAATCGATGATAACTTTGAAAGCTATTATATTAAACCGTTCTTAGCAGAAAACCGCATAAAAATTCGTTGCGTAGTTTAGAAGTACTAAGCGGAAAAACAGACAGACGTGGATATCGACTTTGTTTTATAATATTTAGAGATAAAAAGAAATATCCACATACTTAATTCCAAATGATTTAAAACTAGTTTTGTTATATTTAACAGAATTATTTAAAGTTGTACATAAGCGTCATTATAATTGTAATCACTTACCTAGCCTACCTACTAATATTCACATCGTACGCGTTTAAGATAAATTATTAGGTATTATTGGTTTCCACTGCGAATATCGATCTAATAAAAACTTGAATCTCGAATAGATACTTTAATTCGATTTATAAATAAAAAATAAAAAGTTAGGACGTACTTACCTGCATAGAGCAAGCTGAAAGCCAGTACCGCCGTCAGAAACCACCGCATATTGTCGTTTACCCACGGAACTTACACAGTACACGTCATAGATAACTTTAAAGAACTTAACGGTGTTCTTTTTTTAAATGTCTTAGGAAACTTTTACGCGGATGCGTCGGCGTGAATGAGTTGGAACGGCTGCCTGCTACGGGTCCCAGCGATGAACTACCGTGATCAACTGATCATTGGACAACGCGCGAACTTCCAACCTTATGACACTCACGCATGCGCGAACAAATAACCCTGTTATTCATTAAATATCTTTCTAATCTTACGTTTTTATTATTTAAAGAACATTCCGAATGAATTTGAATAGTTTTTTTTTTCATAAACTTAACCTTAGTTAACCTTAGAATCGGCTCTTAAATTTTTAGCCTATCTACTTAAGTGCGATAACTTGTCAAAATGTGTGACTAAAATAATTGGGATATTGTGAAATATTGCTTATATTTTTTAAAGCACTTAATAAATATTAATGAACTATTGCTTATAAATGTTATACCCACATAACCAGCGCGCGGGCAGTAAACATACAATTTAAACAAAAAGTTTGAAACGCTTTTTTATAGGTATCTTACTAAGTTATCAAACAAGCGTACTGCCGTGCAGTAGCTATAGCCTATAGATGCTTGCAATACCAAAGGCATGGCTTGCAATTTGCCGCCCTAAGGGCAGTGAGACAGAGGGAGGGGAAGGGGGGAGGGTGTCGTCTCACTTATTGTATGAAATGCAAACCTTTCAGAGGTTGCTGAGTCTTTCCGCCGTACGTAGCCGTAAGTATATCCTGGGACATATATTGTGGGACATTCTTTTTACACACGGCTACCTGATCCCAAACTAAGCAGAGCTTCTACTAAGGAAATCATCAGATAACTGATATTACTACATATACTACTTTTTGTTTGTAAATACATACTTAATATACATAATTACACCCAGACTCGGGACATACAGACATGTTCATGCACACAAATGCATGTCCCGGGTAGGAATCGAACCTAAGACCTGCAGCGTGATAGGCGGAATCTTACCAACCACGCCAACGGGCCCGTCAAATAGAATAATCAAGTAGAATAATAAAGTAATAATGTTTTAATTGTTTTTGTTGTATGATGTAGGTCCTGGTGCTCTTCCTATTTTAATAGGCACCAATACCATAATCACTATTTATCGTCATGCCATATGTAATCCTGTCTCCAGCTATCCACGCAGTCTGCCAAGTAATTTTGGGTCAGCAAGTGAGGTGCCCTCATAACTTATACCACTTGGAAGAGCCTCGCAGACTCCCTGCCAAGTTTCTTGCCGTCTGCGTCAAGCTGACTGAACTGACCTACAATACAGACTTTATGCGAAACAGTTCGTCACATTAATGGGATGCAAAGCACTTGAAGTACTAGTAGGTAATGAATTCAGTTATACAGGGTGAATTTGAAATCCTGAGCGTCCTTTTAAACTATGACTCAAACACATGATTCAGAATATTTTGGGAAATTAAAAAAAAAAAATATTAATAAAAAAATATTGCTCGAGTAAGCAAATAAGCAAACCAGTTAACTGTTATACCTTACCCGGATAATAAATTTTTGTCAATTGATTTGTTTATTAATATTCCCTAAATATTCTGAATCATGTGTAGAACCACCGTTTAAAAGGATGCCTATGATTTCAAATTCACCTGTATAATCTAATGGTGTCAAGCTCTACCATCCATGTCATTTTACTTCGCTTAGTAGAAATGACTCTTTTGGCGCTGACAGCCAGCGTCAATCACTGATTGGTAAACGATCGGAGGCTAATCAACGCTTGGCAAGGTCAGTCAGATATGGGAGATCCTTTACTGGAATTTCAACTAAGCGTCTCCGTCTTCGGAGGGCACGTAAAAGGAAAAAGTCGGTCCCGGTTGTTACCATCTAGGCAGCAATCGTTAAGCCTTGTCAGAGGTCTCCGGACGGCTTGAACAACTCTGACACCAAGTTGGCCACTAACCATACGATAAGACGAAGAATTTTAACTCAAAATCTGCTAGAAGTACCTACCTATCTTTAAACAAAATTTCTTACCGTAAAAAATATGTTTGCGGACATAAACATCCATTTCGTTGGCTCGTTAAGTACCGACTCACACCAACACAACTATGAATAACTTTCTTGGCAAATGACAACAATAAGCAATTTGATTACATCGATATCTTATCTATAACCTATTTTATAACGATCTCTAAATTCAATCCGTCGGCAAATTGAGTATTCTTTTGATACATCGTTTTTATCAGAATATCTCTCAGTTTTGTAGAACTTCCATTATCATTAACACCGTTTATTTCATTATCTTTGCGGCAATAACGATCTGATTTGTTTATAAAAGTAATCGTATTTAGTTTAGTCCTCAGAAGTTGGGTGAAATTATTGAGAAATATGTCTAAATTAATTATTATTTTTGCTGCCTTGGTAGCTGGTAAGTATCATTAATTTTGTGACTATCAATTTAGAATAATTTTGGTTGTAAATATTCTATCCTGAAAATTTGAGGTCTGTAATCGTATCTAGACTGATGAGGGTTCAAAAATCGATTCGAGAAAAAGATACTGTAACGCCTGTTTTTTCAGCCAGACTATTTATTAATTCATGATTTTTTAAATGTTTTGCTGATTTCTTTTTATCTTTGCGATATCTAATGACTGATTTCACAAATCTAAAATACTAATGGTATCCTAATTTTTTATTGAAATTGTTGTAATCTTTTCTCTTTTCAGTATGCCATGGCTTCGCTTTCGTATCGAGAAATAGTCAAGCTAACTTATATTACGTGTACACCCGGTGAGTTGTTCAACCCTAAACATTTACCACCTGTAATTGCAAATGATTAGAGATACCTACATGCTTAAAGGACAACTTGAGACTGTGATACAGGGTACCCCAAACTAAATATTAATCTAAATGCATAAAAAGTTTAATCATCTGATTAGCACAATAAAATAAACAGGTCCTATAATGATGTCAGAACAGCATCTTCCATAAATCAGTGGGTCAAGAACATTACATTTTGTTCCAAAGTTCTTTATGTAACTTAAGTAAATACTAAAAAATTATTTAAAAAATCATAGCCTGTACTCTACCCGTAAGGGGTTAAATAGGAGATGGAAGTTTGTATGGAACTTCCCCCTTACTGAAAATAAAATCAAGCTTATGTTTATAAAAAGTCAGTTCTATCAGCGTTTTTGGAATACATCCCTTATTAGGGGATGAAAGTTTTTGTTTGTTATTTTTGAACTCAGAAAGTTTAAGCTTCTGTTTATACTTAAATAAAAGTAAGTTATATCATAGTTTTTTAAAATTCATCCCCAAAAGGAATAAATAGGTATATGAAAATTTTAATGGAAAATCTAATAAAATATGTTTTTATTTCAGGAGCAACCCAAGTTCGCCCGTATCAGTATTGCCTACGGATGAATCGATTGTAGCCTCTCCCATTGCGGCTAAAGACGCGGGCACTGTCATCCTGGTCCACGGCCACAGCGGCAGTGCCTTCACCTCACTCAACCCGATAGTCAGGGAAGGTAAGCCTACTTACAACCCGACCTACACCTTTTGGCCTTCTGAAAATGCGGATATTTCAGGCCCGAAGATGAAAATCACCAGCCTCTCTAACCAAGTGGCTTTTTCTACAAGCGTTTCTACAAATCGCTACGCTTCATGTATGGAAATGACATAAGTCACGTGATCTACTTATCGATTTGTAGAAACGCTTTTAGTGATTTGTAGAAACGCTTGTAGACGACGCCACTTGGCCAGGGGGGCTGGACATTGACATAAATTCGGATAAATGCAGAAGCTAACTGCATTTGGGTAATAACAATAAGTAGTCGAAATTATAAGTAGGTATAATACCCAGTGAGAACACGCCTTCGAGAAGGACTGGCAAAGAGTCGCTAAGGACAGAGATCGGTCGAGGAGGATGGGAGAGACCTTTTCCCAGCAGTAGTGGGACAAAATAGGTTAATAAAAAAAAAAAATACCCAGTGAATAAAAAAATAAAGGAATAAATAATTACGTTTCTTTCTTGTTTTCTAAAATAAATCAATAGACACAATTGCCACTTTCACCTTAAACCTCGCAAGAAGATTTCATACCTGATAAAGTATTTTTTTTGCAGCCTTGCTTACGGCTGCAGATGTGAACGTAATAGTAGTGGACTGGTCGATGTACGCTGGCCTCAGTTACTCTGTGGCCGTCGGTACCGTTCCAGACGTGGCCACTGAGCTGGCGACATTCATCCAGGCTTTGGTGGCAGCCCCAGGAACCCTTGTGGAACTGTCCAAGATCCACTTGGTGGGTTTCAACCTGGGCGCGCACGTTGTCGGCCAGACAGGCCGAAAACTGCCTGGGATTGCTAGAATTACTGGTAAGTCGTAGATCAGTATTTTTTTACTTATAGATTTACCAATAAACATGGTGACGAAAAAGTTAAACAGGTGCTGAATCCGTGTCGGAAAAAAATTACCTATAGTAAATGCTTCATGGATTTTTAGACACAGGTTCATCATGGGTTTAACTTTTTTGTAATAACACCGTTTAATATTTTAGATTTCCTATTAAATTAAATCCTTCCATGAAAGAAAGAATAAGAATTCCTATTAAATCTACATCTGTGTTGAGTTAGTTAAAATAAAATAAAACTGGTGAAGCTCTTATTTTATTTCGATATCTAATCGCAGGATTACTTTTCATAGCAATTATATCTAAAGCACTAGTACCTATTTCGAAAATTCCAATCTCATTTCAATAGACACTGTTATTATCTATCACACTAGTCACACCATGGACCAATTACTAAGGGGACTGGCCCTAAGCAACTCGGCCGAGTGGTCGGCCTAGTACTAACATCGACATAAAACGAAGCGAGTAGTTCAACTATTTACCGGTAGATAGAACAATGAAAATTAAAAAACAATGACCACGTTTTTTTTTCATACATATATCTAATGAGGGCACCTCTTTCTTTAGTCTTTACTCTGTGAGTCACACGCACTAGTCTCTCGTACTATGCTCTTTCGTTTCTTTAGCCAATAGGTATATTCGGAACTTATCTTATGTTTTTCAGGTTTGGACCCATCTGGCAGCCAATGGGGCAGTGGCTCTGATCGCCTAAGAATAACCGACGCCGCCTACGTTGAGGTCATCCACACTGATGGTAGTGGCATTTTCGCCAATGGCTTGGGCACTGCTATTGGGAGAGTTGACTTCTTTGCGAATGGTGGTAGCAGCCAGCCGGGTTGCTTCTCAAACACCTGTAGCCATGAACGTGCCTTCGAGTTTTTCGCTGCGTCAATGATTAACCCATCTCTCATTGGTTACCCCTGCTCTTCGAATCTGCAGTTGACTCTTAACACGTGCCGTGGATTCCCTTTGAAGATTGGCGGCACTGAATTTAGTAAGCTGGGGTAAGTAACCTCGAAGATTTGAAGTACGTTTATTTACAATATGCACAATCATAAGCGGTTTAGACCATAGTTCTTCACGATGGTCCGCGCCTTGTTGTTCGAAATCTAGTAATTGAGCCTGCAGTCCTTAGGTACTTGATATTTACTTAGTTCTTTTTTGTTTCAGGTCTGGAATCTACAGAGTTAATACTGGCCGAAGCTTTCCGTTCTAGAGTATTTTTGATCCAACATTCACAAACTATATACGTAGGCTCTTTTATAATAAATTTCAATGTCAAATGTCAGGTACCTACTTTTATAATGTGTAGTTTGCCTAGTTTTGACACATAAGAATATCACAATAGGTATTGTTATATACCTTGTACTATATTACCTAATATTTATTTTCCAATATCCGTATCCGTACCTTCGAGGAATTCAATAATTTCTAAAATATTCGAAATTCATTAAACATTTCTCTCGGCCGGTATTCGTTAAAGTTAATTGATGGACAAAGTATAAATTTAATAAAGTCACATTAAAATTTCAAACTTTGACATAGCTTCGAAAAGATACAGAATTATACAATAAATAGAATATACATACTCTCGCGGAGTCCGTAAGATCAACTATAGTTTAAACCACAGGAGAGTGTTTAAGGGCCACCGCACACTTGCTACTTTTAGCATCGGTGATCGGCGACCCAGTTGTTTTTCAGAAGCTCGATGCAGCGACTGAACGCTACACCTCGCACACTTAAAAACGCCGAACGCAGCGACTGAGTCGCTTTTCGGAAGCTCGATGCAGCGACTGAACGCTACACCCCGCACAGTTGCGGATGCCGGTCGCAGCGATTTTTCATGTTGACTACAGGCTACCGGATCAGCATCGGAGCAGTCGCTGCGTCCGATCGCAAGAAGTCGCAAAATCGCGATGCTGCATCGATGCAGTCGCAAAATCGCGCGACTTTGATACTGCGATCGAACGCAGAGAGTCGCCAAAACGCGATGCAGCATCGATGCAGTCGCAAAATCGCCGATCGCTGATGCTAAAAGTAGCAAGTCTGCGGAGGCCCTTATCTCCCGTCTTCCATATAAAATCGACAGTTTAAACTCTCCACGATCGATCAACTATCATTAATCTTACGGCTCTTATTAAGTGTTCGTATCAAATATCAAACCTGTTTCTTATTTCACCTGTAAATATACAACACGCAAACAAATGTAACTGTATGTTGGGTAAATGGCAATGCTTAATCCGGCAGGATAAATTCACTCGCTTAGCAAGGCTTCTTACTTATTTCACTTAATGCTCCTTAACTGGTCACTGAACTTTGTAAGGAACTTTAGAAGCTCAACTTACGATGTTTTAAATATAAGAACTTCCATCGTCTGTTGTTGCAGCTTAAGTGTAAGTACTTACATATGAACTATTATGCAGAGTGCCTGAAAATTTGTTCAGGCAATCAGTATCACTGATGAGTATATCCTATAATGTATAGTGCATGTGTATGAGTATATCCTGAAAGTAGGTATGCACCATGACTATGACCACACCAGAAGGGCTAGCACACGCGTCAAGACATGACTTTTGTCATGCATTATGTCGTAACGAGTCGCGTTCTCTCTTATTTAATGCATAGGAGAAAATAAGACAAATTGTCACGGCCGGCTGTGCTACCAATGCAGATGGTCGAAGCACAAGATGGGTACCAGATCCATGGTGCTTCGGTACTGGTAGGTACATTTAGAAAAAGATGAAGAGCTGCAGAATGTTGGAGATAAAAACATAGAAGAAGATGGGGTAGACACAATAATGTATTATTTTAGCAGATATGATACCTTCTAACATCGCAATCACTACATGCAGCGAAACTCACACATCTGTTACCGCACTCGCAATTCAACAATTAACTTATTAAATACATAATAAGGCATTATTCACCAAAGTTTGAGCAGTATCGGCAATACCACAGAGAAAATACGAAGAAAGAGATGTTCTTATGAGATTTCCCTATGAAACAACGCTTGACAATTTGCGCGGGTGAAGGCACGGGTGAAGGGGTGTAGATAACGCCTACTGTGGAATACTGGCGTATTACACATTTATTTAGTAAAATTCGTAAATAATTTAGCACCTTCTCTGTTCGTGTCTCAATGGGTAATGGCGGCTGGCCCACGGTTGACAGCCGCCAAAAAGCTGCCTGCACTAATTATGTGCAGGTTGCATATAATCGACTGAGGTCGATTGCGCGTGAACATTCTCCGCCCCTTGGAACAGCTGGCTGCTTCCAATAGAATCCACAGGTAGCTTCACAACTCTGTGAACGGCTCTTCTTATTGTGCCTCTGGCGGTGTACAAGTCCACTACACGGCATATTAAATCTGATCCCAAATGTAAATGGGTGATGCGACCCAAGCGCCATCTTAATGGCGGCTGGTTGTCTTCTTGAATAATGACTAAATCGCCAATACTAGGGTTAGCGGAGGCTGTCTTCCACTTGACGCGCTGCTGAAGTTCGGCTATGAATTCCTTGCTCCATCGATTCCAGAATTCTTGTCTTATCTTTTGAACAGTTTCATATTTCGATGGTCTGGCATCTTCAGGCGGTACGGCGGGAACCGATGTTAACGGCCGTCCGATCAGGAAGTGCGCGGGGGTTAACGGGGTTAAGTCAAATGCATCAGCAGATAGAGGAGACAAAGGTCGAGAATTAAGAATTGCCTCTATCTGTGCAAAAAGGGTGGTCAACTCTTCGAAAGTTAGAGAAGCGTTGCCTGCTATTCGTTTTAGATGAAACTTTGAAGCCTTAACACCCGCTTCCCACAGCCCCCCAAAATGGGGTGAATAAGCTGGACTAAACTTAAAGGAAATGCCTTCAGAACTGGCATAGTCGGTTACCGTGTCACGGCTGGAGCGCAATACCCTACTCAACTCATTATTTGCTCCAACAAAATTGGTGCCATTGTCGCAGTACATCACTGACGGCTTACCTCTACGTGCTACAAATCGTCGCAGCGTCAAAATAAAAGCTTCCGTGCTAAGGTCGCTGACAACCTCCAAATGCACGGCGCGTGTGGTAAGGCAAACAAATAGACACAGGTAACATTTTAAAATCCTATTTCCTCTACCTTTCTTACTTGATATCAAAAATGGCCCAGCAAAATCAGTGCCGGTCACATAAAAGGGAAAGGTAGGCGCTGTCCTATCTGATGGCAAGTTGCCCATTATAGGCTGCATGGTTTTACCATTAAAACGCGTACACACAACACACTTCTTCAGAGTACTACGTGCCAAAATCCTACCATTTATCGGCCAATACTCTTCGCGGAATGACGCAAGAAGTTGTTGTGGACCTGCATGAAATAGACGATAATGTTCATGACGCATTAATAGCATTGTTAAATGATGTTTACTATCTAACATAATCGGATGCTTTTTGTTGAAACTAAAGTTTGAATTTTGAATACGTCCCCCTACTCGCATTATACCATCAGTATCAATAAACGGGTTTAATGACACGATCTTAGATTTTTTGCAAAGCTGGTCACCTTCTTTTAATGTGTATATCTCACTAGCAAAGGATTCTTGTTGACTTAGCTTAATTAAATGGGAAAGGGATTTTTTAAGTTCCACAGCTCCTAGACTATTTAGTAGTTTATCATCTCTATTTCTGCAGTTATTTATAAAACGCAATACATATGCAAATACTCGCTTTAAATTCGATAACTTAGAATATCTCATAAAATTTATAATATTTGGACATTCCACACTAACGTGTATTTTTAACTCTGGCAGATCTACTGACATATTCATTTCTTGTGGCCAATCAGCTGATTCTTTCCTTAGGAAGGGAGGTCCTCCCCACCACAAAGATTCGGATAACAGGGCTGTAGGATCGACTCCCCTAGACGCCAGGTCGGCTGGGTTCATGTCGGTAGGAACATGCCTCCATGTAAAACCTTGAGTCAATTCACTGATCTCAGCTACTCGATTGCCAACAAAAGTTTTTAATAATTTAGGTTGTGTCTTAATCCAACCTAATACTACAGTTGAGTCGGTCCATATAGTTTTATTTGTGATATTTAAACGAATTGACTGAAGTACTTTTGATGATAGTCGGGCACCAAGCAAGGCACCACACAACTCTAATCGAGGGATAGTAAGCGCCTTAAGAGGGGCGACTCTTGCCTTGGCACACAATAATTTAACCGAAATGCTACCATCTTCGTCAACAGATCTTAAATAAACGCAGGCGCCATATGCCTCCTGCGATGCATCTACAAAACAATGCAATCCTATTAATATTGGTGAGTTACACAATACATATCTAGGTAGATTTATATTAGATAAATTATTTATATTTTTAGTAATATTTGACCACTTTTTGACAATAGGGGATGGTACTGGATCATCCCAGTCTAACTTAATACTCCATAACTGCTGTAATAACATTTTAGCCTTGATTATGGAAGCACACAAAAGGCCCAGTGGGTCGAAAATTTTACAGGTCATTGAAATTATAGATCTTTTAGTGATCTTAGTATTAGTCTCAAATTCTACGACAAAGTATAACATGTCTGGTGTAGGTGTCCAGTTTAGCCCTAACACACAAGCTTGTTTAGATATGCCATGTGTGTCAGAGGTGGTACCACCTGTCAGCACCTTAGGACAGTTAGTGCGTATTTTATGCAGTGGAAAACCTGCTGAAGACAAAATCTTTTTAATTTCATAATAAATATATCTGATACCTTCTTCAGTGCTGTGCCCAGTATTTATATCATCCATATAGATATCATGTTCTAGAATATTAGCAATATCAGAACTTGGGCAATCCCTAGCTAGGTGAAGTAGGCATCTAGTACTTAAATAAGGCGCAGATGCTGTCCCATAGGTGACAGTATTAAGCTGCAAGACCTTGAGAGGGTGAGATTCTTCTTCCCTCCATAAAATCAATTGAAGATGGCGTTGAGACTCATCTATCAAAACTTGTCTATACATTTTTTGTATATCACCAGTAATTATATATTTATGAGTGCGAAATCTAATTAAAATAGACAAAAGGTCATCCTGGAGAATAGGCCCCACATATTGGATGTCATTTAAAGACTTTCCACTTGAAGTTTTAGCCGAGGCATCAAATACTACTCTTAACTTGGTAGTTTCACTCTTTTCTCTAATCACTGCTTGATGCGGCATGAAGTAACCAAATGTGGGTCTTTCTATCTCAGTTAAATGCCCTAAATCTTTATATTCGTTTATAAATTCAGAATACCTTCGCTTGATATCTGGATTTTTAATAAACCTTTTCTCTAAACTTAAAAACCGACGTTTGGCTACAAAATAAGAATTACCAAGAGATTGTTCAGGTTCCTCCTTTAGAGGCATTTTGACAACAAATCTACCATCAGCCAAACGACGTGTATTTTCTTCAAAATGAATTTCACATAACTTTTCCTCCGGTGTCAGACATTTATTATTTTCAGAGCTTATTTCTTCTATTTGCCAGAACCTTTGTAGATCATTATGAATTTCTTTAGTGAAGTTACAAACTATGCGGTCAGGTTTACTGAATCCAATAGGACCGCTCACTAACCAACCTAGTCTAGACTCCTGTAACACCGGCTTATCTACACCCAACTTAACCCGCTTTGTACCTATAACATCCCAGTACATGTCAGCTCCTATCAGGATATCAATTTCACCCGGCTGATGAAAGCTAGGATCCGCTAACTCAAACTCTGCAGGTAAGTGTAAACTTTGCATATTCACCGATGTGCTAGGTAACTTGCCTGTGATTAGTGGAACAACTAGGCATTTTATTTTAGCAGTGAAAGATGATATACGTGAATGTAACTGTAATCTACAACTTTCCGTAATGTTCAAAGAATAATTATTAATTCCAGAAACCTTTAATGGCTCAATACAGTCTGTCTGTAAACCTAACTTATTTTTCAGCTTCGCCGTCATAAATGAAGATTGACTGCCGTTGTCTAACAGTACCCTAGTTAAGCAGGTCTTACTGTTTTTCTCATTATAAATTTTCACAACTGCAGTACATAACAAAACTTGACTGACAGATACAACGGACAGTGTTACTGGCGTAGAAGCTGAACACTCTGAACTAACCACCATATTAGTGCTTTTATTATTAGTATCAGAAGTATTTTTGTTTTTATTTGGAATATGTAGCAATGAATTATGCTTGTATTTACAGAGCCGACATGAACCTTTCAGCCGACACCGGAAAGTATTGTGGCCCTCACGGAGGCAATTAGCACAAATTTTTAATGTACTTACTTCTTTAATTCTATCTTTTACATCAAGGTCAGTGAACTTTTTACAGTTATAAACTCTGTGACCCTGTTCCTTACAGAATACACATACATAATCACACGTGTTATTAAAACAAGAGTTTGACTCCATATTTCTTGAGTCAGTTTTATTTTTATTGTTATTTATGTTTGTATTATCCTTCTTATTATAGACAACCACTTTTTCCTGACTAACTGTGGTTTCCAACACATTGGCACGACTGCGGATAAAATCATAGAATTGTTGTAAAGTGGGGATTTTGGCAAGAGTATTCCTATGTTCTTCCCACTTCCTTTTAGTGACCAAATCTAACTTCGCTGACAACATGTGGAATACTGGCGTATTACACATTTATTTAGTAAAATTCGTAAATAATTTAGCACCTTCTCTGTTCGTGTCTCAATGGGTAATGGCGGCTGGCCCACGGTTGACAGCCGCCAAAAAGCTGCCTGCACTAATTATGTGCAGGTTGCATATAATCGACTGAGGTCGATTGCGCGTGAACACCTACATTGACATTTCAATCTACCGGTCAATAGCAAAACTACTCGCTTCGTTCTATGTCGATGTAAGTACGTAGTTTTAACTTTTTCACACTAGATGTCACTAAGTGTAGGGTCATAAAAAAACGTACAGAAGGCCGCCATCTAGTGTCGAAAAGAAATTATATTTGGGATGCGAACGTTGTCAAGACGTCTGCACAGGACGAACGCCAACAGCACACTGACTTAAGCCACGCCTACTGTGATGACGTCAACGGCCTAGTTAAGCCACCACAGTGCCACTGCGGCCGAGTTGCTTAGACCCAGTCACCTTAGTATTAGGTTCATGGGCAATACCTACCGACATAAATGTTCAACATTATTTTTCCGCGAGCGACTGAATCTACTGTGTCTATGGATTTCATTTAGTAGGACAAACTTGAATAATTGGACAATTAAACTTGGACAATTTTGAACAGATACGTGTATCCTTCTTTCTTGGTAATGTTTTGGGTAGACTTTTTGCCCAGTATTTAGCAGAGCAAATCGCAAGCCAATTCTATTCTTGTGCAGAATGTAACGTCACGACTTTTATCCCCATTCGGGGGTAGTCAGAGGCTTGAGTGGCCATACACCACCACATTGTGGAGGTATTAACCAACTCAAAGCCCACATTTCACAAGATAGTCAGAACCCAACGTGGCAGGTGGTGAACCTTGTCGCCGTGTATACAGGAACTGACTATTACCTAATCCCGAGGGATAGGTAGGTTTCCTCACGATGTTTTCCCTCACTGTCAGCGAACTGTAAACGAACTGTAACTGTTCTTGTGCAGATAAAGATAAATACCTATCTGATAGATACACTTTTTTCCAGCACTGCCTACTTATCTTAGGTCATAAATAGATGTATTGCCAAACGCAAGGTATTTCGCAGATAAGTAATAATGCTAGTAACTAAAGACAAATTATTTTCTGTTAAAATAGTGTACTGAATTTATTTGTTCCGGTCTCGATGGATAAACATTGGCTCTGTTCATTATTGTTCAACACAATATTATTTTAACATAAAACTAATATTTGGTGGTACAGCAACGCTTGTATTGTGAAAATCCGGAGATTTTTTCCATTAACCTTCACAGTTAACTATCACTGCAAATGCTTTATATACAAAATATGTTTTCAACCATCTGCCGAAAGCCATAATAGACTGCACAAATATAAATAACTTTAAATTTAAGTTAAAACAGCTGCTGCAGAGGAAAGCATACTATACAATTAAAGAATACCTTGACGATGGATTGACCGGATAGTAATGTGACATTTACTTATTTTTACTTATATAAATTAATAATGAATCCTAGTATAATTACATTTTTTACATTTTAAATTAATCATAAATTAATAATTTCAATCGTCAATTATAATTTAATTTTTATTATTACTTAATACTATTGTACGCCTTTGAGGCTGGTCGTAGCTGTACGTAAAGCATCACTAACCTAACCTAACCTAACCTATGTACCACAATAAATGATTATGAATTATGAATTATGAAATATTTTGCGTACTAAAGAGACAAACCATTGAAAAACGCTTGGAGCAGTGGTTCGAGCGCTTGGTTTATTTTATTGCATCGGGTGGTTGCGGGTTCGAATCCCGCCAGAGGCAAATTTCGTGCCCTGTGGGGTTAATACCGTCACAAAGATGAATTGCGGCAATTCTGCTAAAGCAATTCATTTTTCCAAACCCCCAGCAGAATCCCTTAAATTTCCGTGAATCTGTCACGAATGGCGTAAAATGTGTCAGTATTCTACAGAAATTTTGCGAAATTGCTAAGGATTCCTCAGAAAATCGGAAAAATGAATTGCAATGCAATTCATTAGCACTATTGCATAAGGACCGTATTAGGTCCGCTGGTCTGCCACTGAGATCGCCCCCAATCCATCAGACGGTAAGCTAAGCGTTGCTTAGTTTGGGAGCATACAGTTGGTGTGTAAGTCTGGCGATATATAAAAAATACGGTTCTGTAGGTACTTTGGTAATGGTGATTCATTAGTTGTATACACAATATAATACGAGAAAATTGCAGTAAAAAGCCGAAAAACGCACACGGCTACGGCCACGTTTTGCAAGAAAATGTATGCATGACGTCATTTTGTGCGTAGCCTCTCCGTGCGCCGCGGTGGACACGATTGCATAAATTTTCTTGCAAAGCGAAGCTTGACCCACGTGTGTGGCCTCTCCGTGCGCCGCGGTGGGTTTCCGGCTTTAGTCTAGACTACATAAATAGAATAGTCATTTAATTTTTATACAGTACACATGCACTGAATAGTCTAAGGGCCATAACACACCGGGTAACCATGATGACGTCGCCAGCCACCGCAGCCAACTATTCGTATTGAAATGTATGGGAGGTAACTGGCGACGTCACCAGTCAATACATTTTTTTTGGATACGTGGCCGGCTACGGCGCCTGGCGTCCCGGTGTGTTATGGCTCTTACTTTATGTCCTCCAATGTTGCCAACATCAAGTTACTGATACTAGTCCGTGACGTTGGCAGTTGGCGTGCCACCTAACGAGTTCAATTACACGACTGCACTGATGTCCAGTAGTCGACGGGTTTAACGATGCGTGGAATGGAACATGAACGAGGTACACCAGACATGTTATATCATCAAGTCGCAAGATACAGGGTAAACTGAGAAATAAAAATAGACTTGTAATGTAATGTAATGTAACGTCACGACTTTTATCCCCGTTCGGGGGTAGTCAGAGGCTTGAGTGGCCATACACCACCACATTGTGGAGGTATTAACCAACTCAAAGCCCACGTTTCACTAGATAGTAAGAACCCAACGTGACAGGTGGTGAACCGTGTCGCCGCCGAAATAGACTTAGGGCAAGAACACGCCGAAGATGCCTTGCCACTGCCTCGCGATCGCGGTTTAAAAACAAAATATTTTGCTTTGCTTAGTTTACATTATGACAATGACGGGACAGTCCAGTAACCTAGTCCAGCGTTGACCTGTAATTGGGCTCATGCAGATACTAGTTTCAACCCAGTCCAGTGCTGACGTCACACGTACAAGTCAGTCCAGCGGACTAGCCGCCAGGGACTTCTAGGTAAACCTCCAAGTAGCATCAACGGGCATTTCGAGAATCTGGCATTTGTAAACTCATCTGGCATTTGGAGAATTTGGCATTATACGCCTGAACTAATGTAGCGCAGTAAGGTAGTATCCCTAAGTATGTGCGTGCGTCTCCATTTTCGTAGTCGCATTAATTTTACACTAGCTTTTGCCCGCGGCTCTACCCGCGTGGTACTTCTAGAGGCCTATATCACTCAAGGATAATGTAGCTATCTATCACTGAAAGAATTTTTAAAATTGGATCAGTGGTTTCAGAGATTACCCCCTACATAGAAACTTTACCTGTTAATTAAATTAGTATGATGGCGGGGACATAGATAGCGAGCTAAACCACGACAGCGCGGTATTGCAGTGAAGCATCTTCGGCATGTTTTTAACCCACAACCATTAAAGTAGTAGTGAAATTGTTGTCATCAAAATAAATAAAGGCCAAAGGACTGGAAGACCTTAAATACAGTCATTATGAACCGGTCACGTCATTCGATGTCGCCTGACTTACGATCGTTGCACCAAAAAGATGACGATGTCAGGGCCGAGTTATACAAACGAAAGGTAGATTACTGCAATAATCGCATCGATCTTTATGGCTCGGAAATACACCGCTTGTCTCATTATACATGTTCTTTACAGGGTTATTGGTAAAACACTAACAACCTTGCAGGGGCATATTACTGACATCAAAAACAACAACTTTTGTTCTATGACTTTTTACATAGAGAAATGACATATTTTGATAGTTTTGTATTATTAACGACGCTCCTAGCAGGTGAGATAAATAAATTTGCATTCTGAACTGCGAACAATACATTGTTAGCAAAGATTGACGTCAGTAGACATTTTAGTGCATGCGGATGCTTATCTAATGACATTTTAGTCTATTCGTTCCCACGTCAAAACAGTGCTTTGACTGTGACTTTTTACGTGCCCTTCGAAGCACAGAGATGCTCAATTCAAATGCCACTAAATGGTCACCCATCTCTGACTGACATTTTCAAGCGTTGCTTAACCTCCGGTCGTTTACCGATCAGTGATTGCAGCTGGCTTGATAGCCATAGAGCTGGCTTCGTAGCGCTTCAGAAAGCCCACAACGACAAGTGAAGACGGATTGTGGTGCTTCTACAGACCTTCTCGCTTGCACCCGTAGGTCCTAGCCGTAAACAAAATATACTCTTGCGGTTATAAAATAGAATAAAAGTTGGCACTCATCTATCAACTCGGCACCCGACCAGCACCGCCTCGTCGCTCGGCGTCCACTCGTTGTGGATAGGTGGTCCGCGGGCGGACGCTGCTTTTACACCATAAACGTCACGTTATCATCAGTAGACCGCGCGTGGTCAACGAGTGAACGCCGCGTGGTCCACTTATTTCAGGTGCAGTTAGTGGATGCCGACCGACGAGGCGGTGCTGGTCGGGTGCCGAGTTGATAGATGAGTGCCAACCTTATTAAGGTAGGGGTGATGCATTATGTTTTTCTCGAAAATCTTTTGAACCCCATGACCTACAGTTTTGCTTCGATAGAATAAAATAAAGTACTAAAAATAAGCTATTCATTGACATACGTTTCATCAGTGTTGAGTAGGTGGACCACTTTGCCCATTCTCCTTTATCCAAACCTTGTCACTATTAAGAAAGAAAAAAATTATTACGACTAGCAAGACAAAACAATAATAAATATAAAAAGAAAGAAAAACAATTATCGACTATGCTAGCCGCAAACGGACCCAATTCAGCATGTGCTGGTCAGCAAGAACCAGCGCTGGTCTTCCATTGGGTCCGTTTGGCGATTTCACGGGCGCAAACCGTTAAAAATATAATTACATTTTCTTTATTTTTATTTCACTTCATTTCTTGAGTAAAGAAGAATACATTGTTAAATTGTCAGAGCTACTGTACTACGGGTAAGAATTTTAACGAGAAGGATCTCTCTCCTAGAATGATTCTCGTCCTGTTTCACCGTTCTTAAACTATATAACATTTCTAAGTTAAAAGGCAAGGAAAACTAGGCAAACTAAATGGAACAATTTAATTACATCGAGAATATTAACAAAGACGTCATGAATTTGCCTCAACACAAAGCGATCTTACCACGTCTGCATTGTTATTCCGGAAACTAAATTGAATTATTCAAGCTTGACTGATGTATTTCAAAGTAAAACTCATGGTAACTACCTACCTACTACCTACTAATCTGGTTGTATATTCTACACTGGCTTGTATCTTTTACATTTCGGAATCCAATCCCACTTCTATTTTGAAACTTAAAAGATACACTGGGTTGTATATTTTAAATTTTAGAATCCAATCCCACTTCTATTTTGAAACTAAGCTGGCCATATCTGTCGCACGCTAGATGCGGTATGTGTTAAAGCAATCAAACAACAGGCAATGGCCATACGGCGGGCCCAGAAAGAGATGGTGATATAAGCTAAGTTCCTACTTGGAGGTCCAGGCAGCCATTATTCTGAGCAAGAGTAAAGGTTACCCCCAGAATTGAAAGTTACGATGACCTTAAATTGGCATTACAAATCACTTTTGTTCCTAGGAATGCTTTGTAAACCCATTGTAAACCTGGGTTTAATAACGCCACATAGCAATTCTGCAAGTGCAATTAACTTTTCAGATTTTCTTGCAGAATCCTTAGATAATCCGTAAAATTTCCGTAATATAGTTTAACATTTACAGTGTACTTAAATGTTTAACTATATTACGGAAATGTAAATTTTACACCATTCATGATCATTGTACGGAAATTTAGTGGAATTAATAATAATAATATCCTGGGACATTTTTTACACACGGCTACCTGATCCCAAACTAAGCAGAGCTTGTACTATGGAAACCAGATAACTGATATTACTACATATACTACTTTTTTATTTGTAAATACATACTTAATATGCATATACACCCAGACTCGGGACATACAGACATGTTCATGCACACAAATGCATGTCCCGGATAGGAAACGAACAAATTGGTAAGAATTTTGCAAGAAAATCTGAAAATGAATTGCATTTGCAGAATTTCTATGTGGCGCTATTAGCCCACCTAACTAAAATCTATATAAATTTGAAGTCTCTACTAAACACAAAATAATTAGTATTTCCTGTCCTAATACCAAATGTTAGACGTATAAGGATATCTATAAATCACTCACGTCACGTAGTATTGGCATGACGTGGTTTGATTGATTAATTTATTGAAGCGTCTTGTTAATGGCTCCCTAATGGTACGTATGGCCGATCACGAATAGACGGATCGGAGTTATAGTTAGGAATATCTATACGGCTATCGCCTAAAGGGATAAGTAGAAGTAAATATAAGAAAATCATATAAGAACAGTTATCAAAAGACATAGACCTAAAAAACAGGCGACTGTAGCCTAGGGGTGAACAGGTTGGGCTAGCAATCAGAAGGTCCCAGAATCGATCCCCGGTGGGGCATGCACCAATGGATGAATTTTCATCTATGTGCATAATTTACAGTTCGCGAACGGTGAGGGAAAACATCGTGAGGAAACCTACCTATCCCTCGGGATTAGGTAATAGTCAGTTCCTGAATACACGGCGACAAGGTTCACCACCTGCCACGTTGGGTTCTGACTTTCTGGTGAAACGTGGGCTTTGAGTTGGTTAATACCTCCACAATGTGGTGGTGTATGGCCACTCAAGCCTCTGACTACCCCCGAATGAGGATAAAAGTCGTGACGTTACATTTAGACCTAAAAATACTAAATAGCACGTATGTGGCAGTTACAGAAAGTCACTATCGTTCAAATAGTTCTCTCCACCACCGGCGTCATTCCGAAACAACTCAATCAATCCATCAGAAGTCAGAACCCTAGACCTATCATGTATGTATGTAACGTCACGACTTTTATCCCCATTCGGGGGTAGTCAGAGGCTTGACTGGCCATACACTACCACACTGTGGAGGTATTAACCAACTCAAAGCCCACGTTTCACCAGATAGTCAGAACCCAACGTGGCAGGTGGTGAACCTTGTCGCCGTGTATACAGGAACAGACTATTACCTAATCCCGAGGGATAGGTAGGTTTCATCACGATGTTTTCCCTCACCGTCAGCGAACTGTAAATTATGCACATAGATGAAAATTCATCCATTGGTGCATGCCCCACCCGGGATCGAACCTGGGACCTTCTGATTGCTAGCCCAACCTGTTCACCCCTAGGCTACAGTAGCTAGACCTATCACCATACCTTTATAGGAACTATCATGCATGGATCATGCAAAAGGCCGCAATTTTTTTAAATACCTGTCCACAACCAACAGTCACATCCCTGCTGATGTTCACTTGACTTAGACCCGTGTACCTATATAAAAACAACCGGTTCTTATCAACCGAGTTTACAAAAAGTAAAAAAAAAACCATAATAATAATAAACGACGGGCCCATTGGCGTGGTTGGTAAGATTCCGCCTATCACGCTGCAGGTCGCAGGTTCGATTCCTACCCGGAACATGGATTTGCATGAACATGTCTGTATGTCCCGAGTCTGGGTGTAAATATGTATATGTATGTATTTTACAAACAAAAAGTAGTATATGTAGTAATATCAGTTATCTGGTTTCCATAGTACAAGCTCTGCTTAGTTTGGGATCAGGTAGCCGTGTGTAAAAGGATGTCCCAGGATATTATATATTTATTTATTTAAATATCACCAGACCTACACACCAACTGTATGGTCCCAAACTAAGCAACTGGGAGCGATCCCAGTGATACCCAGACCAGGGCAAATTACGAAAAAGTCGTAATACGTAGTCGTGATACGGCCTACGCTCGAATCACTGCGTCAAGGATGTAATCGGAATTTAGTTATAATTTGCAAACATTGTTCTATACCACTTTCCTTTACAAACAGGTAAAAGGCGTGCATATTCTAAACGAATATTAAAATTTATTAGCAAGACAATACACCTAGGTGCATAGTGAACAATAGAGTACCTATCTAACGTCTTTGCCTATGGTAATATTTTAATGGGAATGAAAGTGTTGGAAGGGGTAGACCTAGGCGGACGTTTCGAGACCAAATCAGGGACGTCTTGAAAAAAGGCCAGGTCAAGAGTACCCTAAACCGAAGAGCATGTATGAAGGGAATAATGAAAGTGGACGAAGCGAAACAAGTATGTAAGGATCGTAGCACGTGGAAAGAAGTGGTATCTGCCTACCCCTAGGCAGAATACGGGAAACAGGCGTGATTATATGTATGTATGTATGTTATATTTTAACACTTATTGAATTATGGATATACTCTAAAATGACGTAAGCGCTCAGTTAATATGTTTTTGAAAACAAAAGAAATCCAAATAAGTGCTGTATGTAAGGATTGTAAGGATAACATTAAAGTTGAATACCATTGTCTGCTGACCTCAATATAAACTGTTAATCGAGGTACTATTCCATATTGAAAAATTGAATAGTAAACAGTTATTACTACTAGGTAGTTACTTATTGTTGTACAGGTAGTATTAGATAATCAGGGTCAATGTTAAAATACAGTATGTATCATAAAAATGTATGCGTCATACCACGTTTATTTTGGCAATATGAATGCGAGGCAACTGCCCAACATCCACTTAGTAACACACCACCCAGCGACGCGGCAGCACGGCTTCACGTGCGCGCGGCAATGATTTTGAGGCTAGTAATGGCCGGCGCACAGTGAGTACGGCAGGGCATGGCATTTTAATTTTTATCAATCGAATTTAATACTTATCCAATCGAAATAAGGTATATATTTCAACGCTCGGTGATCGACCTCGGAACATCGCGGAGCATTTTCTCGGTGCACCCGCTGGAGCACCTTATTTCGATTGGATAAGTATTAAATTCGATTGATAAAAATTTAAATGCCATCCTGCCGTCCTCACTGACCATTAAGTGACAATGTATATTCATCTCTTTCTTACAACAGTCATGCCATAGTTGCTGTTTTTTGGGTATAATTGTTCGTGTTGTATCAAAAGTCTCCAGATAATAATATTGGGTACCTACTACGGGTGCTGGTTTGTGTTAGTCAAGACGTTACTATAATAATGTCTGAATCACGGGCATTTGCATGGGTTTAGAACACATATAAAAGCCTATAAAACTGTGTATACTAGATATATACTAGATACTAGAAAGCAATATGCCTCGAGAATACTCTACCTATGTATTCTATAGTATTCGTTTTCAATATACAACAATATACCTACAACTTACACAGGTGTATGATAGGTATTCCGTATTTATAGCTTGATGTAGATAAGTAACCTCTTACTGCCATATTTATACCCCCAAATTCATAGAAAGTTATGATCGACTTGCAGTGGAATTACAAATCACATTTGTTCAAAAAAAAAACTTTTCAAAACCATTGTAATCTGGCTAAAATCTCTATGAATTGGGGGATAGAGTTTTTTGCGATTTTACAATGGTTTTACAAAGCATTTCTTGGAACAAAAGTGATTTGTAATGTCAGTGTAAGTTCATCATAACTTTCTAGAGATTTGGGGGTTAGACTTAGTAGCTGAAAATGTTAAAGGTTACATCTCAAACAGCTAAGTGGGACTTTGACCATTTGAGTAACATTTGAGTATTTCGCCGAAATTGATTGAGTTTAACGTATTTTATGGACCGACCGTGCTAATGACTCATCCACTAGGTATAGTAGCATTATCCTACAACTTGCAGTGCATTCGTATCAACTAAAGCCCTCGTACGCGTGCCGACACAGCGCGCCAATTTTCAATTCGAGAAAAGTTTTATTTTTTAAAATGCTCAACTTTGAATCAGTATCATTAAATACGAGGATTTTAAGCAAAAGCAATACGTTAGTGAAAGTTAAAATATTGTTTTACTCTGTGGCATTAGTGCATTTAGTGGCAGTGGCATTTTGGTTGCTGAGTATAGATTTCAGTCAGTTCGATGACCCTGACATTCAGCTTTACCAGAAGATAAGATTCAAACTGATCACGGCGTGGTTCAACGTAAGTTGTTTAAATTTGGTTACGTGAACGTAAATAATGGGACAAAGGTATCAAAGTCCGAAAATGTGATCTTTACTTATTTCTTACATGAACTCATTTGAACACTACTTCTATTATTACCGTGAGCCCGATAGGATTTTTCGTAAGTATACATTTTCATCCCCTATTTAACCGCATAAAGTGCTTGTAGGATGAATTTCTAAAAAGGCGGCAACTACAGAATTTGTAGAAAAAATAACGTTGCTACAACTGCCAAAAAAACAATTTCTATATTTCTAACTTTTAAAATGACGAACTTTCAACCCCTATTTAGGTACGCCCTTTAGGGGATGAATTTAAAAAAATGCTTTCTTAGTGCTCTGTCACCTACGTCATATATAAGGAGCTCTAATGCAAAATTTCAAGTTTCTAGACCCAGCAGTTTGGGCTGTGCATAGTCAGTTGTTGAACCTTTTTAATAGTAGAAGATTTGCTGATCGTTTTTAATAAGTGGAAGATCGAATTTCTGCGGCACCTTCTATTACGTATTAACGTTTGTTTACCAAATTGATAGGTATATTGCGCTCAAGGATTGAAATGTATTTACAGGAAAAAACAAACTAGTGCGCAAATTTTGATATGAAGAAATTTATGAAACACGTAAATTTCTTTTTAAGTTTAATAAAAATATCTAAGTTAATGTTAACGTTAATGTTTATTTTGAAACTGATTTTTGGTTACCCACCGGCTTATCAGCTGTTTGCGGACTCAACGTGACGCAATGAGGTCACTGACCGCTATTTTTATTAATTTCGTTTAGATGCGAACTTACAGTACTTACCTATTTTTTTCGTGGTATGCTCATTTCCCTTTCGGATAAAATAGAAAACAGATCATTTTTTAAAGTACATTGTCTTATTAAGTCTTTAGAACAACATGTAAAATTTTGAGCACTGGTATAAAAACATATCGTGTATAATGAATGGTTAGGTATATAATGTATTTTTCATCACACCCATTCGAAAAACGTCAATTGCCTTTCAAGGCTAGCGGGAGCAAAATTATATTTTGCTCCCATGGGAATTTTTTGTTTCTCCTTCCTGATTGGTCAGCGTTCGTGATTCTGAATTGAATTTGATAAATCGAACGCTTAATGTATGAAGAAGTTACTGGCCGGTTAGGATTACGTGGCAACTAAAGAGAATGTAATGGCAACGCGCGCTCAATAAAAATTGTCATGTACATTTTTCTTTTAATCTTTTGTCTCGGTTTAGTAAGTTTAAGTTATTGCAAATAATAATGAAAAATGAGTTCGAGTAATGATGTGATGATATATTATTTGTTTGGATACTACATAATATTATGAGAGTTTCGAGTAGGTAGAGGTACACGTAGCTTTTTATTTTTCTCATAGGTAGTGATGAAAAATAGTATGTATCATTCGGGGCCAAAATATTTTGTCCTGGTGCGGCGTATATTGAATTTCTCGCAAAGCTCAGGATTCTACTGTAGAATCCTTCGCTTTCCTCTGAATTCAAAATAACGCCCTCGTGGAACAAAATATCACTTCCCCCCATATAACACAAATAACTATTAATTAGCGATTTCACGGTTTTGTGTTTATGTTTGTATGTTTTGTATACCTTTTATTTATATGCTTATGAAATAATAAAAAGTATGCATATAAATAGATCGGTTCAATGGTTTTATAACATGTAAATTGAAATAATAATATTTAGGTAGCACGATTGTATTTCATTACGGCCAATCTCTTTGCGATGTAAAGATATAGTTAGGCACTAATAGATTACCTACCTATAGGTAAGTTATTAAGCAAATAAATAAATTATCGCATCACATTTTATGATGATCACTGTATCACAGCAATATTAACAGTATCGTCAGAAAAACCTTTGGAATGATATTCCAGTATCGTACTTGCTACACGCACTTGCCCGTGCTACCGTACTATCATACAACCTATCATAACGCAATAAACTTGTAAATTATAAGGAATTTGATACAGCCGTAGCCGTAGATATGTTGAGTTAGATGCAGCCGAAAAATCCGTTTTAAATCCTTTCAGTACCAAGCACGGCGACACTTACTGCGTAAGGGCCGGGCTCCATTAGCGCGTTGCGTTGCGTCGTCGCAAGATTTTGTACTGGCGCATTACCTTCCCCCGCTTCGTCTGTCGCCCGTCGACCCTTTGATCCGTTGCGACGACGCAGCGCAGCGCACTAGTGGAGCCGCGCTCTAATGGAAATAATCGAAATCGTATATTAGCTGTCAACTCATCTTAAACCTTGTATATTTGCTTACATGTGTGATGTGATCGCGCAGGCTCGTAATGCTATTGCAGACGCATACCGCGCGCGTTATGCCCAACGTCAACCACGGCCGAGCGAGCCTGTTAGGGTGCGTTTCGATTGAAGCGGAGCGGGGCGGAGCGGGGCCGAGCGGACCGTGAATTGGCCAATCACAGTGCTCGAAATCTCCACTCCGCATCAGTGGAAACAGTGTAAGCGGGGCGGAGCGGAGATGAGTGGACTTTCGAATAAAACAAATGAACACGCGGCCCCGAGCCGGACAGAGCGGAGTCGAGCAGGCTGTGGTGCCGAGTGGTGGGCACGAAGCGGAGCGGAGCTGGGCGGAGCGGAGCTGAGCTGAGCGGAGCTGAGCGCAACTGAGCGGAGCTGAGCGGAGCTGAGCGGAACTGAGCGGAGCTGAGCGGAGCTGAGCATGCTGTGGTGCCGAGTGGTGGGAACGAAGCGGAGCGGAGCTGAGCTGAGCGGAGCTGAGCTGAGCGGAGCTGAGCGCAACTGAGCGGAGCAGAGCGGAGCTGAGCGGAGCTGAGCGGAGCTGAGCGGAGCTGAGCGGAGCTGAGCGGAGCTGAGCGGAGCTGAGCGGAGCTGAGCGGAGCTGAGCGGAGCTGAGCGGAGCTGAGCGGAGCTGAGCATGCTGTGGTGCCGAGTGGTGGGCACGAAGCGGAGCGGAGCGGAGCGGAGCGGAGCGGAGCGGAGCGGAGCGGAGAGGAGCGGAGCTGAGCGGAGCTGAGCGGACTTTCGAATACAATATATGAACACGCTGCCCCGCTCCGCTTCGCCGCGTTCCGCCCCGCTCCGCTTCAATGGAAACATTTGCCACTTCTCACTGCTATTCTCCGCTCCACTCCGCCCAGCACCGCTCCGCTCCACCCCGCTCAACCCCGCTCCGCCCCGCTCCACTTCAATGAAAACATTTGCCACTTTTCACTGCTCTTCTCCGCTCCACTCCGCCCAGCTCCGCCCCGCTCCGCCCCGCTCCGCCCCGCTCCGCTCCGCCCCGCACCGCTTCAATGGAAACAGTTGCCAATTTTCACTGCTCTTCTCCGCCCCGCTCCGCCCCGCTCCGCTTCAATGGAAACGCAGCCTTCGACCAATAGGACTTCACTTCACTTGATTTTGTTCAACTTATTAAAATAAACAGAAATAAATAAACTAGTAAATATCGCCAGACTTACACACCAACTGCATGATCCCAAACTAAACAGCGCTTGGTCTAAACAACTATGGTCACCATACAAAGGACTGGGGGCGATCCCAGTGACACCCAGACCAGGGCAAATTACGATAAGGTAATCTTGCACCTGCAATCATCCAATTGCTGCGAGCGGGCCAGCTAGCCCAGCAATCCCGCCCGGTGGAGGTAGACGGTAAGCCTTATTTTCACGCGAAGATGACATAATATTTGTCGCCTTCGTATCTTGAGGTAGGTGAGACATCCTTGGGTGAGACCACAGAGTAAAGACTAAAGAAAGAGGTGCCCTTATTAGATATATGTATGAAAAAAAACGTGGTCATTGTTTTTTCATTATCATTGTTCTATCTACCGGTAAATAGTTGAACTACTCGCTTCGTTTTATGTCGATGTTAGTACTAGGCCGACCACTCGGCCGAGTTGCTTAGGGCCAGTCCCCTTAGTAATTGGTCCATGGGTGAGACAGTCCGACAAAGCTCCGTCAGTCAGTTGACATTGCCATTGACACGTCTGCTTTTTTTTAACACCTTATTCGATAAGGCCGTTTTGGAATTATTGCCGAATAAACTGCTGACCATAACCTTCGAGGTTTCTTTAGCAGGAAAAATGTAGGCGACGCAATTTCACGGTAGTTTTTACGTTCGGATTGACTTTCAGTTTTCCTTTATTGATTAGGTAGGTACATATCTATTTATAAAGGTTTAATACACCTATACCTAATAGTAATCAGTTCGAATATAAATGTAGTTTTGTTATCCGATAATGTATTTTTGTCATTTTAAATTTATTTTTAAAACTTTTTCATAGTTAATTTTCACTACTGTTACATCTGTAAGCCTGGATCGACAATGGTGTCCAACGATGAAGCCAAGGTTTGACCCTCGACGAGTCCCGGAGAACAGCAATGTTACTAAGTTGTGAAATGCAGCATAGTTGTTAAGTCACTAGAGCTGCTTTAGGAGAAAACAATTTTAACTGATCGTTATGCCTGCAATGCGTTACAACTACATACTATGCAAATGCAAAATGTTCTCAGACATGGTAACGAATATTTCGGAATAGTATCGATCGCTTCTAGGACTTTTTTATGTTACTCTGGTGAGAAGCAAGCGTATGGTCTGATGTTAAGCTGTTACCGTAGCCTATAGATGCTTACAGTACCATAGACATCGCTCGCACGTTGCCGACCTGAACTGGAGTGGGACAGAGGGAAGGAAAAGCGTTGGGCTTCCCTCTCTCTCACACGAAACCCAGCTGTAATAGCTACTTTACGCCGATTTTCTGTGAGAGGGCGGTACAACCCCGGTTGAACCAGCCCATATATAAACTGCAGTCAATTAGCTACAACTTGTCTCTACCACCAAGAAACATGCTTCGAATCCCAATATAATCTGCAATTGAAAAAAAAAGTGGTAACTTCCGACGCAGATAGGTGTCAAAATGCTCGACGGAAAATAACGAATAGGCGTGTCTACAACATACACATGCCGCGCGAGGCTGCTCATCCACATGCCTCGCGAAGCACGAAGTTTGCCTCAGTCACATGCCGCGCGAGGCAAATGGCCAGGCAACTGACACTCTAGACAGAGAAGGGTCTGAGCAATCAGTTTGACACGTTTGAAATCGTTCTGTCTCATGACTATGCCAAACTAGGCGAGGCAAACGACAGCGCTCAGGTGAGGCAGGACGCGCATTTGCCTCGCGCGAGGCAAGTCAAACGTCGTGCGGCAATTTGCCTCGCGCGGCATGTCAGACATTTGGACGTGGCTAATGACGTTAGTACAAATTACAACAAGATATCTAATAGACGTGTCTACAACATGCACATGCCGCGCGAGGCTGCTCACCCACATGCCTCGCGAAGCACGACGTTTGCCTCAGTCGCATGCCGCGCGAGGCAAATGGCGAGGCAACTGACACTCTAGACAGGGAAAGGTATACCCGATCAATCAGTTTGACACGTTTGACATCGTTCTGTCTCACGACTGCCAAACTAGGCGAGGCAAATGTGAGTGCTCAGGTGAGGCAGGGCGCGCATTTGCCTCACGTGAGGCAAGTCAAACTTGGCGAGGAAAATTTTCCTCGCGCGGCATGTGACACTTCTGGACGTACCTATTGATGCCTTTTTGTTTGATTCATACAAAGTCAACTGTGCTCCTCTCGCTAATTTCTAAGTAAATCAAATACTAAGATAATACTTTTTTCGACTGTGCTAGGAGTTACGAAGTATTTAAATAGATAAATATCGACAGCCTTAATACCAACTGTGTGGTCCAAACTAAGCAATGCTTTTATACTATGACTACCGTACGGACTGGAGGCGATCCCAGTGTCACCCAGGGTAAAGAACGAAAAAGCCGTTGCCGAAATTTCCTCTGGCGGGAATCGAACCCGCAACCACCCGATGCACTGAGCCAAGCGGTCGTCATAAACTTAATTTTTATTCAGCTTTTCAGTTTAACCTACTTGCCGATATGCATTTACTGCGAATGGAGAGAACTGCGGGGCGAGCACAAACGTCGCCATGTGCGGCTGCTCAATCAAGTCAGGAACTTGTGTTTCTCCAGCATCCTGCTACCATTTACGGCGGTGAGTATCCATTGAGCCAAGAACCAAGCCGAAACGTTAACTTCAATATTCACAATCGAGAATTAAATTGAACTATTATTGAACGCGGACGCGGTTAATCTTTACATTAAAATATCCACAGAGTAAAGACTAAAGAAAGAGGTGCCCTTATTAGATATTTGTATGAAACAAAACGTGGTCATTGTTTTTCATTTTCATTTTACTATTTACCGGTAAATAGTTGAACTACTCGCTTCGTTTTATGTCGATGTTAGTACTAGGCCGACCACTCGGCCGACTTGCTTAGGGCCAGTCCCCTTAGTAACTGGTCCATGAAAATATCTCATTTAATTTGGATTATAATAATTATGTGGAACTACTGGCAGGACCTAAAACATAAGGGCCATAACACACCGCGTAGCCATGGCGACGGGTAGCCAATGAAATGTATAGCTGGCGATGGATTGGCGACGTCGCCCGTCCGTCGCCAGGTGTGTTACCTGTCATACATTCATTCGAATTATTTGGCTACGGTGGCTGGCGACGTCGCCATGGTGCCCCGGTGTGTTATGGCTCTAAGTGTGATGAGTTAGATTTGTAGATAGTAAAAAAAATCGAAGTTATAAATTTTATTAAGACTAAATAGAACGGAATCCTTATTCCGTTTTTGCGTAAATTGCTCATTGTAATAGTTCACGCTCTTTGTTTAAAAAAAATAAAATTAAGTAGGTATAGTCATGGACCAATTACTAAGGGGACTGGCCCTAAGCAACTCGGCCGAGTGGTCGGCCTAGTACTAACATCGACATAAAACGAAGCGAGTAGTTCAACTATTTACTGGTAGATAGAACAATGAAAATGAAAAAACAATGACCACGTTTTTTTTCATACATATATCTAATAAGGGCACCTCTGTATTTAGTCTTTACTCTGTGGGTATAGTCGATTATAAAACTCGCTAAAAACTAGCTTTTCAGAGGTAAGTATTGATATCTTCTTAAGACATTGAACTTATCAAAATTTATGAGTAGATTTTTCAAGATCATAAAAGCAATTTCACAGATGATTATCTCTGCCATAACGGCTTAAGGTTCATAATTTGATAAGCATTGCAACGGCAATGAAATATATAATCAGCCTATTTATCACTGACCTTTAGGCATACAGCCAGAAAACAGAGATTTTAAAGACGCACTCGTGTAGTAATTCCGGTGCGCAAGCGCAAAGTCACATCCTTCGCACAACTTTTTTGGAAATGTTCCTACTTATGTCATTATCTCTTCAGACTTAAGATCGTCGAAGGTAAATAATACTTTCTGACCTTTAAAGTAGAGATGCAATTGATATCCGGCCACTATCCGTTATCCGGAGTATCCGGCCACTTTTATTGGTATCCGGGCGCCGGATGGTTCGCTATGATCCAGCATCGGCCGGATAGTTAAAAAAATAATAAGTCATTAGAATCATGGCTTATCTTTATATATTTACAAACTTGACAAGCAAATAAGTACTTAAAATCAATTAGAGGTAAATCATGAATAAATAACAAGATTTTTCAGCATTAGGGCCTCCGCAGACTTGCTACTTTTAGCATCGGCGATCGGCGATTTTGATGCTGCGTCTCGCTCGTTCGCGCTCGTAGAAACGCGACACAGCATCGATACGTCACAAAATCGCCGGTCGCTGATGCTAAAAGTAGCAAGTCTGCGGAGGCCCTAAGTAGGTAATAAACGGCTTCTCTTATTATCGCACACAAGACCCCTACCGAAAAGTCTTTGAGTGAATTACGCCAGCAGTGGGGTTTTTTTCTGCTGGTCTAATCAAAATTTGAATGATACAGATAATTAGTGCTCCATCTTGTGTAAATGTGGCGAAAATTTTAAATTTGTGCCTATAGCCGTTTTGGAGTTATTCACGAATATATGATCTTGCTGGCGTAACGTTACCGCAGCAGTGTGGTTTTTTCCTGCTGGTCCAATCAAAATTTGAATGATACAGATAATTAGTGCTCCATGTCGTGTAATTGTGCCGAAAATTTTAAATTTGTGCCCCCTAAGGTTTCAGAGTTATTCCAAATCTTGCTGGCGTAACGTTTTGCGAATTCCTGTATCTCAAAAACTGTTTGGCACACAATCATGATTTTTCGTACACACATTAGTGTTAATTTGTGCCCATTTGTGACAGTTTTATGTTTCAATAAATCAGAAAGGTTCGGGTGTTATAAGATTTTTCCTAAAAAAACTAAAATAGCTCCTAGCTCTTAAACTGGGAAACCTAGAAACCAAATGTTAGTGCTAGCTTGTATTTCATATTGATCCTAAGCATTTCTATAATGATCGTAAGCCTACTCTAAGGAATTTACGATCTATTACGATTTTATTGCTATCTCGCGGTGAAATTATTTAAACCCTAAATACACGAGTTTCTTATGTTCCGATTACTTTTATTAATATACAAAAATTAGTGCTCTACTTCAAATATACGTGTACGAAATATCAGCTCTGTAAACCTTATAATTATAAAATAATTAATAAAAACCACCATGACAAACTTTCAATGGTTAACCGACCAAATTTAAATGAATTGAAAAAAGCGGCCGCCCGATACATAGCGCCTACCATCTTAAATGTATACAATAAATTGGCTGTGTGCTAACAGTTCTGTAGAAAAGTGAATGAGTAATATTTATTTTTATATTTTCTTTGTAAAGGTTAAACTCGACTACCTACCCTTGCCCCCTGTCTAGCTAGACCCCTTCGTCCGCTCACTGTATGTACTGTGCTACTACCGTAAGTTTTTTTTATTATTTCTAGTATCAAGTTTTTTTTTGTTTAATGTAAGTACCTACATTATTTTTATATTTTTATGTTGTGTCAATGAAGTGATGTTGTGTTTGTTTATAATTGTTGAAAATACTAATATTTAAAAGTGTTCATTCGTTTTATATCTCGATGATGGTGAATGATTTCGATTTAAAGAATGGATATTATTTTTCAGTCGTATTGCTGTTTATAAGCGTCGATTTTTTATCTCTAGAAATATATAAAAGAAGATACTGTTACTGTTGTTGGGTGTTATTAGTTAGAGTTCATTTAGCTACACGAAACATAAAAGGAATATTAATTAAGGTACCTACATATTCAAATTTAGCATACCCTGTGATTATACATTTATTTACCTTATTTAATAGTTTATAAATACACTCCAAAGTATTATGTACGCGTCTGTACTCATTAAAACGCTGTCAATTGAAATAGGATAGCTTGAAGTACGGAGCGTTCGCTTGTTTCTATACATTCCAATTCCGTCAGTTAACCACCGAAAGCGCTTCGTGATGGTTATTTATTAATAACATTTTAATTATAAGGTTTACAGAGCTGATATTTCGTACACGTATATTTGAAGTAGAGCACTAATTTTTGTATATTAATAAAAGTAATCGGAACATAAGAAACTCGTGTATTTAGGGTTTAAATAATTTCACCGCGAGATAGCAATAAAATCGTAATAAATCGTAAATTCCTTGGAGTAGGCTTACGATCATTATAGAAATGCTTAGGATCAATAAGAAATACAAGCTAGCACTAACATTTGGTTTCTAGGTTTCCCAGTTTAAGAGCTAGGAGCTATTTTAGTTTTTTTAGGAAAAATCTTATAACACCCGAACCTTTCTGATTTATTGAAATATGAAACTGACACAAATGGGCACAAATTAACACTAATGTGTGTACGAAAAATCATGATTGTGTGCCAAACAGTTTTTGAGATACAGGAATTCGCAAAACGTTACGCCAGCAAGATTTGGAATAACTCTGAAACCTTAGGGGGCACAAATTTAAAATTTTCGGCACAATTACACGACATGGAGCACTAATTATCTGTATCAATCAAATTTTGATTGGACCAGGAGGAAAAAACCACACTGCTGCGGTAACGTTACGCCAGCAAGATCATATATTCGTGAATAACTCCAAAACGGCTATAGGCACAAATTTAAAATTTTCGGCACATTTACACGAGATGGAGCACTAATTATCTGTATCATTCAAATTTTGATTAGACCAGCAGAAAAAAATCCCACTGCTGGCGTAACTGACACAAAGTCTTTCGCTGTACACAGAAATATATTTTTTAGCACTAAGTTAGCACGACGAACATTAAAATTTGACACCAACTATCCGGTGGCCGAATCCCGCTATCCGGCCTATGCTTAGGCTAGATATCCGGCCAAATCACTATCTATTACATCTCTACTTTAAAGTTTCAAAGTGGTTTTTGTTTTCAAATAAAAATAATCATTTTTCAGTTCGGTGATATCCTATTCTGGCGGATATGGAACACGCGCAGCGAGCTGATCGCGCCACCCAGCATCCACCAGGTGGTTCCTCACTGGACCCAGCACTGCATGCACACCGTCTCCCTCGTCGTGGTCCTGCTGGATCTGGTCCTCGTGCGACGGGAGAGGCCCAAGAGTAACGTGCCGAATATCATCATTATGACCACTTTCCTCTTCGCCTATGCGTCTGTGTGAGTACCTATAATCCTATATTCCCATTGTCTAAAACCCCCAATTTCTTAAGACGAGGGTTCGAAATTTGGTTGATTTTCTATTCTACTTTTTCTTTAAGTAAGTATGTGGACTAGGAATCTTATATTTAGATGTATGATTTTTGACTATATTATCTTGAGTATCTTTAAATCCAAATCACGATTTGATGAAATTTTCTAGATAAAAAAAAATTATGAAATGAGCTCTAATTATTTACAATTTTCCTTGCTACCACGATGTTTTTACGATTTAGATCACGAAATTATTTCTAAAACATAGCAAATAATGATATCTAAACTACCCTTCAACCATATTTTTAATTCATGAAGTAGTTTTTTTTTAATTCAAGAAAATGTGGTTTGGCGCTTACGTTGTTTATTTCCGAGCGCGCGCACAATATCGCCATCTCACATTTTAAGTACTTGAACTAAATATGTCTCTCTCTAACTTTGTATTGTCAGTGTCCACTCGGACTTGTTCGACGTCGGACCTGTGAAGGATTTTTTAAAAAATATTACGAAAAAATATTACGGTCGTGCCACATTACAGGTACAGTACAGTATTTACAGTCCGCCGACGCCTATGATAAATAAATAAATATCCTTGGAAATTCTTTTACACATGACTACCTGATCCCAAACTAAGCAGAGCTTGTACTATGGAAACCAGATAACTGGGGGCTTACCACAAGCTCCCATTGCGACTCAATTACAGGAACGTATTAACGTTTCAGCGACTTTTTGTGCAATGACGTACCTTATTGTCATGACAATAAGAAACGTCATTAAAACGTCGTTAAAACGTTCCTATAATTGAATCGCGATAAGAGCTTGTGGTAAGCCCCCTGATATTACTACATATACTACTTTTTGTTTGTAAATACAAACTAAATATACACTTAATTACACCTAGACTCGGGACATGCGGACATGTTCATGCACACAAATGCATGTCCTGGGCAGGAATCGAACCTACGACCTGCACTGCAGCGTGATTTTCGTTTGCTTTTCCTTGTATTGTGTAATTTATTTTCATCTCTTGTCATTTTGTGTCATCTCTTGTCATTTTGTGTCATCTCTTGTCATTTCATAGTTATTCGTGTCATTTCTGTAAAAACTCCCTATTTCGCTTACTGTTATATACTTGCAGCATGGTCTTGGGCCGACAGTGGGAATACATTGCTTGTCAAAACAATGGAGTCGCTTTATTGCGTTTGTTGTAGGTATGAATGGGCAAGTAATAAATATATCATACATCAATAAATTATCATAAAAAATAACATTACAGATATGGATAGGAAAATGTTTGTCCGTCCTATTCAATCTATTATATTATAAACGAAAGTAACTCTGTCTGTTACCTTTTCACGGCTAAACCGCTGAACCAATGTTGATGAATATTGGTATGGATATAGACTGGGTCTTGGCGGAGAACATAGGCTACTTTTTAGGGTTCCAAAGGGTGCTAACGGGACCCTATTACTAGGCCTACGCTGTCCGTCTGTCTGTCTGTCCGTCTGTCAGCGCGGGCTGTATCTCACGAACCGTAACAGGTAGAGAGTTGAAATTTTCACTGAATGTGTATTTCTGTTGCCGGTGCAGAACAAATACTAAAAATATAATAACATTTAAAAATAAATATCAAGTCTCAAACTTGATATTTTTGATGTGTTTATTCTACGGTGGTACGGAACCCTTTATGTGCGAGTCCGACGCCTTCAGATCTTATGAATGTTTTCTTGAAATAAATATAGTGTATTTTAAGTAATTAACTGGCCAACCCTCAGGTCCTACCTACCATGTTAGGATCTTTTTCGTTCTAGCGGGTGTAAACCGTGATTTAACGAGTTAATGTGATAATTTTTGTATTTAAATTATTCAATTCAATGTATTTGTTTCAGACATAGTCCAATATTGATTATTAAAATTATTATAATTTCACAATAAATATAAAACAATAAATAAAAGTAAAATTAAATTTAAAAAAAAAATATTTATTTTTATTTTTCATGTTTTATCATTAAAATAGAATATAATATAACATAAATTAAAATAAAATACAATAAAATAAAAACCTACCCCTAATTAAACAAATACCGTCCGCGTGGGATACTGGCTGCATGTCCTCCCTGTATTCAAGCTGTTCCTGTTGTCAAGCGAATTTTTTGAGCAAGGAAAGAGCCAGCCCTCTTGTCACCTGTGGCGGTAACCAGTCTAAGGGTGATTTTGATAGATAAAAAAATAAATGCATGGTTAAATCAATAAAATTAATAAAAACTGAAAATTAAATTAAAAAATAAATTAAATATGGTAAAAAAAAATATTATGACACCGCTGATGACTTCATGATCGGCATCGAAGTTAAGTACCAAAGTATTCCTTTGCCTACGAAACATGAAAAAGATACTCATATCCGGCAGTCAGTCACTGACACAGAGTATGTACATTTTTACCCGACTACGGTGGGCGGAGGGTTATGATTTTGACCGATATGTATGTATGTTCATCTGCTCCCGTATAACGTCCAAACTATTTTTATATCATAATAATTTGACTAATGGGATATCGTTGGACGCGTCTGGATCATCCGCTGGTTATAGGCTATTATACGATCGAAATATTGTTATACGTATCTATCAGCATATTGTAGGTATCGTTTGTCTTCTTTTGACTTACTTTGTCTTCAGCAACAACATAAAAACAACATAGAAATTAAATTATTTTTTTCAAATACACTCGTCATAAAAATCCCATATAAAACGAAAAAAATATATTTGAATATTTTCATCCATTTCATCTATTTTAAAAGGAGCACTGGGACATATTATTTTAATTGTACGAATTAAACAATATTGTTCCTTCAAAAAATAACTATACTATAGTCTACTCCATAGCTGTTCTGTCCTAGCTAAGCGAGAGGGATATATCCTTCGGCAGCTCACGCGACGCTAGCCACCCCCCGAAACTAAAATTCATTTTTTTCTTGTATCGTCTTAAGTCGAAGCTATACATATACATACATCACTACACTTGGCGTAAACTCAGGGCCCAAAGTCCGTAAATAAAATTAAACATTGTAAACCCAAAAATCATTGTAAATCGTAAATTCTTCACGGTCAGCATGTTGTCGGACAGAGGACTGCTAACAGATATTATAAGGAGTAACTTTAGTACATTACTGCCGCGGTCTCTAATAAGTGTGTTGTTGACCGCGTTGTTGATGGCCGAAAGCGCGGCGCAGCGCAGCTCCAGGCCTCCACAGCGCGGTCAGCATTCCAACTCTTGATGGACAAGCTAAAATAAAGGCCGAGACCAAAGGTCGAGGCCTTTATAGCGCGGCCAGCAAGAGTTGCAATGATGACCAAGCTTGGAGGCCGAGAGCGTAGCGAAGCTTAGCTTGAGGCCATTATAGCGTGGTCAGCAGTACACTCATTAGAGACTAAGGCTTGTATAGTGCTTTACTCAAAAATGCGACTATTAGTTTAAACAAAACTAGCTAAGTAGGTATAAAAATTAATACAATTATATTTATATTTTTACGAACTATATCTATAGTTGTGTATTTTCTCTGTTTACGTTTCCATGGCAACGGCACGACCTACTCGTTTTAACCGACAATCAGATTTTTAATAACGAACCATAACGTTACGTTACGTTGTTACGTTTTCATGGCAACGGTCAAATAACAAATATAATAACGATAATACCGGGTAATAATACATTGTATGTCTAGTAGCTCTTGCAGTACGACAAATCCGATTTTGCTCGAAGAAGGTTTATGAAATAATGACAACATTATAAACTTTTTTGAGTAAAGGGTATTTTAATTAATAGTGCCCCTAACTTAAAATATTATGCGCGTTAATCTCGCGTGAAATTTTCCGCGGGTTTTTATGTTTCCCGCGGAACCCTAAAATATTTTCGGTATATAAAAGTAGCCTATGTTACTCCTTGTAACATCAGCTATCTGCCAGTGAAAGTCCCGTCAAAATTGGTCCAGCCGTTTCGGAGATTACCCGGAACAACCATACAGAAAGACAGACAATTTTTTTTTTAAATTTCGTTTTTTTGTAAGTACCGTATGTACTTTCATATTGCATTTAGTGAAAAGCTGTTATTTTGACATTGCAAACAGACACTGCAATTTGATTTATTTGTATAGATATAGTCGATATAGATATACATGTACAGAAGAAGATAGAAGATGCATAGATTATAGATTATTAGTATTTGATAATTACAAAAGTTTATCTACTTTCAGGTGCGCACAGAGTTACCTAAACGGGGTATACGTCTATCCAGTGCTGAAATTGTTCAGTGGCTTCAAATTCCTCCTACTGATAGTATATGCGTTTGTTGAAATATTCTTCTACTACACGAGTCAATGGCTCATCGTCGACATGGTATGGGGCCAAGGAGTGAAGAAAATCGTCTGAATTTGTGATATTATTGCGTAGTTTTACACTATTTGAATCTGTTTTTGGGTAAAGGATCTATTTTTAGTTGTTATTTATAAAATCTCGTCACGATGCGATGTGTGGAGGTGGATTGATCGAACGCCATTAAAAGCGTTGAGTGCTGAAGCTTATATTATTTTGGATTTTTCGCTCTACGGGACATATCTAACAAATATCCAAAAATACATAATTATGAATGCTAGCAGTTAAACCTATACGATAACTTCACAGGAAATTATCGTTATACCGGTATACCGTTGTTTATTTTCCAAAATGGTAGGTACGGCCGCCTGCAAGTCTAAGGTAATAATTCCAACTTAAGCTGAGCTCTCTTGTCTATTGACACCCGTAATAAGGCGCGGTCAGATTATATTAGACATACTACTTACTTGTAACTCTAATAGCGGAGGTGCACTGTGATACACCCATGTTTCGCACGTTATTTGTTTAACGGATCTTATTGCTATAGGAAACATTCCCATACCTACATGACCCGCAGGGCAATTGTCTATCTTGAGTTGCAATCATTTTTTGTCTGAAACATAAAATTCGGCGATTTTGCGATTGCCTATGCACCCGTTGACTACTAAAATGTATAATTACGTGAGTTGCAACTGAAACCGTGTTTGATATTTAAAATATCTATCAATTCATTCATTTTCTATGAAATAGCGATGACGTTACTCGTTTTCCATGAAGTTACGCAATCACAATTTGTCGATAGAGATGGATTTCAGTTTCAAACAGTGAATGATTGATACTGAGTTTCAACAAAATTACGCACGACCTGCTGATAATCGATTTCATAACTTCCTTGAGACTTTAGTATCTAAGGCCAATATTACTCGCAGTTCAAATTAGCAATTAGAATTCTAGAAACGGTTTCGAATCAAACATTTGAGCATCTGCCAATGTTCTTTAAATCTATTAAGGTCACTGAGAAGACCTTAGCTGCTGCTTTATGAAGTACCTACTTATTACGCAAGATAACTTAAAGGTTGGTAGTAACGGTAGTGTGAGAGAATTTACATTGCTAACAGATTTTTATCAGGCGTTCTATGTATATTGAACATTTTAACCTGCGTCGTATTATTGCTATAATATTTCTTAAAGGCACCATTTTAACAAAATTGTTATACATTAAGGTAAGTAAGCGAATGAATTATGAGACAAACATAAATCCTTGGCTATACATTTTTTCATGCGGCGACAGAATTGAATTACTTTTTGCTCCCCTTTTAAGCACTTTCTTAAGATGTGGCTAATTTCGTAAGTACTTAGGTACTCATCTTAAATCAGTTAGGTATATAGGTACCTACTTGTCAAGCCTCATCATACCACATTACAATATTTTTTATAGGACTGCGTTAGCACGGAAACGTACGGCCCGCCTGATGTTAAGCAGTTACCGTAACCTATAGATACCAAAGGCATTGCTCGCACATTGCCGACTTGAAGGAGAGTAGGATGGAGGGAGGGGAAGGGGGTTGGGCTTTCGGCTCTCTCACACATCGTACGAAACGCAGCTGTTATAGCTGCTTTACGCCGATCTTCTGTGAGAGGGTGGTACTACCCCGTTCGAGCCAGCCCGTATATGAGCTGCAGTCAATTGGCTACTGCTTGGCTCTACCACCTTAAAACAATACAGTAACATCTATCTTATAATCTATTCATATTCTTATAGCTTATGGCCATGGTGTTCAGCATTTCTATTCATATGTACAATATTTTGTTGATGCAGAAACAAAACTCATCCCACTTGTCGGGGCTGTGAGGAGACGAAGCTACGGCACAGTCCACAGACAAACACTTGATAGAAAAGTGTAGATGTAGTTTTGCTTTGTTCTGCGAACTAACTCCGACCAAAGGGAACTTTCCGAGAACAACCACAATGTATATTCTTACTACTTGTTACTGTTTTGTAAAGGAACGTTAGTTACAAATGGTTTGAAATAAATATACAAGTTAAGTACTAAGTACATAATAGTAAATTACTTTATTTTGATAGAACATTATCAATAACATTAATATAATCCATTCTTCATTTCTATTTTTATTTCGGAACACAGACCTAAGCTATGATTGTTATTATTACATTATGATTTTGTACTTTATCGGCAATATGTATAACATAATTTCCTCAAGATATTACAAAACACATCACTGAGTTTATTACACATTAATATGTCCAGATTTTAGAGTAATTTGAGTAGGCATAAGTGCATTTTTAGGGTTCCATACCTCAATGGGAAAAATAAGGAACTAGAACAGGAATATGTAGAGTTATCAAGTTTAAATTAATATCAAATGTCAAATACTAAGGTTCCTTTGTGGTGCTATAAATTCAAGCTCCTAACTCAACGCAATCACTTTTGAGTGTCCATTTATGTCACATATACTCGCATGTATAAGACTGACACTCGCAAGTCACATGTATGATACTCGCAAATATTCGTTATTGAAATGGCTACGGAACCCTCCATTGTAGGTACGTGGCCAGCTATGCACTTGGCCGGTATCTTCTTTATTTAAGTAGTTTAAGTAGGTAAATAAATAATTACTATGCAACTTAGGTTACTTAGGTAATGGCGGCGTCTTCATCAGGCGCATGCCTCGCGAGAGCACTCACTTTTGACGTCGGAACGCATAGACGTAATGTCATAATATGTGTGCTCGGGTGAGGCATGCGCGCCATATGGACACACCTAATCATGAACAAGTTCACCAAAACCGTATAGATAGGTATATACGAATCCGGCTGAAAGCGACATTTGTTTTGAGTCAGAAACGACTTTCATAATAAAATTCGTGAAACACATAATATCAAGCTTTTTACTTAACGAAACACTTTATGTATAGAATTCTCATTTATTATCAAAAGGTGGTAGGGAATGGTTTAGTATAGCTGTTTGTTTATATTTTACATCGCAGTGCATTTTGTTTTATACTTTCTTTAGCAAATATTTTCTAGCACCAAGCACATAATCTTGGAGGCAAGTCTCCCAATTGATGGCGGCCACGTCAACGCTGAACAGCTCCTTGTCATGGGGTGACATGGCCATATGCAGACTCCTCACATTGCTGTCAGAAAACTTCCACTGGTTAAGCAAAAAGAACTTCACGGCTTGTACTATTCTTCGCAATCTGCTCTGTAATTTTATCTGTCTGTAAAATAAGAACAAAAAAAATGGAAATTTATAAAGTTTTGCATATCTTGAAAATCGTAGAGGTAGTTTCAAACAATGAGTATACATGGGCCAATGGGAAAAGATACACAAATAACGAGGTTATGTGAGACATTTGGACATGGCTAATACACTTACATAGCTTTTCTCCTCGTGAACAATGCCCACAGGTCGATTATAAATGCCGGTATGGTCTGCAGAGCGAAGGTCAGCAGCTCGTATAATATAAGGCTGCTAGTAAATATTAAATACGGGAAGGGAAGCTCATCTGCAAATAAAAATAACACACAACAATTAGCCCTTTTAACATCCCACTCCTGGATACGGGAGGGGGATTCAGGCCAGATCATTTGTTGGCCCAGTGCGGGTTGGTGGATGACACATGTCTTTCGTAAATTGGTTAGATTTTTTAAGACATGCAGGTTTCCTCACGGTGTTTTCTTTCACCGTAAGCGAGTGCTAATCATAGTGAAATTATGATTTGCACATAGATTTTAAAAAACCCAGAAGTATGAGCTGGGGTGTGAAACCTGTACCGCACGCAAGACACCTACATAAATAATCGGCTATCATTGCTTGCTACTAAAGAAAATTAGTACTATGTACTTTAAAGTCTTACCGCTGACTACAACGCATCTCAAAATGTGAGAGCTACTTAATTTTGACGACGCAAAAAAAAATTACAGATAACTGCGTCTCAAATTGCTAAGTGGGACTTACATTTGAGTAGCCTTTGAGTATTCGTACATAGGCGTAAAATATTTTGCACCTTTTGGTAGAGCCATTCAAAAGGCGTTGTAAATACTTGTACTCAGAGTTGGGAAACATTTAATTGCAATTAGTTAATTGCAAATTGCAGGTGGTGTCACAGCTTAACGGCAAGCATCGAACTCCTTTCCTTTCAGTTACAAGACCGGCTCGTCTAACCATTGGGTTACTGACGTTAATTACAACCATGGACCAATTACTAATTACTTTAGTCTTTACTCTGTGGTTACAACTTACTTAGTGAATGCTTGAGAGCGACTTTCCTGGCGATATCGTTAGCCCCTCTGCACGTTATTGGATTTGAAGTACCGGTACAGCAATTATATACCTTCAGCCCTTTTGAACTGAAACATAATGCTCTTTAAGAATCTCAAACAAAAGTAGGAAGGTCAAGTCTTTTAGTTATTGGTTTTTGATGTAAATTGGTACAGGTCCGAAAGATGTCTTTTGTTTTCTGATGGGAATGATAAATTTATATTGTTTTCGAAAAGTACAAAGTGTCTTTGGGTGAACAATATTATTTTGTTATTTCTACCCTTTTTTAAATTTCATTGGTGTGGATTTCTTTTGTAGCGTGATTTAGGGCTTCCGCAGACTTGCTACTTTAAGCATCGGCGATCGGCGATGCTGCGTCTCGCTCGTTCGCGCTCGAAGAAACGCGACGCAGCATCGATACGTCACAAGATACTAAAAGTAGCAAGTCTGCGGAGGCCCTTAGACAGATATTTACATAAAGCAATTTCAAAAGAGCTCCAACGAATATGACAATGGTAATCTCAGAATTCTCTGGACTCTACCATGACCTTAGGCGTTCGCTAAAAGTTGCTACTCACTATCGTCTACGAATAATATTTGTATTTGTTAGTAGTTTCCTCGAATAATCGATAAAGCGCTGTACAATTTGCCATACAACTATATCACAAAGACGATAACGCGAACTTAAAACTCGTGGTAGAGCTACTGTTGTTAGAAATGCAATATTCAACTAACAAATTGTAAGACCAATTACACTACCTATATGCGCATCGGCAACCTTTATTTTATTTATTTATTGAACACAAAACAGATTACAATCATACAATGATCCAAATAATGGCGTCTGAAGGAGCTTATACTATAATAGTTAGTAAAGGTAGATATCAATAATAGGTGTTGCCGTTTGATTATAAACATTCCTATGTTATGGTAAGTTCCCACGATTCGTGCTTTTGCGGCCAGGGCCGCGGTAATGCATCATGTGAATAGTTTTGCATCGGCGTGTGGACGTGCAATCGTTCGCTCGATCTGCTGCGACTCAATTTGTATGTATACAGACAATTTGTGTGTATGTGGTCGGTTGCTCGTCCAAAGTCGGCCGCGACATGGCAACACGAGCTTGTCTGCATTAACATTGGTCTTGCCACGGTCTGCGAAACCACGGCCGTGGGAAAGCAGGATTAGAACTAAAAGTATTGAACTATACCTTTGACATTGGGTAGCTGCAACAATAAGTAGATTCGTGACGATGTCCACTGGTATCAAGTCGGTCACATTATGTCCTCTACCGATGGCCACCTTTAGGACTCCACTGGGCATACCGACGAAGAGACCAGTAGAGCCGTTCCAGCTGTCAATCCATCCAGGACAGGGGTCTTTGAGAGCAGATATCACTGTCAGAGAAAAAAACCTTATCAAAATATATATATTATAAATCAGCGGGGTCGAGATTTTATTTTCACAATTTCAACACAAAATTTAATGTGGTTCTCGAAACTATATCAGGAAGGAGTCTAAATGTTAGCGCCATGGCAATGGCAAAAAGAATAAACTCTCAAACTGCAATCGGTTTGAGAATTTATTATTTCTGTTATCTCGCGTTAATACGCGTAGAATACGCGCTTATATATTTGCAAAGTAAAAACAAGCCTTATGCACACATGCACTGGCGACAATTCGCAAAAAATACGAAATAATTATGAACACGGGCGTATTAATGAAATCTGTGCATGTGAAGCTGCAGGTAAAATCTAGTTTAATGTATATAATTTAATTACGATTGACGTAAATATTTGAATGATTTGAATCTTTGAAATCCGCTTTTCTCGCTTTTCAAATAATATTAACATTAGCGATAATATACCTATTGATGGTCTGACGATAGCGGTCGGCAAGTCTCCACCCTCCTTCATAATTACCTCCTCAGCAAAAGCTTTGGAATAAGTATATGTATTCGGCTTCTTTCCTGGTAATCAAATAATAAACGTACTTATTGTTTAGGTATTTTGATATAAAAATATATAAATAATAAACATCACCAGAATTACTGCTACGTGCTTACCCCAGTCCATTGTATGGCTACCATACAATGGACTGGGGGCGATCTTAGTGACACCTAGACTTAAATAACCGAAAAGGCAGTTTCCGAAATTTGCCTCTGGTGGGAATCGAAACGCAATCGGACGTTAAAAGGGTTATTATTATTATTATTATTACGCGTCTTGCGGGCTTAAGGTCCTGGGTTCAAACCCTGGCTCACACCTCTGGATTTTTCGAAATCTATGTGTGAATCATAACTTTAATATGATTATCACTTGCTTGCGGTGAAGGAAAACATCGTGAGGAAACCTGCATGTCTTTGACATGTGAAATCCACCAACCCGCACTGGGCCAGCGTGGTGGATTATGGCCCGAATCCCTCTCGTATTGAGGGGAGGCCCGTGCCCAGCAGTGGGACGTTAAAAGAGCTAAATTATTATTATTTTACGTACCTAGGAACTTGTTGATAAAATATTCATCATCAGAATGCTGTTCAGCGATACTTCGAGCATAATCCAGAGTAACTGGGAGAGGGTACACCACTTCATCTATTTCAGACCTGTCAGAATTACTGAAAGCTGTCGATACGTGTACCAGAGCCTGTAAATATATAGCTTACTATAATCTAATAAACATAATGAAGGTTCTTATATTCCATAGAAGTAATATTTATTGATACAATACTGAAACGGAAACCAGAAAAATTGTACTTCGCAATTATATAAAAAAATATCCACAATATAAAAATAAAATTGGGAATTAATATTTTTTTTAAATAAGTAGAACTAAACTCGAATTAAAATAACAAGTAGATTATGAAAATAGAGCACATTATTAAGAGCCTGTTTCAGAATCGTCAGATAACTTTTATCAACCAAATAAATGTAGCGTTTTGACCGATATTGTATGGAAAAGGTAACTGTCAAAATGCCATATTTATTTGATGGATAAGAGTTACCAGAGAAGAGTAACATTTAAATATCCTTACTTGCAACTTTTTCATCTTGCGACATAATTCCAATACTTCCTGCGTCCCATTAACGTTTATCTCCAATGCTTCCTTCAGAGGAACATTGAAATTAACGGTAGCAGCTAAATGAAACACCACTGACACCTGAAAAAAAAAAGTTACAATCAGTAGAACATGGAGGTAATTACACGTGTAGGTAGTTTCAATCTTCTCAATGTTCCTAATATTAGTAGTGCATTCTAGTATAGTTGGGGATTAGTAAGAACTTACTAATTTATTGCAAATAATATAGCAGATTCAAACGTAGGGTAAGGGCCTCCGCAGACTAGCTACTTTTAGCATCGGCGACCGGCGATTTTGTGACGTATCGATGCTGCGTCGCGTTTCTTCGAGCGCGAACGAGCGATAGGAATAGGCTAGCGAATATAGGCTTCATCAAATTTCCATTCAAACAATCTCTACAACTTTCACATACAGACAAAAGTAAAATTACTCGTGGTATTATAATAACAACAAAATCAACATCTCAAAAAACTAAGAACATAATATCAAAGGTTTAGTATCTGCGGAAGCTATAGTGGCGGCACGCTATGATGACCGTTTGACGTGTGAAAGGGGGCGAAAGGATGAACCTTATTATAACGGAATAAGATTTATTTCTGCATTCATTTTTGACATTCTTTAACTTTAAAACGGCCATTCTTATTCCGTTATAATATGGTTCATTTTCTCCACCCCACACGTCAAAACGGTCATCATAGCGTGCCGCCACTTTAATATATTTTGGCACTAACCTCTTCCTTTAACAGTCTAAGGGTGTCGTTGGATAGGCCAAGATCCAATTTGGCAACGTTTCCTGATACTGGTACAATTTTCTTAACATCTTCGGGCCGACTGGCTCTAAGTCTATCGAACGCCTGTAAAAGTAACCAAGTCAGTAGTAAATGCTGAATTCGTGATAAAATCACATTGTTTATCCATGGTGTGTCTACATGAGCTGAGCAGCGAGCCAGAGCAACCAGTTCTGACGTCAGAACGCATAGACATAATAAAATAGAGAGCTCGCGCGAGGCATACGAGGCAAATCTACATCAGGCGCATGCCGCGCCCTAGTACCAAGATTTGACGTCGGAACGCATGGACATAATGTCACAACATGAGTGCTCACGCAAGGCATGCGAGGCATCAGGCACCAATTGTGTACTATACATAGTACAAGCTTTGCTTAATTTGGGGCCATGGTGTGCTAGTCTGGCGTTATTTCTTATTATTATTTATTACATCTCATGGACTCACTGGTGTGCCAGTTATTTGCGCCAGCCTCTCGTGCGCCTGCTTCCCGTTCTTGTCACGTACGAGGACATAAATTTTGTCGATTCCACTGCAGCTGTACAACAACTTTTCAATTAAAGTCTGAAACAATACGAATTGGCCGCTTAATACAAAAGTTACGTATTTTTTCGTATTACTACGCCCAGCTCTAAAACTCCTATGACCACATATAACATAGGCCAACAAAAACAAATACGAACACGACGTGGTTATTTTCTTAAGGTAGTAGTTTTAACGCTTCCAAAATTAAATGATTCAATCATGATACTGTATCGATTCTTATAAAATTAAATGAAGACGAAACAACTAATTTAATAAAATAACCTCATCGTTTTCGTATCTCTTCCGGTTGACCCATGAATAACTAAATACACTAGATATTTCTGTTCTCGAAACGATAGATCTTTGTCACGTAATGATGTTACTACATGCTAGACACTATATACGGATACTAGAGGGATACAACGGACTTCTGCATTTTGCAACTCTACTCGTCAAAGGAGCTGTTGGTTCATGAAAAAAAATCTCCATACCTATTGACCGGGGACAGGAAGAAATAAATTCTGAGAAATGGAAACTATAAGGAATGAGAATCAATCAAATGGAATTAAGTAACCTCACCTTTCCAAGAAATCCGGTTCCGCCTGTGACGAGCACAGATTTCCCGAAATAAAAAGATGCCACCTCCGAGGTCCTGCCGTTCGACATTATACCTTCAATTGCGCCGTCTTGTTCCTAAAGGACGTCAGAATGAAAATATTCTGAAAATGATAATGTTCAATTAATTAGTATCAAGGAATCTATGCAAGTAACCCACACGGCCAGACGGTCAGCCTGATGGTAATTCGCAAACGTCGTCAAGTATATCTGTATCTTATGGGAAGTAGACGCTGTGACGACCATTTAGGGACCGACCATCATTCTCTTTTAAGAATCCTATGGTGTAATGCAAAGGAAAACTTTAGGTCTTCTAATATCAAACTGCTGAATATCATAATTAAGTATGATTCAGCAAGGGCACACAATTGAAATTGCAATAACCATATTTGCCTCGAGAATAAATATCTCCGAGAATGGTCGCAAGCCCAGCATACCGACCAGGAGGTCCAGGTTCTATGTCCCAAGCTCTACAATAAAATTTGGGTTTTCTGAAAATTCTAGGTAACATCCTAAATGAACCAGATCTAAAGAGGTGACAGACTCCCTGAGGTTACCTCTATTAGGAAAATAAGCCCGCAAATACATCTATTTTACTATCTTTGAAGCCTTTCGTAAATGTAGTGCTACCGTAAACCAATCAAATAAGTATAGCTAGACACTTTACTATGTAAAGTAGAATATCAAATAATGAATAACTATAGTACGTTTTTTTATACTTGTCCTATTTGGTAAGCAAAGATGGCGTCCAGCGGGGCGATTGCGTAACTTTTTGTCAATGTTTCAATTGGTTTCGTATATAATTTACACAGGATGAACGAAACCAATTGAAACATTGACAAAAGGACAAGTATAAAAAACGTACTATAGACCTAATATGTGTGAAACCCATCATGGAACGCCGACTAGAGAGGCTCCACCGCGCACTAAACCTCAATTTATTTTAACTGTTACCTGCATGAGTGAGATAGTAGGTATAATCCGATGATTTAGTGAGTTCGTTAGTAGGGAGCGTGATCAATACTACAGAAATGTATTAACCTAAACTTATAGTTAACTAATGTATTTAAACCAAATGTTTAAGTATAGGTATTTTTAGATAATCGTTTAAAAACTAAATTGGGTTAATATAAGGTGTTAACTATATTTATTAAAAAAATGAAATAAAATCAAATGGTATAGCAAAAAATAGAGTAGTAATATGTACAAAAATAAAAACAACACATATAACATAGGTACATACTTAACCCCTAAAACTTTCGAAGAAATACTAGTGCACATTTGTAAAGGATCCCTACTCTACTACTCTTTGTATATTCACTAGGATCCCTACTCTACTTACCTGTGTAGATTCACATTTTTATGAACAAGAACATAACGAGTCAGAGCCATCTATGGAATTGCGTGTAAAAAGAGAACTGGTAGAGCCATGGTAGAGCCAGTAAAGCGCAACTCATACAAGATGTTACATTCATTAGGACTGAATGTTCAACTTTACCAATAGATGTTGCCAGAAATATTTACTTTGTTTATAATTTCTATAGACTTATTTATAGAGAACGATTACATTTTATTAACAGTGATTCCTTTTATAATATATCCTTTAACCCGTGGAATGTCAAAAAGTCAATAGATTTTCTTTTGTTTTGATGCACATGCGTAGGTGCAAGGGACATGCGAATAGTAAAATAAAAAAAATAATAAAAAAAAATGAGCTTTATGTTTCTTAACTTTACTCAACGTTATTATAATACTTAATACATCCTATTCGTAGTACACACGACCTTACATAATTAAAAATTAAAGCTATACTGTTTGAGGATATATCCTCTATTAAAATGATTGTAAAGTACTTACTCTCAAATATCTATTAAGTGCTTGTTGAAAACTTCAAATAAAACTACAAACTTGCACACTGTCAACTCAGTATAATAAAAAAAAATATTTAGTCGTAAACTATGACCACGTAAACTTATAGCACTCCGTATGACTTAAAATTATAGAAAACTGAATATTTATAGACAAAAAATATGAAATACTTTACAGTTATCGCAATACAATATTTTTTGCTAAAACACTCGACTGATAGAAGTATTTCGAGTACTAATCAGATTTGATGTCAACACTGTTCTGCTAGTTCGCATGATTTCCAAAACTCGACTGCTTATGCAAATTCTAATTGTGTTCTGACGGAAACATTATGGAAGACTGTCAAAATTATTACGATAAGTACTAAATTAAAGATCTGAATCTCCTAAATAATTTTATTTTGATGACATCTTATTTTTTACCAACGTGAGTGTGTGTGTGTGTTGGCAATGTGTTGTTTTGCAAAGTACAGAGAAAAGTGGTAACTAACTTTTAGTAAGTTTTAATATTTTATAGTAAATAATAGCAGACGTATTTAAAAAAAAAACCACTTAAGATAACTTAATTGGTAATTTTGTTACTGTGTAAGTGAATAAATGATAACCCTAAGATACACTCTGACCTGTTGGTAAGTATGCAAAGCATTTAACAAATTCTTATGGAAGTGCGTCCGCATTCAGCATGTTTACATGCCATACGTATGTAGACGTTTGTACAAAGATCTTACTGACAGGATGCACAGCGTTTTTAACAAATGAAGAGGCTTTATCTCATTAATGTTTTTCCAGGCATTTATTATGGTTTGACGACCGCTTGGCGCAATGGTTTGAGCGTTGGTCGCTCGGCTCACTGCATCGGGTAGTTGCGGGTTCGATTCCCGCCAGAACCAAAATTTTGGGAACGGTTTTTAAGTAATTCAACTTTACTTTTACTTTACTTTTGGTTTTTTTACTCTGGTCTAAGTGTTACTGGTGGTGGTGGTGTTACTGTCGGCCCCAGTCCATTGTATGGTAGCCATAGTACAAGCGTTGCATAGTTTGGGACCATACAGTTGGTGTGTAAGTCTGGCGATATTTATTTATTAGCCACGTCCAGATGTCGCACATGCCGCGCGAGGCTGCTCACATAACCAGGCAAACAACCATGAAAGACTTGGGAGTCACATTCGACCGAATGCTTACATTTCATGGACACATTATTACAGTAGCAAAGGAGTCGTTCCAGAGACTAGGATTTGTCCTCAGAAACACGCGTGATTTCCAAAGCGAGCATGCTGTTCGTATTATATTTAAGAGGAGGGTTCGAAATTTGGTTGATTTTCTATTCTACTGTTTCTTTAAGTAAGTATGTGGACTAGGAATCTTATATTTAGATGTATGATTTTTGACTATATTATCTTGAGTATCTTTAAATCCAAATCACGATTTGATGAAATTTTCTCGATAAAAAAAAATTATGAAATGAGCTCTAATTATTTACAATTTTCCTTGCTACCACGATGTTTTTACGATTTAGATCACGAAATTATTTCTAAAACATAGCAAATAATGATATCTAAACTACCCTTCAACCATATTTTAATTCATGAAGTAGTTTTTTTTTAATTCAAGTAAATGTGGTTTGGCGCTTACGTTGTTTATTTCCGAGCGCGCGCACAATATCGCCATCTCACATTTTAAGTACTTGAACTAACCATGTCTCTCTCTAACTTTGTATTGTCAGTGTCCGCTCGGACTTGTTCGACGTCGGACCTGTGAAGGATTTTTTAAAAAATATTACGAAAAAATATTACGGTCGTGCCACATTACAGGTACAGTACAGTATTTACAGTCCGCCGACGCCTATGATAAATAAATAAATATCCTTGGAAATTATTTTACACATGACTACCTGATCCCAAACTAAGCAGAGCTTGTACTATGGAAACCAGATAACTGATATTACTACATATACTACTTTTTGTTTGTAAATACAAACTAAATATACACTTAATTACACCTAGACTCGGGACATGCGGACATGTTCATGCACACAAATGCATGTCCTGGGCAGGAATCGAACCTACGACCTGCACTGCAGCGTGATTTTCGTTTGCTTTTCCTTGTCTTGTGTAATTTCTTTTCCTTGTCTTGTGTAATTTCTTTTCATCTCTTGTCATTTTGTGTCATCTCTTGTCATTTTGTGTCATCTCTTGTCATTTCATAGTTATTCGTGTCATTTCTGTAAAAACTCCCTATTTCGCTTACTGTTATATACTTGCAGCATGGTCTTGGGCCGACAGTGGGAATACATTGCTTGTCAAAACAATGGAGTCGCTTTATTGCGTTTGTTGTAGGTATGGATGGGCAAGTAATAAATATATCATACATCAATAAATTATCGTAAAAAATAACATTACAGATATGGATAGGAAAATGTTTGTCCGTCCTATTCAATCTATTATATTATAAACGAAAGTAACTCTGTCTGTTACCTTTTCACGGCTAAACCGCTGAACCAATGTTGATGAATTTTGGTATGCAGATAGACTGGGTCTTGGCGGAGAACATAGGCTACTTTTTAAAGGTTTCTCAATTCGACCGTATATATATAGTTATCTAAGTTATCCGCGAACACACATAAAAAAAAAATATATATATATATATTTTTTTTTTTATGTGTGTTCGCGGATAACTTCGTCTTTTATGAACCGATTTTGATGAATCTTTTTTTGTTGGAAAGGAGATATTCCAGCGGTGGTACCATGATAAGGAAACCAGGATCTGATGATGGCATCCCAGAGAAATCGAGGGGAACCTTCGAAAATCGTAGGGGCGACTAGTGCGTTTGTAATTTTAAACTATTTTAAAGCACTACTATTTTATGAAGGTCTGGAGTCGATCTGATGATGGAGCCGAAAGACAGTCGAGGGAACTCCTCAACGATTTACAGCAATTACCTGGTGTTTGGGCTTGATTAATTTGTATTGATGAGAACTTTACACCTGGATGGGTTGTGACTGTCATTAGGGGTCTGATGATGAAGACGTAGGACAGTCAAGGGAACTCCTCAACGATTTACAGCAATTACCTGGTGTTTGGGCTTAATTCATTTCTATTGATGGGAACTTTGCATCCATATCGTTTATAAGTGCCATTACAGGTCTGATGATGGAGACCATACACAGACGAGGGAATTCTTCAACGATTTACAGCAGTTACCTTTTGTTGGGCTTACTTCATACGGTTCAATATGCCAAAATGTTCATTGGTATGGCGCCACTAAAAATCGTGAAATAAAATTATTTTTATAAAAAAAAACCGACTTCAAAAAAACCTGATGCACTAAAAAGCCTGAAATAATATTTCTATTACCACCTCTGCCTACCCCTTCAGGAAAACCAGACGTGATGGTGTGTTATCGAGTATTTGAAGTCGGTGCCAATCTTGGTATGCCAAGTCTACCTACTATAAAAGTAAGAAGATAGATTGGCACCGACCCCAAATACTCGATAACACACCATCACGTCTGGTTTTCCCGAAGGGGTAGGCAGAGGTGGTAATAGAAATATTATTTCAGGCTTTTTAGTGCATCAGGTTTTTTTGAAGTCGGTTTTTTTTTTATAAAAATATTTTTTTAGGGTTCCAAAGGGTGCTAACGGGACCCTATTAGGTACTAGGCCTACGCTGTCCGTCTGTCTGTCTGTCCGTCTGTCAGCGCGGGCTGTATCTCACGAACCGTAACAGGTAGATAGTTGAAATTTTCACTGAATGTGTATTTCTGTTGCCGGTGCAGAACAAATACTAAAAATATAATAACATTTAAAAATAAATATCAAGTCTCAAACTTGATATTTTTGATGTGTTTATTCTACGGTGGTACGGAACCCTTTATGTGCGAGTCCGACGCCTTCAGATCTTATGAACGTTTTCTTGAAATAAATATAGTGTATTTTAAGTAATTAACTGGCCAACCCTCAGGTCCTACCTACCATGTTAGGATCTTTTTCGTTCTAGCGGGTGTAAACCGTGATTTAACGAGTTAATGTGATAATTTTTGTATTTAAATTATTCAATTCAATGTATTTGTTTCAGACATAGTCCAATATTGATTATTAAAATTATTATAATTCACAATAAATATAAAACAATAAATAAAAGTAAAATTAAATTAAAAAAAAAAAAAAATTATATTTTTCATGTTTTATCATTAAAATACAATATAATATAACATAAATTAAAATAAAATACAATAAAATAACAACCTACCCCTAATTAAACAAATACCGTCCGCGTGGGATACTGGCTGCATGTCCTCCCTGTATTCAAGCTGTTCCTGTTGTCAAGCGAATTTTTTGAGCAAGGAAAGAGCCAGCCCTCTTGTCACCTGTGGCGGTAACCAGTCTAAGGGTGATTTTGATAGATAAAAAAATAAAGATAAAAAGATAAACAAAAAATAAATGCATGGTTAAATCAATAAAATTAATAAAAACTGAAAATTAAATTAAAAAATAAATTAAATATGGTAAAAAAAAATATTATGACACCGCTGATGACTTCATGATCGGCATCGAAGTTAAGTACCAAAGTATTCCTTTGCCTACGAAACATGAAAAAGATACTCATATCCGGCAGTCAGTCACTGACACAGAGTATGTACATTTTTACCCGACTACGGTGGGCGGAGGGTTATGATTTTGACCGATATGTATGTATGTTCATCTGCTCCCGTATAACGTCCAAACTATTTTTATCATAATAATTTGACTAATGAGGTATCGTTGGACGCGTCTGGATCGTCCGCTGGTTATAGGCTATTATACGATCGAAATATTGTTATACGTATCTATCAGCATATTGTAGGTATCGTTTGTCTTCTTTTGACTTACTTTGTCTTCAGCAATAAAACAACATAGAAATTAAATTATTTTTTTCAAATACACTCGACATAAAAATCCCATATAAAACGAAAAAAATATATTTGAATATTTTCATCCATTTCATCTATTTTAAAAGGTGCACTGGGACATATTATTTTAATTGTACGAATTAAACAATATTGTTCCTTCAAAAAATAACTATACTATAGTCTACTCCATAGCTGTTCTGTCCTAGCTAAGCGAGAGGGATATATCCTTCGGCAGCTCACGCGACGCTAGCCACACCCCGAAACTAAAATTCATTTTTTTCTTGTATCGTCTTAATGCGCTAGTTCGAAGCAAACTCGAAACTAGCGCATGCGTATGGAATCCGTACGAATCTAAATACACGCTCATCTTAGGAAAGGTTCAAAAAGCCTTTCTAAGATATCTTTACAAATTAACACGTACATATTACCCCTATTTGTACCCCACTAATTTTTTATTGGGATGTCTGGGATACAACTCACTGGAAGTTCGTAGGAACAATGAACAACTCACAGTGGTCTGCAAAGTTCTCCGTGGAGTGATAGATACACCCGATCTCCACAATGAGCTGGCTCGATTCTTTGCCCCAGTAAATTATTGCCGCAATAGAAAGCACAGAATGTTTGCCGTGCCCTCTTGCCGCACAGTAGTGCGCGCCCTCTCCCCGGTGCCTCGCACCCTTGCCACGCTCAATCAGCTCCTGGATTACAATCCAAGGTGTGATTTGTTTGCGGATGAATGGCTGAAGATTTTATCAGAATGTTTGAAGTTTTGCGAGAAGAATGTATGAATGAAGATATGCTTTTTATATTTATTTTAATTATTTAGGTGTACTCTCTTCTTGTTTTTTTTTTTTTTTTACTCAATATGTTTTCTTTGTGTTTTATGATAATTAGTGTAATTGGTCAGTGACCGTTCTAATTATTAAATAAATAAATAAATAAAAAATACATGCCTCGCGTAGCACGACGCTTGCTTCAGTCGCATGCCGCGGCAAATGCCAAGACAACTGGCACTCTAGACAGAGAAGGGTATAAATACCCGAGCAATCAGTTTGACATTATCTTTTTGTCTCATGACTATGCCAAACTAGGCGAGGCAAATGTGAGTGCTCAGATGAGGCAGGGCCTGCATTTACCTCGCGTGAGGCAAGTCAAACTTTGTGAGGTAATTTGCCTCGCGCGGCATGTGCGACATATGGACGTTAATTTTCAGACTGACTTTAATGTCAACCATACATTGAAATATACAATTAACTCACAGCTATTGACCTGTACCAATTGTTGCTCACTGACTGTCTCATCAAGCAGTCTTCGTCTACCGTGATTGGAGCACAATATTATAAAATGCTTCTATTTAATTTGTGCAAAAATCGTTTGTCATATTTGTTGCACGTTTTAGAATTTGTTACACATGTAATGTCAAAAACTCAACATTCATTAGGCCATGCCCTAAGATGTATACACTTTTAGATGCGTATTACCGCGCTTATTTTGGCAACATAAACGCAAGTTCAGTCATCCACTTAGGTGTGTCTCCAAGCGTCGTGGCTGCACGATTGCACTTGCGCGCGCCAATGATTATGTAGCTAATAACTCTGCAATGTAAATATAATTCATCTCGTTCTAACAACAGCTCTGGCGTATATGACTTGAATTCATTGACATATAGGCATAAGTAGTTTGATGTGCTGTTTTTAGAGTAGCCACGAGCTGCCGCTCTCGGCGGCAACGCGCGCGATGCAACATTTTAGCACCCCGCGCTGTCGCCCGTCGCTGAAACGCGAAGTCGTGGCCGGGCCATAAGGGCCACCCAGGGCCACCGCAGACATGCTACTTCTTGCATCGGCGATCGGCGATTTTGCGACTGCATCGCGTTTTGGCGACTCTCTGCGTTCGATCGCAGTATCAAAATCACGCGATTTTGCGACTGGTCAATGGATTTCGCTTCTAAAAAAAGACTAAATCGTCGATCGCCGATGCTAAAAGTAGCATGTTTGCGGGGGCCCTAATGTTCGTGTATGTAGAGTCTTTTTATAAACGTCAGGGGTCATGCTATGAATATTATCGGAAGTATCACGCGTTTCGCGAGAAATGTACCTACGTAGGTACTTTGCTAGCGCATTGACAGCATATAGTTTGGATGTGTCATCGACGTGGAATACCTTCGGTGCATTCGCCCGACTCACGTAAAGCATGTGCGCACGTGCCGACGGACTCCGACATATTTACTACAGTAAATACTACGACTATTCCGTGTAGTGGGTTGAGTCAGTCACGAGGCTACTATTCACAAATACTTACTGAGGGGCTAATACCGTCACAAATATGAATTGCAGTAATTCTGCTAAAGCAATTCATTTTTCCAACCCTCCAGCGGAATCCGCAAAATTTCCGTAAAACTGTCACTAATGGCGTAAAATGTGTCACTATTCTACAGAATGTTAGCGGAATTGCTAAGGATTCCTCAGAAAATCAGAAAAATGAATTGCATTGGCAATATTGCATAGCGTCCATATTAGCCCCGCTGATCCTTGTATTGCCGAATATTACAAAGGTTATCGCTCTTTCAACAGTATCGGTCCATTTATCTCTCATCTACCACCACTCGTCTCTAATATTATTTTCGCGAATTCTTTATTAATCATACATTCTTGGCTGTCGAGATGTTGTCGGCTATGTGTTAGCAGTCCTCTGCCCGTGGCGTCTGGTTTTTCAGTGGTTAAATACTAGCAGACTCGGGGCCCTGGTTTCGAGCAATGAACGACCTAAAAATATTTGTGTTTAGTGAAAATATTTATATCTTTTACATTTATTAGGAGACGAAGGCAAATAACAATTATCTATAGAGAGTGCTACTTCAGCAAGTCAAAACAAACGACAAACGTTTATAGCAAGTGGTTTGATGCCAAAATAACACCCCAAATATGCGTGTGCGTACACCTGCGTCTATAGGTACATCGACACAGTTGACCTCAATTCAGTTATATGCGGACGCTGAAACCGGTCGTGCTGTCAGATTTCCATTACTTTGGTGACAGGCTACGATGACATATCCGCTACTCAACATTAAGAGCACTCTCCTCACTAATTAGAGATTAATTGAATCAGGGCGCGACGGAGAGCCCTTTGTCGGTGACTCGCATAAAAGACCCTCTTCATCAAACCCTAGAAAGATCTCGATTGTTACCGAGCGATATTCCATCGATAAATAGATCAAAATGATTTATATCGATAGCAAATTACAAGTTTGGAATGTTTTTTTTCCGTATTGGCGGGAAGTTCGGTTTAGTATGTCAGTCAGTTGGCCGCCACGCGCAGTCGGCGTTGCACGTAGCGTCATGTTCCGCGCTGTGGCAGACGGCTGGAAGCGATATTGGTGGGGAACAGGTACGGAACAATTATGACTTCCTCAATAAACTACCCAATTATTATTACTTACTATGTGTAGAGAAAAATGTGTGTCAACGTTTACCTTAAATTACGAGCGAGTTTTGTTTTTACTCAATGTTTGCGGTTCAACATAAGGTTCCACATGAGTGAAGCCGTTAGTTTCTTATTAAAAGAGATGTTGTATTAGCTATATTTTTCGGTATGCATTTGTTTTGAAGAACTCCCGATGTTTGTGAGAAGCAAATATTACGTGAAGTTGTAGCGTTAGCCGGTGCGAAGTACGGGATACCTGAAAAGTTCAGAACTATTTGCGTCTGCGTTCGTTCGCGGTCGGCAAGCGCTCGGCGTTTTTCGGCACACGTGGTGATAGGGTACAATGACAGTGACAGCTGTTGTCCCAGAACCAATAATATCGCAAAGAGACGTCGAATAAATCTGATCTTGCGATAACTGATGCGATGCTGATACGATGCGCGCGCGCTACAATGGCATTAGTTTTACAGCATTTTATTCAGAAACTTTTTTTTAATATGGTGTTATCTCATGGCTATAGATTTTTTTTAATTCACTCACATTTATAATTTTTTTATACATATATGTAGTTATATGTATAAAAAAATAACTTCTAGACCACTGTTTAAATCATCTGCAAAATATTACTACCGCAATTAGCCGATTTGAAAGTAACGAAACTATAATTTACCACTCGTAATAAGTGCCTATAATACCTACTTATCTAACGATTTTTTCCGTGTGAGTAACGATCTTGTTGCTAATTAATTAAGAATGCATTTGTTCTTTTAATAATAGCAATGCTCCGGGCTTCCAAAACTGCATTAATTTGGTACCTACTTAACACATTAAAATGTACTAGTGACCTGCCCTGGCTTCGCAAAGTTTTTATCCTTTTTTATATTTACATACCTTACGGATGACATTCTCTAGTTGATAGTGCAATAATAATAATAATAATTTAGCTCTTTTAACGTCCCACTGCATTAAAATCCGTTGCTTTTTTATTTATACAGAGTGCTAGTATAGGGGCCAGCCATAAATTACGTCACACGAATTTTATGATTTTTAAACCCCTGCACCCCTTATCACAGCTGATCACATTTGCGAGACTCCCCCCTCCCTGTGTGACGTCACATATTTGTTAACAATTTTCAGATATTTTCAAATTTTTCGTTAACAATTCAATTTTCGGTTTTAATACTTAGCTAAATTAGGTTTTTAAACGGGACGTCAAAAACTTAGGACCCCTCCCACCCCCTTGCCACACAATGTCACATTTCGTCGACCCCTTCCCCCCCCCCTTTACGTGTGACGTAATTTATGGATGGCCCCAAAGATGAGGGACGTATTCAGTATTCGATTCTCGTTCCAAATACCTATGTAAAAAATAATATCTCAATTTTGTTATCCAATAAAATACGTATTCATGAAAAATTTATGATTAAAATGAAGTATGAAAGGAAAACGCAGATCATTAACACGAGCAAATTCAAGTATTATTTCGCACTTTTGAAACATCCTGTATAATTAGCACTTTAAGAAATTGCACTTGATTGGTGCATTAAGTGCTTCGTATCGCAACGATTCGATAGTCAAGAATGACTGATTATTAACAACTCTTTACTCATGTCATGAATGTTCAAAGTACTGGTTACATACCTATCTAAAGGCCGAAGGCCATCAAATAGGAACCGGTAATACTACTATATAGGTACTACGTGGGTATGCACCGTAGCCATACAATTTAACTTATATTTTATACGGATTATGCGCTGGTTTCCTCCAAAAGCGGTGCCGTCATATAACGGCCGCACTAGAACATTGGTTACGTTAACAAACCGTTGCTTACGTAGCCTATGTTCTAGTGCGGCCGTTATATGACGGCGCCGCTATTGGAGGAACCCATAGCTTTAGGGTCGTTTCGTCATACGGCTTTACGTGTACGGTGTACCTGCGGGTATGGCTTGTATCTAAAAAATATGAACTAGTCCCGCTCTACAATAAAAAGTTAAATAAAGTTAATTATATTTGATATCCTACTAATATTATAAAGGCAAATGTAAGTGAGTGTGTGTGAGTGAGAGTTTGGTACCACGTATCTCTAAAACTACTAAACCGATTTTAACGAAATTTTAAACTTAAATAGTGTAGGCTCTGGAATAAGACATAGGCTAATTTTACACATCAATTTACACGCGGGCAAAGCCGCGGGGCACAGCTAGTATTTTATAAAAAAGGAGCCAACTACAACATTTTTTAATAAAATTTGATAAAGAAACAAGTATGGCAACAGATGAAAAACCGAACTTTTAGACGATGTCGCGCTCTATGGTGTAGGTATTAAGTTTTTGTCGCTTGTCTAGTCATTATGTAGTTTGAATAGGAAGTAACGTTGTCTGGCATATTACAAATGACAATATAAATGACAGTTGACAAGCTACTGTCATGTTTTCATTTGTACAGTGATCATTTATCACTCATCTGTATTCCTTATTAGTCTTCCGTTTATTTAAATGCACTTGTGAATTCTAATTATGCTTCCTATAATAAAGTATCTTAGCTCCTATTAATAAATGCATCTTAAGATTAAGATCGAACTGTTTATGACAGATGTTCCACACATTAAACGTCAAAACTGCATCTTAAGATCGATCTCAACTTTGAGATGTATTTATTAATATAAGCCTTAGAGATACAAATTGCGTATTATCAAAATAAAAAGACCTACCCGCCTGATGCTAAGAAGTTATCGTAGCCTAGAGATGCTTGCACTACCAAAAGCATCGATCTTACGCTGTCAACCTGAAGGGAAGTGCGATATAGGGAGGGTCAGGGAGGGAGAGAAGTTTGGTCACAGATTAGAAAGGGTTTGGTCTTCCGGATCTCTCGCTAATCGTACGAAACTCTTCTGAGAGAGGGTGGCAATATCAAACGAGCCCGTATATGAGCTGCTCTGTCTATTACAGCCGCGCTGTCTATTGGCTACAGCTTGGCTCAACCACCTTAACTTTGTTACTTTTACTACTTCTTTTAAAGCGCCGCCATACACGGACTGCTTGCAGCTGTCGGTACCGGCAGCTCTAGAGCAGTTGGTAGCAGTCGGTTGCAGTCGACCGCATCGGCCGCCCGCCGACTGCTTGAGCTAGAGCTGTCAGTTCCGACAGTTAAAAGCAGTCCGTGTATGGCGAGGCTAGTCTTGTTGCAATTCGGATATAGTCAAAAACAATGCGATTACAAAATACATTATCTAATCGCGCTTATTATAATTAGGAAGTACGTAATATCGTCTTTGATTTAATATTATCAGTCGCCGTCTGCCGTCGGGCAAAATCGATATCAATCAGAATAATGGCTAAGTCACTTCTCTGTGTGCAGAGACTGTTCCGAGTCCTGGTCGATCTCATTAATCATTGATATCCTTGTAACTTGGAGGTCAGAAGTATTCAATATTCGATATCGATATAATAAAATTACGATACTCATAAGCAGGTATACTAGGTGTACGACGTTGATACTTGATAGCAAGTATTTTGTTTATTACATTCATGTCGGTAGGTAATTGATAATAAAATTGACGGGTTTTAAAATTATAGTGATTTGATAGAGTATAAAAAACAAACAAAACACAAGAGTGGCAATTTAAAAAAAAAACAATATAAAAAAGACAAGCCCGCTAGTTTGTTGCCGGATCTTCTCAGTCGAGGTCGCGTTTCCGATCCGGTGGTAGTCCCATGTCTAAACGAAATAAACTACATATATGCCTTTAACTTTGAATAAACGGGAAACGACAATATTGGTACCTATTTTAAATATGATCCTAAAAATGAGGTTTCTAATTATCTGTATGGAAACGACTTTGACATTTAAAAAAGTAGAGCTCCCATTAAAACTTTAAATAAACATGAAGAAATATTTCAAAAAAAAAAAAGTATTTTACAGAACCAATACACATACTACATGGTGCAGACCACAGAGTAAAGACTAAAGAAAGAGGTGCCCTTATTAGACATATGTATGAAAAAAAACGTGGTCATTGTTTTTTCATTTTGATTGTTCTATCTACCGGTAAATAATTGAACTACTCGCTTCGTTTTATGTCGATGTTAGTACTAGGCCGACCACTCGGCGGAGTTGCTTAGGGCCAGTCCCCTTAGTAATTGGTCCATGGTGCAGACCAATTGAACACCAATCATACCCATCAAATCATTGCGACGATCATGGCTGATGCAATCAATTTTAAATGGACCATTTATTAGTTAGTTGAAAACGTATGGAACCAAAATAAGTTTTTTTTGTCAACTTTCCAAAAGCCCCCAGTGAGCAATCAGTTATTATGACGTTATGTCTACGTGATGAGACGTCGAAACTGATTGCTCGGCCGCGTCGCTGGGCTCATGTAGGCGCACCCATTCCAAGTACAATTACTTGCAATTGCAAAGAGCTGGAATTTCGAGAAGTTGGAATGGCAAAAAGTGGATATTTACCCGCAACGTGCATGCTTGCAAACCACTAGTGAATTGGTGGGCTTACATGCGTCGACCGATGTGCCCAAGCAGAGTTGGGCAAAATTTAATTGCAATTAATTAATTACTAATTGCATGTGGTGTAACAATTAACAATTAATTTTGATTTGTTTGCACTTGCGAACAACACAATTAATTGTTAATTGTGACATCACCTGTAATTTGCAATTAATTAATCGCAATTAAATTTAGCCCAACTCTGTGCCCAAACAATCTGTTTTGACCTCTAACCACGTAGAACATAACGTCATATCTGTACGTCATATCTTGGGCGCGGCAGCTTGGAGCTTCGTGACCATGACCAGTGGATTCGTCTACAAGAGGCGAGCGGCGCGACCAACCGTCAGTTTTGACGTCTGACCCCGTAGACAAAACGTCATACATATACTGATTGATACCTAGACGAGTTGTCAGGAGTGCAGTTCGCCAACCTGTGACGTGACCACGACTGCTCTGCAGAGCATTACGACTGAAAAGAATACTGATTGCTCGGGCGCAACTACTCGGGGCTTGTGAATGTAACCAATATAAAACCTTTTTGCCAATAATGTTTTTACAAAAAGTAAATAATATATACAGAGTAATACTTATCATAAAAAAATATATAAAAGACACAAACTATAAATAGGTATCTCGCTACTAACACACGCAAACCTGTCAGTTTTATATCGAATACACTATGATACTATATCTCCAATATACGGAAGAAATATCAGTCATGAGATTGTAATAATCAGCTATTATAACGCGTGTGAACATCATTCGATGTTTGCCGGTACGATAACGCCCGGAAGACGGAAAATTGGATATTTGTTAAGAAATATAAGTTTGTTTTTGTTTTCATAAGAACATGAATACAATAAAATAGTCAGCGGTGTCCAAACTAGGCGAGAGCCTTTATCTTTGTAACTGTACTTTACGTACCTACGTATAACTACACTATAGATAACAAAATCGTAATAGAATCGCAAAACAGTTTCATTGAACTTATTTGAAATGATTTTGACAAGCGCTTGGCGCATTAGTTCGAGTCTAGGCCGCACTGTTCACTTCATCGGATGGCTGCGGGTTTCATTCCCGCCCGAGGAAAATTTAGGAAATTGTTAGTGCAATTAATTGTAAACTAATAATAATTACCGAAGAACCTAACCTAACCGGATGTTATTAATACTAACCGCATTTATTACTCTGACCAGTTACGGTAGGTATAGGTATATTAATACATATATATATATTTACCTTTGGTACTTTGGTAACATTATATATTATTACTAGCTGTGCCGCGCTGCACGATTAGCCTATGTCTTATTCCAGAGCCTGCACCATCTACGTTTCAAATTTCATTCAAATCGGTTTAGTAGTTATGGAGATACGTGGTAACGTGGACAAACATTCACACACACACACTCACTATCGCGATTATAATATTAGTAGGATTAATTTAATATACATATTTATTACACGACTGCCCAAAAAAAAGGAGTGTATATGTGTTTAGGGTTTATGTATGTATGTGAGATTCTTTATTCCACCATAACTTATAAATGCCTGAACGGATTTGGATGTATGTGGTATCGTTAGAATCCTTACATCATCCCGGGTAACACTGGGCATATTATTTTTGAAAAAAATCAATATAGCGGCATTATGGCTCAATTTTCAAAAGTGAACAAATATTTTTTTCTTCTATTATTACAATATGGGTATCAAATTGAAGGCCTTGATGAACACATTCCAAAACTGTAGAATTTATAGGCATAATTTAACATAGGTAGGCTGTACATGCAAAATAAACATTTCATTCTAGGCTGCTGTCACTAAAATGCATAAAATAAAAATCAATAATTTTAAAAATTAAAAACACGACTGCCCTGCCAAAAAACAAACTAAAAAGTATAAAACAAGTGCAGTGTCATTGCATTAATTTTTAAAATTATTTTTATTCGTCTGTTACCTAAGTTGCTAATGGTGCCCTACTAAAGGTCCCTCACTGAACATATAAAATATCATCGGTAAATAACCTTAGCGAAGAGCACCTCATTGCTACAGTACCTACCTGCTTATTTACTTTTCAACATGTTTGTATTTTTTTCTAACTCATATCTTAATATCTGTTTGTCCGGTTTTTTAAGGAGATAAGGTTACCCACAAAACGCTGGCTGTTATAACTGTTAAGTACTACGAATTAAACCGTTCTTGTTCACCTTGGATGTCGTTTAAAAGGTTGTGTGTGGGAAAACCTCGAGGTTTGGTTCATGCAACCAAGTCCATTCTCCTATTTAAATACGGTGCATACATAGTCAACATTTTATTGATTAGGATCATTATAGGGTAGCTGATTCGGAAATGCTTGGTGAAGATAGACTGTAAACTGTAATGGCGCACATAGAGCACGGCATGGCATGGCATATAATTTTTTATCAATCGAATTGAATACTTATCCAATCGAAATAAGGTGCTCCAGCGGGTGCACCGAGAAAATGCTTCGCGATGCTCCGAGGTCGATCACCGAGCATTGAAATATATACCTTATTTCGATTGGATAAGTATTAAATTCGATTGATAAAAATAAAATGCCCTGCCATGCCGAGCTCTATGTGCGCCGACCATAACTATCACAGTTACTGAGAAACAGGCTTTTGAATATTTGTCACAACTTTTGGGTTGGCCTTACACCATATTCAAATACCTATAATGCAGTGTAGTGTGTAACTCCATTAACTAGTAACGGCCACTAATATTCAATTAATTGTAGAGATTTGGCAATATTATTTTTCTAAAAAACAGATAGACATTTTTATTTAATGTTAGTGCTCTCTTTTAAAGATATCTTAATAAAGAGATCTCTCGTGTACATGCATAAGTATTATTTCAAACTTCTAAAACATCCTATAAGTATGTTTTCAGCCTGTTGTATACCATTTCCACGTAAAGCACGTGAATCGTCAAAGTGAGAGTTAGATGAATGTATAATTATGCGATCTGGGTCACCGGCGGCCCTCATAAGGTCACCCGTCACTTCGCTGTCAACATGCGGGTCGGGGCGCGTGCACTTTTACGTATAGGTACTACTGGAAACATCAACTAATAGCTAGGTACCTTATATACAGAATGGCACATGTAATGAATGACATTTGATATAATTGTCACGACATACACGAACATTAGTACCTACTTTTAATAAAAAAATCTATATATTTTTTTCTTTTCTTTTTAGTTTATTAATTATTTAAACGGTCATTGAAGCTATGGAGGAAGGGGTCTCCTAATACAGACATTATTTGTTTAAAAGAAGGCTCCGATCAGAAAAAAATATTGATCTTGAAATAAACAATTTTGATATTTTTAACCGACTTCAAAAAAGGAGGAGGTTCTATGTTCGGCTGTATGTTTTTTTTTTTTTTATTATTTTTTTTTTTTATGTATGTTCACCGATTTCTCCGGCATTTATGAACCGATTTGAAAAATTCTTTTGCAGTTCGGTAGATCGTAGCTCCAAGTTGGTCCCATAAAAAAATAATTCCTAGAATCAACCCCTAAGGGGGTAATTATGGGGGGTGAAGGTCGTCTGAAAAAATTTTTTTTGTCCGATTGACTTGAATTTTAATATGTATATTTTGCATAACAAATAATGAAACTCATGTTTCAGGATTTTGGAAAAATCCCCCCCCAAAGGGGTAAAACGAAGTGTTGAAGTTTGTATGGAGAGTTACCGTTTATCTCTAACGTTTATGAACCAATTTTTATTTTTAAAGTGTTATTTGGTAGGTGACTAAGTCGTTTTGGTCCCGTAAAAAAATCATTTCGGAAATCCACCCCCAAAGGGGGAAACTAGGGGTAGAAGTACGGTAGAAAAATATATTTGTGTCCGATTGACTTGAAACTTAGTATGTATACTCCATATAATAAATTAAGAAACTTTTGTTTTGGAATCTTGGAAAAGTCACCCCCCAAAGGGGTCATTTGTGATAAAGTGATAAAGTTTGCATGGCGCCACTAAAAATCATGAAATAAAATTATTTTTATAAAAAAATAAAAAACCGACTTCAAAAAAACCTGGAGCACTAAAAAGCCTGAAATAATATTTCTATTACCACCACTGCCTACCCCTTCGGGAAAATCAGGCGTGATGATGTGTTATCAAGTATTTGGAGTCGGTGCCAATCTTGGTATGCCGAGTCTACCTACTATAAAAGTAAGAAGATCGATTGGCACCGACCCCAAATACTTGATAACACATCATCACGCCTGATTTTCCCGAAGGGGTAGGCAGTGGTGGTAATAGAAATATTATTTCAGGCTTTTTAGTGCTCCAGGTTTTTTTGAAGTCGGTTTTTATTTTTTTTAACTTAAAAACAGCACATTAAACTACACCTGCATACCGATTAATACAAGCCATATACGCCAGACCTAGTTGTTAAAAAGAGATGAATATACAATATAGCGTTATTAGCTACATAATCATTGGCGCGTGCAGCCGTGCAGCCGCGACGCTGGGTGATGCGTAACTAAGTGGATGTCAGGCAGTTACCTTGCATTCACGTTTCCAAAATAAGCCCGGAACTTTGTTTTAGGTTTAGTATTACGTACTATATATGAGATTTTTTAATGTAAATTGCTCGTATGATTTCGCCTTTTAGAATCTAAATACAAGCATATCTGCACTCTCATCGCATCATTCGTCTAATAAATGAATCTCAATGGAAGAATGGTCGCAAATGAATTTGTAATTACGCGATCCGGGTCAACTGCGGCCCTTGTAACTAAGGCCGCCCATGCTACGTGTTGCCACCACTTGCGTCTGTATGTGTGTTCTTTGTCTATGTGTTAGCAGAAAACTTGCTATGATGGTTTTAAAATTGAATAACATAATCAAAATTTATTTCTTTAAATTTCATTTAGTAAAATAAATCACACGAAATGGTCAAACTTTTATTCAAAAAATCCGACGGCTTCTACCTAAACAAGAATCAAGGAATACCTCCTTGATTATTAACCTACTCATTGATTGGTTAAATTACCCAATGGTGAAACAATTACCACCTGTTGTGTAAATTGCACGTAGGCCTTTTGCCCATAAAATACAATGAAACTGTGTAACAAGTAGACAAGTAGGTACCTAAATAAAATACCGAGCAAGTGGCGCAGGTTAAAGGTTAAAGTTAAAGGCGAACTTGGAGTTAAACTATGCCAATGGCTTACTATTAACTTGATATGGTTACCGATAAGTAGTTCAAAGTTCTAGATCGTGGCCATCGATATAAAGTATCATTGAACGCTAAATTAAACCTAATGCTAAGGATATATGACGAAACCAAACACTAGACACTCAGTGTATCTCAGTGTATCGGCACCGCCACTACAACGTAACAGGGTGTCGCGGGTGTACACACGTAGACACTCGATGTATACACTGAGTGTCTAAGTGTCTGGTGTCGTCGTGTGTCTTTAGCATTAGGTTATGAATGCATGGGTACATTGTGTTTAAATATGACAGCAATTATATTATGCACTGTGCATAATCATCGGTTAGGCTGTCCTAAAGAGCTAAATATAAATTAGGTAAGTATGATATGAGGAAAAATACTTTGCGTGCTAAAAATTGCTACTTTATTTAAATTATATTTTATGATTGAAATGGACGGTACACATCATTCGAGACTATAGTTTACGAAGTAGTTGCACGCTGTCTCTTGTGATATTTGCATATTTCTAGAGAAACATATCAATAGATGACGGCTAAGGAAAATAATCAATAAACAGAAGCGGGAAGTAAAATGGCGATAAAAGATACAATTTTGTTGTTATTAATGGAATTCACGCTTGCGGCCGTGAATTCCGAATTGGCATTCGGTGAGGAAGATTACTTTATAACTTATAAATGCTTTGCTTTATACCAGCCAATATAGGAAATATCCATTTCGTTTGCTAATTGGACGAATTCTCTAGCTATAGTTGTCTAAATAACTTTTATTTTGTGAATTAATTAATTGTCTGACGTCAATTAGAGTTTTAACCATTTCCTGCGCGCGGAGACTAATCATTAATCTAATGTTCAACATAATTACTTATGTTATAAATAGATGGATCAGAAAGTTACCTAGTAGAAAAATCTTTGAGAAGAAAAGAAATAGTACCTACGTTCATAAAAATAATTAATATTTATATGCAAGTAATTTAAATGTATAATGAGAAATAATCGTGAACACTTAATTAAGAGGAAAACTTGCTTGCAGTCCAATATAACGTATTACCTATCTATAAATTTATAATTTTAACATGCATTCATAAATTGATTTTGATTCTTGAAAATGGTAATAACTTTGACTGTATTTCGGCATTAGTCATAATCAAGAAGGCTGCAGGTAACCATGGACCTGAACATTTTTTACTCCGTCAGGTAATCCAATAAAACGAGCAGTTTATTATTGTTTTGTATATTGTTGTTGAACATGCAAAATGAAAAAGCAAAACCAATTTTAACAGGATTTTATTTAATTGATATAGGTACTTAATACGTAAATCATATTATGGATATGGCTATTTGGGATTGAACTGCAAAATAAAATGTATTTATGAGTGGACGGAGTATAAAGAACAACTAACGCAATTTTTTTTCTTGCCGTTATTTTTCTATTTATTTATTACGTACCTTAGGTAGTATACTAGTCTTTAATTTATTTACTTTCATTGCAATGTATCTTGTTTGTTGCAGGAGTCTTGCCAGACAGAACTAATAGAGTAGAAGATATTTACTTAAGATTTTATAATGGGTAAGTGATATTTTTATAATGAGTTTATGACTTTATTGACATATAACACTGATCTGCAAAAAAATAATCTCTTTGTTTTTATGCATGATAACATTATATTTGTTGCTCTAAAGTCGGAATTTAACATGGAAATAAATACAGCACGTATAGATTTTAAATATAATTTTCACTAAATAAAGAATGAATAAATAAAGAATGTTATTATTAGAGTAACAACAATTAAAATAAAGTTATAAAGTACTACCGTTTAAGTTTTACAGTAAAAAAATCATTTTTTACAGTTACAATTGCAATATATCCTGGTGAAACCTTTCAAACTTTGTCCAAAACTTACCAAAATATTTTAAATAAAACGTAAACAATCAAATGAGAAGTTTTGAACTAACTGCTGTAAAGCCACAGCGAAAACTGCGCAAGCGCATTAATATGTACTACCATGAAAATCACTTGCGACTACTTCCTTTTTAGGGTTCCGTACCCAAAGGGTGCCAACGGGACCCTATTACTAAGCCTACGCTGTCCGTCTGTCTGTCTGTCTGTCTGTCCGTCTGTCTATCGGCGGGCTGTATCTCACGAATCGTAATAGCTAGAGACTTGAAATTTTCACAGAATGTGTATTTCTGTTGCCGCTACAACAACAAATACTTACAAAAAATAAAAAAAATAAAAAATAAAGCGGGACCCCATACAATAAACTCGATGTTTTCGACGTTTTTATTTATAACTCATAAATTTAACTATATATAAAAGGAAAACTAATATTTTAACCATTATTGATCATTATAATAGCTTTTACATAAATTGTTGAAAAAAAAATTGTAAAACTATTTTTTTTTACCAATAAATTAACTTTTAAGCGACAGTAGCGCCATCTAGCCGCATATGTGTAAACTGATTTGTGCAATGTGTTAAGGTCCTCAAATTAAATAAGGTAAAAGTTTCAAATGTATTCGGAGAGTATAGCTAGATGGCGTAGTAGTACAATAATTTTTTCCCAGAATGAATATCAAATACTAAAAGTTAAATAAAATTTATACGGTGTTTGGTACGGAACCCTCTATGTGCGAGTCCGACACGCACTTAGCCGGGTTTTTTCTCTTACTACTCGCTAAAACTCATTTTGTATTTATAATGTTTACGAAAAAAACTAAAAAAATGCATATCACAGAATCTAGATGTGATAGAAAAATAATAGTACCGGGAATCGATTCAGCGCATTAAAATCTTCATAAAATTATGCTAATTTTTTTGAAGGAGGTTTTCGTTGCCGACCAGTGTAATCAATATCGTATTTACCGTATATGTATGTCCCCTAAAATTTTGAATATTTAAAATTTTACTTAATCCTGTGGCTTTTTCTACTACTGCTAGCAACTTATAGGTATGAAGCTAGGTATTTAATTTTGTACGTAGGTAATGGAGTAGGGCTTACCACAGGGCAAAGTAACTTTTGTAATCTCTCAAAATCATCTCATTCCACTAACAGGAATTAATATTGCAACTTGTAAGTTGCTATTTGCAAGATACGGATCGAGGTTCAATAACTCTTTTACTTTTAAATAGTCCAATGTAAAATATAGAGTAAAGATATACCTACAAATTACTAAATGGAAATTGAAAATCCATACTCAATCAGTACGAAAAACTGGAAAATGAAATGGAAAAGTTATTGGAATCTCACCGCATTGGCAGTTATCACGCGAGTCGAACTCACCGCAGATATTTCCATTAGAAAGAAACTCATTACATTACCTACCGACATACATACTGTATTGGACAGACTAGTCGAATAGACTTTTCAATTTGTAGTTCTTTGCCAAAGAAATTTCAATAAAATGTACGTTTTCAACTAAAAGAACTCTGACATATTTGTATCTCCTTTCTTCAACTTCTTATCGTATGGTTAGTAGCCAACCTGGCGTCAGAATGGTTCAAGCCAGCTGAAAGGCCTCTGACAAAGGCTTAACGACTGGTGATTAAATGACAACAACCGGGCCAACTTCTTACGTGCTTCTTCAAAGCACGAAGACACTCAGTTCAAATGCCACTAAATGGTCACCCATCTCTGACTGTCCTTGCCAAGTGATGCTTAACCTCCGATCGCTTATTGAGTGATTGCGGCTAGCTATGAGTGCCTAGCAAACAAAAATTAAACAATAACTCTAAAATTGGCAAAATACAGACTTGGAAGTTTTTTTATCATAAAAACGAAAACACTACAAAGCTACTGACAAGTGACGTCATCGCCATAATTCAGTTCAAGTGCATCAGAGAAAGAGCGCGACCCCACTTTTCGCATTTCAAAATATTAGATATTGCCCTGTATGGGGATACAGGGCAATATCCACCACGCACCACACCACACCTCGCATTGAGAAGAGGCTCGTGGCAAGGAGTGCGACATAAAAAGGGCTCTTTTTGTATCCAGGAACACACTCGAGGACTACGTGGACATGCCCCTCAACCAGGCGACACGGCTGTTCGATGTCAAAGGGTTCGACAAGAACAACCCCACAGTACTGTACGCACACGGCTTCATCGAGTTGGCACAGCAGGAAAGCATACAGGTATTGCGGAGATAGAGATAAACGGACCCAAACCAGTAGCCCGATTCACGTAACCAAAACCGTAACGATGTCTCAGCGATATAGTCGCTGATAGCCTTTTTGTATTACGAAAAGGCTATCAACGACTATATCGCTGAGACGTCGTTACGGTTTTGGTTACGTGGATCGGGCCAGTGCCCAAACTAGAGAACACTAAGGCGATTCATCCACGATGGTACCTACTCAAAAGAAACGGAACTGCCCCTCTAGATAAGTGGCTGACGTCTACAAGCGTTTCTTCAAATCGCTACGCTTCATGTATGGAAATGACATAAGTCACGTGATCTACATAGCTACTTGTAATGTCATATCCATACATTGTGAAGTCTATTATATTCTATTCGATTAGCGTTCATGCCACTTGTCTAGGGGGGCTGGTTAGTAATTACGATTACTAACTAATTAGTCGGTAATGCTAGTCGCGCGTGGTGAGTCCACGGCGCTACAAAAGGCGGCAAAAGGAACGCAAGCGGTTAGTAGCTCCTCAAGCTCCATACAAGAAAAACAAAACACAATCACTCAAGTACGCGGTGCAGAGAAGTTTCTCGAAACCAGTAGCGCGACCAGCATGTCCAGTCACGTGCTACTAATTGCTAACGAGTTCCTTTCGAGTAGCGTCGTGTATAAGCCGCCATAGATATATTAGTACATTCTAGCGACTTATTAGTAATTCAAGTTAGTAACCAGATTATTTTCAGTAGCGCCGCCGCGGCAAACGGCCTTATTGTATCAATCTGTCTTAAAATTCAAAATTGTTTATTACCGGTTTTAATACGACTGTATTACATTCAACATTTATTTATCAATTTATTTGTTGTATGCTACCTTCGTTACACCCACATACAGAAGGTGCTATAGCGGTCAGCTGCAACTATTTCTATTATAATTATAATCTGTGTTGCCGTATATTTCTGTAGAAGTAAGCAATAATGGCCAAATAAGGAAATTTTTAAATGTTTCCTTAAACTCGGCTGTGTCGTTTTTGCTTGTAGTAAAACCAATAGGTAAAACCATGGTAAAACAAACGAAAATACTACACTTATTATAAACGACAACTAAAAAATATCCATCCAATATTAAATTGAATCATCATTATTATAATTAAGACCTACTTAGACTTTACTTTGTCTTAAAAAAAGAACACTGATTTTAAAAATAATTAATTCTTATTTTTAGTTTAGCAATTGGTGTCTGGTCTATTTTTCCATAATTTATGGCCAGTATCCGATTTATTTAAAGGAGTTTCTTCTTTTGAAACTATGAACTTTTTGTGTTGGTAAAAAATATTAATTTTGTATTTCTTATCGTTTTCAGGTCGTGGTGAACGCTTATCTGGAATCAAGGCCCGGCACAAACGTTATTTTATTGGATTGGTCAAATATGGCTCACGGGTCTTATTTAGTGAATGCTGCTAGAAATACCAAAAAGGTAAATATTTGAACTAATAAAATTACTTTCTACTTATTGAATCCAACAATTCAAAAAAATCAATTAAACAAAGTGGTAGAGCCAAGCTGTAGCCAATTGACTGCAGCTCATAAACGGGCTGGCTCGACCGGGCTAGTACCACCCTCTCACAGATGATCGGCGTAAAGCAGCTATTACAGCTGCGTTTCGTACAATGAGTGAGAGAGCCGTACCCACCCCCCTCCCCCTCCCTCCATCCCACTCCCCTTCAGGTCGGCAATGTGCGAGCAATGCCTTTGGTATTGTAAGCATCTATAGGCTACGGTAACTGCTTAACATCAGGCGGGCCGTACGCTTTTTTGCCACCGCAGTCCTATAAAAATAAAACAATTCCGAATTTAAAATTTCCAGGTAGGGACAGCGGTCGCCGAAGAATTGAATAAACTGCTGGAGTCAGGCCTACCTCTGGACAAGGTTCACGTGATTGGTCACTCCCTGGGCAGCCACGTCGCTGGCTACACCGCGAGGGAACTGAAGAATAAATACAACAAGACCGTTAAAAGGTAACTGACCTCATTCTTTACAATCTGTACCAATCGTCTAGTTTTGATTTACAATAATAATAAAGATTACGTTACAAATGTAGAAAATGACTTTGGTTGGCAATCGCTAACCGATTTTCTGTAGCGGTTTCTTGGTAGTAGAATAACCGTAATTGGACCGATGCTTGCTTGCTATTCGTTAGGTCAATAGGGCATGCCAATAAGGGAAACCGGAGCCCATACCTCAATCAAGGTGCCCTTGAGCTAGTTACAACCCCCATTCATAAGTATTAATTCATAATATTGTACCTCATTGTGTCGAAATAAAGTATTTGCTGGAATGGTGAATAAAGGCAACGAAATACACTTACCCTCCAAACCAGTTTTATCAATTGATCCCAAACCGAAATTAATTCGGTTACCAGGGGCCCTACCACCACCTTTTATAGCAGTATTATTTTAACCTGACAGCGACTTTTTGTAATGTCATGACCCCTATTGTCATGACAATAAGGGACGTCAAATTACAAAAACTAGCTGTAAGGTTAGAATAATACTGCTTTAAGAGGTGGTGTTATAGGTGCAGGTAGTCTGAGATGACAGTTTCATACCAAACCTGTTATTTGAAGTAGGTAGGTAATATTAATGTAGAAGGTCGGCTAAAACGAGTGTTGGCGTAGCTCTATCAGTCATGCATTCCATTTTTAAGTATACCTACATGGTTCTTTTAGGTATAATAACATCCATGTAGTCCCTTGGGGAAATGTTAACGGGTTCTTACTTTGCTTCGAGCACTGCCCCTTACACACCATCCCTAGTCGTTTGACGCGCGGTGCTCGTACTAAGGCCTGTAGACATAGCCCGCTGTGACGTCATTTGCGCGATAATATGTGACAGTTAGACGCGATAAAGCGCTTGTCTTCGGGTTCATGCTAAGCCAACAAATCATATGTTCTGTTCTTTCGTGATTTGGAAACTGATTAACTACGGAAATATGTCAAAATTCTAAATTCGAAGCCCGAACGAAATGGATTATTCTTTCGTACGGGGTTCGTAACGGCCCTTAGCTGCCAGTGTGTAGAGACTGATTATTAATATAGTCCTACCAACATTTCAGAGTAACGGCACTAGATCCTGCTTTTCCAGCGTTCTACCCGGACGGCGTGGTGATGGAACACATCAACGCGAAGGACGCGGCGTTCGTAGACGTGATTCACACGGACGCGGGCGGGTACGGGGCGCCCGTCCGGACGGGCACCGCGGACTTCTGGCCCAACGGGGGCAAGAGCGTCCAGCCCGGGTGCCCGCGGTTCGCGCCAGTACCGCTGTCGGATGATAGTGAGTACTTCTATTAAGGCTCGGTGTAAACCGGCCACCGGTGGCCAGCGACAAGCAGTTCACACGCTTTTTCATGCATTTTGTAGAAACTCGCCGCACACGTGTGGCCGGCCGGTGGCGGCCACTTACTAAGCAGTGGCAGCGACTGTGAACTGCTTGTCGCTGGCCACCGGTGCCTGTGGTCGGTGACCCGTTTGCTACAGTTCAGGGTAGCTATTCTGTAACGACTAACTCATAGCTCAAGCGTGAATTTTCTAGTGAAATGTCAAATTTATCATTTCAACAGGATAATTACTTACAGGGTGTCATGTCGTAGATATAAGGCTTCTCATATAAGATCGGTAGAGTATATTTTATAGCTGTTTCCTACAATGAGTGAGAGAGCCGGAAGACAAATCCCCTCCTTTCCCTTCCCTTTGTCTCAGTCAGAGTTGGGCAAAATTTAATTGCAATTAATTAATTACAAATTGCATGTGGTGTCACAATTAACAATTAATTTTGATATGTTTGTCAATCGAAAAAATCACAATTAATTGTTAATTATGACATCACCTGCAATATGCAATTAATTAATCGCAATTAAATTTTGCCCAACTCTGGACTCTCACTCCCCTTTAGTTCGGAAACGTGCGAGCGATGCCTTTGTTACTGCAAGTATCTATAGGCTATAGTAATACTTGACGAGCCGTACTCTTGTGTGCCACCTTTATTGTATAAAAAAGAGGGGAAAGCGACCATCGCTGTCGTCTCCATTTAAAAACGTCCTCTGGATCTTTCTTCATCCGCATTGTGTGAGTGTGTCTTTATGTGTAGAGATACTTTGTGTTCTATTTTCACTAGGGATGCCACTATAAGTTCTAAATCTCTGTTCGTCGAGAATCATTTACAAAATGTTATGGTTGTTAGATGATAAACGTGCTGTAATCACCGACAAAATCGCTCAAAAGCGGTTAGCGTGACTACATGCCATTATCTCTACAAATGACACTGAATATTGTTCAGAACGCGTGATTGCATGTAACCATAAAACATTATCTTACCATCGTATTTAGTGTCACGCTGCATACATCTAACGAGCACATCACTGTGTAAACCGCTAGTGTCGGATCAGATCTCGCTCTCTCCTACCACTTACCAATGAGCGAAAATGAGATGCATATAACAATGGAAGATCATCTGATGCTGGGTGGGTTTATTTGCATGTATTGTCAACCCTAGATAGGGAAGGGGTACTCAAATACTATCTTGCTGGGTTCAATCAGTAGTAGATTAAACTTTTGCCCAAACTAACACGAATGAACGATCAACCGATTTGAACGCGCTAATGTCAGCCTACAATGCTATTAATGGTTTGCTTGCATCATTTTGATTGATGGTCTTGTACTTTACAGCGTTACATACTTACACCGCCTGATGAAACAAACTATATTGGAAGACCAGTTGGCGCAGTGGTTTGATCGTAGGCCGCTCTGCTCACTGCATCGGATGCGTTACGGGTTGGATTCCCGCCGGAGGCAAATTTAGGAAAGGGCCATTTTGTAACTTGGCCTTGTCTGGGTGTCGCCCCTATTCCATTCATTGATAGACATAGTAAAAGCGTTGCTTAGTTTTTAACCGACTTCAAAAAAGGAGGTGGTGCTATGTTCGGCTGTATGTATCTTCACCGATTTTGGACCATACAGTTGATACTAATCCACCAAGACAATTAGGAACTCGGATGGAATGCAGCTTCCCCGCCCGCATACCGCCCGCATACCCGCCACCGCCTGCGGCTTCCCGCCCGCCACACCTCCCGCACACCGCCACCGCCTTTTTGTGCGGGTGTCGTCACATTTGACAGGTTCCTAGTTGGTTTGGTAGAGTAGTATATTAGGTTGTTACTGTTACTAGTTGGTTAGGTGTGGCGCTATTTATTTATTTGTATTGTTTTAGATTTATGTAGTCACTGGAGATCGTGGCGGTTCTACGCGGAGTCCGTGCGGAACCCAGAGGGATTCCCGGCGTCGCCCGCGGAATCCTACCACAAATTTAGAGACAACCCTAATCCTGAGGAGGGGATGGTGTACATGGGCCTGAAATGTGATACTAAGTAAGTACCTATCTTATTACATACGACATCACGACTATATACATATAAATTACAAGGAAAATTTGAGTACACACGCGTTTAAAACAAGTTTAAGTATTACTTCTCCACCAAACTATCTAGGCGCCTGTCAAATGTGTCGTCACAAAAAGGTGGTGGCGGTGTGCGGGAGGTGTCAGGCGGGAAGCCGCACGCGGTGGCGGGTGTGCGGGCGGGGAAGCCGCATCTGAGCGCCTAGTTGGCTTGGTGTATTAGTATGTAATAACACCGTTCGTACTGAAATGTATTGTAAGCTATACAATACAAGGTATTGTAAATGTGCCCGGTGCAGTGGCAATAGGCTCGCCCTATATTAATTTGCGGATATTACATCGGGACCAAAGCAACTGTAGTGCTCCCCTGCCTGCCCTTCGTGGAATACAGGCGTGTTATTGTAACTCTACGTGATATTAATTCACATTTGAGGACCCCGCTCGGCCTACTGCATCGGGTGGTTGCGGGTTCGATTCCCACGGAAGACAAATTTGCCCTGGTCTGGGTATCATTGGCCCGCAGTCCATTGTACGCATAGTACAACCGTTGCTTAGTTTGAGACCATCAGTTGGTGTTATTAAATTATTATATTTTTATCATTCCAGTGCCGAAGGATCTTTCTATTTAACAACAAATGCACAACCACCATTCGGAAAAGGCATGGACGGAATATATCCGAAAAGAAAAAAAAACAAGAACAATAAAACGTAAAACTCTATCAAAAACATTTGCGGTTAGAAATGTAAAGTTCCAGTTATGATAAGTTGGCACATCACATCTTACCTTACTTTATTTAATATTTATTAATCTGAGTGGTTGGTGAATGAATCCGAAATGAATCCGTGGAAGTTGCAGCTCATATATGGGCTGGCTTGACCAGAGTAGTGCCTCAAAATATCCGTGTAAGATAGCTATTACAGCTGTTTCATACGACGATTGAGAGAGCTGCAAGTCCAAACCCCCCCGTCCCCTTCCCCTATCCCACTCCCCTTGAAATCGCAACGTGCGAGCGATGCCTTTTGGTATCTGCTTAACAGATTCTTAGAACACTATGAATATCCAGTTAATATAGCTTTTGACAGCTTCATCTGTACATCGATGGGTACAACGAAATGATAACTTATTAGATAGGTATACGTTACTGACCTAATCCTGACTTAATCAGAATGTATTAGAAAATAAAACTTACCTTACTTCATAGATACAATCCATTTATGTATAGACAGACCTATATTCCAGTAGGTTGAAATAATAAATAGAAGAGAAAAAATCCTTCTAAAATGAGAATGAATATGACTAGGGAACTTAACATGTGAATTGGCGCATTGTAGTTAAATATGTGATGATATAATAGCAGTATAATAAAATTATTACCTATATTATAAAGATATGAACGTAAGTTTGGTCACTGACATAGTATGTGAATTAGTAGGCTGAAGTGGCATAGCGCGAAGAACTCTTGGCCGATGGGGCAGATATGTTCTCGACCATGTACCAGAAGACGCAGCGTGGGTAGCCCCCAAGGTGGACCGACGACCTAGTGAAGTTCGCGGGAAAACGCTGGATGCAAGTGGCACAGGACCGGTCGTTGTGGAAAACCTTGGGTGAGGTCTATGTCCGACAGTGGACGTCTTTTGTATGTCGCGAGTACACAGAATTGTTGAATACTGTGCCGGTGGTCTGTAACCTGTAAGTAGGTATTGAATTGCATTGTAAATCAGTCTTCAACGCGCCCGCATGCTCGCACGTGTCATTGCTGTGCCTGCAAGATATTGTGAATAGTATAGCGAGAAACTCATGACAGAACTACCTGGGGGCTTACCACAAGCTCTTATTGCGATTCAATTATAGGAACGTTTTAACGACGTTTTAATGACGTTTCTTATTGTCATGACAATAAGGTACGTCATTGCACAAAAAGTCGCTGAAACGTTAATACGTTCCTATAATTGAATCGCAATAAGAGCTTGTGGTAAGCCCCCTGTTCAACAAGCTACATCCTACAACTATAAATATTTAGGTAGTAGTCATAGGTATGTACTACATAGTACTATTTATTAGTGTTCACACAGTACTTAAGGGAGCAAACGTAGTTTTATTGAATTGCACGACACTCAAAATGTACATTTTGTTGATCATGTTACGTACTTATGTTATTTATTAAAAAATATAAAGTAATCCATGTTTTTTTTTACCTGCCTGGAAATTTGACCTTTGCTGGTTCCTAGTAACCTAGTATCGTACCTTAGGTACTTTGGGTAGGTATACTATCGTATGCAGTATGCAAAAATCAATAAGTACAATACCTATTTTCATCATATTTAACGATGAATATAAGGACAGGGGATCATTCAATAATGTTTTATATTATAGACGTGCGCGCGCGTGCAGCCGTGCAGCCGTGCAGCCGTGACGCTGGGTGGCGCATGACTGAGTGGATGTCGGGTAGTTACCTCGCATTCGTGTTGCCAAAATAAGCGCGGTAAGCCGCATGTTTGGGATCATTCGCTCGTATGAAATAAAAAACTATGATATAAATATAACAAATTTACAAATTAATAGTATAACTTAGCATCTAAATGCATTGTCCCTTATATTTTTTCCGTAGTAGTACTCGTAAACATCGTAGTAGAAGTATTGTCCGCTAAAGCTGCCATAAGTTTCGCATACAGGTCCCGCGAAAATAAATAGAAACCGAAAGCTAATGATCCCATAAATAAAAATCTGAAAAAATAATATACAAAATTACATTTATTCAATTACTGCTTTATAGTGATTAGCGGGGTCCAGATGTATTGCATGCCGCGCGAAGCAGCTTTGCCTCGTTTGACAGTTCGCGCTGAAGCCAAATGCTCGCCCTGCCTCACCCGAGCTCATTTGCCTCGCCTAGTTTGGTCTAGTCATGAGACAGAACGATAATGACTGATTGCTCGGTTCGTTCTCTGTCTAGAGTGTAGGTTGGCTCGCCCTTAAGCGCGTACATGCCGCGCGTGGAAGCAAGTATTTTTTTATTTTAATTATATAAAAATAATTATTTATTTATTATTTAAAAATAATAAAATAAATAATTAAGACAAATCTACATCTAATACAAAAAATGTTACCTTCACCGAAGTTCAACCTTATTGGACTAATTACTGGTTTATAGGTAAGTATAACGTCTACATAAAATATCAAAATAATTGTTAAAATACACGTTACATAATCAAGAAACAAAGAAAGCAAATACAAGCTACTGCTTTTTAACTTCTATCGCAAAAAGGGGCGTTATAAGTTTCACCCTGTTTCTATCCATCTGTGATAGCTAAACTTTTGAATAGATGGACCGATTTTAATACGATTTTTGATAGCAAAACACAAATACAAACATACATAGAGTGCTAAAACATAACCTTTTCTTTTCCCTTTTCCGTAGTCAGGTAAAAAGCAGTAACCTTCAAAACTAAATCATATCTACCGTGAAAATGCGTCATTCTACGTATTCTATGAACCCTTCATCGACGGTCGTGCTACCTTCAAAGAAGGCTGTAGCTAAAGCCTGAAGGGAATTATTCTGGTTTGGCACAGCTTCCGACACGTATACTTCACGTAAGAACTTAGCTGTCCAAAATGCTGTAAACGCAAACGCGCCAAGCAGAAGAATGCTGTAAAATCAAAATACATCACTAACTAATGCTAAGACAATACTTAAGACTTACCGCCTACTATAGAGACTTTTTTCAGTTTACAATGGGCTTAAAAAGCGTATCTAGGAAATTTAAGGGCATTATTTTTTTCTTTTTTTTTTGGGTACCTATGTGGCTAGGGTAATGCTATGAAGGAATTAAACTAGAGTGAGTAGAAAAACTCCTAATACTTTCCAAAGGTCTAATAGTCGCTATTCCGGCATGCTGGATTTCAAGTCATAAATTATTTTATTTGGTTATTTTATTTTATGTCAAGAAGGTGCTGGGACCATTATTGCCCGAAGACCATTGGTGAAATGTTGGTGTGCATCCATAGATTTATGACACTTTCAAGCGCGAGCGCTCTCGCGGTGGCCAATCTTTAATCTAAGTGTACACATTGCAATAGTCTACAGTGTGTGTCTAGTAATGTGTGACATTACAGTGCAATAGTCTACTCACTTCGTCAGGATAAAAACTAAACTCAAAATTGTGCTATCTAAGCTTACACTAATGAACTAGATACTCTAAAGATAATAGATGCAAAATTGTTGATTCTGTACCATCACCAAACAGACTAGTTACGTTATCATAATTTCTAAAACTACTTACGCCCCGGCTGCCATTATCCAATTCACTTGCAGTTTTAAACTACTTCTCTTTCCAATTGCACCAACGACACTGGTGCTGTCTACGACTCATTGAGGACTAAAATATAATTCTCTCGCACCAATAATAATAAACATGTATTGTCTCTTTATTTGAACCATTACGTAAGCAGGTGATCGTTCGGTGAATTGTTTATTACACGACTGCCCAAAAAAAAGAGTGTATATGTGTTTAGGGTTCATGTATGTATGTATGTTTGTATGTGAGATTCTTTATTCCACCATAACTTATAAATGCCTGAACGGATTTCGATGTATGGGGTATCGTTAGAATCCTTACATCATTCCGGGTAACACTGGGTATATTATTTTTGAAAAAAATCAATATGGCGGCATTATGGCTCAACTTTAATATGTGAAAAAAATTTTTTTTTCTTCCATTATTACAATATGGGTATCAAATTGAAGGCCTTGATGAGCACAGTCCAAAACTGTAGAATTTATAGGCATAATTTAACATAGGTAGGGTGTACATGCAAAACAAATATATCATTTTTGGCTGCTGTCACTAAAATGCATAAAATAAAAATAAATAATTTAAATAATTAAAAACACGACTGCCCTGCCAAAAAACGAACTAAAAAGTATAAAACAAGTGCAGTGTCATTGCAGTCGGGGGCCCTCTTAGATTAAATATGTTCCACAGAACGTTCCCCCGACTGCAATGACACTGCACTTGTTTTATACTTTTTAGTTCGTTTTTTGGCAGGGCAGTCGTGTTTTTAATTCTTTAAATTATTTTTTATAATATAGGTCTACGTTTCAATGCAGGTAAGTCATCAACCATGGGACAAAGGTCAGATTCACAAAACAGGGTTCAATGTTTTAGAGTTTCATAGGAGCCTAATAATGTTCTCCAAATCATACAATCCATGTTTACTATATGTTTATTTAATAGTTCAGAATAAATAGTAAGTCAAATAGATGCATTAATAGTTGTTACATAAAATTGCAAAACATGATTTCATAAACTTAATCATTCTTGTTTAATGTCATCCAATCACTTTTCCGGACATCAATTTCAGAAGCCTGTCTTCTCCTAGAATTAGAAATAAAAGTATTAGACCGATCTCGGAGGCTACGTTAGGCTTGATATTGTATTGAACTGATTTCAACCCATTCCTTCCACTCGACACCACCAAAACGACACCACCGGTGGTGACGTATGGAATCTCTAGTCTATACGACACCACCGACTATTAGTGAGGTTACCTACATACAAAGTTGTTGATATGAAAACTCCAATTAAGTTCAAGCAGTTTCATTAATGAGGTATGTCATTTGATAAAGTTTATATTTATCTGTTAGTTTAGTTAGTTTAGTTTATATTTATTTCATAAACTCTGTTTTATTAATTATCGTTTAACTATAGATAACTTGAAATAATAACTTTGGGGTCGGATCAATGTATGTGATGTTGTCTGATATTTATTTATTTATTTTAATGAACAGGGAGCTGTTTGTCAAAAACACGCGTTTCTGGACATCACTAGGGTGGTGTCGTATGGACTAGAGATTCCAAACGACACCACCGATGGTGTCGTTTTGGTGGTGTCGAGTGGAAGGAACGTTTCAACCTAGGCCGGTCAAATTGGCGACTGGAACGTCATTGTTCTGGCAATCCAACTCCAGTAGGAATCTTCCACCCAGGAATAAGCCGATCATCAGAGCACTTGATATGAGCAGCCTGTGGAAGGAAGTCAACGGTAAAACATTGTATGTGACGACGATAAGAAACTATATAAGAGGTGGTAGAACCGAACTGGAGCCAATTGACTGCAGCTCATATACGGGCTGGCTCATTCGGCTGGTACCCCGCTTTCACAGAATATCGGCATAAAGTGGCATTTTAGCTGATGTTTCTTGCGATGAGTGAGGGAGCCGGAAGCCCAATCCCCCTCTCCCTTCTCCTCCCTCTGTCTCCCTCACTTTGTCGCCCTCCTTTCAGGTCGTCAACATGTGAGTGATGGCTGTGGTTTGCCTTGTTTGGTATGCCGCCTTAGTTTAAAAAATTGAAATGCGTGCGAAGTTCCCACTGCAGTTGACCTGTGTGTGCCGATCCCTTTAAGGAATACAGGCGCGATGGTAGAATCATAAATTTAAAAAAAATTATAGGTGATACAATGCATTAGAAAAATAATCATTGGCGGCGTCTTCATCAGGCGCATGCCTCACCCGAGCACTCAGATTTGACGTTGAAACGTATAGACACATTGTCATAATATGAGTGCTCGGGTGAGGCATACGCGGCATATGGACACATCTATTATTGGAATCACTCAAAAAGTCATGGCTCATGGTTCTTTTTTCTTTTTTTTTGCCTTCTACGACAGCTAGGATTTCCCATTCACGGGCAAAGTACTCCCTTATAAAGTACTAGCTTTTGCCCGCGACTTCGTCCGCGCAGGATATAAATTTAAAAAAATCCGTTTCCGTTTGCTGGAACCCAAATCCCGGATCCCGTATCTCATATCCCTAATTCTGTATCCCATATCTCTAATTCTGTATCCCATATCCCGTATCCGTATCCGTATCCGTATCCGTATCCGTATCCGTATCCGTATCCGTATCCGTATCCGTATCCGTATCCGTATCCGTATCCGTATCCGTATCCGTATCCGTATCCGTATCCGTATCCGTATCCGTATCCGTATCCGTATCCGTATCCGTATCCGTATCCGTATCCGTATACGTAACCGTATCCGTATCCGTATCCGTATCCGTATCCGTATCCGTATCCGTATCCGTATCCGTATCCGTATCCGTATCCGTATCCGTATCCGTATCCGTATCCGTATCCGTATCCGTATCCGTATCCGTATCCGTATCCGTATCCGTATCCGTATCCGTATCCGTATCCGTATCCGTATCCGTATTCGTATCCGTATCCGTATCCGTATCCCATATCACGCATCCCACATCCCGTATCCCGTATCCCGTATCCCGTATTCCGCATCCCGTATCCCGTATCCCGTATCCCGTATTCCGTATTCCGTATTCCGTATCCTGTATCCCGTATCCCGTATCCCGTATCCGTATCCGTATCCCATATCACGCATCCCACATCCCGTATCCCGTATCCCGTATCTCGTATCCCGTATCCCGTATCCCGTATCCCGTATCCCATATCGCGTATCCCTTATCCCATACCCCGTATTATTTTCAAAAACGCTATTAATTTTGTTTTTTTAAAAGACACCTTATCACCAATTTTCATAATTCTAACTACAAAAACGACGAACTTCCATACAAACTTTCATCCCCTATTTAACCCCCTTAGGGGATGTATTTTCAAAAACCCTGAAATTTATAGTGTTTATCTTTTAAAAGTTACCTAATCACGCATCCCACATCCCGTATCCCGTATCCCGTATCCCGTATCCCGTATCCCGTATCCCGTATCCCGTATCCCGTATCCCGTATCCCGTATCCCGTATCCCGTATCCCGTATCCCGCATCCAACATCCCGTATCCCGTATCCCGTATCCCGTATCCCGTATCCCGTATCCCGTATCCCGTATCACGTATCCCAGATCCCAAATCCCGTATCCCTTATCCCATACCCCGTATTATTTTCAAAAACGCTATTATTTTTTTTTTTTTTAAAAGACACCTAATCACCAATTTTCATAATTCTAACTACATAAATGACGAACTTCCATACAAACTTTCATCCCCTATTTAACCCCCTTAGGGGATGTATTTTCAAAAACCCTGAAATTAATATTGTTTATCTTTTAAAAGTCACCTAATCACCAAATTTAATAATTCCAACTTCAAAAAAATAACGAACTTCCATACAAACTTTCACCCCCTATTTTAACCCCTTAGGGTTTAAATTTTCAAAAAAGCTGAAACTATTATTTTTAATACGTAAAAAGAAACTTAAACACAAATTTTCATTATGCTAACCTCAGAAATGACTAACTTTCATACAAACTTTCGTCCCCTATTTTACCCCCTTAGGGGTTGAATTTTCAAAAACGCAGCAATTCAAGTTTTTTATTTTTAAAAAGGAACCTAAATACCAATTTTCATAATTCTATCTTCAAAAATGACGAACATCTATACAAACTTCCCATCTAACTTTCATCCCCTATTTTACCACCTTAGGGGTTGAATATTCAAAAACGCCGAAAACCATATTTTTTATTTTTAAAAAGACACCTAACACAAATTTTCATAATTCTAACTTTAAAACTGACGAACTTGCATACAAACTTTCATCCCCTATTTAACCCCCTTAGGGGTTGAATTTTCCAAAATCGCTTCTTATTGCTTGCCTACGTCACACAATATATCTACTATCCAAATTTCATGTCTCTAACTTCAGTAGATTCGGCTCGGCGTTGATGAGTCAGTCAGTCAGTCAGTCAGTCAGTCAGTCAGTCAGCATTTCCCTCTTTATATATTAGTATAAATATAGATTAGTATAGATATAGATTATAAAAATAAAATATATTTTACAAACTTACAATCCAGGTACCACCATTTTCTTTACTTTTACGATTTTTATTTGCTTATATTTTCGGGTTGATGCTACAAGGCTGGTAACACTTCACCTTACTATCTGTCCACCGAAACCAAACAATTTAATAAAATGCACTGTTTCCATTAAAATAATAAACTGTTTACTGTTTATTTTCCCCATCCTACCTCAGGCATTCCATGATTGCTTTTGTTGAAAGTTCCGGTAGAACATTGTCGGCTTCTTTGCGGCTGGTGCGTGAACTGGAGATCGCAGAACTTGATATTATCCACCGGCAATTAGCCATGTTCACATGCCGCGCGAGGCAGCTTTGCCTCGCTTAGTTTGACATGGCGCGCCCGAGCCAAATGCTTACCCTGCCTCACCCGAGCATTGTCATTTGCTTCGCCTAGTTTGGCCTAGTCATGAGGCAGAACGATAATGTAACTATGTAACTGATTACTTAGACTTCTCTGTCTAGAGTGTAGGTTGGCCTCGCCCTTTGGCTCACCTGAGCATGTGCGTTCAGAGATGTGCGCGCAGCCTCGCGTGGCATGCGCCTGATATAGACGCAGCTAATGGTACAGTCGACTGCATATCCCAGGGAACGTATCCAGCATAAGCTGAGAACTCTTTAATATTGACATCCGTAATAAAGAGACCACAGCTTATACTCGAATTATTCCCTGAAAGGTGCAAGAACTGTATATTGTGACAACTGTTTGGCTCACTGTATGGGGTGGTAGCAAGTTTGATTCCCCCAGGAGCAAATTTCAGGAATGGCCTTTCGTAATTCATGGTTTTGTGAGCTTGTTCGTTAGTCAGAAAGATTTGAGGTGTTGTTGTAACTAAAAAAGCATTACAAATCGATACTATTTAATCCGTACACAAAAAACTGTACTTATAATAACTTTATACAAATCAATAGTAAGTATAGATACGTAAAAGTACATAGTTCTGCTTACTAACAATACATGGGCATAATTTTAGTGTATTTCAGTCACTTTAAGATGGCTCGGCCACACTGACACTTTACTTACGCTGAGCTTCCACGTCGACCGGGCTGACTAGCTGGGCGCGCTGGCTAGGTTTTGAAACCAATAGAATCGCTTAATTTTACACAGCATATCCCAATTTGTAAAAACCAACGAGCCAGCTAGCCCCGCCAGTCCGCCCAGTCGACATTGACGTTCGGCCTTACTCCTGAAGGTAGGAGTTCGATGCAAGCGGCAGACGGCATACGTCAACGCAACCCGTATCTATGCAAAGAGATTTATTATAGTAGGCCCCCCCACCAACCGTCAGGTTATAAAAGGAGGCACACTATACCTGGCAACCCCTTACGAGGCGTCAGGGACCATCTACGGTAGGTCCTGCCGCCAGAGCATACGCTCTAGTACCCATAATGACGGCTAGACGGCAGACGTCAGTCGATCACACACACATTAATGCTAAAAAATTCTAATAATTGAAAAAACTATTTGGAGTAGTGGTTTCGTAACTGCTGCCGTCGGTAGTTGCGTCCGTGTTACCTGTGCTAGTAGTGCTAGTGGAAGCGGTCGTTGTCGTGTACAAATTGTCATTTGTGCAAGATTTCAGCACACACTTCGTAGCCCAGTACGCGCCGAGTACCAACATGGCAGTGATTATCAAGCTGAAAGAAAAATATGATCAATATTAACGACTTTATACTAAACCATGTGTATAAATTAATCGCATAAAATTAGTGTCCAGAATAAGGACATCAATAACTCAATAACTCCAACTCTCTGGAATAACTCCATTTCTATGTAGTCTTCCTCTATAGCTCTACCTTGGACTTAAACATTCGCTAAAGTCACGCCTCTACGTAAAATAATGTACGGCAAACTGTAAGTTCCTCGGCTGGCCGAAAAAGAGAGCTATACAATTTGATAAACATTTTACGTATATTACGACTGGCTTGAGCAAAAATTATGGTAGAGCTAATAAACAGTAATCGCTATAGCAGACACGTCCAAAAATATTGCCATGATTTTGAGCCATCAGAGGAAAGGTGTACAAGACTGCAGTCCGACCTGCTCTTATTTACGGTGCCGAATGCTGGCCAATAAAAAAGCCTCAAATCCAAAAAGTGCACATGGCCGAGATGAGGATGCTGAGATGGGCAGGAGGTGTCACTCTCAAGGACAGAGTATGAAACGAGCATATTCGAGGAAGTTTTAAGATCCGCCCCATCGAAGAGAAACTCTCAGAAGCGCGCCTGAGGTGGTATGGCTATGTAATGAGAAGGCCCGAAGAACACATGACCAAGCAAGTCCTCCACATGAACTCAGGTCCGAAGAAACGAGGCAGACCACTTTCCACGTGGATGTCTGTTGTCAAAAATGACCTAAGGCAAGCCCGAGTAAATGACTCGACGACCCAGAACCGAAACGTCTGGCGAAGAATGACGAGGAGAGCCGACCCCAAATGAAATGGGATAAGGCTAGGCAAAGAAGAAGAGGATCTCTACGTATTTAGCTAGTTTATCTCACTTTGTAGTTACTTTACTTAACTTGTTAATTTAAACTAAAACAAATACTCACAATCCATATGCCATTTTCCTTAAAACACACTATTCAGCAGTATGTCATTAGTATTTCATTGCAAACATATGAATGAAACTGTATGGAAGAGTAATGGTACCGATAATGGGGTTTCTTGTTTCAGTAAGGGTGGCTTAATCATGGTGACATAGTGATCAAACATAATATTTCCAATCCTCCGTCCATCAATCGGATAATGTCCACTGCTGGACACAGGTCTCTCGCATTGACTTCCACATCAAGGCTTTCCACTCGCATTCACCGGCTTTCTGCGCGTGTGATGTAATTGATCTAACTTGGTACATATTTATTGATTCAAAATCATCTTTGCATCATTTTGTATTGCCTAGTACGGCACACAAACGGTCCACCAGATTGTAAGCGGTAACCGTCACCCAGTCAACCGTCACCCCCTTAAGGGGAGCAGACGCGGTGCCGACCTTTTAGGTACCTGTAAACATGCGTGGGTAGGCCCACAAGGTGGGCTGACGACATAGTGAAGGTCGTAGGAAACCGCTGGATGCAAGTGGCACAGGACCGGTCGTTGTGGAAAACCTTGGGGTAGGCCTATATCCAAGAGTAGATGTCTTTTTGCTGAAATTATGATGATGATGAAACATGCTCTTTGAGGAACGACATATTATTGTGCAAAGTAAATACTTCAAGAGTGAGGAAGAGTAGAATCTACTGTAAAACAAATAATATGTGTGCCCCATGAATCTCATTGTGTAAACGGCCTTATGTTTACTGAAACGAACAAAAGAGAGTATTGAACAAACATCTATCTTATGTTTCATGGGAACCTTTCTTGTTTGATGGCCAAATTCGGGTCCATTTTCTAATGAACGCAGCTTTCTACATTGACTACTGACTTGTGTGATGGTAAGTGAACATCTGGTTAAGACGAGCTTATAATGCCACCTGTCTTTATCGTCTCCTATTATTATTTTAGTTAGTTAATTACTTTAGTTATTGAAACACATATATTTTCTCAAAAATAAAGGTGTCATAAGTCTTCCCTTTTTCTTATAGCTCCGTCTCTCTCTCGATTGAGTGAATAATGAAACGAAAAGTAATACAACATATTTTATTTAAACATAAAGTTCACTTTGCATCTATAATAAAATTATCAACTACATCGCCTAATCACCATTATATTGATATGACTTAAAACTACTGGTGCGGCTATACTGAAGGTGTTGTGGCGTTTAGGGCAGCTGTTAGTGCTGTGACAGCGGTCGTGGCCTCAGGCATGGTCATCAGGTACTTCGTCGTCCAATAGGCGCCGAAAGCTAGGAGCCCAGTTATTAATATGCTGAAACAAACAAAATAACGCTATAATGCAACACCGTGAAGAGAAAGCACAAAAGATCGGGTGAAGGAGTATTTTTGAGGTTTTTTAATGGGGCTAGGCCCGCCACACACTCCCACCACTGATACTCCTGTAAGCCAGGATCGACAATGGTGTTCAATGATGACGCCAAGATTTGACCCTTCGACGAGTCCCAGGGAAAAGCTAAGTTGTTTTGGAACCCGCACGAATTTAATAAAAGAAAGTATAGGCGGAGTAGGAAGAAGATTATCCACTTTTTGAGGTTCCGTAGTTGACTACGGTCTCCATAGTCGGAATCCATAGTTTGAACTATCACTCTAGCTGTCATTCCGTCCGTTTCTTGGTCTATCCGTCCGTCCGTCCATGTTACAGCTATATTATTCGGAAACTATTAAAGAGGCTGTTTGGCACTCTTAAATTTTTTACCGCTACAAACATCATGTACCTATTAAATTTTTCTTTTTAAATACAGTGCTGCTATATGTGGAAAGTGAGTGTCCAAAAAAAAATCTACTACACCTGTTTTTAAACCGTTGTTAATTCTTTAAATCAGTATTTAAAACATCTAGTAGTAAATCGGGAGTTTTTTATTCTATCCTAATTAATACAATTTGAAGAAACCATCCATATTTTTAGTAAACACGTAGGTACTACTTTGGTTCAAACGCAAACAACATTTAAATGAGTAGGTTTACATTATTTTTACACACGTTTATGTTTTTAGGACAAGGTTCTTAGGACACTTATTTAAAACCCACAAAACTTAAGGTTTTGTGGGTTTTAAGCTCATAAGAGCTTACATTGTTATTTTAATACCCATATTATTATGGGTATTAAAATACCCAAAAAATACCCGATAATTTACCCCATGAATGCAATCGGCAAGCAGGGATCTACCACAATACCACCGTATCAGTGACAATACATAATAATTGAGATAAATAAAAATATAGTACTTACAATCCGAAAGGCATCGTGAATGATTTCTATCTGCTTAAGTTCAAACTGAACCCTCCACGCATGGCAGTCTTTGTATTAAAACAATACAATAGAAGCCGTCAATACTTTATATAGACTGTCAATTTTCAAGGTATTATCCACTGCGAGCTATAGACATCGCCTGTTATCGCTATACTAACTATTTAACTAAATATTAATATTAATATGCCCGGAGGGTTGAACAGATATAAGGCCCACTGCCCCGAAGGTAAGGTCATCATCATCATTTCAGCCATAAGACGTCCACTGTTGGACATAGGCCTCCCCCAAGGTTTTCCACTACGACCGGTCTTGTGCCACTTGCATCCAGCGGTTTCCCGCGACTTTCACTAGGTCGTCAGTCCACCTAAGGTGAGGTACGCTAATGTAAATACTTAGTAGTCGGTACATAAATAAATAAATAAGGCTAAACGATCTATAACCTCTAATGAATAAATCTAATTTCAGTTCAAACAAGCAATTTTAGTATCGGATATACTAATGGAATTCCGATAAATTAGCAATGCGATAAAGCTAGAAGAAGAAAAAAAAGCTACAACTTGGTAAAGCCAGGTTTAGTCATCTATACTAATATTATAAAGAGAAAAGATTTGTATTTTTGTATGTTTGTATTTTTGTATGTTATGAATAAACTCAAAAACTACTGGACCGATTTCAAAAATTCTTTCACCAATAGAATGCTACATTATCGCTGAGTAACATAGGCTATATTTATTACTAGAAAAAAATAGGGATCCCAACTAAAACTTAAATAATGTAACCCAAGGTGTAAAAAAAATTGCCGTAAGATGCCTTTCATCGCATGCGCTAAGGAAACTATTGATGATAGAACAAAAAAATGTTCTACAATATTAAAGAACATATCAATATCTACAAAAAACTTCGCGATACCATATGCCCAACTATTGTAGTTACGTTACTATATCTACTTTTTTACATTTTAAAAGTTGATAGAAATGCCGACCAAAATCAGACCATGTTATCCATACCTTAGTATGAATCCTTATCCAAATAAATCATTTCGTATTTGAGACTATTTTAATACCTGTAGATTACTTTTTGAATTATTTAAATCGGACATTCCATTCAAAAGATATTACGAATTTAAAAAAGGGCGTTAAATCGGGGATTAAGGTTTATATGGAAGTTCGTCATTTTTGAAGTTAGGATGATACAAATTCGTCTGGAGGTTTCTTTTTATATAAAAGAAAGAAATATAAACTTCAGCGTGTTTGAAAATTTAACCCCTAAGGGGGTAAAGATGGGGGTTAAAGTTTGTATGGCGGTACCGATTCCGGCTAATCTCCGAAACGGCTGGACCGATTTTGAAGGGACTTTTACTGGCAAATACGATACGGGATCGGGAATCCGGACTGCGGGATCCGAGATCCGGGATCTGGGATACGGGATCCGGGATATACGGGACACGGAATACGGGATCCGGGATATCCCGAATACGGGAACCGGGATACGGGATCCGGCAAACAGGATCCAGGATCCGGTAAAAACGGGAAACGGGATCCGAGATACGGGATCCGGGATCTGGGATCAGAGATCCGATATTTTTTTTATTTAAATTCTACGCGGACGAAGTCGCGGGGGAAAGCTAGTTACTAATGAGTTTTTAGCATTGCTTACAATAATACGCCTTCATTCCATCGCTTGAATATTTAGTAGCATTCAGTGCATCCAAGTATTACAATTTTCCGAATACGCAGCTGTGATGTTGACTAAACACGAATTGTATAGTAAAGAATAGTGCTGTTATTGTATTGGCGTTCCAATATGTATACAATATTTCGTCTATATCTGTAGGTACTATGTAGAAACAAAAACTAGTAACTGCGGGGCTAGTAACATTACAACTAGTAACATTGCAGCAATTCTGCAATGCAAAGCAATTATTTTTTCCGACCCGCCAGCAGAATCCGCAAAATTTCCGTGAAACGGTCGCGAATGGCGTCAAATGTGTGACTATTTTACAGAAATTTAGTGAAGGATTCCTCAGGAATCAGAAAAAATGAATTGGATTGCCAATGTTGCATAGTTTCGTTAGTAGCTTGTCGATGGCTGCCTGCTCTTAACAATTAACCATTGTGAAACCAGTGGTCCCTAATATTATCTTCGTGAATTCTTAATTATAAACCGTAAATTCTTGGCGATTGGCGTGTTGTTTCCATTGGCTTTAGTTACCAGACTTGGGGCCCTGAACTGTTGGACAAAGGCGTCGAAGGTAAATAAAATATGTCGTCTTAGTTCATTGATTAAATAGTTATGCGCGTGAGGCGCTCAATCACTGAACGATAAAGGATCAAAGGTTAAACAACACTTAGGATGGTCAGTCAGAGATGGATGACCAACTAGTAGTATTCCTAATTGAGCGTCTCCATATTTTTGGGGGCACGTAAGAAGTCGGTCCCACTTCCTGTCAGTACGCAGCTATAATCTACGACAGATCGACTAGTAAGATTTAAGAACGCAATACTAGGACATATGAAACTAGTACATTATACTAGGACCCGGCTTGAAGGTATTTATTTCCAAAATGGCCTGGGGCATGAACATTTGAGTATGTTATACAACTAGGACATGATAATGGCATACAAATATTCCTGAATTTTAATTATCGCATAATGTAACAAATCGAAAGACATGTGAAATCCACCAACCCGCACTGGGCCGGAGTGGTGGATTATGGCCTGAATCCCCCTCGCAAGCGACTGCGACTGCGTCAAGCGACTGTAGCCTAGGGGCGAACACGTTGGGCTAGCAATCAGAAGGTCCCAGGTTCGATCCCCGGTTGGGCATGCACCAATAGATGAATTTTCATCTATGTGCATAATTTACAGTTCGCTGACGGTGAGGGAAAACATCGTGAGGAAACCTACCTATCCCTCGGGATTAGGTAATAGTTAGTTCCTGTATACACGGCGACACGGTTCACCACCTGTCACGTTGGGTTCTGACTATCTAGTGAAACGTGGGCTTTGAGTTGGTTAATACCTCCACAATGTTGTGGTGTATGGCCACTCAAGCCTCTGACTACCCCCGAACGGGGATAAAAGTCGTGACGTTACATTTTTCCCCCTCGCATTGAGGGGAGGCCCGTGCCCAGGAGTGGAAAGTTAAAAGAGCTAACATTATTATTTAAGGATATCAGCAACACTCTATCGACAAGAAAGTCGCTATGCTAATAGTATCAAAAGTTCACAGATCTTGAAAGTCGCAGCCATAATGCTCAAGACTCCTATCGTGAAATATGTCTTGTCGTATGACTCGGTGTGAAGAGTAGTATGTTGAGGCAACGTGTGTGGAGGCCGATTCGTTTCCCTCCGTCTGTGTCTGTTCATTGCTTTGCATTCCCCTAAGATCTGCAAAAAAGCGATGCAATCAGTCTATATTCCGAAATGAAGATTATTTGTGCCGACTCGTAGGGTAAAGACAGCTGGATGAAGATACCCTACAACTATCAGCTTAAGCCTAACTTCATCAGAATCGTACGCTTGTTTGCTACCTTAGTAACATTAAAAAAGTACAGTTTTCCCATGAACTGTATTATGTAGTAACCAAGAGTAGGTAACTCTTTTCGTGAGGTAAACCTCATGGAGAGGTTACGGCTATAATCCTACCTCCGGAATCTCTAAAAGGAACGCACGGATACCCCTCATTTGCCACGCTCCCAAGAGCACTTCAGGGGAATCAGACTTGCTCCCTCAACCTAGCAGGCTAACACGACACAAAATTTGGGCCATTTACCTACCATATTTGACTAATTCGCAAGTAATCGAGTGAGAGCCATTCTTTATAATAAAATATATGGGAATTTCTAATTATGTTGACGATGTAGGTCTATTGGATTTTCTGCAGTCTCCAAAAAGCAATGAACCCTGCAATGCTTAGATACGTCGTCTTGGAACTCCTATGTCGTATGATTCAATTCGCTTCTCTGTTCCATTCAGAGCAAAATCTGGTATTTAAAAGACGGTAACTAACCAAGACTACACCAGTGCCGCAAAGAATCGCAATTCCGCAGACCAGAAAGTATCCTTGGACGAATGCGTCAAGTTTTTCGTCCACTATCTTTGAAATCATCAGTCCTATGGGTATGAGGGTCTGACTCCATATAGCTCCTCCGACGAGGGTCTGGTCATCCCTGTATTTAGGCCTCGTGTCCACTCCGGCGCCGGCCCAGAGCCCGCCAGCGGCAATCACTAGCCCTAAACTAAATAGTTTTATGATCACATCCACGTAGACACGTATAAAAATCATTACGTGGCAAATAATCTGGTAAACCCATTAAAATTGGCTTATTTACTAACCTAATGATAAAAATATAACGTTTTGAACTTTCTGAACTATATCTAATTGTTAGATGGGGAGCCGTAGAAGGGTTTTCTGGATTTACTTCAGCGCGTCAGATTAAGGACGATAAGGGAGATACGATAAGAACCTCCAACCATTATGAGCCCTTAATATAGGGGAGACGCTCAGGGGAGCCAAAAAAAATATAGACCATCTTAATTGCTCGAGCGCGTCAGATTAAGATAAGGGGGATTCATTACTAGCTAAGAAGTGTCAAAAGTGTTAATTTTGCTAATTTGATCGTCAGTCTAAGAAATGGGAGCATCTGTAAGTTTCACTAACCACCCCCTCTGAAACTCTGACGCGCTCGAGTAGTTTTGTTTTCAATTTATCATCTTGCAGCATGAAAATTATCAATATATGACACATTTATTCTTCCTATCATCTAATCTACCAAATCTAATAAGTTTCCGCGACGCTGGAGCAAATCCACAGTTAGCATCATGGGCTCCCCCTCTATATGGCGCACCCAGGAGGTATTGCCTGTGTCAAGCAATTTGAGTGACAATAAAAATGTCATTGGGAAAAAAGAGGAAAAACTTGTGAAATGAAAATCTCTTATTTGCATCATATAGGACTTTTTAGTCGATTTGCAATAATCATTTATGATATGTGTAACAAATGAAATACACTAGACTTCGTTGTACACAGTGTTTAATCATCCACCACATAAAATAACAATAATCCAATAACGTGGGTGCACAGAATCTAACGATATTGATATGAAATCACAATAAAACCGACATAGCAACAAGACGCGGCCTGCACGGGAAGACCACTCTTACTAACTCTGCCCCGCGCGGGGGCGCTCGCGTTCAATGGCGCGTCGGTAGACGCGCTGTGATTGGTTTTCGCGCGCAAGGCGCGAAATATGAAATGGTATGTGGAGGTGTCATAGGTACTGCATTTGAATTTTTGCCGCGCATCCGTTACAACCTCCCCCTCTAGTCCAAGCACCGCGTCCTCGCGTTTGGACTAGCACACAAAACGAACCAACGCTAACCTAATGCTTGCGCCGGGGCGGCGGCGCGGCGGCGGCGCCCTCTCTTACGTTTTCTACGCAAGGTTGGCCGCACTAGCCCAACAAAAGGGGTAAGTTGAGAGGCATGAAACACCCCTAATACCTCCCCCTCAACACGTTCAAGACAGTAGGTAGCATTGCTCAACACTTCACGTATCTTATACGGACACGTAACGTCGCGTAACTTAGGTGTTTGACCTTGACCGATATCACCCAACCCTTGAGTCTTAAGTAGGACCAAGTCCCCCACCTCATAATCGGACGCAAGGCGGCGGTGTTCATCAACATTGGGCTCTGGCTCATATTCGTACGGTACCGGGTCCGAAATGACGTCACCGCAGTCAGCCCCTGGTCTCCCCCTAAACGGAACCTCCACGACCTCTAGATCTACGAAGGCGTCAGGGTGCCGAGTCTCACTAGACTCAAGGCGGTGTTGAGAAAAACTGGCGATTCCACCCTCGGTGGCGAAGCGGCTGACCCCCTGGGCGGTGAGCTGATTAAGCTGGGCACGCTGGTCACCTGATAGGTTAACGCCCTTATTCCGTTTTAAACCCGAAATCGAGGTGTCGAGACTAGACAGCGTCCCAGGCTCACCAGTGGGTGCGAGACTATAAGATTTGACAAAACTGTACCTACGTTTACGGTCGTTCGCAAAACTCCACGAAGCCTGGGGCAGATTAAGCACGATGTTCGCTTCTCGTATAAAGTCACGCCCAAGAAGCGTACACGTATCCCCTCCAGGGATCACTAAAAATGTGGTTAGTATATCACGGCCTTGTAAATTAACATTAACTATACACATAAGCAAAACGCACAACCTTCGGGTTCCATCGGCAAAGCAGATGACACGCTGCGTTTCCGAAAACGGGGTCCCGCGGTCTCGTAACACTCGATAAAGTGATGGGCTTGCAAGGCAATGCGTAGCCCCAGTGTCAACAATAGCGACACCATCGCAACCCAAAACACTAACTTTAATCAAAGGGCGATACTGGTCGGGGTCAACGACCGCACTATGAATATTGACGGAGTCCGTGCACCTACTGGAGCAGGACTTCCAATCTTCTAAAACATCAACAGATATGTGACCGAAACGTACGTTGCGTTCGTAATTATTAACGGAACAAGGTTTTATAGAATACGGCTGTCTTCCAGAATACGGACGCCGGTTCCCGGAATTCGAACTTTTCGAACACTCAACGAAATACCTACGTTCGTCAGAATCAGCTGATCTACTACCTTGAACGTGTTTATGAATCGACCTAGCACTGACTGAATTAAACTCTACGCTATCGGAGGTTACTTTCGGCGACTTGTTCTTGCAATTACTACACTTGGTTCGCACTACACCCGGTTGTCCACAACCATAACAATGAATCCCCTTATCGGTCGCGTCCTGTGAGTCCTGTCTACTACTATTTCCGCGGTCTTTCGACGCGTTGCTTGTATCAGAGGGGGACGGAACATTACGAATGGGGGGGCTACTAACTATACACTCACTTTTAGTAGATAAGTTAGTGGGCGTAGTACTTACGGTTTCGGGTGGCTGTACCTCTAACATTGACTCCTCCACATGCCGTAGTTGCACAATAAAATCGTCAAGCAACTTCAACGATTCGCGCGGTATTCGTTTACGGATCTTCCGACTCAATAAACCGTACACAATATCGATTTTCGCCTCTTCACACAAGACATATGGTAACTGACTGATAAGAGCACGAATATTGCATGCAAACACTTCACTTCTTTCGCTAACCGTACACTCGCGCGCGAATATCTCACGGAACAGTCTGTGGCCGGGCTTCGCAGTGCCGTACATCCCGCGGAGGTGTCGGACGGCGTCTTCCCAGTCCTGCACGTTCCGTTTGATGCCGCGCCACCAGACCGCTGCTTCGCCGACGAGCAGCATGGGCAGACCGCGCAGCGCGTGCTCGTCGCTGACGCCGGCGCAGTCCTTATACACCTGCACCGCGTCGATGAACGCCTCCAACACTTCAGCGTCTTTCTTCTCGCCATCGAAGCGGGCCGAGCACTTGGCGAAATTGCCTCCACTTGAAACGGCCGGGCCTGCACACGTCGTGGCGGACCCTGGCGATGCCGGAGTCGACGCTCGCGCGAGTCCCAACGACGCGGACAGCAGCGACTCAATGAGGTTCCTATTGGCCTCCGCCTGAGACCTGGTGAATGCCTCCATGAAGGCTGCTAAATCACTGATCTGCATCGGTGGCGAGGACACTGACGGCGGCTGTTGTGGCGTCGGCGCCTCCGTAGGCGGCTCGACGCTGATGACGTCACGGACTCCATCGTCCGTGGCGCTCTGCTCCCGGTCGTCGTCGCGCTGGCGCGGCCGAGGCGTTGGTCGTCGAGGCACGACGGGCATGGTAGCAGCGGCGACGTCACGTCACGCACGCCACAGTATTTTAAACAGCGAAGCGAGAGAGAAGAGAGATTAATGGCGGCCGCGGTGCGTCGGTCGTTGATTCTGGCGGCCTCGAGTTGTGCGCCAATGTAACAAATGAAATACACTAGACTTCGTTGTACACAGTGTTTAATCATCCACCACATAAAATAACAATAATCCAATAACGTGGGTGCACAGAATCTAACGATATTGATATGAAATCACAATAAAACCGACATAGCAACAAGACGCGGCCTGCACGGGAAGACCACTCTTACTAACTCTGCCCCGCGCGGGGGCGCTCGCATTCAATGGCGCGTCGGTAGACGCGCTGTGATTGGTTTTCGCGCGCAAGGCGCGAAATATGAAATGGTATGTGGAGGTGTCATAGGTACTGCATTTGAATTTTTGCCGCGCATCCGTTACATATGCTAATATATTGGTTTTTATTTTATTTTTATTGGAGCGATTAGATCCAAATAAGAATCCAAAAGATAGATTAGTAGTGTAGTTTAATTTAATAGTACCGTCTGTTTCTCTTTATAAAATAACATAGCTAATTCTATATAGGTAGTATATAATTAATTCTAATAGTTACCTTCTATAAAAAGTATTTTAGGCCAAATCTATTTGGATCTATTACGCATTTAAAGTACGGATCATTATGTTTCATAGTAGTACACATAAATATGGTAGTTATTTCGGTAATTTTATACAAACACCAATTTAGAGTGTACAACAACCATAGATTAACCAGCTATAGCTTTACAATAACAATACGTAACAGTGTCCTCCCCAATTTCCCCTTAACCATTTTCCACTTAATTTACCTATATGAGGTATCTACTATACATCGTTCAGTTTTCATTTAATGTTACTCAGCAAGTACACCGCTATTATGTACAAAATAGGTTTACTTTTTATTATTATACTGTTTCCTATTGCTCTAGCGTTAGTTAATCAGGATAATAAAAAATATGTAAGTATACTTACTTATAACCTCTTTTTTTACACGACTTCCCAAAAAAAGGAGTGTATGTGTTTAGGGTTCATGTATGTATGTATGTATGTGAGATTCTTTATTCCACCATAACTTATAAATGCCTGAACAGAATTGGATGTATGGGGTATCGTTAGAATCCTTACATCATTCCGGGTAACACTGGGTATATTATTTTTGAAAAAATCAATATGGCGGCATTATGGCTCAAAATTCAAATGTGAAAAAAAATATGTTTTCTTCCATTATTACAATATGGGTATCAAATTGAAGGCCTTGATGTGCACATTTCAAAAATATATAATTTATTGGCATAATTTAACATAGGTAGGGTGTACATGTAAAACAAACATTTCATTTTTGCCTGATGTCACTAAAATAGATAAAATAAAAACAAATCATTTAAAAAAATTTAAAACACGACTGCCCTGCCAAAAACGAACTAAAAAGTATAAAACAAGTGCAGTGTCATTGCAGTCGGGGGACCGTTCTGTGGAACACTTTTTAATTTAAGAGGTCCCCAGACTGCAATGACACTGCACTTGTTTTATACTTTTTAGTTCGTTTTTGGCAGGGCAGTCGTGTTTATATTTTTTTTATTAATTAATCATAGGTAGATGTTTTTTAGAAAAGCTTTTTTACGACCGCTTGGCGCAGTGGTTCGTACGTGGTATGCCTGCAAAAGCAGAGCTCTCTTTATTATCTACCCCCGTGCAAAAGAAAGCTCAACTTATGCTGGAATTTTCGCTAACAAGTGCAGCAGACTGTAGCAACGTTGTTTTAACTATGAAACCCTAAAACGCCTATGCCTTTTAAAACTAATAATAATAATAATATCCTGGGACATTTTGTACTCACGGCTACCTGATCCCAAACTAAGCAGAGCTTGTTCGATGGAAACCACATAACTGATATTAGTACATATAAGGTAAACGCAGGTATTAACGACCCCCTTAAGAGATTTTTGTATTCGATGTCAAATATTAAGAGTAGTGGTTGCCTTTAGACTCAATATTAAATTTTTATTTGTAAATATAGAATATATAGTTTATATTAATTACCTTAAATCATTTAATATGGAAGAATATCTTATAAAAAATAATTAATAAAGTGAACAAGTCGAATGTTTCTATTACCGACCCCATAGCAACGGCTATGAAGCTATTAACGATTTTTATGAAGCTATTACCGTCCATAGTAAAATCAAATAATTTATTAGAGTCGGTGATAGGTTCGATGTGTTGCCATTACCGACTCATAAGGAAAATAAAATAATTTGTATGGAAGTAATATGGGTCGGTAATAGGTTATGTGTACAACATATGAAAATGATTTACCGACTCTTAAAAAGTACGTAATATTGATTAAATTGGCTTTCCTAACCCTAACACAGACTATAACTGATTGATATATCAATTAGTAATTATAAATGAATGCATATTTACACTAATAAAGGTAATTTAAAAATGTTTACTTCAACAACAAACTTTGAATAATCTCATATTACAGGGTAAAAACATAACGGTAAATAGGGTGAAGTAGACAAAAAAGAGTAGGTCGCTAATAGATTTCTAAAAAGGTTGATTGTTGGTGATTATAATGATTTACTAAAATATCTATTTAATTGAACAGTTCAAGGAAAAATTTGAGAAATACAAAACATAACCATCCAGCTATTACCGACCCACGGATCGTTAATAGCTGCAACTAATAAAATCAGTGAAGCTATTACCGTTTTATTTATATTTAAAGTTTTATCCTATAAATAAGCATTTTTTAAATGAAATGCGACACGAAATAAATAATTTACACTTCAATGAATACATTTAATAATACAGAATACATATAAGTATTGTTAATACTTATAAAATGTCTTAAGAAAAAAAATTACGTACTTACCTAAAAGAACAAGGGCCAGTACTAGATACCGCTGCTGTCACAGAAATTTCGTATTTTATGTCTTTTCCGGACTGCCACGTATACTAATGTAAATGTATATGATACCCAATGAATAAACACGCGTATTATCATTAATATATTTAGCAGAAATCGTTTCAGAAGCGTAAGAAATACGATTTAATAAATGGGTCGGTAAAACCTGCAGTTTTCGATGGGTCGTTAATACCTGCGTTTACCTTACTACTTTTTTATTTGTAAATACATACTTAATATACATATACACCCAGACTCGGGACATACAGACATGTTCATGCACACAAATGCATGTCCCGGGTAGGAATCGAACCTACAACCTGCAGCGTGAAAGGCGCCATCGCGCCAACCACGCCAACGGGCCCGTCACTGCACTACACTACAGCTACAGTTTTCAATAACGTTCATTTTTATTAGGGCCTCTTCAACCTCACCATTACCGGCTTGGACCTCTGCAAGGGCCCGAAACGCAAGGACTGCAGCATTAACTCCGCGAGTATTAAGAACAACATCAGTATTGCGTGGGACTATAATGTAATAGAGAATGTATCTCCAACTAAAGTAAGATTTTTAGTCAACATTTCTCATCTTTTCTCAATTCAACCGAGAACCGAAAAGAACAGGCTTACCATCACCCATTACCTCTCATTATAACTCAATTATAATAAATAATGATAGCCCTTTTAACGTCCCACTCCTGGGCACGGGCCTACTCTCAATGCGATGGTGATTCAGGCTATAATCCGTTACACTGGCTCAGCGCGGGTTGGTGATTTCACACGTCCTTCGAAAATTTGTTAGATTTTCTACGCCATGCAGGTTTCCTCACGATGTATTGATAATCATATTAAAGTTATGAAAATCCAGAGGTGCGAGACCGGGTTTGAACCCTGGACCTTAAGCTCGCAAGATGCATGCTTAACCAATCGGCTATTACTGCTTCGACACAATTACAGACCTAGATCGTATGGAGATTGCGTGGTCAGGGGCCAAATCCTATGCAAAAAAATCCCAGCTAGTTTATGGACGTGCATTACCATTATCATCATCATCATTTCAACCGAAAGACGTCCACTGCTGGACATAGGCCTCTCCCAAGGTTCGGCACAATGACCGATGTTGCGCTGCCCGCATTCAGCGGATTCCCGCGACCTTCACCAGGTCGTCGGTCCACCTTATGGAAGGCCTACCTACGCTACGCTTTCCGGTGAGCGGCCGCCACTCGAGAACTCTTCGGCCCCGTCGGCCATCCGTTCTACGAGCAATGTACCCTGCGCACTGCCACTTAAGTTGGGCAATCCTACGGGCTACACCGGTTACCTTGGTCCTTCTGCGTATCTATCCATGCCTGAGTTGATCTCGTAGGGAAACTCCGAGCATAGTTCTCTCCATTGCCCTTTGGGTGACTTTGAGCTTTCTTATGAAGCCCATTGTGAGTGGCCATGTCTCAGTGCCATAGGTCATCACTGGCAACACACACTGGTCGACGACTTTCGTCAGTCGCAATTCTAATGTCGTACATTGATTTTTTACAGGGAAAAGTGGTAGCCATATCGAATGGCAACGAGATGCTCCGGCTTCAGATCAACAATCCTTGTAGCAATATATTCATGAGACCAGTACTGCAATCACTATTCAATGCCACGAACAGTTGCACAATTAAAAAGGTACATTTAAAGACATTAAGTACCAAGAAAACGGGCTCTCCCTCTCTAATGAATCCCCCTTATCTTAATCTGTCGCACTCGAGTATTTTAGATGGTTATATATTTTTTTGGTTCCCCTGAGCGTACTCCCCTATATTAAGGGCTCATACTTAGGGTTGCCACCCGTACTTTATAATAAATTATTGTACTATATTTCGGGTAATTGTACTATATACTTTACAAGAGTAATAAAGTACGCGAAAATACTTTATTTCGCATGATTTGATTTCTCTGGGATCAAAACATTTTGGTCGTAAGCATTTTTGCGTAAAACGGAACGTTATCGATTGTCAATGTCATTGTCAATACTTGTTGGTTTTGTTTGTGTTTTGTAATGTGGTTTGAGTGCTAAAAGAATACGATTTATCGTTATTAGATTTATGTTACTAGTAAATCATGGACTATAACAACTTCAGTAAGCAAAGTAGGACTCCATGTACACCTAAATACATTTGAATAATATTAATTTAAATAGATAATGAATAATGTTACACCGAGAAAATGCGACATTTTTTTTACAACGAAACAGAAAAACATACTATTCCAGAAGTATAAAAGTCAATGGGAAATTGGGGTTAATTAAAGATCCACAAAGTCTGTGAATCTGTTTGATGTATAATGAGGGTCAAATGTCGAAAGATTCTAACATTTTTTAATTTTACAAAATTAATACCACGAACAAAATGCCTGAAAAAAACCTTGACATTTTTTAAAATACTTTATTTTGGCACTATGTACTTTTTTCTTCCCTTTATTGAACAATGTACTTTATTTCCAAGAAGAAAAGATGGCAACCCTACTCATACTGGTTGGAGGTTCTTATCAATATGTAAGGTATCTCCCTTATCTTAATCTGACGCGCTGTGGTAAATCCAGAAATCCCTTCTACGGCTCCCCATCTATTATCAATACTGCTCATCTTCCGGTTAATTAGTACCGGTATTGGTATTGTTGGTGTCTGCTTGGTTTGATATTTCTTGTAAAGTCCTTGGTTGTGATTCCATTATGAACCAATATTATCGCTTCTTGTTGCCCTTACACTAGGCCCCCTGTCTTGGTCCATACTGCCCATCCCTATTTATTGGTTTGCTGTAACAATCAAATGTTAAATAATAATTTAACGAAAGTTTTTTTTTACAGGGCCGCTACATATTTACTCTAGATTTCCAGGATGCTTTACGTAAATACTACGGTGGCAAGCATCTGTATGGAATTTGGATATTTCGAACACTTTTCTACGCAAACTATTGTAACTTCGTTTGTTCAGCTATTACTGTGAACATATATGCAAATCATTAGGAAAATAAACTATTCACAATTCACACTAAATGCTTATTATTTTTTATATTCAAGACTAGCTGAGCCCGCGGCTTCGTACCCGTGGAATTAACCAAATAATACTTGTTAAAGTACCGGTTACTTTTTATAATATCAGCTACCTGCCCGTGAAATTCCTGACTAAATCGGTACAGCCGTTTCAGAAATTAGCCTGTACAAACAGACTAACACACAAGCAAGGATCTTTTAATAGAGGATAGACAAGTTGAGTTATTGGTTAAGAAGAAATTCAACTTTATTCTGCTGTCTTAAGGTCTATTATACCTAGACAATTCTTAGAGAGAAAAACGAGCCGAGCGAGAGGCCCTAGTTGGGACCGTGTCCCTCTCATTTCGAGTTGCCATGCCAAAATAATATTATCGTTGGGTAGTGATGGTTAGTTTTTAAATCAAGCAAATAAATTAATTTATTATTTATCGTGACTATTGTTTTATCATATTAACAATAGTCACGATAAATACTAAATTAATTTATTTGCTTGATTTAAAACTAACAATCACTACCCAACGATAATATTATTTTGGCATGGCAACTCGAAATGAGAGGGTCACGGTCCCAACTGGGGCCTCTCGCTCGGCTCGTTTTTTGTGCAGTAGTGAACAGTCCAGTATGTATTTACGTTCGTGCACACAAGCATTAAAAAAATATGTATTATGTAAGGCGCACTACATACTGAAGGCGCCGTCTCGTGTCGGCGCGCGGCGGCATTATAGCTTTACACACCGAAGCGCCTTTCAAAATAAGCCGCCCACGTGTGAAGGCGGGCCGGCGGCTTCAGTGTGAAGTGCGCTTTAGAAAAAGATATTGTTCGCATAAGCTTTATCTGTTTTGAGAAAGGATTTACGAAAGATTAAATACTCTAATTGGAGTTTTGAGTGGATGTTTACAGCCTAAACGTTCTGTTTATATACGACATATTTCGTATTTTTTGTACCAATTTTATTATTCTTATTAATCGCTTATCGAACGTTATTTATTCCAAATTATACATCATTTGGTGCATTACTTATGCATATAATTCTCTAAATTAATAACGTATAATGTAGGGAAACGCATATTATGCATGCTGATACTATCAACCACATCCATTTCAAAATTATAAAGTGTAAGTAAGTATTTAGAAATATTTTTTCAGCCAATATTCACATTACTTAGATACATATACCAATCCAGTTTGCAAGTAAAAGCTAACCTAACCAATACTTCACTAATTATTAAAGATGAAATATCCTTTATTTATTTGCCTCTTCACAATCTTTGGAATTGCGAGTTCGACAAAAACATATGTGAGTTAACTCCAAACTAAATAATAAATTATAAACGTCAATAGCTTAGTTGTTAGAGACGCCACCTTTAAAGCCGAGAAGGTCCGGGTTTAATCCCCATCCTGGCCTTTAAACTATTGTCGGAACCCACTCCTAACATTTAGCTTAGTTTACTAACGAGACTATTAGTAACATTCCTCAGATTCCTCGTTCGCAGCACGGCCAACGAGACCCGATAATAAAATGGTAGGTAATAGTGTTCCACCGAGCTCGTCAACATTCGAGCGGCCTTCTAAGTTTTTAAAAGTTGGCACTCATCTATCAACTCGGCACCCGATCAGCACCGCCTCGTCGGTCGGCATCCACTAACTGAATCGGAAATAAGTGGACCACGCGCTGACCACGCGGCGTTCACTCGTTGACCGCGCGCGGTCCACAAGTTGATCACGTGACGTTTATGGTGTTAAAGCAGCGTCCGCCCGCGGACCACCTGGTGACAACGAGTGGACGCCGAGCGGCGATGGCGGTGCTGGTCGAGTGCCGAATTGATAGATGAGTGCCAACCTTTAAGCGGTTAATTAAAAACAAAAGAAGGCCAAGCGTGAAAATCACAAATTTATTCTCATATCGCTTTTCGCCGGCCGTGGTATACCATGAATTATTATAAGTTTTCTTATCTTACAATATAGTTTTCTTTTACAGGGATCATTTAACGTTTCAATACAGAAATTTGAGTTCTGCAAGGGGCCAAAACAGAAGGATTGTTGCGTTTCCATTGCTAACATTAGCAGCAATACGGCAGTAACATTTGACGTTACTGTTAAAGAAAACGTATCGCCGACGAAAGTAAGTACCTGTGGCGCTACGCCGAAATACGAAACGAAGCGTTTCGGCTGGCCGATGGTACATTTCCTACTCTGAAACTGTTTTGGAAGTGTTCCGGATTCTTTCGGAGTAGGGTCCACGAAAGAAGAAACGTCAAATCACGACTATCGAATCCGAACTTCGGATCCGAAACACTTTCGGATATTCTGATTCAGATGACTCGAATACATAATAATTATAAAGTTTAATTTCCAGGGTAAAGTTACAGCAACGTCGGATGATGTAAACGAAGTGGCAATGAGACTGCAAGTGAACAAGCCCTGTGATAATTTGTTCGTAGGAGCCCTTCTCAAGTCTATCTTCAATATGACCAAATGCGTAATACTTAAGGTAAACAAATCCTGAAGGCATTCCCCTACATAGGTACGAAACGAATTCATTATACTATCTCCAAGAGATCGATCCACTTAGCTATCACTGCTTAGATAACACTATAAAATTTTGCATAACATACCTATCCTATAGGCAAACCTATTTGCACCCACGTTTTATTTCCTTTATTTATTTTTCAGGGACACTACAAGTTTCATATGGACTTTCAGGATGTTTTACGGAATTATTTCGGTGGGATGCACTTCTACGGAACGTGGATATTCAAATCTATATTTTATAACAATGAATGTAATTTCGTATGCACTTATATCGAAGTGAATTTGACTCCTAGAAATTGATACTCGGTAAACCTAATTATTTTTCTAGCAAGCCAATTTTTAGCGCAAGAAAATTATTTGCGAATGTAATAAAACTAAATTGGAACAACAAAAACTTCTTTAATGAATAAATCTTATTTTTTACTCCTTCCTTTAACTAGTAAAAGTTTTTGTGTTTAATGAGTTCTTCGAGTACAATCATAAAAAATAAGTACATATTTTTAAAATGACTTGAACTTATAACCACCAAACAAACATAGCGTTTTGACAGATATTGTATGGAAAAACTGACAAAATGCCATATTTATTTCAAGGATATAAGTTATCTGGAAGGAATTTATACGTTTACACATCTGACGATTCTGAAACAGGCGCTTTATAAGAATTACCTACTTGGATATTATCTACTTGCTGAACGGTGACACAAACTGGGAAAATATGCTAGGAAACGAGCACGTGTTTCATTTGTAAAATAGATCGATTTTGCAAAATCGATCTATCTCACGTTTTGTCTTGCCACAGTATTAAATAAGGCCCAAAATACCACCGGAGGAAAATACCACTCTGCCTCTGCCCTTCGTGGTAAACAGGCGTGATTATGTTACAATAAAAAAAACACTGTTATCAATTTGCATTATCCATAATTATTACGTTATATGCTGGTCGTTAACTAAGGGGCCTCATAAGAAGGCTCAAGGTCACTCAGAGAGCTATGGAGAGGGCTATGCTCGGAGTTTCTCTACGAGATCGAATCAGAAATGAGGAGAAACGTAGACAAACCATGGTCACCGACATAGCCCTGCGAATTAGTAGGTTGAAGTGGCAGTCGGCAGGGCAGATGGTCCGAAGAACTGATGGCCGATGGGGCAGAAAGGTTCTTGAGTGGCGACCACATACCGGACGACGAACCGTGTGTAGGCCCCTCACAAGGTAGACCGACGAACTAGTGAAGGTCGCGGGAAACCGCTGGATGCAAGTGGCACAGGACCGGTCGTTGTGGAAAACCTTGGGGGAGGCCTATGCCCAACAGTGGACGTCTTTTGGTTGAAATTATGATGATGCCATTAATCACTCTAGAATGCTGCAGCTTAGTAGGTAGGTACGGGATTCATCATCTCAGCCGAAAGACGTCCACTGCTGGACATAGGCCTCCCCCAAGGTTCGCCACAATGACCGGTCTTGCGCTGCCCGCATCCAGCGGATTCCCGCGACCTTCACCAGGTCGTCGGTCCACCTTGTGGGAGGCCTACCCACGCTACGCTTTCCGGTGCGCGGCCGCCACTCGAGAACTTTTCGGCCCCATCGGCCATCCGTTCTACGAGCAATGTGCCCTGCCCACTGCCACTTAAGTTTTGCAATCCTACGGGCTATGTCAGTTATCTTGGTCCTTCTGCGTATCTCCTCATTCCTGATTTGATCTCGCAGGGAAACTCCGAGCATAGCCCTCTCCATTACGGTACGGGATTACGATAAATTAATATTTGAACAATACAATGGAGACCCGTAACGAATTTCGTTGAGAATGCAGATTTATAGAGCTAAGAAATCCATAACATACAGTGCAAAAATTTTTGGTCTAGACAAAAAATATCGAAGTTGTGACCAAATTACTAGGTTGTGCGCGGTTGTTGTGACGTCATTTGGGCCACGCGCGCTTTGTAATGAACGGCGGCGCGGGCCGGCGCGGGTGCAGCGCGGGCCGGTGCGGCGCGGGCGTGGGTACAGCGCGCTTTCAATCCGACGGCCCCGTGTGACGTCACACCCACATGCCGCACATTATATAAAATGTGTTATTAAATCGCAACGGATGGACCATGGATGGACCGATTTCGATGATTTCAAAATTATATTGATAAGAAAGCTTAGTTTTAGCTATAGTGTTGGTTATGAGTTGATTTGTTGTCCTAGTATTGATTCTCATTGGAAACTTCACCAACTGGAAACTGTATCCAGGATTACACATAAACGCATTTTAATTGTATCTGCCGAGGCATAACCAAACAAACATAATAATTACACTCAGTACAATTTGTAAATACTGCATAAAGAACTAATGCAATATTTATGGAACACTGCACTTCAATTCATTCCGTTGCGAGATGTTCAAGTATATTGTTTTTATCTCATTTTACTTCGCCTTTTCCAATAGTGTAATGGATTATGTAAGTACCTTTACATACATTAACGCTAGTCGATACCTACATATCCAGAAACGCTTAAAAAACAAAGAAACAGTACCTAGGTAGAGCGTTTGGCGCAATGATTCGAGCGTAGGCCGTTCGGCTCACTGCATCGGGTGATTGCGGGTTCGATTCACGCCAGAGGCAAATTTTGGAATCGGTCTTTTCGTAATTTTCCCTAGTCTGGGTCTCACGGGTCTTCCGCAGTCATTGTACGGTACCCATTGTACAAGCGTTACTTAGTTTGGAACCATACAGTTGGTGTGTTTGTCTAGCGAAATTTACACTTATTCATAATGGTTTTGCATTGCAGGGCGAATTTGATTTGGCAGTAACAAAACAAGGAATGTGCAGAGGACCCAAACGCAAAAACTGTTCCGATATAACTATAACAGTTGTTGATCAAATATATTTAAAATATAATGCGATTATTAAAGAAAACGTAGAAAAGATACAGGTAAGTGGTATCGTTTAGGCTACTTTACGCCAATCTTCTGTGAGAGGGTGGTACCCCGGTCGATCCAGACCATATATACAATGTGCTGCACTCAATTGTGTGACCATTTAGTGGCATTTAAACTGAGCATCTTCGTGTTTCGGAGGCACGTAAAAAGTTGGTCACCGTTGTTGTAATTTAGGCAGCAGTAGTTAAGCCTTGTCAGAGGCCTTCGCGACTTGAACAACTCGGACACCAGGTTAGCCACTAACCGTAAGATAAGAAGAGGAAGACTACAGCTCAGTTTGTCTCTACCACCAATAAACCTGTCATAATCACTAATACTTACTAATAGGTACTAGACGTGTGTCATTACATTATTTTCACGAAACGTAACGTAACCCGTTACGATGAGGGCGTCACCTGTTATTTAATAGGTGATTTTTGTAACTGGTTATTTTTGTAACCCTATGGTTTTCGTCACTACTAGCTTCTTGTTTTAGATGTCTATGGGTGACCGGTGACATAATACCTATGATGTAGTTCGGGCTACAGCTAAATAACCTGTTACAAAAATCACCAGTTACTCGTTCGTCGCGTAAACAGTGATTCAGTGAATTAGCTTGTAACCAGTTAATGTAACCGGTGACGTGAAATAACGCTCACGCCTAATAGGTACTTTTATTGATTACTTTTCAGGGCAAAATTATTGGAATTGTAAACGACAAACAATTATTGCGGTTGAAAATAAAGAATCTGTGCGAGCATATCTTCTTCGGCCCTCTGACGATGTACAGCCTCAACGTGACGGCCGGCTGCGACATTGTCAAAGTAATTCATTTTAATTGTTCATTGACTTCTACGTAGTTGTAATAGCCACTTTACGCCGATCTTCTGTGAGAAGGTGGTAGTACCTCATCGAGCTAGCCCATATAATATGCGCTGCAGTCAATTGGCTAGCTTGGCTCTACCACCATTGATAATTTTATAATATTTGAGATTTTTTAACAATTCTATTTCTCTTATGTTATGAGAAGGACTGACATTGACATAGGTAACATTTGTATCACTGCTATAAAAACGGGTGAGAAGACACGTGTCGACAGCGGCATGTTTGTGACGACGTCCAATGCAGGTAGCGACAAGACATCGCGACAAAAATCTGTATTTGTCCCAGACGCAATCCTGTTGTTCGTCTCCGTCCCAAACAGCCCAGTGGAATGATTTATTGGCCATGTCCACAAGCCCCGAGTATACGAGACGCCGCGCTCGAGCAATCGGATATGACGTTATGTCAAAACTGATTGCTCGGGCGCGCCGCTCGGCTCATATTGGCGCACCTATTGATGAAGGGGAAATAATAAATAAATAAATATCGCCAGACTTACACACCAACTGTATGGTCCCAAACTAAGCAACGCTTGTACTGTGGGTACCGTACATTGGACTGGGGGCGATCCCAGTGTCACCCAGACCAGGGCAAATTACGAAAAGGCCGTTTCTGAAATTTGCTTCCGGCGGGAATCGAACCTGCAACCACCAGATGTAGTAAGCCGAGCGGCCTAGGTTCGAACCACTGCGCCACGGGGTCGTCAAAATTATCAGGTTTATTTCACATTTCAGGGCAGATATAACTTCAGCGTGGACATACAGGCGGCATCTCGCAAATTCTTTGGCAACGTGTTTATGTTCGGCAACTGGAGCATCAAAGTGCGACTGTATAATGATAGGTGCAACTTCATGTGCGAAGAGTTGCACATGGCACTGACCCCAAAAAAGAAAAGAAATAAAGAAAATTAAAGTCTTTCTAAATATGTGTCGATCTTTTACTATGCCATATTTTAAATTCACCTGCTTGTTTAATGCCATCTTCAGAACACTACACTTTCCGGCCCTCTGGAAGGTGTCGCAGGTAGTAATGATCCACAAACCGGGAAAACCTGAACATGAATCATCGTCCTATCGGCCCATAAGCCTAACGCCAGTTCTCTCCAAACTGTGGGAAAAGATATTCCTCACTAGGCTCAAAGGAGCCATGGACAACCACGCCGTGATACCGGATCATCAATTCGGGTTCCGTAAGTCACACTCCACCATTGAACAAGTTCACCGAGTATATCACACCATACGGCAATGCTTTGAACGCAAAAAGTACTGCTCGGCGGCCTTCCTCGATGTGCAACAAACATTCGACCGCGTGTGGCACAAAGGTCTTCTGATCAAAGTAAAGGAGAGCCTACCACACTCAATGCTTCCGCTCATTGCGTCATATTTAGCCGGTCGATCCTTCCAGGTGAAACAAAGAGAAGCACGATCAAGCCTGTACCATGCAGAGGCCGGAGTGCCACAGGGGTCAGTGCTCGGGCCGGTACTGTACAATGTGTTCACTTCGGACCTTCCTACTAACGACGACATCACCGTAGCGACATATGCTGACGATATGGCTTTCTTGGCAGTCAACGACAACCCAGCAATTGCTAGCAGCAAACTCCAGCGGCAACTGGACGAGACACACAAATGGCTCCTAAAATGGCGCATACGCGCCAGCGCAGCCAAATCCATCCATACCACGTTTACACTGAGGACAGGGAACTGTCCCTCAGTATCACTCGGTAACGACACCTTACCACACTCTGATTGTGCGAAGTACCTGGGCTTTCACCTCGACAGAAGACTCACATTGGAAACACCACATCAAACAGAAGAGGGATCAGATCATCTCTAAGTACCGCAACCTTTACTGGCTCATGGGAAGAAACTCAGCACTATCAGTGGACAACAAACTACTGATATACAACACCGTACTGAAGCCTATTTGGACATATGGTATCCAGATATGGGGCGTAGCTTGCAAATCCAACACACTCTGCCTGCAGCGCGCGCAGAACGCTATACTGAGAGCCATATCTGGTGCACAGCGATACACCAAAAACGAGGAGGTCCACGAGTGGCTGGGAGTGCCAACAATCAACTCGGAAATCGCACGTTATAAGGAGCGACACAGGGAGCGCCTGTCGACCCACCCGAACCCACTCATCGCCGAGTTGCTGGACCCGTCAGTGGTGATCAGAAGACTAAAAAGGGACCACATACTCTAAATGGCAGGCGCGGCGCTGGCCGCTCCGCCATACCGTCACCCCAGGCTCTGAAACAACCTGCTCATGGTCTGGCGACCGATCGCAGAAGGAGATATTTAAAAAAAAAAAAAAAAAATTAAATTTAAATTCAACGACCGAACGCCTGATATAATGGCCATAGCAATCAGTTTATAATGCAAAATAACAATATTATTGGTGTTTAACAGTTAGAGCAGTAAACTGGAACATCGAATATGTTTCAGAAAGAAATAAGTTGTCGTAGCTGTGGGTAATATTACTGCTGAGTAATACTACCGAAACAGCATTTTGGTGCCTGTTTGTTTATGAAAATGTTTTAATTTAATTGGGCATGATAATGTCTTATAATCTTGAGTCAATAATGAACGCTTCTCGCGAAACACCCGAAAACTCCTTGCAAATGCTATCTCAGCTAGTATAAAATTAATAATGATAATTAATAAATAATTTTATTATTGTTATTACTTATGATATAATTCCCTGAGTTGTGATGTGATAGTATAGGTACTTTATTGCCCGTTGACAACATCTAATCAAGAAACCTTATCAGGGATCGATACACTTATAGATAGATAGATCTCAGAACAGATATATAGACGGTAATTGTTACTGCGAAGCCTAAGGCCGCGCTTACTTTGGATGCGTTTTCGTCCGAATTTTAACTCGTGCGCACACTTGGGAACACGCACGAATGATCCCGACCTTCAGAGTACTACGGGAGTGCGCACACTGGGTGCGAATTGGTCATACGTGTACGTACGTTTAGTTCCGACGTCCGAAATCAATCGATTTGAAACGCGTTCGTGCGTTACCGCTCATCTCGGGTTGAGACCGCGCGGTTCTGCAACCTATTTGACGGAAGAAAACGTATCCAATGTGAGCACTTAATTCGTACAACGACGATCATACGTCAACGTACGTAAATTGTTTATACTTATGTTCGACTATTGGGTGCTATCAGGCAATATTAGTCATTAAATATAACTACAGATTTTACTAAGTATTCTGCATGATGAAAATGATATTCAAAATAATTATGAGATAAAATACCGGCATTATATCGTAACTGTATTATCGTACAATCAAATAGCCACTTGTATTTTACTATGTTCAACGAACCATTAATATCGTCGTCATATTATAATATCAGTCATTTACTGCCACTTACAATAAATACCCAATTTTTGAATAATCGATATATTTCTTTTAGCTGTTACATTTTTATTATAGTGCAAGTACTGGCGAAACAAAGTCTGAAATGCTGAAATATATCGTAGTCGCTTTTACAATGATATACCATTGTGTCTTCGTTTCCTCAAACTCTGAAAAGAACTATGTAAGGTTATTTCATGTCTCTTTGTTTCATCATAATGAGTATTTTTTCGTTTGCACATATTTACCTACCTGAACAATGTATTTTTTTGTTCCTTTGCATGTAAATTCAATTGAGTTCGTTTTCATATTTAAAAACATAAATATTACTTGTATTTTCTCACTAAGGCGAAGGCTAGACGTAAAGTATATACTGTGGTCCGTCAGTATGGTACATAATGATGGATGTCATTCCATCGACGCAGGCTACACGTTCAGTATTTATTCCATCAGTATTGTGACGTAGTTCGTACAGTGCAGACGTCAAATGAAACACGAAAGCTTGGTATGGATATTACCTTAGCGCTTGGTTTAATCCGCAATCTCAGAAGACATGTCCACTCTATTGCTTTCGCGACGCAGAATGCCAAACTGTCATTCTGGAATTGAAATTCGTGGTAAATACTGTCATGCATCAATATACTAGCCTACACGATCAGTTTGGACCACGGTTTTTGGTAAATAATGACGGACCACAGTATTTACTTTTCGTCTAGCCTTCGCCTAAAATGGCATCTAATAACTCACTTGAGTCGTTCTTCTTACTTTAATCCCATAAGTATACAATTGTAAACAAAATACTAATATCTATTACAGGGCTCTTTTAATTTGACTATATCCAATTTCAACACGTGCAAGGGCCCGAAACACTTAGACTGTGCTACTGCTTCGGCCTCAGTGAGCGGTTTTAGCACGATAAAATACGATCTAATGGTGTTGAAGAATACATCTCCAACGAAAGTGAGTACCACATAGACAGGTGATAGAGACATGCGAAAGCACCACACTCACGTTCACATTTAGTTAATTTATATAGGTACCTACCGGTGGCATAGCTGTCGCCCACCGACGCCTGTGTTTGTCGCCCTTTACCTGTCACCTGTAGCCGTTGCGGATTGCCTCTCTATCCCTACAAAAGCAATTCATTTTTCCAACCCTCCAGCAGAATCCGCTAAATTTCCGTGAAACGGTCATGAATGGCGTAAAATATGTGACTATTTTGGAATGAAGTGGAATTGCTAAGGTTTATTTTAATATTTTATTTTTATAGGACTGCGGTGGCAAAAAAGCGTACGGCCCGCCTGATGTAAAGCAGTTACCGTAGCCTATATATGCTTACAATACCAAAGGTATTGCTCGCACATTGCCGACCTGAAGGGGAGTGGGATGGAGGGAGGGGGAGGGGGGGTGGGCTTACGGCTCTCTCACTCATCGTACGAAACGCAGCTGTAATAGCTGCTTTACGCCGATCTTCTGTGAGAGGGTGGTACTACCCCGGTCGAGCCAGCCCGTTTATGAGCTGCAGTCAATTGGCTACAGCTTGGCTCTACCACCTCATATTTCTCATATAATCAGATAAATGAATTGCATTAGCAATGTTGCATAGCGTCCCACAGTATGTTATGAGAGCCGAGTTTTGGTCATGTATGGTTTATGTATCTATTTGATGCGTCTAGTTATGATAAAGATTTTTCAGAAATACCGACACTATAATTTTGTTTAGTTTTAGAGATATATTTTTTTTTTTTGTAAGAGGTCAATGACCTTAAGAATATCTTAATTTAATTATAATTCCAAAAATAGTAAACTTGTGCATTTTGTTACCATTTAAAATAATGTAACAGCACATCATATATTTATATTAGAAAAAAGAGGGTTATAGCTTTAATAGTTTGAGAGATATAATTTTTTTTCTGATTTTCACATATATATTTTTTTTAATTATGCGTTAGCGTTGTAGCATTTTATTTGTTGCCATAAATATGCGCAATAATATAGTTAATTATACTCTAAAATATCACAAACGACAATCATGCGGCAAAGGAGATAAAGCGTTTCTAAGTATTTTAAATATTTCTATGGAAATAGGGTTATCAACTTGTCATTGTCACATTAAAAAGTATAAATTATTTTTTTTTTTTAGTTATTGTCATCTGACAAAGTTAAACTATCTTCTGACGCCAATAAAAGTATTTCATCATCTGTTGAAAATTCAGAAGTGTCGACATCAGTCAAACTTTGTTGTAACTGTGCATGGGTACTGACATTTTCCGTTGAGGGTTTTAAAAGTGCTAGAACTTTTTGGGGAAGAACAGAACGTTTGGTTTTCTTTGGTCGGCTGCCAATGGACATGGTCAATATCAGCGGATCTGAAGATTCAAACGCTCTGTGAAACAAGTCAAGCACTGTAGTTTTACGGTTTAATTTTCGTGTGTGGTGCTCTCGGTCGTAACGCCAAAACATGTTTCTTGACTCACCATCTTGTTCGGAAAGCGTACCGATTGGCAACTTAACGAGGGTGGACCTCTTCCCAATACCACACGATGAGCTTCATCGAAGAAAAAATGCTATGTAGGCCGCGTTATAAACTACAGCGACACAGAGCTTGTACTAGTGTGGGAGTCGTTTTTTAAGAATAAACGTGTGTATTTATTTCCTAGATAATGCTAAAATTCTAATTCCATCTCAGTATTAAACCCCTACCATGTCACGGTGAGAATATTTGCGTACGAATAATTGTATGTTGCAATAACCTACTTTGTTGACAACCCTAAGTTGGATTTTTAAAAATTCATATTTCTGGAACCCAGCCTTTGTAGTGTCTGGTTTTTTTTATGAAGATACATATTAATGTAATAAACATAAATGCAGGGAAAGAAAATGCGACAATGCAAATGTTCCAGAAAAAAAAATTTTACGAAATCATAGAAAAAATAGTTTTACTCCTTGCAAGGGCTTTATTTATCAATAATTTATGAATTTATTGGTTCGTTTGGTGAACATCTATGAGACCATACAACATTTTATAAGAAAAAAATAGAAGGAAAGGAGATAAATAATTTCTTTGGTTTCTATGGACTTTTCTCGATTTTGTAAATATCTCGAAAACTATGATAGATAGAGACACGAAAGTTTTATTAAGACTTATGTCTGAGAAGTATCTATCCAGAAAGTATATAAAATGGAGGTGACCAAAACTCGGCTCTCATAACACACTGTGCGTCCCTATTAGCCCCCTAGTTCACAAACGCTTGGCGCAGTGAGTCGAATGGTTGCGGAACTTTCGAAAACGGCCTTTTCGTTACTTGGGTCTGGGTATCACTGGGATCCCCCAGTCCATTGTACTCGTACGGTAGTCATATGAAAGGCGTTGCTCAGTTTGGGACCACACAGTTGGTGTCTGAGTCAGGCGAAATTTATTATTAGCTACGTCCAGATGTGTCACATGCCGCGCGAGGCAAATTGCCTCACGAAGTTTGAATTGCCTCGCGCGAGGCAAATGCGCGTCCTGCCTCACCTGAGCGCTGTCAATTTCCTCGCCTAGTTTGGCATAGTCATCGGACAGAACGATGTCAAACGTGTCAAACTGATAGCTCGGCTATACCTTTCTCTGTCTAGAGTGTCAGTTGCCTCGCCATTTGCCTCGCGCGGTATGCGACTGAGGCATACGTCGTGTTTCGCGAGGCATGAGGGTGAGCAGCCTCGCGAGGCATATGTATGTTGTAGACACGTCTATTAAATATAAATTAGAACAATAAAACATATTAAAGCATCAAAGTAATGTTTTGTGAAACAGAAGAGTATAGATGAGTTTAGCGAATAAAGATTGATTTATTTAATATATTTTTATATCAGTTTCAGTATTTTTATTTACATTATATTCTTTCTTTATAGGGTAAAATAACCGCATTCACCAATGGCAAGGAATTTCTAAGGTTGCAGATGAAGAATCCATGTGATCATCTGTTCTTGAGGCCTTTGTTTCAAGCGCTAATGAACGTCACAAAAGATTGCATTGTACTGAAAGTACGTACCTACATAGATTTACAACATACCGCCCTACTAAGAAAAATCATTTCCAGAAATGAGGCAACTAATTTTCGACGCGGCCTGTCAGTTTCATACAATGGTTGCTGTCAGATGTACTGAAGTACTCAAAAATTGAGCATTATCAGTTGCCGCATTTTATTAGTGCGCATGCTCCATCTAGTTGGAGCGCCGCGGAAACTAAAATTAATCTATGCGTACCTATTAATTATTATTCTATTGTACTTACAAAAATATTTTGGTGCAACGAATATTTGACTTTTTTTCAGGGTCATTACCAATTCAATGTTGATTTACTAAAGATAGCGCAAACATACTACGATGGGGCATTTTTATTTGGTGACTGGACTTTTAAGTCCTTCTTCTACAATGCCGAGTGTAATTTTTCATGCTCAGTTGTAAGAGTGCAAATATATCCGAAGAATAAAGAATAATGTAAAATAGGAACGTAACATAATACTAAAATAAAAACTTATTCCTGTTTGTCATTGATGTATTATTTTAGCAGATATGGTACCTCCTTACATTGCAATTATTAGACTTGCGAAATTTACACATCGTTTTATTCACCAAAGGATGAGACGTATTGTTTTCAACATTGTTTTCCGCGAACAACTAAGTCGTACTGTGTGCATAGACTCCATTTAGTAGGACATTCTATTCTATTCTAATTTAGCCGGTCACATGTCTCCCTCTTTCTTGGTAATTTCTTATTATTATGTGCATACTTTGCTTTAGTTTGCCGTTTATCATTAAGAACTCCCCAGACCCTTGCAGCTGGTGAAATAATACAGGTGTTTTTTTCAATTATTTTTTCTTAGAAGCAGTTTTTGCTATTCCCTATGGTTTTGGATGGCCATAGAAAAAATCTGCCTATATACTTGTACACTACCGCAGTGTTTAGTTAGGTTGGCGCAGTGCCAAACTTTTGAATGAAATGTGTAATATTTTTATAACTCTCGCTGCAATGTACCGTCTGCGTTCTCGCGAACCCGGAAAAAGATTATTTGAAATGTCCTTATTATATCATCAGTATAATATACCCGTGATAAATACAAATAAAGAAACATACCAACAGGGGTCTCAGAGCATTGACCTCAAGATTAATTGTTTTATGTTATCTGTAAACAAATGGTTGTTTTCAGGAGGATGAAATGATGACGGTAAGGGCGAGGCCCCACTAGCGCGTTGCGCTGCGTCGTAGCAACGGATCAAAGGGTCGACGGGCGAGAGACGAAGCGGGGGAGGGTGATGCGCCAGTACAAAATCTGCGACGACATAACACAACGCGCTAATGGGGCCCGGCCCTAAAGTAACTATGCAATGGCCTTGCCTTATATAATTTGCGACAATGTTAAACACATGGGAATACTCAGTTTTGCAGACTTTTATACGAATACAAAACATAGGTACTTATACCTAATTATGCTCTTTCAATATTTTTTTTCAGTGATCATTAAATGTATCTTCGTTAAGTTTCCAGCTGTTCAACGCAAGTTCAACGCGCTTAAGCTCAAGTGATGTAGAGTCACTTCTTAAAACTGAATCCAATTAACAATCATCAATTTCAGTAGATTGTATTCCACTAACCAGGTAGGTATACTTGCGTAATAAACCTACCTACAGCCTCCCGACATAATAATAAGGAAGATTACAGAAACTACAACAATAAGGAAGTTTATTCACCCATTACTGGTCATGTTATCAAGTTGTGTGGACTCATAAAGGGTTATTTTTTTTTATAAATTGCTTCGATAAAAGAAAGCCAGATGTGTTTTTAATAAAAATAATACTATACACAATAACTAAACAACAGTTTAATAAATTAGCAACAATGAAACTTTTGGTTCACATAAATATTACAAAAATAAACGTTCAGAAGACGTCGTTTATAAATACACAACAAATCATTTTATTGTGATCAGTCAAAAGGACAGTTATCATTATGATCATAACTCACGCAGAACATCCCCCGGGATCTGAAACAACATCAAATGGGGCAGTCAGCAGTCTGTAGAATGACCCTTACCGATTTATTGGTGGTAGAGCTAAGCAATAGCTCAACCGGTATAGTACCACCCTCTCACAGAAGACTGGCGTAAAATAGCTATTACAACTGCGTTTCGTACGATGAGTGAGAGAGCCGAAAGCCCAACCCCCCCACTCTTCACCTTTTTGCATCCACTTTTTACCAGCTACCTTCCCCAGGTCGTCACTCCACCTGGCCGCAGGGCGCTCTACACTACGCTTTTTTTATAGGTTTCGGTGGCAAAAAGCGTACGGCCCGCCTGATGATAAGCAGTTAACGTAGCCTATGGATGCTTACAATACCAAAGGCATTGCTCGCATATTGCCGACCTGAAGGGGAGTGGGATGGAGGGAGGGGGAGGGGGGGTTGGGCTTGCGGCTCTCTCACTCATCGTACGAAACGCAGCTGTAATAGCCTATAGCTTGCCTACTCGTGGCCCCAGAACTCATCGAAGGTCACCTCGACGTCTTCTTTAGATATTTCTACTTTTGCTTACAGTAGCAGAGTTGAGAATGTCTGGTGATCATTCTTTGGTAAGTATTAAGAAAATGATAGTAAATGCTTACGTATCAGGCACTTCATCACCCAGTACCACGGCTCGCCTGTCGAAGCTGATGCCCCAGTGGCTGCTCTCCTTCGGGCACGAGCTATCGCACGGCACTCCGACCAACCGCTTCTTCTTGCGAACGCTTGCGGCAAAGTAACACGCGCTCATGAAGTGACTGCATCGGGCTACACCTGTTACATAAAATACTAGTTCAAATGAAGGCAGGGATGGGATCTCTTAACCCCCCTTATGTGCGACTTTAGCTAACGCTAATTTTTTATTTCGTATGGCAAAGAAAACATTGCCCCTAGCGGATGGTATCCAAAACCGACAAAACTGACTACCTATAATGTAAATAGTTTGCTTAGGAGAAAAAATACACTATGGGCACAGTTGAGTTACTCCGAAATACGAAACGAAACGTTTCGGCTGACGGATGGTACGTTTCCCTACAGTCCGAAAGTGTTTCGTATCCGAAGTTCGGATTCAATAGCCATGATTTGTCGTTTCTTCTTTCGTGGACCCTACTCCGGAAGAATCCGGACAACTTCCGAAATACTTTCGGAGTAGGAAAATGTACCATCCGTTAGCCCATAGGTTCCCAAAGTGGGAACAAAAAATGGGGCCGTTGTGTAGAGTCTACACAACGCCCCCATTTTTTTTCTGGGTCTCTTACCGCCCCCCTTTAGGCCTGCAGCACCCACAAGGGGCCGTTATCGCCCACTTTGGGAAAGGATGCGTTAGCCGAAAAAACGTTGTTTCGTATTTCGGAGTAGCTCCACAGATACGCGTGGATAGCGTAAACGATAGGTATTCAAGTGACAACGTGTAAGACATGTAGGTATTTGCAACTAGTGATGGGATGTTCTCGAGAACATTCTCACCCTCGGAAACTTACTCGTGAGATTTTTTTATTTTGGGTGACGTTATCCTAACTTTCAATCTTAAAATCAATTAAAACCGCCATACTTGCATGTTTAATGAGGTTTATGCCAAGTTTAACATGCTTCAGAAGATAAATTCTCGAAAATTCTCACGAGTAAGTTTCCGTAAGTTTCCAAGGGCTGAGAATGTTCTCGAGAACATCCCATCACTATTTGCAACGCTGAGATTGTAGACCCCATAAAAAACTAATAGATACAGGTAGTTTACCTAGATTACTTTTAAATCCTCGCTGTATATTGATGAGTTAGTTAGAATCTTTAATTGTGATAGAAAACAATGAAGCTAATCAGGCCAGATGTTTAATTCAATAAAAATAAACGTTCACAGAATTCTATCTCAATCTAATTCTACGAAGTAGTTTGATCAGATATAGTTTTGCCGGATGATAATATAATTGATAATGTCTGTTATCAGATGCAACGCGGGCGCAACAAGATCAAAAACTAAATGGAGTAACCAAAAAAATATGTGTAGATAATGATTAGTCAAAAGAGAATCCCAAAACTACCAATCTCATGTAAATGAATGATTTGTGAGTAAATAAAAGTTTTGGCAAGACAAATATACCGTTTTCTTATACAAATTCTTCCAACGAATAACTGAAATAACATCGGATACGATTCCCAAGGCCGGCTTCTAGCCATAGCGTTCAAAACAAACGTATTACGGCACAGTGAGTTGCAATTTTATATTTAACTAGTTGTCTCGTCTGACATCACCCACGTGTCGTCGTTGAAACAAACGAGTGTGGCAAGCCAATTCATTGGTGACTGCAGCTCATTTATACGGGCTGGCTCGACCGGCCTAGTACCACCCTCTCATAGAAGATTGACGTAAAACAGCTATTACAGCTGTGTTTCGTACGATGAGTGAGAGAGCCGAAAACCCAACCCCCTTCCTCCTTCCCCTCCCCCTCCCACTCGTGATTTATAGTAGTTTCAGCAGTACAAACCCACTAAGAAGGTAGTTATTCCATAGATTATTCGTTCTCTTTATGAGCAGAATAAGTAATAGTACCCAGTAGGTATAATAGTAGGTACGAGCCAGTGGCCAACTCTGGTGTCCGAGTTTTCAGGCCGACCTTTAAAAAAATCAATGAATAATAAAATAAAAATCTTACGCATGACATGCCCCTTACACCCAGGCTGCAACCTGCCTCCATTGACGCAGAAGTCCGCGTGGCCGACCAGGCCCGACTCCCCGAGGAAGCCAGCGTTGGTATGGATGACCTGCACTACGTAAGCGTCGTCCCGACCGAGCCTCAACAGCCGTGACCCGTACGCGGAGACGAGCGGTCTCCCTGGATCTAAGCCTGTGAACAACAGTCCAAAATATAACCCATTTGGTACCAACCGCGTTACAATAAAGAAAGTGCAAGAAGGCGCTGCTTGCGGGGACTGGTCCGCCCATTTTCCACTTGACAACGTTGTTCCTAAACTTTCAGATCTGTTAATTTTCTTTTAAGCACGGAAGGCATCACACCAAAACAATCGTACTAAATATTCACCTTTTGGTTTGAATGTAAAGTGGGAGTAGGCATGCACAGCTTTCTAGGCTAGTTCTTATTTTTTTTTGTTTATTTAAATACCTAATTTTGATTTTTTTATTCACAATGTGTTAATGCCAGCCTGCTCACATAGCGTTGCTGTTTGAAAATGTATACAATTATTATTTTGAAAAGAGTAACCATTGAGTTTCTTGCCGGCTCTTCTCAATGGAGGCAACATTACGAACCGGTGGTGGCGCTAAAATATTGTTTATTTTGACTATTTATAAAAGCTTTTTGAGCTTTTTTTTTTTTTTTTTTAACCCACATCGTCCCACTGCTGGGCAAAGGTCTCCCCCACAACTCTCCACTCCTCTCTATCATTGGCCATCTCTGGCCAATTGTTGCAGAATGCATCCAGGTCGTCACGCCAACGTTTCCTGGGCCTGCCTCGGCGACGACGCCCATTTTCAGGCACCCATAGCGTGACGCCTCTTGTCCATCTCTCCGGGTTCATCCTACAAATGTGTCCCGCCCATTCCCATTTCAGTCTGGCAGACTTCCTCCCCACATCGGCGATTCCTGTTTTGGAGCGTATAGTGGTGTTGCGAATTCGGTCTGTTAGCCTAATTCCCAAAACGCTACGCTCCATCGCTCTTTGGCAAACCTTGAGTCTGGACTTCTGAGCCTCGGTCAAAGACCACGTTTGAGCACCATAGGTTAGGACAGGCAAAATACACATGTCGATGAGTTTCCGCTTAAGACACATTGGAAGGTCACCCTTCATTAGCGTTTTCATGGACCAGTAGTTCTTCCAGGCGTTGTCGACACGCCGTTGGATCTCGCTGTCTTGCCTGTTTTCGAAGGATACTAACTGGCCCAAGTATGTATACTCATCGACATAGTCTATGTTTTGCCCGTCGACCTCGACCCTATGTTTCTCGCTGTTGGTCATAACTTTGGTCTTCGATCGATTCATCGTCAGTCCAACCTCAAGGCTTGCTGTGCTCAGATCTTGTAGCATCTGTTGTATCTCGGAAGCTGAAGGTGCAAAAAGGACAATATCGTCCGCAAAACGAAGGTTAGTGAGCCTTGTGTTGCCGACCATAATGCCCCTGGTTGACCATCTGTTTGCCGCTTTCTTAAATATCTCTTCCAGAGTGCTCGTGAATAAATTAGGAGAGAGCGGGTCACCTTGTTTCACCCCTCTTTCTATTCTGAAGGTGGGACCGCGGGTGTCTTGTTTGAGCTTACATGAATAAAAAAACTTTTGACTTTGACTTTGCATAATATGCTTCCAATTTTTCAACAACAGCAAGGGGTTCTAAGGGCATGTTTACAGGACCCAAAAAGGTCGGCACCGCGTACGCATCTTTTAAGTTACAGATGTCCTGGGCGGTGGTTTCCACTTACCAGGTGGACCGTCTGTCCGTTTGCCTTCCTAGACAATAAAAAAACAATCTTCTATTTTTTTCTTTTCATTTAATTCGTGCGGGTTCCAAAACTGAGAATATAGTTTCTCCGGGACTCGTCGAGAGTCAAACCTCGGCGTCTTTGTTGGATAACACTTCGATCCTGGCTAACAGATGTAATAGTGGTGGGAATATGGCGATCCTATTGCGATAACTGAGATATCGTCCACGGGGTTCAAGGTAGGTGGGGGCGGATATCGGTATACACGATGTTAATTATTCCAAGATAAATCCCGAGATAATAAGAATAGTTATTTTAACGTGTCATTGCTAGTAACCCTATTATAAACAATGTTCGTAAGTCATTGCTACCATTGAATGATCTTAACAATAATGAAGGCATTTACCTATCATTTAATTAAGATATTAATTTAATTGAAAAAATAAGACTATTAGTTTATTAACAAGACGCATAAATATACATATTTTTCTTGTACTCGCCGCAACATTTCAGTTGGTGAGTCCAGATGCCTCGAATGCCTCGCCCGAGCACTAATGTTATGACTATGTCTATGCATTCTGACGTCAAACTGAGTTCTGAGCTCGGGCGCGGCATGCGCCTGATGTAGACGCAGCTATTTAGAAAAGATAAGCTATATCACTTGGCAAGCAATAAATATATGAACGGCCAATGACATCTGTTTAAGGTAAATGTATATCAATGCCTTGCGACGACAAGGTCGCCTCCTGTATCTGTAACTCTCAATGTATATCTACATTCTACAAGTAAAAAGTGCAAGGGTCGCGTTCACCAACACACTAACGGACCGCTACAAAAGCAATCGGACTGTCACCAGTACATCAAACAATCGGTTACTGCTCCAACGGTCCGTTAGTGTGTTGGTGAACTTGGCCCTAAGTTTGTTTAAACTGAAAGAATTAACGCCCAATTATCTACCTCAATTACCCAAATATTTAGAATTACTTGCTGATATTTCAGAATATCGTTTTCCATATTTTGCGTTTTCGTAAGTTCCTCTTCATCCATAGATTGCCTAAAAATGAAATGCTAATTAATACGAACTATTAACAGCGATGTATTTTCCCCCTTATGTTTTTAATTAAGCCCTGAATAGGTAATTAAAAATTAATTATGAAAGAAACAAACACGGTTATCTTAGTTACACATTAATAGGCTATCGCCGCACATTCCAGTTAATAATGGCCTTTATAGCATTTGCGTTGGGCTCCACTTTCCCAAAATGTTCTGCAGTTTTACCCTCATTGGGTATCTTCTCGAATTTCAGAGCTTTACTCTTCTCGGTAGAATATTTTTCATTCCTCTCATTATCTTCATAGCTCCTTGATTCCTTTTGTAGGTGGTAGAGCCAAGCTGTAGCCAAGTGACTGCAGCTCATAAACGGGCTGGCTCGACCAGGTTAGTACCACCCTCTCACAGAAGATCGGCGTAAAGTGGCTATTACAGCTGCGTTTCGTACGATGAGTGAGAGAGCCGAAAGCCCACCCCTCCTCCCCCTCCCTCCATCCCACTCCCCTTCAGGTCGGCAATGTGCAAGCAATGCCTTTGGTATTGTAAGCATCTATAGGCTACGGTAACTGCTTAACATCAGGCGGGCCGAACGCGTTTTTGCCAGCGCAGTCCTATTAAAAAAAAAAAAAAAATTACTATCTTAATACAACACGTTTTCATTCGTTGAAATAGCTTCTCCTTGATTCATGTCTTTCATCTTCCTTTCGATGATTGCTTTTAATTTACATGTCTAAACATTTTACCGCTTCTATTTTACCTATATGGAGGCTACAGGCTTGTCCTCTATCGTATTTTATCTGACAATTCTTGGATTATCTTTCTTTCGACAACAGTCAGCAACAGAAGTCGCTTAACATTCACGATTTTTCAAATCGTTAAATCTCTTTATTTTTAAAACCGAACATTAGCAACATTTTTAAAGTAAGTTAAGTTGAAGAAAAATACCCGTTTTGATGCAAAACAAAATTGTACAAGGGATTTAAAAACGGAAAATGTTCAGAGACTTATGTTGCTAACCGTACTGTTATACTACTAGCATAATCGTCTGATAGTCCCAGGATGTTAGATAATAAACCTAATAGATATCATCCGAATAAACTATACAATAACCATTAATCGCACTTAGATAACACAGAAAGTAACTATTGTGTACTTTATCTCCGTGGTTTTGAAGTGATCATTCTTGTATACGTGTCACAATGACATGTTATATCTAAATATATAAGAATCAAAGTCCTGATTGACTGACTGACTGACTGACTGACTGACTGACTGACTGACAGACAACGCACAGCCTAAACCGCTGATCGTAGAGACTTAAAATTTGGAGGGTGGGTTTGTCTTGATGTGTAGAGGTGTACTAAGAAAGGGTTTTTTGAAATTCAACCCCTAAGGGGGTAAAATAGGGGATGAAAGTTTGTATGGAAGTTCGTCATTTTTGAAGTTAGAATTATGAAAATTGCTGATTAGGTGTCTTTTGAAAAATAAAAAATATGGGTTTCTGGGTTTTTGAAAATTCAACCCCTAAGGGGGTAAAATAGGGGATAAAAGTTTGTATGGTAGTTCCGTCATTTTTGAAGTTAGAATTATTTAAATTGGTGATTAGGTGTCTTTACAAAAATAAAAAAGAGTAATTTCAGGGTTTTTGAAAATTCAACCCCTAAGGGGCTAAAATAGGGGAATGAAAGTTTGTATGGAAGTTCGTCATTTTTGAAGTTAGAATTATGAAAATTGCTGACTAGGTGTGTTTTAATAATGAAAAAGATTAACTTTATGGTTTTTGAAAATTCAACCCCTAAGGGGGTGAAATAGGGATGAAAGTTTGTATTGAAATTCGTCATTTTTGAAGTTAGAATGATGAAAATTGGTGTTTAGGTTTATTTTTACGAATAAAAAAGATTAATTTTAGCGTTTTGGAAAATTCATCCCTTGAGGGTGTAAAATAGGGAATGAAAGTTTGTATGGCGGTACCGATTCAGGCTAATCTCTGAAACGGCTGGACCGATTTTGACGGGACTTTTACGGGCTAATACGATACGGGATCCGGGATATCCGAGATACGGGATCCGATATCCGGGATACGGGATCTGGGATCCAGGAAACGGGATAAGGCTTCGGCAAACGGAAGCTGGGATCTGGGAAACGGGATCCAGGATTCAGAAAATGAGATCCGGGATACGGGACCTGGGAAACGAGATCCGGTGTATGAAATCCGGGATATGGAATACGGAACCCGTGATATCCGGGATACGCAATCCGGGATTTAGAAAACGGAATCTGAGAAACGGGATACGGGGTCCGGGATATACGGGATCCGGAAAACGGTATCCAGGATCCGGGCAACGAGATCCAGGACACGGGACCCGGGAAACGAGATTCAGAATATGGGATACGAGACACGGGATCCGTGATATCCGGGATACGGGATCCGGGATTTAGCAAACAGAATCTGGGAAACGGGATCCGGGATCCGAAAAACGGGATCCAGGATCTGGGATCCGGAAAACGGGATCCAGGATCCAGGCAACGAGATCCAGGATACAAATCCCGGGAAACGAAATCCGGGATATGGGATCCGTGATATACGGGATCCAGGATCCGGGATCCGGGATCCGGAAAACGGGATCCAGGATCCGGGCAACGAGATCCAGAATACGGGACCCGGGAAACGAGATCCGGGATATGGAATACGGGATCCGTGATATCCGGGATACGGGATCCGGGATCCGAATTTCTTTAATTTAAATTCTGCGTGGACGAAGTCGCGGGCAAAAGCTAGTGATAACATATAAACTAATACAATACAGTTAAGTAACAGTTTATTAAATTATGGCCTGTTTCAGAATAGTCAGATAACATTTATCCACCAAATTAATATGGCTTTTTGACAGATTTCTATGGAAAAAACTGTCAAAATGCCATATTTATCTGGTGGATAAAAGCTATCTGACGATTTTGAAAGAGGTCCTTAGCGAATTTTTAAATAAAAAAAGAAATATTTAATAGTCTAAAACATAAAAAAACCCTTTAGCTTATATTAGGTTATATTTACCTAGGGTTGTACTAGCTAGAAAATAATTATGGGTCACCAATGGCTTCTTCAGACGAAAATGAATCCTACAAACATATAGGGGAGCTAAAAATAAAAATCATGACGTATTCTTCTTCAATGGGACATACCTATGTATGCACAAGTCAATGTCAATGACAAGCTTTATTTGATTTGGGGTTCAGTACGAGCGCACCCAAAACGCTAATCGTCTGAACGTAGACAAAAAACAATGTTTTAAAAGTTTGTAAGTTTTTAATTAGTTACTACGTACCCCGAATAAACTTATGTTAAACTACTTTCGCAAATAAATTTATTGAATCACTAGAATTATCCTTCAATCAGCTACTTTGGATTGAGGACGTAATTACTCAATACAGAATTGTATTGAAATTAAAATCTATAAAAATAAATAAAAATGAAGTGTCTGCTTGTAAAATCAAAATAACAGCTTTTTACTAAATGCATAGGTACTAATGACAAAACACATTTTTAAATTTTTTGTCGGTCTGTCATGTTTGTTCCGGGTAATCTCCGAAACTTTTATTTTGGAAAAATAATTAGGTTAGGGAGCTGCGCAAAAAAAAAACCACGTGGACGTTGTTTCGGGAATCTCTTTCAAAAATGTACGCGTACAAAGTCGCGGGGACAGCTAGTTAAAAATAGGTTGGTACTCCTAAATGATACGGAACCCTGGGTTTATCTCGTAACGATCATTCACCCTCGCGTCTATCGTTATCGTGTGCGTGCCGTGCCTATATTATGTTGATCCAATCATAGCCTGTTCAGTGTTCAGTGTAGTTCAACACTGTGCGACGCCGAGCTGTGAGGAAGCGCCAATTTGTGGAAGTCTGCCGAACAGAACGCACGCTCGACCGAAACAAACATGGCTAAAGTCGACATCAAATACACTAAAGTAAGTTGCTTGAAGTATATTTTAATAAAACATTTATAATTAAGCTAAATAGTGTAAACTTATAATATTTTATTTCATAACTGACGAAGTAAAAATATGTATTTCCTCGTGTAATGTGCGTTTTTAATTGCTGAAAAAATTTATAACCGCATCATGAAAATGTTCTCAATGTTCATTGCGTTGATAGATCAATATTTAATTAGTTTACTGTTTGTTCAGCTGAGTCTTTCTACAATAAAGCAATTTAAACTATCAGTTTAGGAAAAAAAAAATTTTTTTTCTTCACATTATTTGGTAGATTGTTTCTCATATGTCGATACGTCAGCAGGCATTAATTTAATTATTCACGAAAGTAAGACTAAGTAAATGTTAATGTTTTTTTCTTTCCCATTAACATTAGGAAAATACTTATTTAGTATTTTCACATAAAATATTCTTTCAAACACATCTATTTTCAATCAAATATTTAAAAAATATGGAATTACCTATTCGCTTACCTATTATAATTATGGCATTTTATATTATAGGTATCAATCTACTTGATACTATTATTAAAACTGCAATATTCTAAAATCAATAAAATGTGCATTAAAATGTACGGTCGTAGCAAACTGGTACTTTGCAATTTTTAAAGCTTTCAATAAAACGTTAAAGGCCGAAATGTAATGAAATTAAAACTCAGCCTAAATAAAAAGGATAATCCCATCCTATAGAATAATCTCACAATTGTAACACACCCAGACACTCCAACAATTGGTTATGTCGGCGACAAACTGATTACGGTGGTCATACGTTATTTACGGCTTGTTACCAACCGGTTGTTATTTCAGACGAACGTTCTATACACGAGCTTAATACGTATAAACATGTGTACATACGAGTCTGTATCGTTTCACAGTATACACACAACAGTAGGTAATGTTTCCAATGAAACCACAATAGGTGATCTGTCGCTGTACCCACATCAATATCCCGTATACCGGATTGATTTCCAGTCTAAATTAACGCAAATTACGTGACGCATTGTTCACGACCATGTATTTGGCTGTCAAGTTCATTGATATAGGTCAACTGTGTGACAATGAACTTGGCATGTTTTTAAATTACCCAGACAGGCGTAGAGATAAAATGTTAGATGCTTAACACATCGATTGCATAATAATATTAAACGCGGAATTAAATACACATCACAAAAAGTTAAGGTCACTTATTAATTTTTTATTGCAAGTCTTAAGTCTTAAGGATTTTTCGATGTCTGTCTAATCTACCAAAAAAAAAAACTACTTAACTGCGTCATATATGTATACCACCTCACAACAACTGCACTTGTGACCGAGACAAGACAAAATGCGTGAGAAAGCGATTTTGTATCATTCTCTCCTATGCATTAAGGTGATACAAATGTTCAACTGGGTGGGTCTAAGTAAATGGTTTGATGAAGCAGCTGGCTTATGTGCAATATAAAGTATACAACATTAAACCTCATATGGTCGGGAATAAAATGGCTTAGCCGATTTACTTTAAATGTTACCAAATTTTGAAGAAATCGATTTCAAAATATGAAATTGTCAACCTTAATCGTAAATGTTCTCCATAGCAACTGAACAGATTTACGTGAAACCTATACCAGAAAAATTGTCAAGACTTGTCTAAGAATCCGTGGATCCAAGATTTAATATTAATAATTTTATTTAAAAAATAATCAATAATAACCTTAAATATGCTACAAACGTCATGGGTCATCATGGCTTGGCCAGCAAAATGTTCCTGGCAGTAGCGCAATGGCGCCGTTGAAAGCTGGACGTGCGCGCAAATTTTTGCGTGAAATACGTAAAAATGTTACGTCTTCCTATCTTTTTATGAATTAAAATCACGTTTTAAATAGTTTAAATATAATATTGAACATAATTTTTAGGATATTATATGATTACAAATATTTTTAAATTAATATTTATGTCAGTGACGCGTTTTGTTGTCATCATAGATTATGAATAATATAGAATGATGAATAGGTATATGATTAAAAAGCATAATCGTCCTCTAAAAACCGCTTACCTACTTTCTAATCTTATTGTCTTGCCTAACAACAACAACAGGTTGGGCTAACAATCAGAAGGTCCCAGGTTCGATCCCCGGTGGGGCATGCACCAATGGATGAATTTTCATCTATGTGCATAATTTACAGTTCGCTGACGGTGAGGGAAAACATCGTGAGGAAACCTACCTATCCCTCGGGATTAGGTAATAGTCAGTTCCTGTATACACGACGACAAGGTTCACCACCTGTCACGTTGGGTTCTGACTATACAGGGTGAATTTTTCAAGTGAGCGTGGATGGCCATATCCGAAACTATGAGTGATATCGAAAAGTACTCAAAAAAATCTCGGGGCTGATTTTGATGAAAACTAAAACTGCATCATTGGATTTTTGAAAAAACAATATTCGTAGCCAGGAATCGAACTAGTTGATTTAGAATAAAAAACCACATACTGTATTATTACAGCATTCGATAGTGTCGCTGATAAGAAACGAATTTTGAGAAGTAATTACAATTTTTATCAAAATCAGCCCCGAGATTTTTTCACTTAGGTGTTATAATTATTATGTATTGTTCCGAAAACTGGCAAAGTGGAAGCTCGAAGAACCCCAGCGAGACAGTGGAGCACATCTTGCTTCATTGCCCTATATTTGCACGCCAAAGATATGATGCACACACAAACATAATAAAATTTGTACGGAACCCTCAGAGCACGAGTCCTACTTGCACTTGTCCGGTTTTAATTTGTAATGACTAGCCCAAATACAAATTTTCATGTCTCTAGCTTCAGAAAAATTGGGACGCCTATACAAACTTGCACCCCCTATTTTACACCGTTAGAAATGATCAAAAACGCAGAAATTACTATTCTTAGTTAATAAGAAGCCTAAATACAAATTTTCTTGTGCCTAGCTTTAGAAAAATTTGAACCCCCATATAAACTTCCACCCCTTATTTTATCCTCTTGGGGGTAGAATTTTCAAAAGCGCTGAAATTACTATTTTGTATTTGTATTAGTAGCCTAAATATAAATTTTCATGTTTCTAACTTCAGAAATGAGGGAATTCCATACAAACTTCCACCCCTTATTTTACCCCCTAAGGGTAAGAATTTTCCAAAATCCTTCCTTTGCTCTTCTTTTACGCTATGAAAGGTGCCTACTGTCCAAATTTCATGTTTGTATCACCAGCGGTTTGGGCTGTGCACGTTTTGACGGACGGACAGATAGACAGACGGACAAAAAAGTGATTCTATAAGGGTTCCGTTTTTTCCTTCTGAGGTACGGAACCCTAAAAACTCACAAAACGAGGCGTTTTGTGGAGCAAGTATTTTATTTTTAATTATACCATATATTATTATTATCATGGAGCTGCTCCAGACCCATGGCTCTGGCTTGAAAATCTTGACCTTACATGAAAATTAGTATTTCGGCTACTCAGCCTACAAATACAAATATTCATGTCTCTAGCTTCAGAAAAACTGGGACTATCCATAGATACTTTCTCCCCTTAATTGTTGAATTCTCAAAAGTCCTTCCTGTGGTCTTCTTCTACGCTATAAAAAGTTAAAATGTCATGTTTCTAACCCAAGCGGTTTAGGCTGTGCACATTTTGACAGACGGACAGATAGACTGACGGGCAAAACAGTGATCCTATGAGGGTTGCATGCATGCCCGGCATGCGTTGCATTGCCACTCCATCCGTCCGTCATCCTCCATCAATCCATCAGTCAAATAAGGGGTAACCTTTTCCAAAAATGTGCGCGTACTAGGTCGCAGGCACAGCTAGTAACTAATAAGGATTAGTACTACTTTTATTTCAGTTATTACCCGATGTTGTCAACACCTTTTCTTGTTTTCAGTTATTTAGAATTTTAAGTTGTATTAATTTTACTTATTTTGTCCTATAATATTAATCATTTAAATTATGTAGGTACTAGTCTTTATTTAAGTAGTACTACCTATTACCCAGTGTTGGGCAAAATTAAATTTCAGAACAATTAAAAATTAACAGTTAGCGAGCTTTTATTTACAATATCAACAAAAAAAAAACCGACTTCAAAAAAACCTGGATCACTAAAAAGCCTGAAATAATATTTCTATTACCACCTCTGCCTACCACTTTGGGAAAACCAGACGTGATGGTGTGTTATCGAGTATTTGGGGTCGGTGCCAATCTTGGTATGCCAAGTATACCTACTATAAAAGTAAGAAGATAGATTGGCACCGACCTGACCTTTTTTTGAAGTCGGTTTTTTTTTTTTTATAAAAATAATTTTATTTCACGATTTTTAGTGGTGCCATACCAATGAACATTTTGGCATATTGAACCGTATGAAGTAAGCCCAACAAAACGTAACTGCTGTAAATCTTTGAGGAATTCCCTCGACTGTCTATGGTCTCCATCATTAGACCTGTTATGGCACTAATAACCCATGTGGGTGCAAAGTTCTCTCCAATACAAATTAATCAAGCCCAAACACCAGGTAATTGCTGTAAATCGTTGAGGAGTTCTCTCGACTGTCTTTTGACTCCATCATCAGACCTCTAATGACAGTCACAACCCATCTAGGTGTAAAGTTCTCATCAGTACTAATTAATCAAGCCCAAACACAAGGTAGCTACTGTAAACCGTTGAGGAGTTCCCTTGACTGTCCCTCGTCTTCATCATCGGTCCCCTAATGACAGTCACAACCCATCTAGGTGTAAAGTTCTCATCAGTACTAATTAATCAAGCCCAAACACAAGGTAGCTACTGTAAACCGTTGAGGAGTTCCCTTGACTGTCCCTCGTCTTCATCATCGGTCCCCTAATGACAGTCACAACCCATCTAGGTGTAAAGCTCTCATCGATAGAAATGAATCAAGTCCAAACACAAGGTAGCTACTGTAAAACGTTGAGGAGTTCCCTTGACTGTCCTTCGTCTTCATCATCAGACCCATAATGACAGTCACAACCCATCTAGGTGTAAAGTTCTCATCAATACAAATTAATCAAGCCCAAACACCAGGTAATTGCTGTAAATCGTTGAGGAGTTCCCTCGACTGTCTTTCGGATCCATCATCAGATCGACTCCAGACCTTCATAAAATAGTAGTGCTTTAAAATACTTAATGAAAAAAATTACAAACGCACTAGTCGCCCCTACGATTTTCGAAGATTCCCCTCGATTTCTCTGGGATGCCATCATCAGATCCTGGTTTCCTTATCATGGTACCACCCCCGGAAAATCTCCTTTCCAACAAAAAAAGAATCATCAAAATCGGTTCATAAACGACGAAGTTATCCGCGAACACACATAAAAAAAAAAATAAAAAAAAATAAAAAAATATACGGTCGAATTGAGAAACCTCCTCCTTTTTTGAAGTCGGTTTAAAAATAACAATAAAAAAGATTACAAAGAAAAAATAACCTACCCACCTACCTATTAATAAAAATGTAGTACTTAAATTGTACTTAAGATTTAGTGAAAATTTTCCTTTACGAAGGTACCCTTATACGACTAAATAAAAGTAGGCAAGATACGAATTTAGTATATGAGTCACTTCTGTTTTTGATTTATCATGTCGTCTTTTTGATGTATCGTGGCGTATCGAAAATTCTAAATTCAAAAAATTCAACTCGCGGTCCTACGACATTGTTTGAGCAAAAAGCGGTCAACCTCGAGCTGTCAGTTGCAATTGTTCCAGCCTTAAAAAGGGAGAGAATGACTCGGTGCGACATAATGCGTGACAAAAGTCTTGTCTTGGCGTGTATGTTAGCCCCAATGAAACCATTACATTTAACATAAATTAAGAACAGGTATATATTGATTGATACAATGTTATTCCACAGTTGTTCATCAACAACGAGTGGGTGGACGCCGTCAGCAAGAAGACATTCCCGACCATCAACCCTCAGGATGAGACCGTCATTACGCAGGTGGCTGAAGCAGACAAGGTTTGTAAAAAAACTAATTCTTACAATAGGTACATAAAATAGACACTAGGCTACGTCGCCGGCATTCAACATCACAAATATAAAATAAGACTATTAATTTCTTTGAGCAGGTATAAAGCCAAATTTAAATAGTGTATTTCGTTTAGGCCTAAGGTTGCACGCATGGTGGACTATGGCCCGAATCATCAAGAATAAGGAAAATATGCCCGATGTATTGGCAATAGACTCGGCCTTTATTACATTGGGTTCGATAACAACGCTGGTAAATTCTGTATTCACTGCCTATTCTATAGGTAAATTGATATTAATTCGATTACCAAAAATGATTCGGCTAAAAATAGAAGGATCCAATGATTAAGGTTGTTGATAAAAATATACAAAAAACATGTTTTTTATCTAATCATACCTATTTGACTAGGCCTGGCAAATCAGATGCTCGGCAAATCAGCTCTGTAAATGAACGATAACGATCTCAATCATTTCCTTAGGTTTATCTGGAGAATCTACTATCGACCCTAGATCAATTGTTAAACGCTACCTTACAGATAATTTTATTAATGACGTAGATAGGTATGAGGTACAGGTATAGATTAGGTATTTCATTTTCTACAAGCCATGGTTTAGCCATCGTTTCACATGTAATTCAACAAAATCCATTGCTTGCAGAAATTCCATTCTTGGCGCATTTTATGATACCTTATTGCGAGCTCCTCGTAAATCAACGATAGCACAATCATCTCTATAATAGGATATAATCTATTCTAGTGTGCTCCTATTGGTATTTAATATCTTGACCCACAACATTTCAGATTAAATCTATCTGATCACAATTTAAGACTTGACACCTTGGCTTTACAGGCTGACGTTGACCTGGCGGTAGCTGCCGCTAGGAAGGCTTTCCACCGTTACTCCGAATGGCGCACCATCGATGCCTCCCAGAGAGGGCGTCTGCTCCTGAAACTGGCCGATCTCATGGAGAGAGACGTCAAATACCTCGCTAATTTGGAGACTTTGGACTGCGGCAAGCCAGTCAAGCAGGCTGAGGGTGAAATCCAATGGTCAGCCAATATCATCAGGTACTACGCTGGCAAGGCCGACAAGATCTTGGGCAGCACCGTCCCCGCTGGTAATTTGTTTTTTCTTTACGACGTCCAATCCAACATTTTACTCCAAATTAATCCTTTTTAGGTGTGAGATATTCTTATCTTAAATATTGAGAGCCATTCGTCGATCATGTGAAGTTTATCAATAAAATACACGGTTTTTGTCGTACATATTTATCAATATCTTACATATTCGTTACAGCAGACTTGCTGATATTTTTTGCTAAATCATACTTATTGATAGACTGATACTTGAATTCGAACACGATTCGCATATTAATCGTATTATATTTAGCTTTAGAAGCGTGTTATTTAATTTATAATGATGTATAATTTCCATTATTTTAGATGGCGAGGTCCTCACGTTTACTTTGAAGGAACCGGTGGGCGTTTGTGGTCAGATTCTGCCATGGAACTACCCGATCCCCATGTTCGTATGGAAGATCGCTCCGGCCTTCGCTGCTGGTAATTATTTCTTACTAGTAATTATTACTTTGCTAGAAATTGACAATAGAATTTATGTGGATTGATTCGTTGGAAGTTGTTAATTGGGTGATGCACCAGATCATTATGTACTTATTCTATTCTATCTAAAAGGCAAATAGAGATTTGTTAAGCGGCTGCTAATTATTAAGACGAGGGTTCGAAATTTGGTTGAGTTTCTATTCTACTTTTTCTTTAAGTAAGTATGTGGACTAGGAATCTTATATTTAGATGTATGATTTTTGACTATATTATCTTGAGTATCTTTAAATCCAAATCACGATTTGATGAAATTTTCTCGATAATTTTTTTTTATGAAATGAGCTCTAATTATTTACAATTTTCCTTGCTACCACGATGTTTTTACGATTTCGATCACGAAATTATTTCTAAAACATAGCAAATAATGATATCTAAACTACCCTTCAACCATATTTTAATTCATGAAGTAGTTTTTTTTTAATTCAAGAAAATGTGGTTTGGCGCTTACGTTGTTTATTTCCGAGCGCGCGCACAATATCGCCATCTCACATTTTAAGTACTTGAACTAACCATGTCTCTCTCTAACTTTGTATTGTCAGTGTCCAGTCGGACTTGTTCGACGTCGGACCTGTGAAGGATTTTTTAAAAAATATTACGAAAAAATATTACGGTCGTGCCACATTACAGGTACAGTACAGTATTTACAGTCCGCCGACGCCTATGATAAATAAATAAATATCCTTGGAAATTCTTTTACACATGACTACCTGATCCCAAACTAAGCAGAGCTTGTACTATGGAAACCAGATAACTGATATTACTACATATACTACTTTTTGTTTGTAAATACAAACTAAATATACACTTAATTACACCTAGACTCGGGACATGCGGACATGTTCATGCACACAAATGCATGTCCTGGGCAGGAATCGAACCTACGACCTGCACTGCAGCGTGATTTTCGTTTGCTTTTCCTTGTCTTGTGTAATTTCTTTTCATCTCTTGTCATTTTGTGTCATCTCTTGTCATTTTGTGTCATCTCTTGTCATTTTGTGTCATCTCTTGTCATTTCATAGTTATTCGTGTCATTTCTGTAAAAACTCCCTATTTCGCTTACTGTTATATACTTGCAGCATGGTCTTGGGCCGACAGTGGGAATACATTGCTTGTCAAAACAATGGAGTCGCTTTATTGCGTTTGTTGTAGGTATGGATGGGCAAGTAATAAATATATCATACATCAATAAATTATCGTAAAAAAATAACATTACATATATGGATAGGAAAATGTTTGTCCGTCCTATTCAATCTATTATATTATAAACGAAAGTAACTCTGTCTGTTACCTTTTCACGGCTAAACCGCTGAACCAATGTTGATGAATTTTGGTATGGAGATAGACTGGGTCTTGGCGGAGAACATAGGCTACTTTTTAGGGTTCCAAAGGGTGCTAACGGAACCCTATTACTAGGCCTACGCTGTCCGTCTGTCTGTCTGTCCGTCTGTCAGCGCGGGCTGTATCTCACGAACCGTAACAGGTAGAGAGTTGAAATTTTCACTGAATGTGTATTTCTGTTGCCGGTGCAGAACAAATACTAAAAATATAATAACATTTAAAAATAAATATCAAGTCTCAAACTTGATATTTTTGATGTGTTTATTCTACGGTGGTACGGAACCCTTTATGTGCGAGTCCGACGCCTTCAGATCTTATGAATGTTTTCTTGAAATAAATATAGTGTATTTTAAGTAATTAACTGGCCAACCCTCAGGGCCTACCTACCATGTTAGGATCTTTTTCGTTCTAGGGGTGTAAACCGTGATTTAACGAGTTAATGTGATAATTTTTGTATTTAAATTATTCAATTCAATGTATTTGTTTCAGACATAGTCCAATATTGATTATTAAAATTATTATAATTTCACAATAAATATAAAACAATAAATAAAAGTAAAATTAAATTAAAAAAAAAAAAAATTTTTTTCATGTTTTATCATTAAAATACAATATAATATAACATAAATTAAAATAAAATACAATAAAATAAAAACCTACCCCTAATTAAACAAATACCGTCCGCGTGGGATACTGGCTGCATGTCCTCCCTGTATTCAAGCTGTTCCTGTTGTCAAGCGAATGTTTTGAGCAAGGAAAGAGCCAGCCCTCTTGTCACCTGTGGCGGTAACCAGTCTAAGGGTGATTTTGATAGATAAAAAAATAAAGATAAAAAGATAAACAAAAAATAAATGCATGGTTAAATCAATAAAATTAATAAAAACTGAAAATTAAATTAAAAAATAAATTAAATATGGTAAAAAAAAATATTATGACACCGCTGATGACTTCATGATCGGCATCGAAGTTAAGTACCAAAGTATTCCTTTGCCTACGAAACATGAAAAAGATACTCATATCCGGCAGTCAGTCACTGACACAGAGTATGTACATTTTTACCCGACTACGGTGGGCGGAGGGTTATGATTTTGACCGATATGTATGTATGTTCATCTGCTCCCGTATAACGTCCAAACTATTTTTATATCATAATAATTTGACTAATGAGATATCGTTGGACGCGTCTGGATCGTCCGCTGGTTATAGGCTATTATACGATCGAAATATTGTTATACGTATCTATCAGCATATTGTAGGTATCGTTTGTCTTCTTTTGACTTACTTTGTCTTCAGCAATAAAAACAACATAGAAATTAAATTATTTTTTTCATATACACTTGACATAAAAATCCCTTATAAAACGAAAAAAATATATTTGAATATTTTCATCCATTTCATCTATTTTAAAAGGTGCACTGGGACATATTATTTTAATTGTACGAATTAAACAATATTGTTCCTTCAAAAAATAACTATACTATAGTCTACTCCATAGCTGTTCTGTCCTAGCTAAGCGAGAGGGGTATATCCTTCGGCAGCTCACGCGACGCTAGCCACACCCCGAAACTAAAATTCATTTTTTTCTTGTATCGTCTTAAGTAAATTGTGGTTTATTGTGAATTGACCGACTTTGCGGCCAGTTACTTTTCTCGTCTTAGTTATAATGGCATTGGTAAGATTATGCCTGAGGACTTTGCTTAGTTAAGTACATCAGAAATTATTTCTGAGTTGTCCCAACACCCAACTATTGACCCTTTATGATGTGCCGGTCTTTCAAGTTCAGTGTTGTACGAAACTAACACAATGATATTTTTAAGGGTGCAAAGATGTACTTATCGTCTATCCAGCTGACTTCGCTGCTAATATACCATTGTTCAATAATATGATCAACATACAATTTTCATCGTAAATCATAAATTCTTGACGATCGACATATTGTCGACCATCTGCTAGCAGTCTTCTAGCCGACATCATGCCAACCACCAAAAATCCACGAATAAAATATTAATCACCAATGGTTTTCATTTAGTGTCTTTGGTCTTGGTCATCATTCCAATAGATGTGTCCATATGGCGCGCATGCCTCACCCGAGCACTCATATTATGACATTACGTCTATGCGCCATTGGCGGCGTCTTCATCAGGCGCATGCCTCGCGCGAGTACTCACTTTTGACGTCGGAACGCATAGACGTAATGTCATAATATGAGTGCTCGGGTGAGGCATGCGCGCCATATGGACACATCTAATGAATAGTCCGCGACTTTACACGGCTTCTTCTTCTTTTTCATCGAATCTTCTTGAGTTTTTTATACCTACCCATGCATAGGTGCCCGTGACACGCGATCGGTTAAAGGGAAATTGGCCAAGATTCTAATGACCTGTTCGTCTTTCTTCAGGGTGCACCGTGGTGATCAAGCCTGCGGAACAGACGCCGCTCACGGCGCTCGCCATGGCGGCCTTGATCAAGGAGGCAGGCTTCCCCCCCGGCGTACTGAACGTCATCACCGGGTATGGCCCCACCGCCGGCGCAGCACTCACCCACCACCCTGATGTCGACAAAGTCGCCTTCACTGGCTCCACTGAGGTAATTTTGCGTTATTAACTTCGTAGGGCTAAAATTAGGGCGGCTTAATTCATCAAACATAACATACTTAGTTATTTTATGAGGGGGCTTTTTCGGAACGAAACAGTACGAAAATATCACTTGAATTTCTAACGAAAGATAGCCATACATCCCCACGGAAGCTGTGCTGTATGTGAGTTGTATTAAAAATGTTTTATTTCCCTACTTAATTATGTGTAAGTAAAAAGTAAACCGTGAAATAATTGTCAAAATGACTTTAAAATACAAGGGAACAGACAACACCGCTTAGATAAAAATAAAATATTTGGGTTGAATAAAATTAGCTGCCCAGAGCATGGTCACAAAAATATACGCATAAAACAGTTTTATTATTTAATTGAATACATTTATATGACCTATACTACTCATACATATATTATGCAGATTTCTAAGCCAAGGTCGCGTAACTCTATACCATACTAACATTTCCGTTATAAAACATTTTATCCAGACCATATGGATCTAAGATTTTTTTAATAAACTCGTTGGAACTAACACAGCCGATGCGATGTCACAGTGAACTAATTCACAATTTTATCTAGACTAGAGAACTATACGGCAATACTACATTGTTTAAATTGTTATAAAATAGGTATGACATACGTATTAGCATTGCTAAACAAGACATGTATGGAATACATAAGCGGAAGCATTTAAATACCAATCTAATAAGCACGTCAAGGTCGGTACGTTAGGATCGACTAGACGGTTCTGTCGTCAGCGAGAAAAAATAGACTGAGCTTCAATAAATGCGGCGTAAAAGCTGTCTCATTTTTTAGGGATGGGAGTAACTGTATTGCTCATATGACAAAATCATCCTCGTGTGCACAATACTTTAGCTGACAGGTTTTGTGAAGTCATTAGCTCAGAGCCCAGTCATTTAGAGGCTAGAGGCCTATTTCTAACTCCTTCGGAAGTCGAGCGTAAAATCCTAACAACAAAAAATGTTTTGCAACTCCGCAGGTCGGTCGTCTCATCATGAGCGCAGCTTCTAAAGTCAATCTGAAGCGTGTTACTCTCGAGTTGGGCGGCAAGAGTGCTTTAGTCGTCTTCAATGATGCTGATGGTAAGGATTACAATTGCCACAGAAAAATAATGTAGATTCTTCTACACCACAGAACATTATAAGAGGTTCTACAGACTCTTTTTCTAACACCCAATAACCTGGACAAGAGTTTATTCTAATCAATAAGTTGATGCGCAGTCTTACGTGATCTAGAGATGACTATCAACCCGTATTGAGACAGCACGGTCGGCTACCCCAAAGGTAGCTGTTCCCGATATAATTGTAATGGGGGTCATCTATTAGGTATCCATCGGAACCTTATACCATAGACAAAAAGGTGCATTGCGGTGCAGTACACCTGAAGAATACAGATGTGATGGTATCCAGAGATTACATCCAATATACTCTTTTTTCACCATATTAAACATTAATTGCAGTTGATAAAGCGGCTCAAATCGCCCACAACGCTGCCTTCTCCAACGCCGGCCAGTGCTGCGTAGCTGGAACCAGGACATACGTACAGTCCGGTATCTACGACAAATTCGTGGCCAAGGCCGCTGAAATCGCGAAACAGAGAACTGTTGGCAACCCCTACGAAGATGTGCTGCAAGGACCTCAGGTTGGCAAACTAAGTACTTGGAAACGAATTGATAAAACAGGATTTTCTTCTGATCAAATTCCAGTGTAAATACCTCTGTAGTTCCTATCTTACATTATAGGTTCGTAAGTCTTGGGACCTTAGGAAGAGTGAGAAGAGGCAAATAAATTGATACCGTCCTCTTTTTTGAAGTCGATTAATAACTCTCCTTTGCTTATTATTATTATATTATTATTATTGCTTGGCGCTGTCTCTAAAATACCTTTTACCTGGACTAACTTTTTAGAGTATTTGTAGCCTTAATTAACTTCTTATCTACTCGCAGGTGGACTCGGAAATGTTCAACAAAGTGATGGGATACATTGACGCTGGAAAGAAGGGTGGTGCTAAGTGCATTGCCGGAGGTGACCGCCAAGGCAAGGTCGGGTTCTTTATCCAGCCTACTGTCTTCGCTGACGTCAAGGATGACATGAAGATCGCCAAGGAGGAGGTAAGGACTCCGCAGCTTCATAAACATTTTGATTAACTAATTGATATAATGGTAAGAGAAGGGTAGAAACATAATAGGTAATAACCGGGAGTTAAACCCATTTTTAAAAATAAGTACTTATGAAAAGAGATTCAGATTATGCAATCAAAGAGCTGACTGATGATATAATTGACACAATAATTATAAATAATTCAAGAATAAGTCTTGGTTTCAAAGCGAATGTGAATTGGATAACCAAACAAAGCATTTCTGCTAGAGGCTTTAAAATATTTAGCTTTCCACACTAGTCTTCTAAAGGAACAGAATTTCCTTGTTAATCTAAAATAGGTATAACAATAACAGTTTGTTTTACTTCTAGATCTTCGGCCCGGTCCAGAGCATCCTCAAGTTCGAGACCTTTGACGAGGTGTTGGACCGCGCCAACAACTCCAACTACGGCCTCGGTGCCGGCGTCATCACCAACGACATCACCACCGCCCTCAGTTTCATGAAGCACATCCGGGCTGGATCCGTCTGGTGAGTTTTTAGTGTCTTTAAAGTTTGGGACACTAAGTTTTTAGGGTTCTAACCAGTAACTCTATTACTGAAACTCCGCTATCCGTCCGTCTGTCTGTATGACCGTCCGTCCTTCTGTCAGCGGGCTGTATCACACAAACAGTAATAGCTAGACAGTTGAAATTTTCACAGAATGTATAATTTCTGTTGTCGCTACAACAACAAATAGGTACTAAAAATAAAACAAAATTTAAAAATACAATAATTTTCTGAAAGTTTTTTTTTGGCTCACAAAATGATTTTCCACTCACAGGATCAACACATACGAGCATGTGGTTCCTCAAACACCTTTCGGAGGCTTCAAGGAATCTGGAATCGGTCGCGAGTTGTAAGTAAACTAACTTACTATTTAACTTAAGTGAAGTGGCAGTGGCAGTGGGCGGGGCACATAGCCGAAAGAACTGATGGCCGATGGGGCAGAAAGGTTCTTGAGTGGCGACCACTTACCGGAAGATGGAGCGTGGGTAGGCCGGACAAAGTGGACCGACGACCTAGTGAAGGTTGCGGGAAACCGTTGGATGCAAGTGGCACAAGACCGGTCGTTGTGGAAAACCTTGGGGGAGGTCTATTCCAGAGGACGTCTTTTGGCTAAAATTATGATTTAACTTTAAAACTATTTGAACCATTCCTATAAACCGGTAGGTAAACAGGACCGAGTTCTACTTTTAGCATGTTGATAGACAAACTAATTTGTTTTTATTTTTCAGGGGCGAGGAGGGTATTCTGAACTACCTGGAACACAAGACTGTATCCATCAGCCTACCTAAGATTCCCCAGCTTTAAATTACCAACTGGACTGACATTTATTTACCGATTATCATATATTTTTATAATTAAACGTTTACCTATATTTTTATTTCCTTTTTTACTTTATTCCTAAATAGGTACATAATATGGTACAACCAAAATATTATGGTTTTTGAAAATATCTTTTTTTGTATTTTTTTACATCACTTGGATCCGGACCGGATCCCCTAGTTAGGAGTAGCAGCAGTAGGAGTAAGTATTACCTACGGGTTATTTTTATCAGAAAAAGTAAAAGGAAAAGGACATCAATTTGGTTACGATTAAATTACGTGTACGAAAAAAAAAATATTCGTCTGAGTAGGGTACTTATCGAATCGTCTGGATGCTGATAACTATTATTACTATAGGTACCTACTATTATAATATGAGTTAAAACTGCAGTTATCTTGAATTATTCTGCCTGGTTGAAAATAATCTAATGAATTTCGTTTATTACAATAATACAAACCAGTAACAACCAACAACTACAAATGAACGTTTCTATCACAAAGGAATAAAGAACATAGTTGAATGATATAGTGCCGGTATTGATTAATGAGAAAATATTCCAATCAGTCGTATAGTAGGTACCGAGGCGTTATTACAATTGCTATCTGTAGCAGTTGTAATAAAGTTTCATTTTCAGTGCAATAGTGTTCATGATGATACGAGTTCAAGTTCAAGAATAGAGTTGCCATAATGGAAGTAAAATTTAGTAGATGAAAGTAAAATTTAGTAGATTTTAGTTATTCTTATCGTGTAAAATTTACCGATACAAATTTCCTATCTTACTTCCTTAAATTTTCACTACGATATACTGACAACACGACAAATTCAATTCGCCGATTCAAGTTTCATCGAAGCACTGTTCACCGGTTATATTTAAAAAACCGTATATTTTTCTGAAAAATGGTAGAATGAACTAATCGCGTCACGGGTAAAGATTATACCTAACCTCTTTTTACTCGTAACTACACTAGTATCCATAAAGATAATTATTATTTATCTGTCTCTATGAGAAATAAATAAATATTTTGCAAGGATCTTTTAATAGAGGATAGACAAGTTGAATTTTTGGTTAAAAAGAAATTCAACTTTATTCTGCTGCCTTAAGGTCTATTATACCTAGACAATTCTTAGACAGAAAAACAAGCCGAGCGAGAGGCCCTAGTTGGGACCGTGTCCCTCTCATTTCGAGTTGCCATGCCAAAATAATATCACTGTTGGGTAGTGATTGTTAGTTTTTAAATCAAGCAAATAAATTAATTTATTATTTATCGTGACTGTTGTTTTATCATATTAACAATAGTCACGATAAATACTAAATTAATTTATTTGTTTGATTTAAAACTAACAATCACTACTCAACGATAATATTATTTTGGCATGGCAACTCGAAATGAGAGGGACACGGTCCCAACTGGGGCCTCTCGCTCGGCTCGTTTTTTGTGCAGTAGTGAACAGTCCAGTATGTATTTACGTTCGTGATATTTTGAAACTTGAAAATTGTTATATCCTTTGGCCGTTTACCGACTGCACGGCACGGCACCGGCACCGGCATGGCGGCAGCTTTTTCATTGGTCAGTGACCAGTTGTCATTGGTTACTGACCAATGAAAACCCCGCAAATAGCTGTCACTAGAGATGGGTTGGACTAGGTAAATTTGGGACTAGGTGCAGCTATTCCTAGTATTTAAAAATACGTGATCCAAACACCTGTTCCACCTAGTCCGCCTAGTCCACCTAGTCCACCTAGTCTCCAGTACTTATCGGCTATGGTTCGCGTACTTAGTCCTTAGATCCATAATAGGACTCGATACATGAGATAAAATGGGGACAAAAATTGATTTGCTCACTTCAGTTAGATGTCGCCTACTGCTTACTAATGATGATAACGACGATGATGATGATGAAGAAGACGACGACGACGATGATGATGATGATGCGATGATGATGATGCGATGACGATGATGATGATGACTTGATGATGACGATGATGATAGTGATGATGATGATGATTATGATGATTATGACGATGATGATGATGACGATGATGATGATGACTTGATGATGACGATGATGATAGTGATGATGATGATTATGTTGATGACGAGGATGATGATTATGATGATGATGATGACGATGATGATGATGACGATGATGATGATGATGATGATGATGATGATGGTGACGATGATGATGATGATGATGATGACGATGATGATGATTATGATGATGATGACGATGATGATGATGATGATGACGATGATGATGATGATAATGATGACAACCTCCTTTTAGAGCCATTTTTGTTATAAAGACAAAAATAGGTTATATCAACAATTTAACACAAAAATATGATAATAATACTACTTGGACTAGAAGACTAGTTACCTACCATATACTATGTAGACTAAGCAGTTCGTTATACTCATAATAATACGCGATATCCGCACGCAATCGAGAGAGCATCACGTCCGCTGGGACGTGTTGAGTGAAATACTAGGTGGACTAAGTACTCTCCAAATTGGAATAGGTGCCGACTAGTCTCATAAAATACCTGTTCTTCGCACCTGTTCTAGTAAATACGACTCATCTCTAGCTGTCACTGTGCCGGTGGCGGTGCCGTGCCGTGCAGTCGGTAAACGGCCATTCTATACCTACTATCTGTCAATGTGCAAAACTGTAATTTGTCAAAATTAAATTAAATGTCAGTTGAAAAATACCTACCAAAATACAAAATAAAAATATTTCAGTTCACTACAGCTCCTGGTAACCCAGAAATATATTTACATTACGTCACTTTCGTTAGCAGTCTGTATTTTTGTTCTGTGGCAGTCTGCTAGAAGCCGGCTTGAAGGTGACACGTTGTGAACAAAAAGTTGATACAAACATATAACTATCTAATCTGTGGTTGATACAAATCCGCAAATATGGTGAAGGTAGACGTTAAATACACTAAGGTAAGTGGTATTTGTTACAATATTATGTTGACATAAGCGATAAGAAGCAATAAGAAAGATAATAACGAGCAACGAAGTTTAAAAACATAGGTATTTTTAGAACGTCGCAAGATATGCAGTTTACATACCTAGATTTAGTTTTCTTCTTTAGATTTTATACAAAGGATTAAGCTACCTATGGAAGCTAATTTCCTTTCAATTGTTGCAAATGTTATGAATTTAAATAGGTAGGAGTTAAAACAAATATGAGATTTACGTTTATTTAAAAAATAATAATGTGGGTAGTACAAGATAAATGTAGAATGTAGAAATAATACACATTTTGTGAAAATTCCAACTCTCTACCTGTTACGGTTCGTGAGATACAGCCCGCTGACAGACGGACGGACGGACGGACAGATGGACAGCGGAGGCTTAGTAATAGGGTTCCGTTGGCACCGGAACCGTAAAAATGTAGCAACTTGTATGCAAGTCTTAACCAAGAAAGAGTGAGACATGTGATTGTCCAAAATAGTTTGAAAATAGCATGAACCTAATAACGTTACCTATTAAGTTCGTTGAATATTGCAGATTCGATTTTGAGCAGCATTTTGAGCATTCGATTTCGTTACAATGCTGCCTTCCTGACTGACAGCCACGGATAGTCGTCCGTGTGAACCTCGCAGGGAACGTTTCCAGCATAAGCTGAGCTCTCTTTATCAACGATGTCAATAATAGAGCCCAACTTATGATGGATAAGTCCGCCGAGATGTGCAGCTGAAGTGTTCTTTTTCTCTTAAGTGCCCATGTATGTACCTATAGTACCCTATTCAGGCACTTGTTGAGGTTATATGCGTAACCAATGAGATTGTGCGTAACGTTAACTATGGATTGGATTAAATGTCAGAATACAATTTACTGTCATTAATTGTATTTTTAACCCCCGACGAAAAACGAGGGGTGTTATAAGTTTGACGTGTGTATCTGTGTATCTGTGTATCTGTGTATCTGTGTATCTGTGTATCTGTGGATCTGTGGATCTGTGTGTCTGTCTGTGGCATCATAGCGTCTGAACGGATGGACCGATTTGGATTTAGTTTTTTTTGTTTGAAAGGTGAGTTAATCGAGAGTGTTCTTAGCTATGTTTCAAGAAAATCTGCTCAGCCGTTTGAAGTCCATCAGCTCTTTTCTAGTTGATGAAAAGATATAAACAACTTCCACAGGTCTGATCGATACGAAATTTGAAATCCTGTCACTTGTCAATGATATTACAAAGTATGACAACCTTGACCTGATGCGCAGGCATCATCAGAAGAACTCCTCAACGGTGTACGGCATCTACCTTGTGTTTGGGCTCATACGATGCGTTTTGACGAGTACATGCTAATACAAGCTGGGCAGTTACTACACCGGTAATATAAGTTTAAAAAAGCATGAAATAAAAATTAAATTAAAAATTTAAAAAACCCCCGACAAAAAAAAAACCTTTAAAAAGATAAAAATAATACCTGCATATTTTCACCCAAGCGTCGTCGTTGCGTCGGGGGACCGCTAAGTACATTACATTTAGAGTAACCTGTAGATTATAACCATGACCGGCGTACTTAGCGGTCCCCCGACGCAACGACGACGCTTGGGTGAAAATATGCAGGTATTATTTTTATCTTTTTAAAGGTTTTTTTTTTGTCGGGGGTTTTTTAAATTTTTAATTTAATTTTTAGACAGATTTGATAAATATTCTCAAAGTAATTAATAGGTATAATCCAAAATAATTATAGCTTGTAGAATCTTATTTCGTAGGTTGACGTGTGAAATGTTGTATGTGGTATTAAATATTGCCTAAACATTAATTCTATGTGCTCAAGTTTAAAATCAAAGAAATCCGAAATCCTATACAAACTGAATCCTTGAAAACATCTTGAACATGAAAGGAGCAAAGGCCTTCAGAAAACAGGTTCTGTGTGTATTTTATTCCTAGGGGTGTCTCTGAGCAGATACTTGAGACAGGTTAAGCAGCTTTAGACATGTACCTATGGTTTTTTGTGAGAAAGGCTAACTTTATAACTTTCTTCTTAAAGTGCCGGCTCCTTCCGGAGCTTGGCAATCATTAGGGCTATTAGACTTTTGGAATATTTGTGGTGTTGTCTTGTCAAACCACTGATTGTTGTTCACGATATGCTTTTACAACCGGGCATTTTTCTACCTTTTATATTTCCCAGGATTATGAGTAATGGCGCACATTTTTGGCACCGGGCATCACATCAATAAAATACTACTACTTTCATTACTATATGGTCTTGGATTTCTGTGGTCTTTCCCATTCGTTCTAAAACGGTATGACCAATTGTATAGTAAGATCTAAGGGAATGTAGTCAGCTGGACTGATGTCACTTGATGCGCAAGAGCAAATCGTTTGCTCGTCCGTAGTGCCATCCAGTTGTGTCCACAATGGAAATTATACAAATTATTGTGGCTTGTATCTTCCGTCTCAATTGCATTGTCTGTACATATTGTTAAATCGTTTTTCTTCTTTCATATTTTAAGTTGTTCATAAACAACGAATGGGTGGACGCAGTCAGCAAGAAAACCTTCCCGACCATCAACCCTCAGGATGAGACCGTCATCACGCAGGTGGCTGAAGGTGATAAGGTAATAAAATTTATCTTATTGGACTTTTCACCCTACCTTTGACTTTATCCTTTGGCCCAAAATATTGGTATATTGATCATAACCTTTAATGCCCCCAGCTCAATACTTAGGTACTCATCAATGAATAATTGATGGAATTAGGCACAACTTTGCGGAACTTTTTCATTTGGTTTATAATTTTGGAGGTTGACAATTCCGAGGGTGAGTGGGTCCCTCTCTATAATTTTTCATCAATGAATGTACAGGCCGACATAGACCTAGCGGTAGCTGCAGCCAAGAAAGCGTTCCACCGCTACGCCCCATGGCGCACCATGGATGCCTCACAACGGGGCCTGCTGATGCTGAAACTAGCCGAGCTCATTGAGTCCCAGGCCAAATATCTGGCGGAACTAGAGACCCTGGACTGCGGGAAACCGGTCAAATCGGCCGAAGAAGAAGTCTACTACTCGGCTACTGTACTGAGATACTATGCTGGAAAAGCTGATAAGATTTTGGGAAATACCATTCCTGCGGGTGAGTGGTCTAGAATCTAGATATTTCTATGAATTTTATTTTAGAATTGATTTTGGTGCATCGAATTTAATTCCTCGTTCATTAGACATAGTTTGGTCAAATTTTATAAAAAAAAACCGGACAAGTGCGAGTAGGACTCGCGCCCTGAGGGTTCCGTACAAATTGTATTATGTATGTAAATGAATAGTCATCCCGAGATTCGAGTTTCGACGATTTTTTACTGTTTCCGCAACAATACAAACTTAGGCGTTGTACCTAATTATATTATCTAGGTATAGTTCGTAAAAATAATATTTACAAACAATAATTGTACGGAACCCTCAGGGCGCGAGTTCTACTCGCACTTGTCCGGTTTTTTTATATAGATATAGATAGATAGATGGATAGAAGATAGATGGGTAGCCTAAATACAAATTTTCATGTCTCTAGCTTCAATAAAATTGGGGGGTCTGCAAACTTCCAACTCTTATTTTATCCCTTCAGGGGGTAAATTTTCAAAAACGCTGAAATTACTATTTTCAGAGTGTAAAGATTAGCCCAAATACAAATTTTCATGTCTCTAGCTTCAGAAAAATTGGCACCCACATACAAATTTCCACCCCTTATTTTACCCCTTTAGGGGTGGAATTTTCAAAAACGCTGCAATTACTTTTTCTTATTTATAATTAGTAGCTTAAATACAAATTTTCATGTGTCTAACTTTAGAAATAAGGGACCTTCATACAAACTTACACCCCTTATTTTACCCCCTTAGGGGTGGAATTTTTCAAAATCCTTCCTATACTCTTCTTCCACGCTTCAAAAGGTACTGTTAAAATTTCATGTTTGTAACACCAGCGGTTTGGGCTGTGCACGTCTTGACAGACACACAGACGGACAGACAGACGGACAACAAATTGATCCTATAAGGGTTCCGTTTTTTCCTTTTGAGGTACGGAACCCTAAAAACAGTTCAACAGTCTCTACATATATTTAAATATCGTAAGTAAAATCTAATCAGAATATTTTTTCTGTGATTATTATTTGTATTTCATAAGTTATTTCCTCATGTTTACATTGAACACGACCAATGTTTTTGTGCCATCGTAATTTTAATGCGTGCATCGACTGATGCACATAAATTATTTACATAAAGTAGTTATAAAATGGCAGTTAAGCATAAATATTTATGTTCTCTTCTTGATAAACAATACTGAGAAATTTTAATATAGCGAGGTAATTATTTATTATTATAATAATACTAGATATAATTGACACTATTGTCGCGATATTTCCTACTTGGCGTGGTTGTACGTGCAGTGGTGACACGAGGTGATGACAATAACACAATATTTTAGCATTACAATATATTTTGCTATACTCTAGTTTGTACATTCAAAAAAACTTTAAAAAGCGATTTCGTGTTTCCATTACCATAAAGACATAGGAATAAGAGGATACACGTTCCATACAATATTATATTCGTTTCGTTTCATATTAAAAATACCTATTCATTTTTTTTCAGATGGTGAGGTTTTGTCACTAACTCTGAAGGAGCCAGTGGGTGTGTGCGGGCAGATCATACCATGGAACTACCCTATCCCCATGCTGTCATGGAAAATTGCGCCAGCTTTAGCCGCAGGTGTGCATTTACACATGTCATGTTCCTTCACAGAAAACTTGTGTCTATTAGCGAATGTAGCCACAAATTTATCTTAATATACCTATTTACCCTAATAGTGAACTCTCCGCATTGAAGGTTGCACAATAATCCTGAAACCAGCTGAACAAACACCGCTCACGGCATTAGCCGTAGCTGCCCTGATCAAGGACGCTGGCTTCCCGCCAGGAGTTATCAACGTGGTACCTGGCTACGGACCGACAGCTGGCCACGCCCTTACCCATCACCCTGATGTAGACAAGATTGCTTTTACTGGATCCACCGAGGTACGTGACACTCATCGCATACTTTGCTTTTCTTTTGTTTAATTATCTCGGAGTTTAGTTGCGGCGGCAGGCAGGCAGCTATATCCAAAAAGGATCTTGGAAATGTTCGATCATTAAAATTCTAGACCAAAGCTATTATTTTATATTTCAGGTTGGTCGCATTATCCTGGGAGCAGCTTCTGCTGTTAATCTCAAGCGGGTCACGTTGGAACTAGGCGGTAAAAGTGCCCTAGTCGTGTTCAATGATGCTGACGGTAATACAAATATAACCATGTAATTCTTCCAATCATTTCATCCAGCTAAAGGTTGCCTGACTCATAAGTGCACTGTTTCTTTAGTGGAAAAGGCAGCTAAAATCGCACACAATGCTGCTTTCGCCAACGGTGGGCAATGCTGTTGCGCTGGCACAAGGACGTACGTGCAGTCCGGCATTTACGACCAGTTCGTCACGAAAGCTGCCGAGATCGCCAACAGCAGGTCTGTTGGAAATCCCTTCGATGACGTGCAGCAAGGACCTCAGGTAAGAGATAGATCAAAGTACAAATTGGTTATAAGATAGATGGAACTTCGAAAGTCTGTTAGAACTAAACTAGAGTTCCTAGGGACGTTCACGAACCAGGAAAACTCAGTAACTATTTCTATTATTGTGATTATCCGTCTACAACTTTATTCTTTTCAGATTGACAAAGATATGTACACCAAAGTGCTTGGGTACATTGACGCTGGCAAAGAGGGTGGAGCGAAATGCGTAGCCGGTGGCGATAAACTTGGAGACAAGGGGTACTACATCAAGCCGACAGTCTTCGCTGACGTCACTGATAACATGAAGATTGCTCGTGAAGAGGTGGGTATTATAACTATCGATATTTTAAACATATGAGAAGATTTTGGGAATTTTCAATTGAAGCATACCGAGCAACTGCGCAAGGTTAATGCTTTTTTGCCTCGCTCCGGGTAACGTTTTGTCGACATCAAACTGTACTCAATTTTTCTGTTCTGTCTTGACTTGCGATTGCACCCTCCAAATATAGAAAAGTTACTATCAAATAATAATACTCTATACAAAATCTTGCTCTCTTCCTTGACGACCACTGTACGAAGCTTCACAAATAAACCATTTGCATCGTTTTATCACTGACCTGTTCAATCTACACACTGAATTACTTACTGACTGCGCACAGCCGTAACTGGTGACCCTAGAAGCATGAACTTTTGCTCAGAAGCAATGCTTTTGTATAACGTAGGTGAGCAATAAGAAAGGATTTCAGGATGAATCAGGCACACGAGTATGATTCCCAGTATATGGTCTAAAATGAATCCTTCTTTTATCCAGATTTTCGGCCCCGTCCAAAGTATCCTGAAGTTCGATACCTTCGATGAGGTGGTGGACCGCGCCAACGACAGCAACTACGGACTCGGCGCCGGCGTCATCACCAACGACATCACTACTGTTCTTAGCTTCGCCAAGCAAGTGCGCGCTGGATCCGTTTGGTAAATATCTTCAAATTATGAAAATACCAGCCGCAGCCCGCGGTTCCAGTCCCTCGGAAACTTTAAACACAACCTATATTATCACTCAGGGATAATATATGTAGCTATCTGCCAATGAAGGAATTTTCAAAATTGGATCAATAGTTCCAGAGACAAACAACTTTAGGGGTGACTGAGGACACTTGATCCCCATTTTGGTTTTTCGCTCATATTTCATAAAATAATAGTGTTTAACGGGATATTTTTTATGATTAGCTAGAAGATATATCCATCTATCTTTTCGCATCATCAAATCGTGAAATATGTATGTGTTTCCTAATTATTTTTGCGTTTTCCCAGAAGTCTACGAAAGGATCAAGTGTCTCTTGTTCTGGGACACTTGATCCGGGTAGACATGATCATAGGGGATTCTTTGGTAACGTCTTGTCAATTCGAGTAAGTAAATATACAATAAAAAAACGAGGGATCAAGTGTCCTATGCCAAGGGACACTTGATCCCTCTGTATACATTTCTTAGGTTTTGTTCCTGGGATCAAGTCTACCCATGCTTGCCATGATCAAGTCTACACTTGAGCGAGATTTTAAAAAAACTATTTTTTTTTTAATAAAAAAAAAATATATATTCAAGAGAAAACCTCTTTACACACACTTAAACTAATCAGTTTTCATAAGTTTTCTTTGCAATCCGTAATTTATTTATTTTAATATCTGAAAATAACGATTAAAATACTCGCAATAAAAGATGTTGGCCCGCCGCAAACGAAAACACGCCCCTGCTCTGAAGTTGTCGATTATTTACTTTCAAAATGACATCGGGTCACCGACAATGATAGTTAAGATTATGGATGCCTGTAGTGAAATTAAAAATAGCTTTTAGTTTTTGATTTATGGCCTGGTGACCAAGTCTCCCATGGGATCAAGTGTCCTCAGTCTCCCCTACCGCTTCTAATATTAATAACAGAGTATATAAAGCAGGACGGGCATTATTTTATAATTTGATAATCCTAATTTATATTCTAGGATCAACACATACGATCACGTGACCAGTCAGACTCCATTTGGCGGTTTCAAAGACTCTGGTCTTGGTAGAGAACTGTAAGTATATGTGACAGCATAAACATTTCTTTAAAAAAAAGGATGTTTGTTCTACTCTCCGCTTTGAGAGAAGTTAGGAGCATGCCAGTTATTTTGAACATAAGACTCTGTTTTAACTTTTATATTTTGCTTCAGGGGTGAAGATGGTATCAACCAATACTTGGAGACCAAGACTATAACTGTGGGTTTGCCTAAGCAACCCCAACTGTGAATGGAGCGAGCAACACTTATCTATGTAAAAATCATATTATTTTTGTACTTTCTACTAAGTAACTAACGTTGTGTATAAGGATGCACTTACGCCATTAAAATGTATACCAAAGTATGTCATGTATTATTGATATGCGTTATTGGCGGAAAAGGGAAGATCTTCCGGCCAGGCGGGTGGTTTGTCTGGCGGGGTCGGCCGCTACGCCCCGATGGTTGTTGTCGGGGTCTCGTATATATGTTGAGTGCCTCGGGAATCTTGCTTGCGTGGTTCAGGACTCCATTTTTGTATTGGCGCGTGCAACTAACGCCATCTGTTGGTAGCGAGATGTGAAGTCGCTACACGTTCATAGCCAGTTGCAATCACTCCTTCTACCTCCGTCCCTCAGGATCATCCGCCGAATGATAGCTAAGACTATGTAGCAGTTTATGACTTACCAATAATCTTGTACTGCTTCTCAGTGAGATGATTGGAGATCATGCCGCAAATGTGTGCTCCCAGCGAGTGGCCCACACAGGTGGTCATCTTGGCCAGGGCACCCGCTTGAGTGATCGATGAGTACAGTTGAGCTGTGCATTGGGCCGCCTTCCTGTTAAAAACGTATCGTGTGATACTGAATATTGTCTAACGGCATGTCGATGATAAACAAGGGCCGTAAGATCAATGGTAGTTAATCGTTCGTGGATAGTTTAAACTATCAATTATTTATTGATGGAAGACGGGAATATAATCTCTCTCCCGTGGTTTACCGTTTATGCTACCATTGATATTTATAGAATCGATAGTTTAAACTCTCCATGACCGATCAACTAACAAGAGTACAAATTAAATCTCTTCTTTCCTCTTATTTTTTAAGACACTAATCATGTGTGTATTCGCTGGGACTACGTTTAACCACGTCCACAAGCGACGAGCAACCGCACCCGAGCAATCAGATGTGACGTTATGACTTCAGACGTGAAAATTGATTTCTTAGGTGCGCCGCTCGGCTCATGAAGACGCAAAAATTGGTAGCGTTCAAAAGTGCGGAACCTGACCACATAGATATAACGTCATGTGATTGCTCGGACACGCTGCTCGGGGTTTGTGACGCACGTATTGTACAACTTACTTCATGTTTGACAGCGCTGACAGGTAGCAAGGAAATCTGGTGAGCACTGACCAGTCCACCATGAACACGTTATAGTCGTTACGTGACAGGTATGCTGTGGATGTGAAAAATTGCGATGGGTGAAAAGAAACAGGTTAAGTCTTGTGTGGGTGGACACATGCCACCCAAAGCCAGCACCAACAGGGACAAATGGCGAGAGATCGTGAGGCGAGCAACATCGGCGCATGGTAGCTCCACATGATGCCCACGACCGCACTACCAAGAGCGTAACGACTAAGGGGGCGTCCATAAATTATGTGAGGTGATTTTTGTGATTTTTCGAGCAGCTAGTACAGCTCCGTTTCGTACGATGAGTGATAGTCCGTAAGGCCAACCCCCCTTCCCCTCCCTCCGTCCCACTTCCCTTCAGGTCGGCAACGTACGAGCAATGCCTTTGGTATTGTAAGCATCTATAGGCTACGGTAACTGCTTAACATCAGGCGAGCCGCCCGCTTTGCCACTTCAATACTATAAAAAAGTCCCTATATTAGCGGCACGTTACGAAGGCCGGTTTGACATGTTTTGGGGGGAAGAAAATAAAGCTTATAACAACGAAAAAAGACTGGCCGTTTAAAAAAAATATGAATGTCAAAAAATTAATGCGAAAATGAATCCTATTCCGTTATAATAAGGTTCATCCTTTTCCTCTCACACATGTCAAACCGGTCTTCATAACGTGCCCCTACTTTAGTCTTACTTAACACCCTGTTGTTATAAGTAACAGTAGGTACTATCAGCAACGCTTAAGCATGAACAGTTTCAAAAACTTATCGCTTGAAGGCAATATTCATAGCGCGCCCCGCCCATTAGGTCGTTGACCAATGAGAAGAAAACCAGATGTTAAAACAAAAGCCCTTTTTTTTTTCGAAAAAACATTTGTTTTACTTTCTTTTATGACTTGAAAGATTTTAGACAGCTGTCTGCATATTGCGCATCACTCAGTTCAGTTAGTTGCATCTTGCACATTATCCGCGAGATTTGGGTTTGAGTGATTTGTGGTAAATTGTTGATAGTCATGAGTTCGCATAGGAACCTCAATAATCTGGAACGCACCAGCATTATTCACCTGCGAGATGAAGGAGCGAATATGAGCCAAATAGCCCGTGAGCTGAATATGTCGGTAAGTGATAAATCATCTGAGTTTTCTTATAAAATAATTATCGAATATTGTTAACTAAGGTTGAAAATGGTGATATCAAATTCAAAATTATTAACCTGTAAAAAATATTCTTTTATAAACTGAGCAATCTCAATTTTGAGCCTTTTCTACAACTTCATCCGTAACATGTTTTTTGACCTTTTGGTTTATGAGAGTACTCTCTTAATGGTTTTTATGCTTTTTTTTTACAGAGAAATACTGTCAAGCTGTGGCTTCAACGCTTTGACAGCGAGGGGCACGTCGAGACTAGAGCACGTGTATCTCAACCACGTGTCATCACACAAGAGCGCTTGGAGCGGATGGTCGCCACTTATGAACAGGAGCCATTTACTCCTACGCGACTGTTTGCTAACGCATATGATTGCAGTTTGCAAACGGTTCGCATGGGTTTACGTCGGGCAGGCATTCGCCATAGGAAACCAGCCAGAAAAATAGTTTTAACAGATGCCCACAAAGCGGCTAGAGTCCGTTTTGCACGTGATTACAGGGATTTCGATTTTTCACACGCCATATTTTCTGACGAAAAGACTTTTAAGTCCAGCCAAGTCGGTCGTCGGCATTTATGGCGTGTGAATAATACGCGTTACGAGCCAAAAAATGTAGTCCCGAACAGTGAATCCGGCAGAGTGATGGTCAACATGTGGGCCTGGATGAGTGCAGGGGGGCCCGGAGAGCTCTACTATATCCCCGAAAGAGCAAACGGCGCAAATTATTTGGAATTGCTGCAAGATGTAATGATACCGACAGTGAGAGTGGTGTATCCGGAGGATGAAGTGCCGGAAATAGTATTCATTCAGGATAATTGTCCGATACACCGCTGTCACTTGGTTGAGAATTGGATCCTGCAGCAACCGAATTTGCGCGCGGTTCCGTGGCCCTCTCGATCTCCGGACCTTAACCCTATTGAAAATTTATGGGCAATAATGGTCCAGAGATGGGACGCAAGAGCGGAACACACCACACCACATAAACTTTTTCTGGTGTGTGTGTGGTCAATGCTTCTACGACCACTATCCGCCAGATGAGTGCTGGATATGCGACAACAATTAATAAATAAGAGTAAGTTGATTTAGAACTAATTTTATAATCTATCTAAAGAGAATTAGCTTAGAGGCGCGTGTGAGATAAAACATTGATTTCTTTCTCATGTTAAACATCTGACGCCCCATAAAGTGTTGTTTTGTTTTGTTAAAAGGTTTGTCCATTATCTTGTAAAAAATGTTTAAATGAATGAAATGAGCTTCATTACACAATATTTTTTGCACTGCCAGATGTTGCTTTTTCAAAATCGAACCCGTTACGATATTTTGCTGTTGACAAGCCGAGCCGACGAGTCTTTGCGACAAGCCGACTCATAAACCGTTATAAATCGTTTTCGGCCCGGTTTAGGTTCGGCCCTTTTTTAGTCCAAATATTAGGATTAGTATAATTCAGATAGGTCGTTCGGTTTCAGTAGTATCTTGCAGAATCGTGTAAAAGTAGAATCGTGTTTGTAATTACTACTCAATAAATGAAAATATAATTAATGAAAATAAAAATAAATTGTTACTGCCTCAAAACAATATTTTGTATTCTTCTTTTAGTAATCATCAAAACGACGTGCAAACACTGCACTGGCACTGGCACGGCGGCAGTGGCTCGGTGATGATGGTGGTTTGTTGTTACTAACATAGATTGTAAGTAAAATTGTTACTAACACAATAGACTAAGTTTTTTTTCTGAGATTCAAAATAAACATTCATCTTATTATGTAACTATTGTTTTTTTTTTATATTGTCTGTTTCGGCAGACAAAGCATCTTGAATGGTGCCGCTTTACTGCAATACCATTGGTTGACGAAACCAAGCTAGCCGCAGGTAGCCGCCGGTCACTGCAAGCAAAATGCAACCTTAAGGTGGTCAACCGTCAATCTTGTCAATTGTACTTACCATCCCTAATGAAGGTCATAGGCGTTTTAATGTGCGTTCCATTGAACCCGTGGATAATCAGCACATTCTTTCTGGACGGCTTCCATCCGAACACTTCAAGCAGTTCCGGATGGCGAGGATCGATCCACTGCTTTTTCGGATGCTCTCTGAATTTATAAATACCAGGTGAAAATAAAATTAATGACGTCTATCTTCTAATCCTACTTCCTACTAATCCCATCCCATCCCACTAATATTATAAATGTGAAAGTTTAGATGGATAGATCGATGGATGGATGGGTGGGTGGATGGATGGATGGATGGATGTTTGTTACTCAATCACGCCAGAACGGCTGAACGGATCTGAATGAAATTTGGAACACAGATAGTTTATAACCTGGATTAACACATAGGGTACTTTTTATCCCGGAAAAATATCAGGTTCCTGTGGGATTTTAAAGCTAACGCGGACGAAGTCGCTGGCAGAAGCTAGTAATATTAAAAACACGAAAGTAAGTGTGTGTATGTAAATGTTTGTTACCACGTATCTCCATAACTACTTAAGCGATTTTAATGAAATTTGAAACGTAGATAGTGTAGGCTCTGGAATAAGACATAGGCTAAATTAATTTTACATTATCAACTTCCACGCGGGCGGACCCGCGGGGCACAGCTAGTATCACATAGTGAACAACATAGTCGTTTACTATCACTACCTATTTGATTACAAATGCCCAATCGATGAACTTTCGTTATAGGTAGTTATTCAAATAAGTTAACTTACGGCGTGAACATAAAAAAGCTGATTTCACTGTCCGGGCACTTCCACTCTCGTTTCATGACGCATCGAAAGTAACGGACGTCCAGCATCGACATGAGATCGCCGCCCGCGCCGGTCTCCGACACTAGAAATAACGAACAAACAAATAGGTACATGGCATGTGTAATGTGCAATTAATTTGGCTATTAAGAGCCTGTACATACAATGTCTTTTGCACGCGCTCTTCACGCACGGTTAGATAGTATCATCCACAGAGTAAAGACTAAAGAAAGAGGTGCCCTTATTAGATATATGTATGAAAAAAAACGTGGTCATTATTTTTTCATTTTCATTGTTCTATCTACCGGTAAATAGTTGAACTACTCGCTTCGTTTTATGTCGATGTTAGTACTAGACCGACCACTCGGCCGAGTTGCTTAGGGCCAGTCCCATTAGTAATTGGTCCATGGTATCATCGGACTTCGCAACTTGACCGGACCTTTTTTCAAGCTGGCATTCTGTGCTAGCTATAACGATGCCTTGTTACTCATTTATGTATTTCACTAATATGGCAAAGAAGCGTACGGCTCGCCTGTTGCTTCAGGTACCGTAGCGTATAGATGCTTGCAATACCAAAAGCATTGCTCGAAATTTTCCCGACTTGAAGGGGAGTGGGACAGAGGAAGGGAAAGGGATGTGGTGTGTTTCCGGCTCTCTCACTCGTCGTTCAAAACGCAGCTCTAATAGCTATCTACGCCGATCTTCTGTGATAGGGTGGTCACCGGTCGAGCGAGCCCATACAGGGTGGTGACAACATCATGACAATAATTGAAACCTCATACTCGATATCACATTAGTAGTTCGCATATAAATATTATTAAATTATATTCAAAGGTATTGCCACGGGATTGCTTTTTTATTTTGACTATTTTAAGTTTACGCCTACAAAGGTACCGCTAAAAACACCGACACCGAAGCGCTGTTGCCGTGCTTGTACCTACAGGTCAGTCTATGAGGTCGGTAGACGTTTATAAAGGGTGCTGTCCTTCGTTTAGACTATTTCCGCATTTAATTTTTTTGAAAATTTTAAATTTTGGACTTTGATGTAAATCTAATTTTATAATTTGCATGTGTTGTGATTGACTAGCAGGGATCGTGTTTTAATTTGTTGTCGTTATGTCGTCACCACCCTGTATATGAGTTGCAGTCAATTGGCTACAGCTTGGCTCTACCACCAATACTCTATGATTATACATTTTAACGTACCTACTATGCAGGAACCTAGTGTTTTTTATCCACTGGTGTGGACTTACTGCATGCAAGTGATTACTTTGACCGATATGTTCATGCACTTACCGCAAGTGCACAAACTGTGGCTCTGGGCCGGGGGCCGACGAACCACTGTGCACCGGCCACTTTCACGGACAAGCCAGATGGTTAACGGGTTATATACATGCAGGTAATGACGGATAAAGGGTATGGTGATTGCCAGTTATTTAAATCAAACTCATGAAAATGCAAGTGTTTTAGACAGTAGGTAGGTAATAGGCGAAATAAAATACTTACACTAATTCATGAATAATAGGTATATTTTTTCGTAATTATTAATAGAAAAATTATGATAACTGTCGCGGGTACCTATGTACTAACTAACTAAACTAACTAGTAACTAAACTTCTTATATGCTGCTGAAGAGACTATTTCAACGCACGCGCACGCATGATTTTCTGACACTTGAGCCTTGAGCCACTTTACAGACGAATCATATAGGTGCGAATACTACACATAGGTTTATAAACTAGGGATGTAGCTAATGTACCTTGGTCTCGGACCCAATTTGGCGGTCCGTAGGTAGGTACCAATGTTGTAGTTGTACGCCAAAACATTCCGGTGTGTAATTTAAAATCAGTTTTTCATTGACACTCGAGCGATTGTCCGCAAAGTACCTATCGATAGTTTACGGAAGTAGTCGGGACGGTTTTATTTTGATTTCTATGAAAGTCGTACCACTTTTCACGCATAATCCGCCGCACGCACTTGGCCGCAATTTGATCATAATGACAGAACATTAACTTTGTAACGTGAAACTTTGTCACGCACAACGTATTGAGGTAAGTAAGTATGATTGTAAATAAATACCTAAAATATCTAGGATGGATTAAACTTCGTGAATTTTCATAGAAATGCAAATACATACAAAGATTACCTCAGAATAGGTACCTATAGGCTGTTCTTTTGAAACAAGTATCCAATAGACTTATTTTTTTTAGTTATTTTTTCGTATAGACCAGTTTCTTTGCGTTGTACTTACATACCATTGGCTTGGGTCATATTTTATGGTAGGTTACCTGGCTGGCCGTTAGATAGGTACCTACCTAACGGCCAGCACTATTGTTCCACAGAAATTACAAGAAGCCAACGTTTGCCCGATTCACGTAACCAAAACGTGAATCGGGCCACTGACCAATATTATAAAAGATTAGTCGCCGAACTTATAGATTTTTTTAGCCCATTTACAATGGCATTTCGAGGAACAAAAGTGATTTGTAATACCGGTGTAAGTCGATCATGACTTTCTATAAATTTGGGGTAGGAATTCGACCACAAAGTAGGTACGTAAGCGTCAACAGCTAAATGGAAAATATTGTTTTTGTTGTATTTAGAACAATAGGTAACAACGATTGCGTTCTTATTACAGCGTAATTTTATTGTTACGCGAAGATCACTTTTACTTTCTTACTAGTATTTACTTTCAACTGTTATTATGTGCTACACAATGCTATATTTTTTATAAATAGATGGGTACATTATATGTGGCCACCTCTCGACGCGTCTAGACAGGCCAATGAACTCTGTTAATGCACTTCTTAATTCAACTTTTTATTGAATGTCTATGGAAACTTAAATGAGAATCAGATATCTTCTTGTAATCTGTTTAAAATGTTACCGCATAATTCATAGAAAGTTTTAATCCATTTACAGTGCTATTGCTTTGTAATGAGATGGCTTGATTAAAACTTTCATTTTACATAGTTTTGTGGACTTTAAAACCTGGGGGGTTACTCCGAAATACGTCGCTGACGGATCGTCCGAAGTACGGATTCGATTTACGATCAAAACAATGTCAAACCGTAGAGAAAAACGAAAGAAGAAATGTCAAATCACGACAATCCGTCAGCCGAAACGTTAGGTTCGTATTTCGGAGTAGGCCAGCTGGTACGTAAGTCCTTTTCGCTTTACAGTGCACATCACTATACCTAACTGTTTTATGAAATTTTATATGTAACGAAATGTTATCTAGGGTGTGATGAGAATCGAGGAACCTGGTTTCTTGTTTTAGAATTACTTATTTGGTAGTACCTAAGCACACCTAAATATCTATGGGATTCCATGCGCTTGTTTTTCAATGTGGAGACCAAGGTCTAAGAGATCGTATTCGACGGTAGAGCAGTACCTACATAGGAACTACTAGAGGTGGAAACAAAAAAAAACAAAGCGAGTAGAAATAGAGACCTAAAGCAATGAAGGAGTTCCATCAGGCAAGACTCGGGAGGCACACGTCATTCAACGAATTTTTTTTTGGTGTTTTTTTATGGATTTTTACAACTATTCTTATTGAATAATCTTATCTGATCAAGAGAGTTCAAGCTTATGCAGCAGGGCTAGCATGCGCGCCAAGACAAGACTTTTGTCACGTACCTATTATGTCGCACCGAGTCGCTCTCTCTCTACTAAATGCAGGAGAGGATGAGATGATGCAAAATCGATTTATCTCGCGTTTTGTCTTGTCACAGCCGGCTGTGCTACCAGTGATGGATGTGCCCGCACGCCCGCACCGAGGTAAGGTCGGCAGTTTCCTGCAGTATGCAGCCGACCGTAGGTACGTATTACTATTCAATACTAATCTGTACTCTCGAACTCTACCGTTACGAGGTATCTATCTAGAATAATTCTGTTCTGTCACACAACAGATTAATTATTTTTTTATCGCCAGACAAACACACCAACTGTATGGTCCCAAACTAAGCAAAACTTGTACTTTGGTTCCCGTACAATGGACTGGCGGCGAACCCAGTTACAACTAGACCAGGGCAAATTACAAAAAGGCCGTTACCGAAATTTGCCTCTGGCGGGAATCGAACCCGTAACCACCCAATGCAGTGCACCGAGCGGTCTACGCTCGAAGCACTGCCTTTGCCAAGCGGTCGTCAAATTATATCCAATTTATATGTCATACATGCAGCGTTAACCCAAAAAAGTATTTAGCATTCAACTTGAGCAAGTTTCGTATTCAAAAGAACTTTCTAAAACTCTTACGTAACGTTTTATATGAATAAGTTGGTAAGTACTTACTTAAATTATGGTAATAACTGGTTCAACTAATGAAGATAGAATACTGGTAAGTACTAATACACCAAGCCAACTAGACACTCGGGTATAAATATCAAATGATAATAAGTCAATGATTCCGCGGTCCTTCTACCACGTAGTGAGCCTGGGCCAATGCCTGGCCATACCTGAGCCAGTAGATCCCACTAAGTGGTGGAAGGACCGCGGAATCATTGACTTATTATCATTTAGATATTTATATCCGAGTGTCTAGTTGGCTTGGTGCAGTAGTACCTACGAATCATCTTAAATTCGTCTAAAAACTCGAGTTTCATATTCACTGCATTGGCTGTTTTGCCACCAACTTATCTTTTTAGGTGGCCAATAACTGGAACTAACGTTGTCATGACAAAAATGATATTGAATTTGACAATTTTGTAAAGATAGTAGCGACGCTATCAGCTGCACAGGGGCTAGAGTTTCTTAACAAATAGTCCATTGCGAAACCACGTCTCTAATATTATATTCTTGGCGGGATTTACAATTAAGAATTCACAAAGATGACCAGTGGTTTCGAAATGGACAGTTGTTAGGAGACTCAGTGCCCTGATAAGTTGGTATCTGTGGCTGTAAAATCACGCATCGATAAACACACACCCGACAGAAACGCTCGATAAATTATTTTTTCATTGGAACATCACTATTTTCTCTATAGTTTGTAAAAAAAATACGTAATTAAGTTCCAGTTTTACAGTAAAACAGATTATAAATTGAATAATGTTGGTTTATTGCATGTGCGTAGGTATATTTCCGTAGGTGAACGTAAAATAACTTATGTAAATAAAATATAATATACGTGAACAAATTAATATATTGGTAAAATTGCCTGGTTAATTCCTAATTACTTACCTAATTCTGTAGTAATTAAAACTAAAAACAAAAATGTTCCACTCGTTCTTAAACACATTGTCACTGGCACAAAACAATACTGGACTTTCAAATTTAAAATAAGCACTTAAAAGAACATTGTACTTAGTATTCGATATTTATAAAATGTTTTTAAAATAGTTCACAATTCGAACAGTGTCGCGAGAGCGGGGCGGCATGGTACAGTAAGTAATCCACGAGAATGTAAAGAAAAGTAAATGTTTCTTCCCTCCCCTTGATCGAGTTGGCTGTCCATTGTGCCTTCATTCGCTCACCGACTACCTCGACCGTGAATACAGGTGAAGCACCTGCGTTACCTGAGTTGGCGGTCATTATCATCACTACATCCAATGAGGTTAAACTATAATAGCCTCTTTCCGTTGAGTCAGGCCCGATAAAAATGTACCTAGACTTTTACTGGCGATGACAACAACCAAAAAACTTAGTAAGCAAGGACACATGGAGACTGGAGAGCATATAGGTTGGGATGGGAACATTGGATAGGTAATAATAAATACAAAAAGTAAAAATATTTTTATTCATGTAGGCTAAAAGTAAGAATAATTAGTAATAATAATATAATTAAACGTCAAAATGGTGAAACATTTAAAAATATCCATTTAAAAAAATAAACTCTTTGACTTTCACTTAAGGGATTATTATTAGTGTAGGTAATAAGCTCTTTACCTACTCTTGTGAATAGAAAAATAAAAAAATGAGTGCTTTTTTAAAACGGCTACGAAATATACAATCGTGTAGAACAGTGACATCTAGTGTTATTACATTGAACTATTTACATCACTTCAGGTGAGTAATTGAGTGAAGTGATTTGCAATACAGTCGACGACAAACTCTGTTCTTCAACAAAAATAGGTAAATACTATGTAAATACCTACATTAAAGGTAAGCGAAAGTTCTATTTTGAGTATCTCCTAAAAGATAACTAGGTTCTAATACTGTAGGTATTAATCTATTGTATCTTTGATCACAATACTAGAACATACCACTAAAATCATATATTTTTTTGAGGTTATATTTTTTTATTATGTGTTTACATAGTGTGACCAGCGTTTAATTTTGTTTCTTACCAATGCCAACAGTCCAACACTTTAGATTAGGCATATAAGTAAGTACATACCTAAGTAGTTTCAGCCCAGCTTTAGATTTTAGCGTAGGTGATCTTAGGTAATCTTTGAGATAATTACATTTGAATAAGCCAGGAAATACATGCGACTTTATTCAAGGTACTTATTATGCAAACTGGTCAATATTTGAGACCTAGATACCTAGAACGGTTCGCCAGATTAAAAAAATACACAGTACAGCTATCTCACGGGGACGTCATTTACTAAGTATTGTGGTACAATAGGATACGCTTATTCGTTTGGTGCGTCCATATGCCTCGCACGCCTCGCCCGAGCACTCTTGTTATGACATTATGTCTATGCTTTCCCACGTCAAAACCGAGTCTCTCGGGCGCGGCATGCGCCTGATATAGACACCGCCATTTATCTTGTTGACTTTTGACTTTTAGCAAGCCGCTCACGTGCACGTGCTAGTTTATAATGTAAAGTAGTGTGCAAACAACACTGAAACTGAACACACGAATCTCGTGAAACGATCGGAATATCACGAAACGTGAATATAATAATTGTGATACCTATTGTTAAATCTCAACGAAATTAGATGTGAGTATTGTTTTTTTTTATTGTATTTACTTTATTAATAAAATTATTTTCTATACAATTAGGTAGGTACTGTTTAATATAGGTACTAGTACTTATTTAGGTAGTTTCATGAAAGTACCTAATCATTATTACCTCAGAATAATTATTCGAGCTTCGCTTTAGGAGAAATAAAATTTTCTCTATAATAGACAGACAACCCATTTACAATGAGAGCAAAATGTTTTAGCGTGATTTTAGCTCACCAGCTTGATTGGACTGGCTTGTCATTATATGTCACTTCACTTCTGTCACTATAACAGCTACGCCATTGTGGCGCCGCCATGTGGCATTTTTCCCCCCATTAAGCGTTGTGTACTGTCGAGCACAGTTTTTTTCAGCGATAGTAAAATAAGGGTTTAGGTAAGTGTATGTTTCACAATAACCTAACTTAGCAGTCAATGAGGTCTATTTGAAATTATGTTCTCAGGTATAAGAATTAGATATACTTATTGATCTGGATATGGAGGGAAATCAGCGACAGACGACAGGTAACTTGTATTATTTTTTTAAATTTCTTGTACTACATACGATAATTAATGCCAATGTTTCATTATGTTTGTGTGTTTATAGGTGTTGTTCGTGTATATTCGTTTGTAGGTAAACCATTTAAGTTAATAATAAAATAATTCGAACGCTAAATTATTGGATTAGTTTTCATAAATTATTCACCGCTTCTGTATTATGTACACTTCATATTTTTAATTTATTTCTTATGGTGTAGGTATGTATTTAGTCTATGCTGTATATAACTTAATAGCTAACAAGTGTCAAATTTTAAATGGGAATTTTGGGTCTAGATTACCTTAACTATACCTACCTACTCTTACCACTTACCTTTTCTATTTTACAGGGAACAACGATATAAATAATAGCCAGACGTATGATAGGTAACTATTATAAGTACCTAAACATCCTACATATCAAAAGATTGTAGGTAGATAGATATACGCATATCAGCTATTCAATACTTACAATATTTTTCTTTCCTTATTTATCTGCAGGTGGTGGGAAAAATTATGTTTACGCTGTCACCAACCAGATCCAACACCATCCTGGCAGCCAAAATGGTGGACAAAATGGTTCCCGTTCCCATTTTTCTCAACTTACAGACAGTCGGCACAACAACTTTGTATTATTATGTTCTGTAAGTTATCAATATACCTACCATAGATCTCTATTATTATACTTACATACCGAATGGATAAACTCTGCCTCATCAGCCGTCTTCGTTGTCGTTATGCTGTTGGCAGAGTGGTCATAATATTGCGTCAAGAGCTGTGTTGTTTGCCTCAAGATTAACCACCATTGTTATGACAATGGTTGGTGCTCAGTAGAGTATTATTTTCACGTAAGCTAACCGTATACTGTCTGCCAAGCGCGCTGATCAATAAAGTCATAGAAAATACCAAATACGAGGATTATAAAGTACCTACCTAAACTGTTAAGGGAAAATTTTGTCTTGGTACTTGAGCGTCCACCCGCACAAGTTTGATGGGTCCATTGCTTGGGTGACCTCCGCGCGGCAGGAAGATTCAGATATCGGCCTGATGATCCAGAACTCTTCATAAAGTCGAATTCCCCTCATACAAAAGACTGCTACCTTACCTCACACGTAAATGTCCTACTTTACAGTTCTTCTCTCGTGGGGTATCTTGTACTCCGAACTGGGTGAATCGGTCGGCCTAAACGGTGAACTCCTCAGTATGTCCCTACTGGTGATTGTCGCGTACTTAATCGGCTGGATATGGCTAAAAATCACTACCCTGCCAGCTCTTATAGGGATGTTGCTAACTGGCATAGTTTTCCAAAACCTGCATTTGGTGCATATGACAGACGCGTATAGAAAACTAAATCAAGACTTGAGGTGAGTGCATTTGGAACCCTTGAAACTTTCTTTAGACTTGCCAACTTTATGACTAGTCTAAATGCATTTCAGAAAAATCGCTTTAGTCATCATTCTGACACGTGCTGGCCTCGGTTTGGATGCTGCAGTGATGAAGAAACACTACGCAGCAGTACTACAATTAGGGCTTTTGCCGTGGCTTATTGAATGCATATTAATAGCGGTGTCCACGCATTATCTACTACACTTACCATGGATTTGGGGTAAGACAATATCAACTAGGTACTTCTTTCTTTTCTCAAAAGTGGATGTGTAACTTGTATGTACCTATGTCAAACTATAGTCCCTGTGACGGTGAATGGGATTATAGCCTACGAAAACCGCCCTGGTGGCCGCCTTCATCACCTCGGGCTCCGGGATCTCCATCCCTCATTTTATTAAAGCAGGATAAATTATAACACAAAAGAACAAAGTACTAATGAGATTATTCTGATTTTAGGATTCCTCCTTGGTTCGATGATAGCTTCTGTGTCACCAGCGGTGGTTGTCCCGTGTTTGTTCAGAATAAGAGACGCTGGGTACGGAGTAGCTAAGGGAATACCGACTATAGTGGTCGCTGCGGCGGCTATAGATGATTCTGTCAGTGTTGCTATATTTGCTATAATTTTAAATGCAATGTTCTCCACAGGATCTGCAACTTTCAATATAATTAAGGTACTTAGATTTTCTTACAGGACCGTTGCCAAATTTCTTAAAACTATCTTTATTATGGCTTTTGCTTCAATACTAAGCAAAAAACCTGATACTTTAATGTATTTCTTTTCAGGGTCCTCTTTCCATCATCGCTGGTGTGGTGCTCGGATCACTATGGGGCGCTATGACTGCTTTCATTCCAGAACGGGGAGACACATACGTGGTGCCTTTGAGGTTCTTGGCTTTATTACTAGGAGGTCTTTTCTCATTGTTTATATCTAGCATGATTGAATGGAGTGGGGCAGGTAAGACCTTCATTACGATCTCTTTACCTCAAAAATCTTTCTCCACAAATGAGATAATGGAAGTTATAATCTGTCATTAATTTTTTGCAGGCCCCCTTGCTATAGTTTCATCAGGTTTTGTAGCAGCATATTTCTGGGAAAGGCAGGGTTGGCCGGTAAATAAAAATCCAGTCAGCAATTTATTTAGAATCCTTTGGATATATTTTGAACCCATTTTATTTGCTTTTACGGGGGCTCAAGTGACGGTAAGGACTTTTTAATTTGTATGTTTTTAATGAGATTCAAGTAAGAGCCCAATTTAGTAAGATAAAAAGTTTGCTCTTAGTGAAAAAATATTGACAGGCCTAATGTTTCTACTTAGCGAAGCTTTTGTCCAATAATTATTTTCTTTTCAAATGTAATACCCACTTTATGTAAGTAAATCTGTTTTGTAATGTAATGTTTTTTTATCAACAGATCAGTGCCTTAGATCCACAAGTTATAAAAATGGGTGCTATATGCCTAGTGGCGTGTCTGGTAATCCGTGCTATTGCCACGTTTTTTGTGAGTTTTGGATGTGGCCTTAACAAGAAAGAAAAAGTTTTCATCGGCCTGACGTGGATGGCAAAAGCTACTGTACAAGTAAGTACCTTACCTAACTAACTAGGTATATTTATCAATATCAGTAAAATAATTCAATGTCATAATTTTATGCTTGATATACATTTCAAATCGATAGGACCTCAAAACAAGCTTCATACGGTTTAAGCAGGCAGTCACCCTACCTACAGCATGAGGACTTCACCTGTTGGCGTCAGAAGTTCAATGTTTGATTCTAATGAAAGGAGTAATATTTTACACAAGAATATATTTTAATGATCTCTTTTTATTTTAGGCAGCTCTAGGACCGGCAGCTTTAGATTTAGTGAAAAGCGGTCAGTCATCCGGTGCAACTAAGGAAGAAGATGAAAGTTACGCAAAGGCAATCTTAGCAATGAGTGTTCTAAGCGTAGTGATATCAGCGCCCTTGGGTGCGCTTCTGATTGCCATAACAGGGCCAAGGTTGTTAACACGAAATGATTGTAAGTAATATACCTTATCCAAAAAACCCACTACCCCTTTTTAAACAATTAGAGCATAAATATAACGCAATGTGGTGCCACGTTGATGTGGCAGAAGTAACATGACAGCTAATTGACACATTTATATTACACTCAACAGTAGCGACATCTAAAGTGAGAAAGGGGCAGTTTTTTTACCCCATTCGCTTGGCAAGCTAATTCAATGGCTGCGTTTAAATCAGGCGCATGCCGAGCTTAAGTACTCAGTTTTAACTAGTGTCCGACCGAAGATTCGGTTTCGGTTTCGGTTTCGGCCAGTTTCGGCTCAAAAATCTAGTTTCGGCACCAGTTTCGGTTTCGGCTCAAAATCTACCGAACCTTTCGGCCGCGCCGAAACTCTGCGTTCGTGAATTATCGCGCGTCACTCGGTTGATTTCGGGAGAGTTCGTGTCTCGCGTTGCATCCGCCATCGCCCATCGTCAGCTGTCAGATCGCCGGCCGGTCCGGCGTGATTGTTTTGTGAGTTTAGTGTTATTTCTCGCTTTATTGGCCTTTATTAAGCATTGAAGTTCTTTCCGTTGAGTTATTCACTCGGATTTATGAATGGTGAGAATTAAGTATGTAAAAGAAAGAGGTTATACTTATTATATTATATTTGATTCACACATTCATCATTTATTTATTACTTATGTTACGGCACATTTGTTTCTACCAGCTATGATTTAGCCGTGTGTGACCTTCAGATACATTTTTTTATTGGTAAAATAATTTCCTGTTAGAGCAGTGGTATTGGTTGGTGGCCGATTGGTTAAGCACGCGTCTAGCGGGCTTAAGGTCTTGGGTTCAAACCCTGGCTCACACCTCTGGATTTTTCGAATTCTATGTGTGAATCATAACTTTAATATGATTATCACTTGCTTGCGGTGAAGGAAAACATCGTGAGGAAACCTGCATGTCTTGGACATGTGAAATCCACCAACCCGCACTGGGCCAGCGCGGTTGATTATGGCCCGAATCCCCCTCGCATTGAGGGGAGGCCCGTGCCCTGCAGTGGGACGTTAAAAGGGCTAAATTATTAATTTTATTAAATTTCCTGTTGTCTGATCTGAACGTGACATACCTACTTAAGTAGAAAATGACAACGGGGGTTTAATATATTACAATCACGATTGCCACCCTAAATTATAAAAAAATATGAAAATCCCACAAAAACCCTACATTACCAAATGCAATTAAAGTTTAAAATGATCTCAATTAATGTTAAATTTAGTCTTAAACATGTTGTGATTATAAACGCAATCGAAATACTCAATTAATGAGGTCCTTTTTTATAATGTAAGTGTTGATTATTGACAAATTTTTGTTCCAAGAAGTGTTAACATGATTGTTATTTTGTGTTTATTTTAATCAGAGCAGTAATATTAAAAAATATATATAATAATAATATTATTATGAATAATTATGTTTTCACATACTTCAATTATTGTTTTTTATTTCATTTAACACATTCTAACATTTCTAACTTTCAATATAAGGGTATAAAATAAGCCAAATTTCAGTAAAAAAAAAGTTTTTTAACTTGTCTGAAAAAGGTTCGGTTTCGGTTTCGGTTTCGGCCGAACCTAAAACAGATGCCGAAGATTCGGTTTCGGTTTCGGTTTCGGCAGAAAATCCTGTTTCGGTCGGACACTAGTTTTAACGTCTGAATGCATATCCATACGGCTGAATACTCGTACGCAACTCAAATTTAAGAGCAGCTTAACTTTGACGCCATACAAAAAATTATAGACAAGATAACGACGTCTCAAACTGCTAAGTGGGACTTAAACATTTAAGTGGCTTTTGAGTATTCGGTCGAAAATGTCATAACACGGCACGGACGAGGCACCACCAAATTGCTTAGATTTACCCATTGAGTGTACCTCTGGGTTTCGCAAATAGGATTTTTAAATTACGAGAAAGTTTTTGTTGGTAAACTTCAGGAGAAGTTTTTGAATGAATTATACCTTTTTTCGGAGTATTAAGCACTAAATGTATCTCAATAAGATATAGGTATCTTATTTATTATACCGCTTTGTTTCAGTGGAAGCCATTAAAATTCAAGACACAGAAAGTGCCTTTAGAGCAGAAGATCGACGTCCGTCGACTCAACTGGATATATTTACCGGGGACAACTTAACTTAATACAAAGTGTCGATTTTAGTCCGCTTTTAAGGTGTTTCCTATGCTATTTTAATTCTTAAGTTGAACTTTAGTTTCTATAAAATACTGGTAATGTTACCAGCCATGTGGATGTCGTCGGTTTACATAAAGAGCTTAAATTAATTCACAGTAAAATAATGTGACTTTGGATAGTATCTACCTACTTACTTGGTATGAACTTAATAACGACGTACTTATTTTTTTCGTTTTATTAAGAGAAGATTTGTTTTCACAACTACAGGGTGTAACGGAAAGGGTATATACATACGAAGTGCACGGCTTCTTTGGATGATAACGAACAAGACGGCAACGGTTTTAAAATCCTATATCTACACGTTACAGAGATATGAGACATTCCAATACATGAAAACAAAATACCAAACATGTCAAATTTACATTTCGACATCACTAGCACCAAGTGACGTGAAAAGGATAATGACACTCGTAGTGCAGTTACACGTTTATTATTGTGGGAATTCAATAAACTTACCAAATTTAATATTTTGGTATGAATTTTTTGAAAAAATATTTTGAGCTGAAATCTTGCATATCGTTTCTATAGCAGATACACTTTTCACCCCTTTCGGATAGATATACCCTTTCCGTTACACGCTGTAGATAGGTAATTTAAGTAGTACAAAGTGTATAACAGGTGATACTACCTCCAATATCTTATTAAGTACTTTCTTATGTATTTATATATCTTTTGAAATTGTTAAGCACCTAGGTACTTACTAATATAATATTTTTATTGTAAATACTTAAGTACCTTCTTGTTTATTCGTGATGTAACTCGATTACAAATCCAAATAAGTACCTACATAGAAATTAAAATATTTTTCAGAACAAAAGTGCTTTTTGACGCCACTGTACCTACTTACCGGGACGGGAGTAAATTAAAGGATATTGGGACCGTTCAGTCCCGCGTTCTATTGCCCTTAACTTTTTATACCGTCCCGGGCGGTTGTAGGCCGTAGCGCGTACCTATATTACCGTGCTTTTCCACCTAAAAACATGTCGGCATACTTGTATCGCGACATGATGAGCCCGACATTTCGCGTAACATGTATTGTTGAGGGTAGCGTTTCCACTGCCTGAAGTCTCAACATGTATACCAGCATGTCAATACACTTGTTAGGGTTTTCGTTCACACTGGCACTCAACATGAATTAAGACTTGTATATCAACATGATTATTTGCCATAAATAATGTTATCCGAAAATGTGCGTAGACATTTCAATGGCCGTTTTTCACATTACACGGCACGGCAGCGGCGACGGCTGTCACTGAGATATTTGCGGGGTTTTCATTGGTCAGTGACCAGTTGTCATTGGTTACTGACCAATGAAAACCCCGAAAATATCTCAGTGACAGCCGTCGCCGCTGCCGTGCCGTGTAATGTGAAAACGGCCATTGTTGTGAAAATCCATAGAGAATATCTCTGTAGAGAGTACCTAGTTAAGTACACAATAGGTCTTGTAATAATTTTAATTTCTGCTTTTTTAATATTTTTCCCTTTTATGAAACCATGACTGCGGCCCATACATGCCGGGCCGACCTGGGTAGTACCACCCTCTCACAGTAAATCGGCGTAAAGTCGCAATTTTTATCTGCGTTTCATACCAACGATAAGTGAGAGAGCCCGAACTGCTTAACATCAGACGGGCCTTATGCTTTTTTCCTAGAATTTTGCTCTTCTTTTTCTTCTTTTCCTTTTTCATCGCTTGAATACAAGTTTTATACCTATAACCTTGTACGTACTACTCCACCAAGCCAACTAGGCACTCGGATGGAATGCGCCTTCCCCGCCCGTATAACCGCCACCGCCTGTGGCTTCCCGCCCGCACACAGCCACCACCTTGTTGTGCGGGTGACGGGGTGACGCTACATCTGACAATAATCTGGTATTAAAAAAAAACATTCGCCAGCGTGAAGTCTCTTTACGCTTTGTATGATAACTTGTCTCGTAACAAGTTATTCACCAGTGTGAACGCTTTCCACACAACCAACATTAACATGTCGCAATACTTGTAGTGACAACAAGTCATGCGACATGTTGATTGTCCGTCAATGGAAACGCAACTCTATACATGTCGTGAGACCTGTTGAATTCTGTTGAAATCAACATGTTTTTGCGCAGTGGAAACGCGGGGTTAGGTTCATGGTAGCGCGTCGTTCGTAAACACGCTGAAATTGATATTTCATACACAGAACAAGTAGAACGATTTATTATTGGTTCATCATGTTTTTCTGTGCACGAAGTGTCTCTGTCTCATGGCGCGTCTACACTCTCGCGAGTACGCCTCGTGGAGGCCCTTGCGCGAGCCGCACCACGCACTCGGAGGCTACACGAGTGCTAGGTACCCATCCATACTCTCGTTTTATTCAGTGACAGAGTTGGGCACTAATTATTGATTAAATTTTCAATCAATTAAACTTTTAATCGTAATTGTTGCACTCTGAAATTATTTATTTAGATTAAAGTACATTAATTATGAGGTTCAATTAAAATCAATTGCAATTATTTTTTTTAACTGTGAAAAAATCAATTACCTACAACTAACAATTATTAGCCTCGTACAATAGGTACATGTACACAGATATCTAATTAAATAGGTGGATACATGTATATACCCCATTTATTATAACATTAGAAATAAGAGGCTCGTAGAAGCAGGGATCCAAAACATTTTATTTCAAAGTCAAATCAACTTTTATTTAGAGTGGTTACATTAAAATTGTTTTCACATAAAACAATGCTAAATACTTCGATAACCAAAATAAAAGTACTTTTTTTACTATGTTTTATTTATAATAACATCGTATCACTCATTTTAAACTGACAACAAAATAATGAAAAAATAAATGATGGTGAATGACTCAATGACAAACACTTACAGAAATTTATTTACGTCAATTTCATAGACAACATAATCCGACAAAATTAGAAATACCCTGCTGTCATAACCTCTGAACGGATTAGGTAACATTTTAGATTTGTTAGGATTATAGTGGAACGAAACACATTCCCGGTATTGTTCACCCCTGCTTCTTATAGGTTTTTAGCATTGACACTTAATTTTAAATTTGACTGAAATGATAATATTAAAATGAAAGACAATTTATTTTATAATATAAATAATTAAAATAATTACAGTTAGGTGTGACAAGCTGGTATATAAATAGATTATAATAAATTCGACGTCAATCATAACTGTAACATGTTATTTGTACTTTTGTTACAAAGTGGACACTAAAAATAACCTTTTTTAACTTCTGTCTAATGCTATAATAAATGGAGTATAGATAAATAGTCATAATATAGGATTAGATACTACTTCGGTGAATGCGTGTTTAGGTAGGTAGGGTAGGGTATATACATATAGAGCCAGAATCCCAAATCCCCCCTACTCTTCCCATACCCCCTTAACCCCATTCCTCTTCTCCCCGTAAATAAAAATTGTTAATTGTGAAATTCACAATTAATTATTGTTAATTGTGAAAATTACAATTAACTAATTGTTAATTGTGAAAGTTACAATTAAATAATTGTTAATTGTAAAAAATACAATTAATTAATTGCTAATTGTGAAAGTTACAATTAATTAATTGTTAATTGGGAATTCTGGAAGTCACAATTACAAATTGTTAATTGGAAATTCTGGAAGTCACAATGAAAAAATTAACAATTTATTAATTGTGAATTTTTCATTGTTCTGAAATTTAATTTTGCCCAAGACTTGGTTCGCCCGCCTCCCGCCACGCGTCCTTTGACTCCGCTCAAAAAACCGGCACGGAGCGGAGCACGCCGCGCCGGGGCGAGGCGAGACATGACAAGAGGAGGCGAGGGCGCCATCTACACTCTCGTGCTCGCGTCGCCTCCACATGCCTCCTAGAGAGTGTGTAGCCGCGCTCTAATTTCTTGATTCGGAATGCAATGCACCCGCCCCCGCCCGCTGTCTGCTGTCAGTGCAAGAGTATATGTCAGTGTCCTGTGTCACATTCAGAAGCAAACTGTCACTGTCATTCATTATTTGGTGCGTTCCATTCACTGTTAATTTCGCTAAAAACGTACAAAACGATTTTATCCACAAATTCTTGTTCCACTGACGTTATGAACGAAATTTTCGAAAATAATGCCAATTTTGTCCACATGTGTCTGGAACGCCTTAGCGGCTGAAAATGTGTCAAATGATAGTTTGACAAGTGTTTGTTGTTCTAGTGTAGTGTGTGTTAACTTGGTTTGGTTCAGTTTCAATAATCTTTGTGAAAAACAGGAAATAATGGAAAAGGCAGTAATTACATCACTCATTCGGAAAATCGTGGAGGAGTCTTCTTCGGACTCATCAGACGATGATGTGGACCATCTCCTTTTAAAAATATTTGCCGAATCTCAACCGAAGAAAAGGAAATTGAAACCACACGTGGAAAATTATATTTCTACAGTTAATTTGTATAGCGATATGGATTTCAAAAGCCATTTCAGGTATTTAAGCATAAGTAGTGTTTGTTATAGATTGTGGCAACTGTACAACAAGGTTTCTATAAGCCAGAAATTGCTTATAGAAACCTTGTTGTGTCCTGAATATTGACAATGCGAGGCCGCGAGACATGCTTGCACGCGGATAGGATAGCCACGCGAAGAAAAGGCTTCTCCACATTGTTAAGCAGGCTCAGTGTGCATTGTGGTTACCCAACTTCACAGTTAATTATTGAATAGCCATACCTAGTTGATTAGACTTAAGAAATGAATTTTTGAATTGTTTTCAGAGTGACTCGATCAACATTAGAGTATATTTTGGAGTATACCATTCCTGAAGACCTTGAAATAATAGCCCAGGAAGGAACTAATAATGAGTCTCGGCAGACAGGCTTGATGACCACTACGCCTGAAGGTTCCTACCATCAAGAAGCTAATACTAAAAGAAATGTAATAGCAACTCAATTGCTTCTTCAAGATATGTAGCTGTAATAATGTAAAATACCTAAAAATTATTAAATAAAATATTTCTATTTTACCAAACATTATTTATTTAAAATCTTTGTAAAACCCATAGTAAAACCGCTAACATATCACATATTCACACACACATTATGCCGCCGTTTTTTTTTTCGTGAGCATCTTGCTGGTCCATTTTGTTTTTTTTTTTATTAGTTTCACCATGGCGTTTAATTTTTCTGAAACAAAAGGTTATAATATGAGAAAAGTATGTATGTGAAAATTTTAATTGATACAGCAAGAGCATGAAAAACTAAAAAAAATACTTTCAGATTATAAGTATAATTGGAAATAGTTTCCCATAGTCTTTCAAGTTATATAGGTATTTACAGTTGAACATGTTAATAGTACAGCCTAAACTTTTATGTAAAACTTATAAACTATTATAATTTATAGACAGTAGTAGTATGTTATTTGTATATAGAATAGAATAGATTCATTTATTTCAGGCAACATAGGCCCATAGATACATACATTACAGACTAACATACATATTATTAATATATACAACTTAAACTAATTTGATGGTGTTGGTGACGGCAGCCTCCCCCGAAAGCGCCGGAACACCACACCTTTCGGCCAGTACTCTTCCTGCATGAAAGTAGACAGCTTTTCAGTAGGGACCAAGACCACAAACGCCTTGAAACTTGCATTATGACTCGAGCCCAATAGCTGTACTCTCAATGAGACATTGCTCTTCAATCTGATGTACTCAGCAATGTCCCCCGCCTGCATGGTGTAGTGGAGGTGGGATAGGTAGACTGGGGTGGTCGGCACCGTAGCACCCAACAGGAAGTTCGGCCCTGTTGCCGCCGTGCCAAAGTGGTTTCGGACCACCCACCGCGTGCGCTTCTGCACCGTGATGAAACCTTCGGTGATCGGCGCGTGAACATGTAGGAGCTACGCTTGATACCTTTCGGACGACATGCCGCGGGGCAACTGGCTTGCTGGCAGCAACGGTGGTACTTTGGTGGCGCCGCACTGTGGGCTGAAAATCGAGTTTCATAGTACTTTAAACTTTTTTTTTTTGCTTTTCATAAGCTTCTAATGCCTTCAGCAGTCATGAATATATATATAAAGAATATAATTTCACATTTAAAAATTTATTTAAATAAAAAATGAACATTTTGTATGGTTCCAAAGTAATAAATCCAAATATCTTCAAAACCGCTGTGTTAACCGTTATATCCTTACAGATGGCTGTCCTACAATTTATTTGTAATTTTTTGGTGTATGTTATATAACGGTAACAACTGCGGTTTTTTTTTAAATATTTTATACTAAAATTTGTACTTACATGCGGACCAATGGGTTTATTAACTTGAAATTTTGCAGGGAAGTGTCTGTATTTTAAAGAAACACTAATATAGTATATTAGTGTTTCTTACAACACAAATTTTACAAATTTTAGTTCAAACTTTTTTTATATAACGTATTTATTAAAAAAAAAAACCGCAGTTGTTACCGTTATATAAAATACGCCAAAAAATTACAAATAAGTTGTAGAACAGCCATCTGTAAGGATATAACGGTTAACACAGCGGTTTTGAAGATATATGGATTTATTACTTTGGGGCCATACAAAATTTTCATTTTTTTTTTTTAGTATAATTTAGTAGACCTACGAAATTATATTCCTTATATTCATGACTGCTGAAGGCATTAGAAGCTTATCAAAAGCAAAAAAATATAAAAAAGAGAAAAAAAAATTAAGTACTATGAAGCTCGATTTTTAGCCCACAGTGCCCCGCAGATTTTGCTGGCGGGGTTGCTTCTTCTCGCAACGTTGCGGGCGCCCGCAACGCGAGGCGAGTATATAAATCAGCTGAGTAAAATAATAACCTTCTTCTACCGATCCTTATCTTGTGTTAAAGCTGGCTGTAGCACCAGAACACGAAGAGTCAGCTGAAAAAATTAAAATTGATTAACTTCACATAAAACTAGAAATATTCTTGGTGTTTGTTAACATCTGGCTCTACGAGTATAGTTCGCGACAGGTCGAGATGACATTCGGGTTATGAGCTTTTTTCAGAATAAAATTCGAATCATAATTAGCAGGACCCGATAAACAATTAAAATAGCTCATAAAATTATTAAATGAAATTATTTTGTTGCGTTGCGGGTCCTGGTAATTTTGATTCGGATTTTATTCTGCAAAAAGCTCATAACCCGAATGTCATCTCGACCTGTCTCGAACTATAGGTAAGTTTGATATTTACAATTAGATGTGTAGTGAGAGTAACATCGGGCTGCAATTCTTGTGATGCAGTTGTTTTTAATAAGATCACTGAACACAATACAATCGCTTCAGGATTTGCTCATGCATTTTGGCCAAATATTTCATCCGTATACTTCTTATTGTTATTGTACGGTTTTTATATGGTATGGCCAACCTGGTGTCAGAGTTGTTCAAGCCACCTGAAGGCCTCCGACAAGGCTTCACGACCGCTGCATAGATGACAACAACCAGGACCGATTTTCTACGTGCCCTCCGTCCGAAGGGAGACGCTCAGTTCAAATGCCACTAAATGTTCAGTTCACCCATCTCTGGTCATCCGTATACTGTAAATTAATAAATAAATAAAAAAATTAAACTATCTATAGTTTTAGGTACTAGTACATAAGTCTGTATTCTATTGCTAAAATATAATTATTATTCTTACAAGTTTCGTTTTTTTAGCCTCCTCCCACCCTCCCATAGCCTATTTAATTTAGTGATAAACATAATGTGATGTGTATTCTAGCTGTGACTACTAATGATTACTGTGGTTTATACATTAAATTCAACTACTTATTAAAGATATCTACTAACATCATAGTATTTCCAGCTCTTACGATTATTGCAACATTTTAAATTATGGTCTTTGACCGATTTATAATAATTTGGTCATACATTGTGGTCTGGTGAAAGGCTGTGCCATGCTACAAGCAATCTGAAAGAATGTACTGAGACTACTATTAACTGAGACTAACAATACCTAAAATAGAGAGAAATCAATAGTACCGAATTGTAACTAACCTGTTCCCAATTGCTTAGTTTTGGGTCTTTATAAAATCAGCCATATTTGCAAATGCTCGGTGATATTTGCAAAGATCGCCCGGTTTTGGGATCGTTGACGGTCGCAGGTAATTTACACTCTTGTCTAAATTACTCCATGTTCCAATCTGAAACTATTCCGATCTATTTGGACACGAGATTGTTAACACCACCGAGCACCAATAAACAACGTCTCTGAATTATAATTCTGTGACAACTAGTAATTATTCGTCTCACTTGTCCTCAAAAATGGGACGCGCGACGGATTACCTCTACGATGAGAGTCAATACATTTGAATTTTTAAAAATTATGGCTTCTATCATCTTTATTTACGTACAAAGTGAACCGTCAAACGCTCAAATGTCAAACTTCGCCAATTTCTACCCATCGGCTGGGCTGGGTCTAAAGTGGCAAAATTCCGTGGCATATTTAGCATTTTCAATCTCAGTGGAACGAGGGGTGAAAATGTTAAGAACGATCATAGTGATCACTTTCATTTGCGAATGGAACGATATTTGTGGACGAAAATAACGAAAATTACAAAATTAACAGTGAATGGAACGCACCAATTATTGAGCGAGCGGCGAAGTTTGTTTGTTTATTTTCTTGATTTTCTTATCTAGTTTGTTAGTTCTTGATATATTTTTAACAAAACATTAAAATTTTAGATAATGACTGTGAAACCCTAACCAATATTCACAAATAGTGTATCTAAGCAATATAAACTGATTGCAAAACTTGAATCAAGTTCTCCCAACTTGAACTTCAAGTGTCTTCGCTTGAATTACTTGGGATACAAAAAGAATTCTGGTTTACAATCATAACGATGATACCAACATTTTGAATGTCTTCAAAGGAACGGATATTACCTTGTATTTGTTGTTACTAAAATGTCTGTTGCTGTAATAGGCGTAGCTACTGAAAGTGGCGTGCCTATATTTTCGAGGAAGCGTGGTAATGAAAATGTAAGTAGGTACCTACCTAAACTTATGAAAATACTCCACTTATAAGTATGTTTTTTTATTTCACTCCTCGCAGCAGTAACTACTTACTTTGATGGGCCCGTTGGCGTGGTTGGCATGATGGCGCGTTTCACGCTGCAGGTCGTAGGTTCGATTCCTACCCGGGACATGCATTTGTGTGCATGAACATGTCTGTATGTCCCGAGTCTGGGTGTATATGTATATTAAGTATGTATTTACAAATAAAAAAGTAGTAGATGTAGTAATATCAGTTGTCTGGTTTCCATAGTACAAGCTCTGCTTAGTTTGGGATCAGGTAGCAGTGTGTAAAAAATGTCCCAGGATATTATTATATTATTATTACTTCCACTTATTATTGATTGTTTCTAATAGTACTCATGTATTTTTGTTTCAAGGTACAATTTTCAACAATTGCCTCCCTCCATGGTATCAACATGTTCAGCAAATGCCACAATCTGTCTATGCTTGAGACACAGGTTGATAATGGAGCAATACTTTGGAAAGAGTACTGCAAAAGGTACAAAACATAAAACAAACTATCATACACACTGTAGCCACCAACTCGCTGAAACATGTCGGCGGTTTATGTGGCTCTTGGTTTGTAAAGAGCTTAAACTGCCGACATGTTGACGGCTTGAGTGTATAGGGGCCATCCATAAATTACGTCACACGTAAAGGGGGGGGGGGAGGGGGATCGACGAAATGTGACAATGTGTGACAAGGGGGTGGGACGTTGTGACGTCACGTCACTAAGTGTTGTGACGTCACATTTAGTAATCTTATACATCTAAGTATTACAACAGAAATTTAAATTTTAAACGAAAATTTTTGAAAATATCTGATCTGAAAATTGTAAAAAATATGTGACGTCACACAGGGAGGGGGGAGTCTCGCAAATGTGACCAGCTGTGACAAGGGGGGAGGGGTCTAAAATTCATGAAATTCGTGTGATGTAATTTATGGATGGCCTCATAGTGCGCTTTATGTTTTACTATCGACTCAAATGTGAAAAAAGCACTAATACATTAGCGACCCTGAACTAAGTTGCAGCTAGAAAAAACAATTGTCTATGGTGGCAGCAGTACTGCATCGTCAGCTTGATGCAAATCATCATTATCGGTATTTCATTCAAATCATCAGCTAGAACTTCAGGCTGCTTCAAATGGGTGAACGATCCTAAAGAATTTAGTTGAAATTGATTTTGGTATAGGCTCTTGAGGCCTTATCCCACTGGCTTGCAAGCAGATTTCTCAGTCATCACACTGGGTGGCAGTGCACATCAAGATCTAATGTAATAACACTTATGAAGCAAACTGACAGCATTTTTATAGTTGTTGTTGCATGATGAATTACAAAAAATATCTTCGGGCACATGTACTATAATAATTATAATATTTCAACTTGTGACTATGTGCAAGTATCAACATAAACTAGGCATGCAACATACTTATTACTATTCAGGTAGGGGGCCATCCATAAATTACATCACACGAATTTCATGATTTTTAGACCCCTCCCCCCTTGTCACTGCTGGTTACATTTGCAAGACTCCCCACCTCCCTGTATGACGTCACATATTTTTTTAAATTTTCAGAAATTTTCTAAATTTTTCGTTAACACTTCAAATTTCGGTTTTAATACTTGGATATATTAGATTTTTAAATGTGACGACACTTAGGACCCCTCCCCCCTTGTCACACCATGTCACATTTCGTCGACCCCTTACCCCCCCCCCCCCCCCCCTTTACGTGTGACGTAATCTATGGATGGCCTCTAGTCTGTGCTTAAAGGTGTAGGTACCAATTTATTTTCAGTGTCACACTAATTGGCATAGCTACAGGAGGGTTGGAGTGTGACTTGGAACGCTTATTGTCATGTGTACATGACTTAATGATATTTTGCATCGGAAAGAAACAGTTGGAGCATTTGAATAGCATAGAACAAGTAAAGAGAGATTTGAGGCAAAGTTATCCAATTTTGGACTATTTACTAGAGTCTTTGGACCCCAATGCAGTATCAAGCCCATTTCCAACACTGACACTTGATCTGATTCAAAGTGTACTGTGTCCTCAAGCCCAGCAGTTGCAGGTGATATATCTTGCATGTTTTGATTATTTTGACTAGCGCATTTTACAATCACCTTACAATCACCCTCAAAAGCAGCTTAGCATAAACAAACACTTTACTGAAAACTTAACAGAACACACTGTACATTCTCTTTAACCAACTTCAAAAAGGAGGAGGTTCTTAATTCAACAGTTTTTTTTCAATTCGGTGCCAATCTTAGTATACCAAGTCTACCTACTAAAAGTAAGAAGAAAGATTGGCACCAGCCCTAAATACTCGATAACACCATCACGCTTGATTTTCCCAAAGCGGTAGGCAGCGGTGGTAATCGAAATATTATTTCAGGCTTTTTAGTGCTCCCGGGTAGTTTGAAGTCGGTTTTTTTTTAAATAATTTTAGCAAGCACTAGACAACTATGCAGCGAACGTGACAGGCCGGTGGGCGTGTCTCATCATCCACGGACATCTAGTCGCCACCAGTTCCGACTTCTCTGAGCTGGACTCGAGGGAAGCTCGTCTACTGCTACTGCTGGCTTCCGCGCAAGATGGCGCCCCACTCAGGGATACTCCAGTTTATTTACCACAAATGAGTCCTAATGTGAGTTACCTAATTTTAAATGGGGGGGGGGGGGACTTTGCTCACTAAACACTGTCTGGACATCTGTTTAGGATCTGCTGCTCTAAACCAAATACAAGATTTAGCGGTCAGTGATTCCAAACGAAATGCTAAGAATGCATTGTTATACCATTTACACCCATTACAAAAAATTTTGATCACCTTTGTAGTGAACATCATATTGTGATCTACACTTTTTGTGATGGGTGGTAGTTTGGTATAAATAAGGTGGAGAATGATTCCAAGCATTTAATCTGTTTATGGCCTTTACAGGTTGCATTCAGAGCAGTAACATGTAAACTTCTGGCTGACGTCTATGTCCTGGTGGTGTGTGGAGCAACCCCAGCGTTGTCGCAAATTGATGAAATTGTGTTGCAATGCTGGGAGGGGTATGCACAAGTAATAAAAGAGGCAAAGTTGGGATACCCAAGAAATATTCCAATAAGTATTACTTTGGATCCTTGTGTTTTAGGGTATGTATGGAATGATATTAGTTTAGAGTGTGTTTCACTCAACTTACTAATTGCTGTACTACTCTACCAAGCCAACTAGGCGCTCGGATGGAATGCAGCTTCCCCGCCCGCACACCCGCGGGTTCCCGCCCGCCACACCTCCCGCACACCGGTCCGCCTTTTTGTGCGGGTGACGTCACATTTGACAGGCGCCTAGTCAGTTTGGTGGAATAGTAAGTATATACTTTAAGTTTTGATGTGATTCATGTTCGTTGAAACACTAAAAATATGATCCAGAATTTATTTTCAGAATACTAGTTGTTAATATAAGTAAGAAAAGATGTGTCTTCTCTCTCAACATGCATCCGTCTCATCAGAAAAGTCGTAGTATGTCCGGAGCACATAGATTGGACGTATTGAGAACGTATTACGTCACAATGGCGAGAAAGTTGGAGTCGGGATTGGAACTCAGCAATGAGAATGTTTTAGGTGAGCTGAACTAGTATTTTTTACCATTTTATGTACATACCATGAACCTAATACTAAAGGACTGGGTCTAAGCAGCTAAGCCGCGTTGCTTAAACATCGCACACCTAGGCCGGTGACGTAATCACAGTAGGCGTGGCTTAAGTCAGTGTGCTGTTGGCGTTCGTCCTGTGCAGACGTCTTGCCAACGTTCGCATCCCAAATATAATTATATTCGACACTAGATGGCGTCCCTTTGTACGTAATTTTTCATGATCATACACTTAGTGACATCTAGTGCAAATAATTAAACTACGTACTAACATCGACATAAAACGAAGCGAGTAGTTCAGCTATTTCCCGGTAGATAGATGCCACGCATTTCTTAACCCCCACCACCCGCGCCATCCCGCGCAAATTACCACGCGTTGTTTAATAGAGAAATCTAATAAGGGCACGTCTTTCTTAAGTCTTTACTCTATGGTACATACTTACTACAATTTGCTCTAGCAAAAGCAATAGGCATTCTTTTCTATTTGTGTTTCTTACTTTTTTATTCATCTCAAGAAAAAAATAATCTACAAAGGAGTACAAACTGGAGCAAAATCTTTGGTTTCTAAAAAGGCCAAAAAATACGACAAGCACTTGTTTGGGATTTATATTGTGATTGTGCAGGTTCTTTAAATGTCATTGTAATTCAAACTTAATACACACTTATTACAATTTTTGCAGGAACAAATCTAACAGCACTAATGTCTGAGACATATTGGTGCGCTGAATACCACAAATGTCACGCGCGAAAGTCCGGAAACCTGATATTATGTGCACTATACACATCCACAGTACAACGACATACTATGGGGTAAATGCCGCATGTGTTTGGTATAAGGCCTCTATAAAAGAGTGATGCATATTTTAACGGTTAATATTATTTCAGGTTAATAACTGGTCAAATATTGCAAGATTTTAACACAAATAAAGATGTGTATTGGTGATAAAATACCTACAGGCCTAACTTTGAAGGCTGTTCCTGGGACTGTTTGGACTCATTTGGAGACTTTATACTAAATAATAGATGACAAGTTAGTCAATGATCGAATTTCTAAAATTCCTGCCGTCCACTTCATTGACAATATATTATTATCTATACTAATGTTAAAATAAAAGATGTAATATTTTAATGATTTTTAATACCAGAACGTTCAAACTCTATTACACGTGTAATGGTTGGCAATTTGATATAAGTTTTTAAGTCACTAACAAAGGCAATGTTGTGTTATCACTGAATACCATAATTATTATTAATAAGCGTAAAACCATTCTCGAAATTATAAATTTAATTACATTTCAAATTAAAATAATTTGATTGTGCGAGATATGGAATATCTTATTCAATCTCGTTAATATTTCTTTCTACCACTATTCATCAGACATAGCTTAAATTCGATTCGATTATAATATTTAACGACATTATGATGAATTGATTTGTACAAAAAATCGTTCAAAATCGCAATGATCCTTCAGGTTTTCTCTCATTTTATTTCAATAAACTGTTGCGAATACTATTCTTTCAGAATATTCTTACTCTGACTTATACTTCATTTTCATTCAATAAAAATCAAATCCAAGCATTAAAATACTTTAAAAGTATAAAATCCAAGCGTATCAATGGTAATTTATGTAGCAAGCAAGGGAAACAGGAAATTCAAATGAGTCCCCGACAAGCCTATATAAAACTTATGGAATATCACAACATCATTTATTTCATTTGTCACGCTATTTGGTATAATGATTCCAATAATAAAATGTAATAGATTAATTTTGATCTGTTCTGAATTTTCTCCACCACACATGATCGTAACAATGTGAAAAATCAATATCTCGTCACTGCTAAGATACAAGAGCGCGTAATACTATACTAGAAGACTAAAACTACATTGGTTCAGTTAATCACAAAGCCATTCACACCTTAAACGATAAATAAATATAGAAAATTAATATATTTAATGGCAATAATAAAGACTATTGTCTTACACACAAATCCGATATCAAACATTTATAACTGCCCCAAATAGGTTTATAAAATTTGTAAAATAAGTCAGCTATTATGCGATACCAAATATAGGCGGGAGTTGAATGTGATAAAATCTTTATCTGCTACACAAGCCTTCACTGCACATCTGAATTGATATTTCCAAAGTTCTTAGTGTATCAAAGGCCACTGTTTTATGAACTAGTCAATTCCCTTACTGACAAAGTTCAGCGTAAGATAGTTCCTCTAATACGAAGTGAGATGCTACTTAAATGTACTTAACATTCTGCACTGAGGTTGTTTTATTTTACATTTTAGTTGTTGTATCAAATCGAATATTTTTAATGAAGGCCCTACTTTCATTTCTAACAATTCTATAATTTCGTCTTTTGATAATTGAAGCATCTTAGGGCCCGTTATATTGCTAAAGTTAACACAATAGGGTTGGCAGTCGTTCACTGTCAGGAACTTGGCTACATCAGCTGTTGTCCAGTTCTCGGGGTCAACTGAATTGAGGACATCTAAGGGCACTGAGGTATTGACTAGTCTAGGTATCACCTTGTCTATGGTTTCTTCTGGAACTTCGGGGATGAGCTCCTCGACGATGTTCTGACTCGAATCTTGTGAAGTTTCAGTAGTTGGAACATTCTGAAAAAGATGAATACACCAACTTAGTTTAAGACCAAATCAATTAAGATAAAAAAGTAATTAAAGACTGGCTGTTTCAGTGGTTCGAGCATAGGCCACTCTACTCATTTTATCGGGTGGCAAATATCCGTTGAGGTCGATTTCGGAAATGTCCTTTTCGTAATTGTGAACTTACCAAAAAATCCTGAGTTTCATCAGCGAGCCGCTCCTCTGGTTGTTCGACGCTATCCTTGGATTCCGTGTCGACGTCCATTTTCGTCGGAGCTAGGTCTATGTCGGTCCGCGGTTCCGTGTCGGCCGAAATCTCCGACACGCTCGTTGGTGGCGATAGGCTCTTCATATCACCCATGTCTGAGTTTTGTGAGCTCTCTTCGGTCGTGTTCGGTGGTTGAGCTGCTATTTTTGGTCCTGAGAGTGAATAGACTACTGAGTACTATACAGAAAATTATCATAATATCCCACTAATATTATAAATGTGAAAGTTTGGATGGATGGATGTTTGTTACTCAATCACACCAGAACGGCTGAACGGATCTGGATGAAATTTGGCACAGAGATAGATTATAGTCTGGAATAGCACATCGGCTACTTTTGATTCCCGTGGGACAAATGCGCGGACGAAGTAGCGGGCAAAAGCTAGTCTATTATAATATGCGCATGTATTCGATGCATTTCTGACGAAGTTTACAAAACAGAAGCGGAATCCCTAGCAATTCCGCTAAATTTCTGTAAAATAGTCACACATTTACACCATTCGTGAACGTTTCACGGAAATTTTGCGGGTTCTGCTAGATAAATAATAATAATAATATTGGCCCTTTTAACGTCCCACTGCTGGGCACGTGCCTCCCTTCAATGCGAGGGGGATTCAGGCCAAAATCCACCACGCTGGCCTAGTGCGGGTTGGTGATTTCACATGTCTAAGGCCCATATCAATAAATCGATCTCAAGATTGAGATGGAACGTGAGATGCTGTTTTTGACAGATGTTCCATACATTATACGTCAAAACTGCATCTTAAGATCGATGTCAACTTTGAGATGCATTTATTAATACGGGCCTAAGACATGCAAGTTTCCTCTCGATGTTTTTCCTTCACCGTAAGCAAGTGATAATCATATTATTGAAAATCTGAAAAATTAATTGCATTAGGTGCATAGTGTCGCTATTAGAGCCCCTGGTGGCCGGGTAGAGTGCTATGGGTGGTGCTGTGTAGTGTAGTGTATCGTGTCGGTTACCGTGCGGCTGTCGCTTGCGGCGGCGCGGGTGTCGCGGCGGCAGCTTGCGCGGCTGGCGCGGCGGCGGCGGCAGCGGGCCCTCCAGGCGGTGCGCCACGGCGCGGCACCAGCCCACCGGGTACACGTCTGTGCTGTGCGCCCACAGCCACTGGTCGTACTCCGTGCCCCAACCGTCGAAGTGCACCTGACATACACCACACAAAATTAAAATATCATTACACGACCGAGTTTAAAAGACGCCGGGGATACGAGGAAAATATAGTTCTTATTAGAATTGATCACTATCGGAACAACAGAAGTCCAAACTCAAAATTTTGCCAGAGAGCAATGGAGCGTAGCTTACTAGGTGTCAAACTGGCGGACCGCGTCCGTAACACCACCCTGCGCTCCATTGCTGACATGGGGGCGAAAGCCGCAAAGCAGAAGTGGGAGTGGGCCGGTCACATAGCACGTATGGACCCGCAAAGGTGGGCAAACGCCATCACAAATTGAATACCAAGTGACCCAAGAGGATATGGCGGGACGATTTGGACATTTTTGCGGGAGAAACTTGTTCTGTAACCACTCAAAATCGTGCTTTGTGGAGAAGTCGAGGAGAGGCCTTTGCTCAGGAGTGGGGCACGAACATAGGCTATTAAAAAGGCTTATTGTAAGCTGCTTATTTATTACTCATTTGAGTATGCCTCCAGAATCGCAGAAATTATCGACTACGAAATTAGCCTCTTGTGAACATCCTACCACTACAATAACGCCATGATTAATAAAATCTGCATACAAACCTTGAGCAAGTCGGCGACGACTCTGGCGATGGTGGCGACGCACACGAGCCGCGGGTCCATGAGGTCGGCGCACTCGAGCCGCATGCCGGCCACGAAGCCGTGCGACACCACGTGGCCGCGCGCCGCGAACAGCGCCCGCTCCGCCGCCTGCCCGCCGCACACGCCCAGGTATTGCTCCCAACTGAACTCCTCCACGGTAAACCTACAACAAATCTAGTTTAGTATGTTATCACACCAATCGACCGACGATCAGTAATAGATCGACCGTCTTTTTCTTCTTGAGCGGTGAACTTGTGTTCGATTTGTATCTAAGACTTGGTTGTGTTTAGGCCGGTAACGAGCCATCCAAGCTCTGCCAGGAAAGTCGTCAAATCTTTTTTTTTATAGGGCTATGGTATATTAAAAGCGTACGGCCCGCCTGATGATAAGCAATTACCGTAGCCTATAGATGCTTACAATACCAAAGGCATTGCTCGCACATTGCCGACTGAAGGGGACTGGGATGGAGGGAGGGGGACGGGGGAGTGGGCTTACGGCTCTCTCACTCATCGAACGAAACGCAGCTGTAATAGCTGCTTTACGCCGATCTTCTGTGAGAAATCTCATAGAAACACCCGATCGACGCGACGGTGACGTCTCATTCTACCATCGAGGTCGATCGATTGAAGTGGTAACACCCTAAAAGACGCATATGCTACACTTTTGACAAATTAATATCAATTGTGAAATGATTGAGCATACAAATAGGTATATAAACTAGGCTGAGCTACCCATCATCCCGAAAAAGGTACTCGCGTAAGGTAAAACAACACAACTGAATGCTAAGCGCAGAATTATAACACCATGCTCACCTTTACAAGAATTGACTCTTTTTTTGTAAAGAAGGGTTACTAACCCATCAATGTATAAAAATTCAATTGCCTTACTTACCCTGCAGGTGGTACAAGTGGTATATTATTGGCCAACGCGAACCCAACCGGGAATATACACGGCGACCGTTGATGATAGCAGAACCAGTCCGCACCCGACGCGTCAGCCGGGTAGCAGTCTATTCTGATCATCATGTAACCTTCATTCAATATCTGCATAACAGTCGCAGCGCATACCGCTGACAAGTTCAACGGATCTATGGCTTCTAGCTTCATGCCCTCCGAAAACAATGGCGGCTCATTACTAGGATATTTATAAAACATTTCTGGAGTACTATCGTTCGGCAATAATCGTCCAGCGGCAACTCTTTGGCAGTAACTCTGGGGTGCATCTAGAGGGTGGCCGATCCTGAACGCCCATCCAACTGGATGGATGAGTGGAGAGTCTTCGTGGCACCAAAAACCATTGTCTTCAGGTGAACTGTCATAGTACTTGACGTGTAATCTTTTGCCTATTATCTCACAGACTGTAGCTACCTGAGAACAACATTTTCATTTAAATAAATACTTAAAGAAACTTCTCAATCTTATTGATTATAAATGTGTAAGTCCTAACCTTTACTTGTGAGATTCTATTTTTGTCAACAACTTCCATTACAGACCCAATTGAAAACCTTGAAACTAGGCTGTCATTTAATTTCGAATAAAAATTGGCTGGTAATGTTCGTGCACCAGTCAGCTGCTTCACAAGAAACCTGTAATCAAATCATATATTTAATTAATCTAGTGCAGTAGTGTATAAAATACATTACTTATCAAACCATGTTTGTTACATAACAATAGAATACTATTCAATAATGTTCATTTTGTTACAATAATCATTACTAAACTTACTTCTTCCAGTCAGTGTATTTATCTTCAATACTACGCGGAGGTATTAGCGGTTTACCCCGCGTCGCACACCATCCAACAGGGTGCACTTCGGAACAACACAAATTGACCCAAAAATCTTTGGAATCATCGCTGCCAAACCCTTCATAGCGTAACAAGCCCATGTAACCCTTAACCTGGGAAAACAAACATTTTAACATAACAGAATTAAAAAAAAAGATTTTGTCTCATTCTCTCCTATGCTTTAAGAAAGAGAGTGAGCAACTCGTGAGACATAATTAGCTAGCCCACTGGTAGGTACTTTATTACATCTTCATGTTTGGACAACTTTCATAATTTTAGCATGGCAATATTTATTTTATGACCATGGCAGCCACACACCTATAGCATTATTGCAAAAATATTGTTATGAGACAGGAAATATTCTGGACAATACTTCATTCACAGTCGGGAGATATGGCATGTTATGACGGACTTACAAATTACTTTTATTCCTGGAAATGCTTGGTATAACTATTGTAAACTGGCTAATAAACTATAAATTTGGCGGATCATGTTTAGATCACAATCAAACTGGGCTGTTACTCAGAGAAAAGAAGGTAAAGTATGTCAATGTGTAAAATAAACAATGTTCTCATCTCACCTTCAATACACTTGCCACCCAAAAATAATCGCTAAGCTTATCAGAGTAATTTTCACTGTCAGTATTCTTTACTTCCACCTTCATACCCTCAAATGTGTTGTCCCACATTTCATGGAGGGGTGCATGTTTGAACAGGCTCACTGGGGCAGCAAGGAAATCACAACCAAACAGTTCATCCTTCCACTCGTAACTGTTTGCGATCAACGCTGCAGACTGCTTGATTGGGCCTGCCTATAACATAATCATACAATGAATTTGGTTAATATTTTTTTTTTAATATAACTTAAGGTTCCCAAATAAGTACCTGTTGAAAATTTAAATGCCAAAGCTAACAAGAAAGGTAAACATACCAACATTATAGGGTTTCCCTTGTGTTCCTACCTATACAAGACATTTTAAGTGATAGCTTCAAATATAGAGCAAAGTATGAGACAGTTAGTACCTGCAAGTCGTTAAACGTCGCCTGCCAATGCTGCAATTGCGGCAGCGGCTCCAGCGGTATCAGGCCCGCCATGTGTTCAGCTCCTTCCATCAGTTTGAACCTCCAATTGCAATGACGACGCCTCGAGTTACTGGCGTGACATCTAAGCGAACAAAACTTATTGTTTCGCGTATAGAATTGGCCACGACGACCGACACGGCCGCATAACTCGCATATTGCTAGAAAATCAACATTGCATATACTATTCAATTCAACTCTATGTCAGTAGGTACGAACGAATGTCGGCCGATGTTAACTCACCAAAACTGTCTTTCTCAAGAGGAATTATGGTTAGATCGTCTGTTATATTAGAATCGTCAGTTAATTCCTGTGAATTTATTGAGTGTATAGCCTCGCCGACATGATAATAAGCCATATTTTGGATAAAGGCACGATGTAAAGTCGAGTTTTCGTAAACACTTCAATACACATGACTAAAACCACAGTAGTCATTTACATACACGTACAATAAACACATGATACTGCTATGCGCATTTTATTACACTTCTCCAAGTATTACACTTTGAAACAATTCACGTAATTTGCAATTATTCATAACAAAACAATTTGCGACATCGCGAGTGAGTCGAGCGAAGCGAACGAACGTAAAATTGAATGAAAATGAATAAAAAGTAATGAACGAACCAAAAGAATGAACACTCTACAATACTTTATGGTTAAGAAGATAAAGAGGCGGCCACTCACGATGCAATTTCGTATTCAATCCGTCTGAAGTCAATTTACACCACACTCTACTCACGAATCAATCCTATCAACCAAATTAATTAATTTATCGTGACTATTGTTTCATCGCCAACATTGGAAATGGCCTTTTCGTAATTTGCTCTAGTCTGGGATCGCTTCCAGTCCGCGCAAAATTTCCACGCGTTGTTTCATGGGGAAATCTAATAAGGGCACCTCTATCTTTAGTCTTTACTCTATGGTAGGTACGTTAACATTTTATTATTGCGTGGACACCCTAGTAGAAGGAACACTGTACCATAATGGACCTCTCACTCGGCTTGTATTTTGTGCAGCAGTTAACTGTCCAGTATTTATTTACGTTCGTGCCTAAACCCTCTAAATAATAGTTGCATGCATGACGAACTTCATACATAAGTTCTCAGCAATAAAAATTGCCGAGAGCAACTCCTTTGATAGCTAGGCATGTCTGTCGGGTACCCTGGGTACCCGCAATGAGATTCGCCCTCTTGTATACAGGGTCTACGCCTTATGTGTATCTACTGGGGAGGTATCCATTATGAATTTAAATAAAAAATAACATACTATCTGTAAATTTTTATTACATAATTATCTAACTACTTAAATACAAATCAATTTTAAGCAGTCTTAAGTTATAAATTATCCTATAATTCACATCGAGCGGAGCCCATTTCCATTTACAATGCGGTAAAGGTAATTTGAAGTGTCTTTACTGTAAACATAACTATTTAATCTGTGGTCTTGTGTGAAACTGCGGGCGGACGCGCCGCGCTCGATGTGAATCTTACTTTAAAGTTCGTGAAGTCTTCACACATTGAATTAACATGATTATAAACATGCCTTTTGGTATCAAATTAATAAATATATATTATGTACAAAATACATTGCGAAAATATGGACTCTCGGGGCTATGTTATTTTATCTACGTGCTTAAAACATTTTAATTTTATTTTATACGATGCGATTCCGTTTCCAACGACAGCGTGGAACAGAAAAGTCTCTAGGTAGTGACAAAAAGTCCTCTAGCTCAGGATGAAGAGTTCTTTCTCCCTGATAGTGTCTTAGAACGAGTTCCGATAATCGATATCGATAACTTTCATTGTTATTTTATGTGCGTGTGCATTCGATAAAACGGTGGGGCTATATTTCGTACGGGTACACAAGTACCGACTTGTACCTGCGCTTCTCTAGCTAAGATCTAAGCACCCCTGTCTTTAGTATGGTATTTTACCAGCAAAATTCCATAGAGCCAATAACGATGTACATTTTTTCACCCAACCTCATTGGCCATTTTAATGACTTAACATTATTTTAATTTAATTATTGTATTCCAGTTCCAATGGGTGCATCTAAGAGGCGAGCGGCGCGCCTGTGTCAGACGCCAAAACTTATTGCTCGAGCGCGCTTCTCGCCACATTTAGACGCACCCAATAACAACTCTGGGAGCACAGCGTGCACTAAACTTTTGAATCGTAAACTTGATTAACAATATCAAAAATATGGATAGAAACTACATAATGATAATAATAATTGTAGATTTATATTACGTCATTAATGTTATAATGTAGTTAGTTAAAATTAGATAAACTACTATTTCTATAATATACCGACATAGTAAAAACGAGTTATTATTAATTTTATCAAAACAATTGCTTACCGTGTTGTCTTATCTTATTGTCTACAGTTTGGGGTCTTCGCTACTAAATAACCAGATCGGTTTTATAGTGACGCTTACGGCCCGCGCGACGGGTTAGCGCGGTTCAAAAGCCCGCTGATGATATGCGCTGACAGCGCGGGTCAGTCGCGTAACAATAAACCGGGAGTAGATACTAAATACATTTCCGCCCGCACGGCTGCAACCGTTACTATAAAGTCAGCCTTATAAAATCTAGCTTGAAATTCAGAGGGATATCGTAGCTCTGCCAATATTTAATGTAAGTGTTCTCATATTAAAAGTAATTATACATCGAAACACAAGAAATAAACGATAAACGTCGTTATCGGCATATTGTTTTGTTTTATACTCATACAAAGTAGGCCATACTCGTAATTATAACACTAAAAAATAGGGAACGTGATATCATAGTTAACACTATTAACACTGCGACGCCGCCCGCGACATAGGAATCATTCATCGTCCAAATCGACCATCACCTGTAATAAAATAAAAATTATCGTGTGACTGCTTGCATTTGGCCAGTAGGAAGCGAGCAACTTTTCAGCCCACCAGATGTCACATTAATTATACCTGCGGCACGTTATGATGGCCGGTTTGACATGTGGGAGGAGGAAAGGATGAACCTTATTATAACGGAATAAAATTCATTTTCGCATTCATTTTTTGACATTCCTATTTTTTTAAACGGCCAGTCTTATTCCGTTATAATAAAGGTCCATTTTCTTCCCCCCCCCCCCCCCCCATGTCAAACCGGCCATCGTAAAATGCTGCTACTGTAGACTGGAGAAACGTTATCTGTTACTTCATTTCTGTCAGTGTTACTAAAAACATAAATTATCGCGAGACACATATCACATGTTTGGAGTAGGAAAACGTACAATCCGTCGGGCGAAGCGTTTCGTTTCGTATTTTGTGGTAAGCGCCCATTATTATGAAATGTGTACTTACATGAGAGTGTGTCACGTGGCGTGTGACGTCACTCTTGCAGCGCGGGCAGGCGCGCGGCGGGCGGCGTGCGCCAGACGGCGGAGGAGGTGCGCTTGAGCCGCGCGCGCTCGATGTTGGGGAAGATGTCGCGCAGGTCGGGGCTGTGAACTCGCACGCTGAACAGCCGGTCCACGTGCGCCGCCGCCACCTGGCTCTGCATCACCAGCTGCTGCTTGCGCGCCTGCACCACACACACACCGTCCGCGTTAACACCTCACTTAACCCCTCGAGTGATGCGTGCACACACGCATGTGCATAAGTTCAATAGAAAATGTACTGACTTTTTTTTTGGATCATTCCACGGGTTAAGCACCCCGGACACACTCAATGAGCGTTTCTTCACTGGCCGACACGGCCCGAGAACAGAGCGACACTGGCCCCGCACCGATACCGACATCAGTGAACGCATAATTCTTTGAAATTGTCGTTGCCGGGCCGGGCCAGTGAGACAGCGTGCAGTACAATTTCATAGAATTATGAGTGCATTGCTGTCGGTAACAGCGCCAGGACGGTGTCGTTGCTGGGCCGTGTCGACCAGTGAAGAGAAACGCTCAATCGAGATCACAATCCGGGATCATTACAGTGTGGATCGGGCGCCTTAATTGCCACGTTTATTTGAAGGGCGTGGCTTGTGTGCAACGTCGTTGAAGTCCAGACCTAGTAAAAACTCATGCAGAAACTCTGTATGTATCGTGTCAAGACAAAACGCGAGATAAAACGATAAAAAAAAAAAAAAAAAAAAAAAATATAACGTCACGACTTTTTTATCCCCATTCGGGGGTAGTCAGAGACTTGAGTGGCCATACACCACCACATTGTGGAGGTATTAACCAACTCAAAGCCCACGTTTCACCAGATAGTCAAACGAACACGAGTTTCTCTCATTCTCTTTTATGCATTAAGAAAGAGAGAAAGCGACTTTGCGCGACATGATACGTGACAAGTCTCGTCTTAGCGTGTGCTAACCCCACTGTGTTGTGTATACCTGGTGAGTGCTCCATGTGGGCGTGGGCCAGTCTTGCTGGCGGTTCTTGTCGTCGTCGTCGGAGTCCTCGTCGGACACCAGGTACTGGAACCCGTCGGCCATGTACACGGGCTCGCAGGCTCCCGCGCCGCCCGGCGTGCCCGCCGCCTTCAGGGGCGTGTAGCCTGTGGCGGACAAAAACAGTTAAACCGCATATTCGCTATAGCTCTGGTTTCCTCGGAAAGCGGTACCGTCATATAGCCGTAATATAGCGGTGAATGACGTCACAAGAACATTGGCTATGTAAACAACGGTGTCCAATACCGCTCTCTAGGTAAAGCTATGGGTTCCTCCAATAGCGGCGCTGTCGTATAACGGCCGCACTAAAACATTGGCTAGGTAAACAACGGTTTGTTTATGTAGCCAATGTTCTAGTGCGGCCGTTATATGACGGCACCGCTTTTGGAGGAAACCAGTGCATAACCACGCCTTTTGTTTACATAAACAACGTTCTAGTGACGTCATTCACCGCTATATTACGGCCGCTATATGACTGTACCGCTTTCCGAGGAAAACAGGGCTTAAGGGACATTTGTCCCGCGACTTTGTCGCCCGACACGAATTCTACGAGTCGGGCGACGTCGCGGGGGACATCGTGGGACATCGCAGACGACAGCTGCGTGTCGCGGGACGTGTCGTGGATGCTCCTAGAGCATTGACCTTGCGCGACTTCGTTCCGCGACTACCCTCACCTATGGCAGTAGTACTAACTCCTCGGGCGACATGTCGACCACAACTTGGTTATGTGGACAAGCGAAATGTCGGTCAATATTTTCGCTGGACAGTCGCACGTAAATGTCCCGCGATTATGACTCACAGTAAATAATTTGATTTGACTGCTCGCGACATGTCTCCCGATTTTTCCCCTAGTGAATACGTAACAACATGCGACTACGATTAATTAGCAAAACGACTTATTTACTACTTACTCTTGTCTTCCAATCTATGTTTCATCTTCTGTTTTTCAATATATTCCTTTTGACGCTTCTCAATTTCTTTGGCCATCACCGCGGCCTCCTTCTTCATCCTGTGATAAAACATTATAATAAGACGTCCACATTTTTTAAATTGCCCGGACAAAAGAACGATCGATCCGAGGCAGAAAGCAGCTAACGACGGAGCGGGTAGAGGGTTGCCGCCTGCCGGGCCCGACATACAACATTAATGTGAACAGCACCATATTTAGTTACAGGCGAACGAGATCCGACGCGATTTTTTTACGGACGTAGAGGGGCTGTCAAAAGTAGTTAAAACACCCAACATTTCTTGTCGGCGCCGACAAAAAAAACGGTGTCGGATAAGTGTGCTTCATATAAAACGTTCTGCCAGTAGAGCAGCATGTTTTTTGTCGGGCCTGACACCCGACAAGTGGGAACGGGCTGTAAGGGGCTATGCACACGGGCAATTATGCGGCAACTGGCAACTCGCAACTAGCTGTTTTCATATAAAACAATCGCGGAAACCGGGGCAACTGATGCTTCAACTGGCAATTGTAGGCTGCAACTGTAAAAAAAACCATTAAAAAGTTGATAGTTTCGGTTGAAATTTGCTCCGTATGCATAGCCCCTAATGGAGTTGAGTGTGTGTAGAATAGGTGTGTGTTGTGCTCACGCTTCAGCTTCCTCGAGCTGCTTCCGCCGCGCGGCGTCGGCGCGGCGCTGCTCTTCCGCGAGCCGCAGCTGGCGCGCCTGCTCCTCCGCGCGCCGCCGCTCTTCCGTCTCCGCCACCTTGCGAGCCAGCTCCAGCTTTTTCTGTACATATAATCACACATTAAATTCCCAAACAGATTTATCACTAAAATCTACACAATTTTCTCACGCTGGTTATATGGATGCTGAGTGACACTGACGGCACGTGCGGTAAGCGAGGCTCAAATTGCGTAACGTTACGTAACAATAAAACGGAAGTACATGTTGACTATAAAACTGGCCCCAATCTGTCTGAATATGCATCATGTGTAAACTACTTCAGATTAACAAAGAGAGTCACTTGGTACGACATAATGCGAAACAAGTCTTGTTTTAGCGCGTGTGCTAGCCCTACAGGTGGTACCTCAAATTAGAGCTGGAGACAGACTTTCAAAATAATGAGAAAAACCGGACAAGCGCGAGTCGGACTCGCGCCCTGAGGGTTCCGTACAAACTTATAAGGAGTTTAATTTTCAAATATTGTCTCATCGATTGTCTCATTAGATCTAATATTTGTGCATATCTCACTCTCTCAGCCTCCTTGAGTCTTTCCAGCTTGCCCTGGTCGGCGTGCGCCTGCTTCTCGACGCGCTCGCGCGCGGCCGCGGCCAGCGCCAGCCGCCGCTCGCGCTCGGCCGCCTCGCGCGCGGCCGCCGCGGCGGCCATCTTCTCTTCGCGTTTCCTGCACAATTCAACATATTTTACTAACCAATTTCCACACAGATGCCCTCTACAGGAGGCAAGACGAGGTAAAGCGAGCACGATAGTGTGGATGGTGGCCTCGCCTTCTCTCGCCTCGTCTCGCGCGCACTCCACTCAGTGTCCGTTTTTCGACCGGAGTCAAAGGACGCGAGGCGCAAGGCGAGCGAACCAATTACACACTCGCGCACACAGTGTGCTGTTAGTAGCGAAAAATTAAATTACGATTTAAATTTAACCTGTTCCAATGTATTGTCGTCCTCCACCATCTTCTCCTTGGCAAAACTACAGACGTCCAAGTTTCCGAACGGAAATACGGAGACAGTACAAAGCAAGGATCTTTTAATACTACAGGATAAACCAGTTGAGTTTTTGGTTAAGAAGAAATTCAACTTTATTCTCCTGGTTTAAGGTCTATTATACCTTGACAATTCTGTAGACATAAAAACGAGCCGAGCGAGAGGCCCTAGTTGGGACCGTGTCCCTCACACTCCGAGTTGCCATGCCAAAATAATATTGTCGTTGGGTAGTGAGTGGTGGTTTTTAAATCAAGCAAATAAATTAATTTATTATTTATCGTGACTATTGTTTTATCATATAAACAATAGTCACGATAAATAATAAATTGATTGATTAAAAACCACCAATAATATTTTATATATAATATTATTTTGGCATGGCAACTCGGAGTGAGAGGGACACGGTCCCAACTAGGGCCTCTCGCTTGGCTCGTTTTTTGTGCAGTAGTGAACAGTCCAGGTATGTATTTACGTTCGTGGTACAAAGCTACTGATATGTGACGTCACTGCCATAAGTCAGCGCGTGCACAATAGAGAAAGAGCTATTGCTTTTAGCAAACTTTGGCTAATATGTAGTAAAAAATAAATGGTAAATACACAAAATTCGATACTAGAAAAACACCATATTATTTGCTTGGCTGTAGACAAGTGAGTTTATTGTTGATTTGATTTTTTGTTAATACATACCTCTTGTGCAACTCCCTTTTGGCTTCAAGCATAGCCTCCTTCTTTTTTCTGGCATCTTCTTTCTCTTTTTTTAAGGAGTCTTCAACCGCTTCCCTCGCTCGATTTATGCCGCTGAGTTTGGAAGTCGAAGCCGGTATCATAGACTTTACTGGTGGTAAATTAGCTCGCGGCTTCGAGGCCGAACTTGATATCTAGAAAATAGAAACTCGGTAATAGCGGCCCAAATTGCAAAGATTTAGACCTTATAATCTGTGGCACTACTACGAAAAACGAAATGCTGACGGATGGTACGTTTTCCTACACTCCGAAAGTGTTTCGGATCCGAAATTCGGATTCGATAGTCGTGATTTGACGTTTTTTGTTTCATGGACCCTGCTCCGAAGGAATCCGGAACACTTCTGAAACACTTTCAGAGAAGGAAAATGTACCATCCGTCAGCCGAAACGTATCGTTTGAAGTAGCCCAACTGATGTTAAGGCGTCAAAGTCCATACCTGTTTCCCGTTGAAAATCATGTTATTCATCTTGTTTAGTGTTTCGACCGATATCACTTGCTTCACTATCTTGTCGGGGGGAGTATGCGTTTCTGGCTGTTCTTCCTGCAGATGATTATTATAATTAAAAACTGACGTACCAAGTACTGTTGAGTACAAGGTATTTTATCCAAGCATGTTTGCGTACCTTTTTGGCCATCGCTCGCGTCTTAGTTCTGGTAACTCTGGATGCTAATTCTTCAAACTGTTGAACTTTTTCTTTGACGGCTGACCTGTGTTATACAATTTGAGGTGCGACTGTAGGCTGAGGACCTGTCTTAGAATCGTCAGATAACTTTATCGACTAATCACTTTAATGCACCAAATGTGGCGCTTTGACAGTTTTAACATAGAATATCTTTCCAAGCGACATATTTATTGGGTAGATAAGAGGTATCTGACGATTCTGACAGAGGCCCTTATACATTTTATGGCACAGTTGGCATTTATTTTGTTCGAACAAAATTACACCATTTTGAATTACATACTAAATTTACTAGCATAAGGTTTATAACACCATGTACTTTGAACAGCCAGTAATTATTAGGAATAAGGGGAGTATACTCACGAGGGTTGTATTGCGGGTATATCCTGTTTAGGCGGCGTGGTTATCTCTGGTGTGTCACTGTCATCGGTCAACAGGGAATTGTCTTCAGTTATGTTTACAGGTCTTGGATCTGTAATAATAAAAAACAAAAATGACCAACTTTAGTGACGAAATTTTCATTTAAGTATGTTTAAGGGTATGCTAGATTCAATTGATCATTACCTTTGTCGAGCACAACTGTAGCATTCATAATAGGATTGTGCTGTTTATCCAGCATAGTCTCACGGTCGCCAGTCTCTATTACTACAGTCTCATTCATGTTGTGCTGTAAAAACATAATTATAAAGATACCGCCAAAGTTCATGAAATTATTCTAAGGCGTAGGCGTAAGTAGTAGTTTACTGCAAAGTATATGAACACTAAGGCGTCAATCTCACTAGGACACCACGGTGGCGCCACCGGTTACACCTCCGTGGTGTCTCGAGCTACCAAGCGAGAAACACCAAGGTCGTCAGTTACAAAATGGAATACATGCGAATGACATTGTCGACGCACGAGCAGTGTTGATTCGTGCGGGAGCGGCGTCCCTGGTAGCGTAACTGGTGGTCGAGTGACTGATCTATACATATTAGGGATTGCTTTTGTTGCACCAGCGGGTGATTTGGTTGCCGCCACCAAAATTGGTTGCGCAACCAAGCGAACACCAGGTGAGGTACCCTCCATACAATTATACATTTGGCGCGCCACCACTGGTGTCCTAGTGAGATATAGCTCTAAATGTTACAAGTGACTTACCACATTCTTAGGCGTTACAGGAGCATGATTGTACACCCCATTAGGCAACACCATAGTGTTATCCATAAAACCGGCACCATTCTGTCCCAAAACTCTAGTCTCGTCCAGTGCTGTATCTTTTGGTGTATCAGCATCATCTTCTATTTTTGACTTTGTTTTCTCGTCCTTTAGGATGTGTTTAGGCTTTTCGGTAGTTTTTTTAGATGTTCCTTTGTGCAGTATCGGTGATGAGAAATCGGTTTGCGATATTGGTTCCTCTTTTGGTGATAGTATGGTTGGTTCAGAGAGAGGGGCGGGTGTTGTGGGCAGTGGGGGTGGTGGAGTATCATCCGATTTGTCTAGTTGTTTTTCACTGAAATTAAAAAAATAATGTATTAGTAGCTACAAATAAAACGGGAATCGAGTCTAAAAGGGATATGACCATTGTTCGTATCGATATTTAAACTACAGTAAGGGAAAAGTAGTATACTTACGCGGCTTTTTGCGCTCTCCTAGTTCGTTTTGGTCTTGGTTTCTCGGCCGGAGAAGCTGTAAGAGAATGTACAATACACGCACCTATTTAGTTAAGGTATAGGAAAATCGACCTGAGTAATATGCTGTTTAATTTACATATAAACATAAACAGTAAGTTAAGTAATATTTGAAACAAAATATAGGTTAAATCTGGCGATAATAAGCATTTGAAACATACCCAAGACACTCTCTGTAGGTGGTGGCGCGGTTTCTTTTTCAGTTTCCGTATTTGATGACTCAGATACTTTCTGTAAAAGAAAGTATTAACATATTGAACTGGGACGGCTTGGGAGCTTGCTTAATTGTGAGCAGTCCCGAAGCTGGCGCTAGCAATCGAGCATATACCAACCTATATAATCTGCTCTAGTCAATAAATGAGTAATTAATTCTCCTTTTTATGTTTCCACTTGGTATGGTGTATCCGTTCCAATATTTCGGCCAAAACAAACAAACCTCGGTGCATCTTAAGAGGTAAAGTCCCGTAGACTTATCTGACCCGCTGAGACTGTCAAAATATGACTTTCCTCTATTGAAAATGTTAGATTCCCTTTTGGTAACCAGGTAAGATTAGCTTGTGGTATACTTATCTCAGTTCAATTCTTTATGTGCATAATATGGGTTTACAAACGATGTTATATTTTGAGGATTGTTTCAACATATTAAGCTTCAAGCATGCACAATTTTAAAGTATCAGTGTTGTTTTGACATAACGCAAATATTTATACAAATACACTTATCACCAATGTTATGTTTGGATTCCATCTTACCTTTTTGGCTCTAGTTCTCTTTGGTCGAGGTGCGGGCGCTTCTTCGGGTGGCGCTTCGTTGTCGGCCGTCTGCCGCGCCGAGCGGGAGCTGGCGCGAGTGGACCGCGACGAGGCCACTGTACACATACAACAACATACAATCGTGAACTAATTACGGACACAGAAGAACTCTGTAAAAGCTATGTTATAATATAATTAAAATAAAGTTGTTAGAGTGTTATGTTATGGCCGGTGCAGACTGGGGACGGCAGGGGAGAGGATTTTAATTTTTATCAATCGAATTTAATACTTATCCAATCGAAATAAGGTGCTCCGGCGTGCTCTTCGGTGCACCCAGAAAACTGCTCCGAGATGCTCCAGGGTCGATCACCGAGCGTTGAAATATATACCTTATTTCAATTGGATAAGTATTAAATTTGATTGATAAAAATTAAAATCCTCTCCCCTACCGTCCCCAGTCTGCGCCGGCCATTAGAAGAACCTAATAGCGCCTTTAAAAAACAATAGGGACACAGTACTAAATAACGCAGATTTTTCTTCAATACCTCAAAGGATTTTCGAGTTGAAAAAGCAGACTTGGGGCCCTGGTGGCGCCAGCCTCTCGATCCCCGGTTCGATTCCCGTCGGGCAAACATAGAAATGGTCTATTGAATAGACCATTTCTATGTTTGCCCCGATTGCCCTCGGGCAATTAACGAAGACTCTATTCGTTAATTGCCCTAGGGCAATCTCACTAGTGAGAGTATATATTACTGGATGGTTCAGAGTTGTTTGTATGATAGTTACCCAAGGTTTTAGCTTGGATCGATGCTGTATGTGCTCTAGATTCAGACTTGTAACTCACCTGGCGGCGCCGCTGTATCGGCCCGTTTCTTCGTTCTTGCGCTACTTCGCTTGCCTGAGGACTCCTCCTCACTAGACTCCACATGAGGTTTCTCTTTAGGCACTGCTTTACGAGGTTCTGTTGGACGTTAAATACAACAATTATTATTTATCAATGATTGATGTTATACCCTTTTAGTTGTAAATAAAATACTTACTAGGCACAGGTGCGGCAGGCGGCGGCATTGCAATCTCGTCCTTATCCATTTCCTCTTTGACTTGAATTTGGAGTACCAGTGACTCCATATCCATTGGCTCCGGCGGCAGTGACACCTTTTCTTGTTTGACTGGAAAAGATTTTATACATGAACTTTTTGAAGGATACTTCCTTGGTTACCTACTTTAGTAGCGAAAATATTTTATAACTGCCTACTACGGGTCTACAGCTAACTACTTGACTAAACTAAAATTGCCATCTTTTTTATAGTCGTAACATAAAGCCGGAAGCCCACTGGGGCGCACGGAGAGGCCACGCACACCTCGACTCGCCTCGCTTTGCAAGAAAATTTATGCATGACGTCATTTCGTGCGTAGCCTCTCCGTACGCCGCGGTGGACACGATTGCATACATTTTCTTGCAAAGCGAAGCTTGACCCACGTGCGTGGCCTCTCCGTGCGCCGCGGTCGGTTTCCGGCTAAAGAGCAAGAGAGTAATATTATTTTTTGCCTTGTAATTTTAGCAACAGAACTGGTGTTTTTGTTGCTCATTGTAGAAGGCGAAGTTCATTAACGCCCTTTCGCGTCCACGCATATACCACAGGCAGTGTCTCAGGGAAGTACTACAGCTGTATCGGAGGGTATAAATAACATACTCTGTATGTTGAGAGGGGGCACTGTGTTCTCCTTATCATCTTCCTTTCCTCTTCGACTACGCGACGACTGGATCTTGTCGGAATCCTCACGACGTAGCTTCTGTGTTAGGTTCACATTTACCTGTGTCAAAGAATCATGCATGTATTCCCCAACGGTGTAGGTTTGCGTATGGTGCACCCATATCTAGCAACCTTATCAGCTCCTAATTTAATTGGAGATGAGCCTACTGAGCCTACTAGCCTACTGTGCACATTGCTCGTAGAATGGATGGCCTATGGGGCCGAAGAGTTCTCGAGTGGCGGCCGCGCAACGGAAAGCGTAGCGTGGGTAGTCCTTCCATAAGCTGGACCGCCGACCTGGTGAAGGTCGCGGGAATCCGCTGGATGCGGGCAGCGCAAGACCGGTCATTGTGGCGAACTTTGGGGGAGGCCTATGTCCAGCAGTGGATGTCTTTCGGCTGAGATGATGATGAGCCTACTGAGCACACCCTTAAAGGCCATTGGCTCGATTTGGGCCATACTCAACCACCATGAGGTTAAGTATGGTCCAAATCTGCCTTGTGTGGGTCTGCAAACTTCACAAAATGTAGCAAACAAGTTATTGTCAATACCCCAGCCTTTTAGTTGGAAGAATATTTTGCCTACGGGATCATTGTTATGATTTTACTTACATGCAAGACATTGATAAGGGTATGTCACAAGCAAAAATAATTTTTCAAACAAACCTGTTTACTAATAATACTTTGTGCTTTAACAGAAGCATTCCTCTTCTGCCTTTTATCCTGGTCTGGGCTAGACAAACCATCCACCTCGTGTTTGCTGCGTTTCTTGGAAGCTCTGCGGGGTTTATTGGTATTACTCTCAGTTGAGCTACGGCCATTGATAATCTCACTGCTGGAATGACCTTCAATGCTGTCTGTCTGTTTGATAGTGTCATCTGAAATCAGAGTGTAAATTAGTTATCATAAAGAGTTGCATCTAAAGGAAGTAATGGCTGGCTATTATTGGCAACTAGCTTCTGCCCACGACTTCGTCCGCGTTAACTTTAATCCCACAGGAACCTGACATTTTACCGGGATAAAAAGTAGCCTATTTGCTCTTCCAGACTATAATCTATCTCTGTGCCAAATTAATGTTTCAGTGTAACATTTTTGGAATTGCAATTATTAAAATAATAATTCCAGTAAATTCAAGGATGGGAGTCAAGTCTGCAACCACCCAATGCAGACTACTGCACACATGCACACCAGCAGCGCATCAGCACGTGGCAACCAACAATAAGTGTATATATGCTGCAGTATGAAATACAAAATTATAAAAGTGGAAAACTAATATTAACTCACAACTACTTACCTATTACTTATTATAATTTTTTTATAGGACTGCGGTGGCAAAAAAGTGTACGGTCCGCTTGATGTTAAGCAGTTACCGTAGCCTATAGATGCTTACAATACCAAAGGCATTGCTCGCACATTACCGACCTGAAGGGGAGAGGGATGGAGGGAGGGGGGTGGGCTTTCGGCTCTCTCACTCATCGTACGAAACGCAGCTGTAATAGCTGCTTTATGCCGATCTTCTGTGAGAGGGTGGTACTACCCCGGTCGAGCCAGCCCATATGAGCTGCAGTCAATTGGCTACAGCTTGGCTCTACCACCTTGAAAACTACTGATGTCCAACTACTAAAAATCTATCTATAACTACATTGTTGGGCAACAGATTAGATTAACCCCAAAACTTTTATATTTAGACAGTTTACAAGGATTTTAAAAAGCGTTGCTAGGAAATAAAGTGATTTGTAATGCCAGTGTAAGGCCATTATAACTTTCTATAAATTTGGGGTAAGTTTTTAATAATAAAAACATGCTCATTCACAAACCTTCGTCTTCATGTATACTCTGTAGGGTTGTCATAGGGTTCTTCTCTTTCTGAGCCTTCTCCCGCGCTTTGCCCCTAGCATTTAGATATTCCTCTTCAAATTTATCGAAACACTCGAGGGCGGCCTGCAATTTACACCATTTATCACTATTAGACAACTTTGATCACTGAAAAAAACTTTCACAGCACGATATGCACCATTTGATCACATAAAAGCACATTTTCTTCATCGTAGTCGGAGAATGGGAATTTGGAACCTTGAATATCAACGACTTGAATTTTGGCCGTCAATTATTTACCTTCAGTTCATCGTTGAAGTTTTTAGTAAACGCATTTGATATTTCGTGTATTTTCGGCAGTAATTCATTAAAAATGGACATTATGTATGAAATTCTCATATAATTTTAAAGTTTTCTGGAAATTGACGTTGCAAAACCATAACAATCGAAATTCGAAAACCGTTTGAATTTAAAATTGAAATGATCAGTGTTGCTGTTTCAAGAAAAAATAAGTACCAAACCCTTTTTTATTTGCGCTATATTTTACAAAAATCTGGGTTTACAATCCATCCACTCTATTCCGCTAAGTTTTTAGTTTTGAAAATTGTAAAAAAACGTGACCTATCAGTTGACTTGACCATTTTTTTGGTTACCTATAATAAAATATGTTATGTGTTAATTAATTATTATAAGGGATATATTGTTATTTTAACAATGGAGGATAAATTATGAATACTTTAAAAAAATATGTCAAAAAAGAATTAGTATTCTCTTTGAAATATTGTGGAATTAGTATTTTTCATAAATAATTATAACGATATTTGCTGAACTCCCACCACTTATGATATCATACGTAATGTAGTTGTAGTCTGACCGCTACCGCTGTGCCTCGCCTTAGGTACGCGAGCGGCGAGACGGGGTGGGCGAATCCACTCCCCATCTCCCCGCGCATTCTAAGGCGCGGCACAGCGGTAGCGGTCAGACTATAGTAAATTTATCGAAACTAAATGTCTGTATTATTGACAATATTGAATATTTTGTCACTGTTAGTAATCGTATGCCATTCTTGTCTTTATTGTGTACATTAAAAATCTAAGATTGTCCCTTCTAAATTGTTGTTTTGATGACGTGAGTACCGAAAATTCATCATGATAGTAATCTCTAGAAATTCCTGAAAATTATTTATACAGGTGTTTGGCGTATTGACCGACAATTTTTTTTTTTTTGGGTTTTAGGGGGTCATTAGCTAGGTTCCACCCATACACCCTATGTCCCAAGTGTCACGGTTGGTTAAATATGTTTTTTTTTAAATTTATATTTAAATTACCCAAAATCTTTCCTCTAATTCGAAATAACTTTTTTCTTTGTGGGTGTAATTGAACAAAAAATAACATAGTGTGTATGGGTGGAACCTAGTGAATGACACCCCAAATCCCTGAAAAAGTTGTGTTGGTCAATGCGCCAAACACCCTGTATAGGTAGCGTTTTTAAATAATTAGGTACTTGAATACTTTTTACTGTGCCGCAACAAATATTCAATTCTCCGCCAGATTTTTAGCCCTTAGTTATGAATAAAAAAAGCGCTATTTAACGACAAATGCGATATAGCGGCAACACTGGACATAGAGTTCCCATTAAATGCTCTGTGCCATAGATGAGAGGCAAATTTTCTATAAGGCTTAGGCTGCACCGCGGTTATGTCCGCGCTATTAAAATCGCGTCCTATGGAATCATATGAACGCATATGAATCATATTATGATTCCATAGGACACGGATTTAACGGCGGTTTTAACAGCGCGGATATAACAGCGGGGCGGCCTAGGCCTAAACCCTTTGAGAGTTCCGTGTGTCCTATGGAATCATAATATGAACCTATCTGACCTATCCGCACTTGCGGTTCATATGATTCCATAGGACGCGGTTTTAACAGCGCGGATAGGTATAACCGCTGTGCGGCCTAGGCCTAAAGTGCTCATGAATATGAATAAAGATGTGATAAACGGCTTTATATTAAAAGCACGTTGTTACGCTTGTGCTTGTTTTTAAAAGTCGTTGTAAAAGTGCTTTTCTGCTTTTTTGCTTTTTTAAATTAAACAAAAATTCGTCCGTCAATAAACGGACAACAAAAGCAAAATGCTTACTGAACATAAGTTCAAGCAAAAAGCCAAAAACTTACGCGCTGAAAAATTGATATTGAGTCTTATGTGCGTGGAAATATGGTTTTTAATCTAATATAATGTATTATTAGCAGAAGAAAACAAGAATTGAGGAGTGGGGTACCGGCGCGACTATAAATAGCGAGCGCTTCCCTGCGCCCGCTCTCATTCTGCATTCGATCGTCGACGTTACTATGTCAAAGCGTTTATATAATTGTTATTTTGAATTGTCAGCCATTTTTGTTTTAAATTAGAAGTCATTATATTTTTCTGTTATTTCGTTTTGTATTTTTTTTAATTAAATTAGATAGCGAATGCCAATATCAGAAGTGGGATAGGCTCCATAGCCTAGTCTTTCCTCTGTTTTCAGGCGAATAATCATTTTTAGAAGTACCCTATTTTATTTTTTATTTTGAATCATGGCCGAACGATCTACCACTCGCGGTAAAGGTAGAACTAGGCGTGAACCGAACACGGCAAGTAATCTGGAAGAGCAGCTTGGTGCAATCTTGGCGCGCCTCAACGCCTTGGAACGCGCCGATGTACCCGCCACGTGCACCGAATCGCTGGCGCCGGCGGCTGGGTGCGCCATTACGGCGTCCAGTGACGTCACCGCCGCGCCTGTGTTGATGCAGCTGCAGCTGTCGTCACCACCACCTGCAGTGCCAGCGCCTGAGTCGAACAGCAGCACTATGGGAGTCTCCGTTGCAAGTACTTCAACACCGCTCGACGCCACGGACCGTCTCATCGGAGCATTGAGTGTGTTAACTAAGGTCAGATCTAACCATTATTATATTTCAAATTTCGACCCTAGTTTACATGACATTGATTCTTGGTGCGAGGAAGTCGAAAGGGCTCGTAGTGTTAATCGTTGGGACGATAACGAATGTTTGTCCAGGATTGCTAATTGCCTGAAGGGGGACGCTCGTAGTTGGCTCAATGACTGGATTACTAACGACCGCACCTGGACGAATTTCAAAACCGAATTTAAGCCCTTGTGCTCGCGCAGAGTTGATGTTGCGAATATTTTATACGACGTCATGAGTACAAACTCTGACGGTTATCACACGTATGCCGAATACGCCAGGCGCTCCCTTCTGCGTCTAAATATTGTTCGCGGGTTAAGCGATGATTTGACAACATCAATTGTTATTCGTGGAATAACCGACACACAGATACGGGCTGCTGCAACTAATGCCAATTTAATGCCCAGAGATCTCATCGAATTCTTATCGATATACACCAAACCGACTGGAAACTCAGTGAGTACCGTGCGGCCTTCGAATAATAGGAACTTTGACCGAAATACTAGGAAACGGGTTCATAACGCGAATACAAATAAGACTCCTACCCGCGACATTAAGTGTTTTTCTTGTGGTTTGATTGGTCACATTCAGCGGTTATGCCCGAAACGCCCAAAATCAGATACACCAGCTGAACCTACGAATCCGAATAATAAAAGTGCTGCAGTAATATGCTCATTTTGTAAAAAGCCAGGTCATGATGTCGCTGTTTGTTTTGCCAAACGTAGATCCGAATCGCGTAATCAAAGTGACGTAAATTTTTGTCGTGAATTAAAAGGGGCTTCAACAGACAGTGACGTCACCACCGCAGTTATACAGGGTGTACCGACAGATGTGCTTATAGATAGTGGCTCACGCGTGTCACTTATTTGTGAATCAGTACTGAAATATTTTAAATGCACTCAAATACCCACATATCAAGTTCTGCGTGGTATAGGTGACCAAAATATTGAGTGTAATGCCTATGTCACTCTTATCATAGAATTTAGTGATATCTCATTGGAAATAGACTTGTTCGTTGTTCCGCGCAAATGTATGGATGTACCGATACTTATTGGGACGGATGTGTTGAATCGCGACGGTGTAGCCTACATTCGTGCAAATAATGATCAACGAATTATAAGGATTCCTCGTATGAATAATGACAAGAGTGTGTTTCTTGTTAAATCAAGTGAGCAGTTACCAATAAATACACCTCTTGAAGGTAATGATCGTAATAGACTTCTGTCTATAATTAATGAGTTCCGAGAATACTTAATTGATGGTACTGCTTTAACAACAGTGACAACTGGCAATATGCATATTGAGTTGACAAGTAACACACCTGTTTGTTATCGGCCGTATAGGCTGTCTATTGATGAGAAATTAAAGGTGCGTCATATTGTACAGGATTTACTTGAAAAGAAAATCATTCGCGAGTCTGAATCACCATACGCTAGCCCGATCATTCTTGTTAAGAAGCGAGACGGTAGTGACCGCATGTGTGTGGATTACCGCGCATTGAACGCTGTGACTGTGAAAGATCGCTATCCACTGCCACTGATAGAAGACCATATTGACCGCCTTGGTAAAAGCAGGTTCTTCACCTGCTTGGACATGGCTTCTGGTTTCCATCAGATTGGCCTGGATGGTGCCTCTGTTTCGAAAACAGCATTTGTGACACCAGAGGGGCATTTTGAATATCTGAAAATGCCCTTTGGTTTAGCCAATGCGCCGGTGGTTTATCAGCGAATCATCACTAATACGTTAAAGCCTTTTATAGTGTCGGGTAAGGCCATAGTTTACGTTGATGACGTATGCATAATGGCTAACTCGATAGATGAAGCGCTCATAAATGTGCGTGAGGTCTTGCTAACTTTAACTTCAGCAGGGTTTTCCATTAACCTGAAAAAAAGTACGTTCGTGGCCACAGAGCAGAGGTCGAGTATCTAGGACGTACTATATCTCAAGGTCAGGTTAAACCGAGCGATATAAAAATTAAAGCTTTGATTGACTCCCCTGTGCCCGCGAATGTTAAGCAGGTTCGACAGTTACTTGGTTTAGCCGGGTACTTTCGTCGGTATATACCCAATTATGCCTCTAAAACCGCTCCTATAGCTAGGCTGACTCGAAATGGTGTTCAATTCGCTTGGGGTGAGGAGCAGGAACGTGCTCGCGATTATATAGTTCAGTGTCTTACGAGTGAACCCGTGCTTGCTATTTTTGATCCGTCGTTGTCAACGGAGCTGCACACTGATGCAAGCTCCATCGGCTATGGCGCAGTGCTTATACAAGTACATGAAAATAACAAAAGATTAGTCGTGGCATATTTCAGTAAAACTACACAGGGTGCCGAACCACGGTATCACTCGTACGAGCTTGAAACTCTCGCAATAATTAAGGCTTTGCAACACTTTCGCCATTATTTATTGGGCATCCCTTTCAAAATTGTAACCGACTGCAACGCACTTAAATTGACCGAAAGGAAGAAAGACCTTTTGCCGCGTGTCGCACGTTGGTGGGTATACATGCAGGATTTCAACTTCACGATAGAATACCGAAAGGGCGTCATGATTAGGGGGTGCATTCCGAAATTCCGAAATTTCATAATTTCGAAATTTCGGACCATTTTTGCATAGTTTTCAATTTCGGAATTTCGGCCATTCAGTTTCGGAATCCGAAATTAAGTTTAGTTTCTTAACAGCCGCCGTAATTCTTGAATGAATCATTTTTCCACTTCGTGCGCTATCCTAGAGTCTTTATAATGGAACTAGTACATTATGGAACTATTAAAATGCTTGTAGAATATTATCCCGCGACCTAAATGTTGAGAATAAAAGTACAAAAACATTATGTGAGAGGCATACTACTTACTTATATTCCCAAAACTGTTCATATTTCCTGGAGGGGTCAAGGCGGGGCAAAATTCGACAAGTTGCATCAAGTCTTTCAAATCAAAGGCTTGCGTCAGCCTGGACTTTCTCTCAGTGTTAACTTATTGAGCCTAAACATGATGCGTAAAACTAGAGTCTATGAAACCAAACCCAAGAAAACGTCTGAACATTATCATAGAGGCACGAAATAGCTATAGAGCGAAGGTTATTATTATGTATGTGTTGTGAGGGTATGTATTTCTCTTCTGAACCTGTTTCTTATTAATCCGAATTTGATGAATAGGAGAAGATCCTATTTGCTTATCATGAGGTTAGGTTAGGCAGAGGCACGTACAGAGAGCCCAGATCGTGAAGGTGAAGGCTAGAAATTTGTGGAATAGATCAACGGCACAGGAGTGAAATCAGTGTCGGGTAAGGAAAGAGCCCAGACTGTTTTTATTGTCCTTTCGAGATTTTCCCAAAAAAATCCAAATTCTCCTTTAACCATTTCGCATAGACTTCCTTCAGTATCCTCCATTTATCTGTCTAACAGGACCCTTCCAGTTCGATAGTGCGGACTTCTTAACGTCATCTTTTCATAGCACTTGAGGTACCCTTATTGGACATTTATATTTTAATAGTCTCGAGTCTCCACTAGAGTAGCGATTTGCACCAATATCCCTGCTTTTTCTTAACATGACAAGTCCTTCATTCAATTTGTGGCAGGTTACTCGTTTGGTGACATCTTTGACTTTGCTTTGGTTTCTAACGGTCAATGGTCCAGCTTGCTGAGGTCTTTCGCTTAGTAATATAGATCCAATTACGCCGATGAGACCCTCGAGCAATTTGGAGACTTTCGTTATTTATCTTCGTCTTCTATTTAAGTACCCGAAGGCCCTTGTCATTGTAGCTGATGAAGCCCTTTCCATCATTCCCTGTCCCTAGGGCAGTCTCTTTCACCTCCTGATATGATATCAACCTTAAAATAAATCTGACTCATGTAATTTATTCTTGGTCTTGCTCTTCCTCTTCCTCGCTTTCCTCCTATCTTTTCTTCTAAGATGTTTTTCATAAAGGTGTCATATTGTATGAGTTGAGATCATTTTTCTTTAAACGATCTTCTTTGTTTTAGCCTCTTAGCATATCCTCATTTGTGACTGTTCCACATTTCAAACGCTTCAATGTATCCCCGTCTCTTTCAATCACACAACCATATAGCGCTACGCTCTAAACTTTATTTTATTTATACAATTACCTAATTGCCTGAGCTGGGTCCATGAAAATATTTTGGCTTTTTGTCTGTTTGTCTATCTATCAGTACGTATGTTCAAGCATCACGAGAAAATGAAGTTTCACTAAACATAATAATATCATCACGATATTGGGGGTCGAGCTACAGAAGAAAATCTAGCGCTAGTTGAAAGCTATTTTTCATCAGCTGCGGTTGAAAGGTATTTTTCATCGTAAAATGATTAAAAAACGACATATCCTATTGTTTTATTTAATGAAACTAGCCGTAAAATATCATTTCATACTAAACATTTCAGATTTTACAGTAAAATTGCATTTTATAATCGATTTACTAAAATGTCGTTTCAATTTCGGAATTCCGAAATTTCGAAATTGACGAGCCCAATTTCGTAGGCCAATTCCGAAATTGAAAATCTATGAAACTGCACGCCCTAGTCATGATGCAGCACGCAGACTATCTAAGTAGAAATCCTGTAGATATCCGTCAAATAACCAGGCCAAAAAACTGGGCACAGATTGCTCAATCGGCGGATGAGGAAACTCGTGCACTGATTGACAAAGTAAATAATAATGAACTTGACCCGTCCCGTTACATTGTACGTAATGATCTGCTTTATTACAAGCACACTCGCACTGGTGAGGAACCAAATTTGCTCTGTTTTATTCCAAAAGGTCATAGATTAAGTTTGTTACGAATTTTTCACGACCAACACGAGCACATAAATGCAGACAAAACAATAGACCTAATTTTGCGTCATTTTTGGTTTCCCGGCCTTCATGCTTTTGTAAAAAAGTATATTGGTCATTGTTTGGTTTGTTTGTCGCAAAAGAGAGTGCCTAGGGCTCCTCATCATCCCATTGCGTCTTGGCATAAGCCAGACAATCCGTTTAGTACCATTCATATGGACGTATTAGGTCCTCTACCTGTTTCTAATGAGCATAAGTATGTTCTGCTTATTGTAGACGCTTATTCCAAGTACTGTTTGTTTTACGCTTTAAAGAAGCAGGATTCTGATGAGCTGAAACGGGTTGTTTCAAACGCAATCTCCTTGTTTGGTGTGCCTCAGCTTATTGTATGCGATTGAGGACGAATGTTTGAGAGTAGACATTTTCAGGGTTGGATTTCTGAATTAGGTAGCTCAATTCATTTTATAACGCCAGAGATGCATAGTGAAAACGGCCAGGTTGAACGCTATTGTCGTACCCTACTTAATATGTTACGCATCGAAACCGCCAGTCGTGACAGTAATTGGTCGGGTGCTCTGTGGAAAATGCAGCTTACGCTCAATTGTACTAAACAGAAGACCACTCAAACCTCACCGCTAAAGTTACTTATTGGCGTAGAGGCTGTCACTTCGGTAATTCGATCTCTTGTGCGCGACGTCGCTTTAGATAACACCCGGCCGAATCGTGAGGCATTTAGGGAGTTACAGAAACAGCGCACTATCGATTTACTTGACACAAACCGGCGTAAACAAGACGCGTATGTTAACAAGGGTCGTAAGGTCACCCGATCATTTAAGTTAAATGACAATGTTTTTGTTGCCAAATCGGCCCAAATTACAGGCAAGTTGGACTCTGGAATGCGAGGGCCATATCGTGTGAAGAAAGTGTTGCCCTACGGCCGGTATGAACTACAACTGTTAAGCGGTTCGTACGGCAAAACTACTCAGGCTGCTGCTGAGCACATGATTGCTTGGCGAGGAGAGTGGACCCCCGAGTCGTGTGCTGCGTTCTTCGATAGTAAGTTAATCTTGTTACTATCGGTTTGAGCTTATGCAGATGTAGAAGCATCGAGCTCAGGCTCTGCTTAGACATGCTGAACTGGGTGCCTCTGTCTGTCCTGCACATAAATGCATCGAGCTCAGGCTCTGCTTAGACATGCTGAACTGGGTGCCTCTGTCTGTCCTGCACATAAATGCATCGAGCTCAGGCTCTGCTTAGACATGCTGAACTGGGTGCCTCTGTCTGTCCTGCACATAAATGCATCGAGCTCAGGCTCTGCTTAGACATGCTGAACTGGGTGCCTCTGTCTGTCCTGCACATAAATGCATCGAGCTCAGGCTCTGCTTAGACATGCTGAACTGGGTGCCTCTGTCTGTCCTGCACATAAATGCATCGAGCTCAGGCTCTGCTTAGACATGCTGAACTGGGTGCCTCTGTCTGTCCTGCACATAAATGCATCGAGCTCAGGCTCTGCTTAGACATGCTGAACTGGGTGCCTCTGTCTGTCCTGCACATAAATGCATCGAGCTCAGGCTCTGCTTAGACATGCTGAACTGGGCGCCTCTGTCTGTGATATACGTAAGTGCATCGAGCTCTGGCTCTGCTTAGTCATGCTGAACTGGGTGCCTCTGTCTGTGATATACGTAAATGCATCGAGCTCTGGCTCTGCTTAGACATGCTTAACTGGGCGCCTCTGTCTGTGATACACGTAAAAGCATCGAGCTCTGGCTCTGCTTAAACATGCTGAACTAAGTGCCTCTGTTTGTTTGTTGCATTGATGCACCAGTAATATTCATAGGTTGTTTTATGCTTACTTACAGCTGAAGAAAACTCGCCGGTCGATGACTCATCTGTACCTGGAACGAGCTACGAGAGCCAGCTGGTCACAGTCCAAGTTCATCAAGCCGAGAACGAGCAGCAGGGTCCAGTGAACGAAGTTATCATCACTCCAAGCCACAGCACGAGCCCTGATATTTACCAGAGTCCACTTGTCGCGGACCACGACAGAAGCCTCCAACATACTCTACCAGAAGATATGGCCGAGGACGACCATACGTCAGGAGAGGCCGTATTAGCAGAAGAAAACAAGAATTGAGGAGTGGGGTACCGGCGCGACTATAAATAGCGAGCGCTTCCCTGCGCCCGCTCTCATTCTGCATTCGATCGTCGACGTTACTATGTCAAAGCGTTTATTGTATAATTGTTATTTTGAATTGTCAGCCATTTTTGTTTTAAATTAGAAGTCATTATATTTTTCAGTTATTTCGTTTTGTATTTTTTTTAATTAAATTAGATAGCGAATGCCAATAGTATTATAAATTATGGCTTTTTATGGGTAAAGAAATAAGGTTAAATTTAATTAAATATTGATTTGAACTGTATTGTAATACAAATAAGGTTACTTTTTGTAATTTTTTGGAATTTCTTTCTCTTTCTTGCCGTCATTGCTTAAAAGCAACACGCTTAAATTTGTAAGCGCGCTTAGGCGCTTTCTTAAAAAAGTGAACTTTTCAAACGGCTTTTCGTTTAAGCACCCACTTCTAAATATGAACGATCAAACGAAAACCAATGGAGATGTAGAAGTGGGTGCTTAAACGAAAAGCCGTTTGAAAAGTTCGCTTTTTTAAGAAAGCGCCTAAGCGCGCTTACAAATTTAAGCGTGTTGCTTTTAAGCAATGACGGCAAGAAAGAGAAAGAAATTCCAAAAAATTACAAAAAGTAACCTTATTTGTATGACAATATAGTTCAAATCAATATTTAATTAAATTTAACCTTATTTCTTTACCCATAAGAAGCAATAATTTATAATACATTATATTATATTAAAAACCATATTTCCATGCACATAAGACTCACTATCAATTTTTCAGTTTTTGGCTTTTTGCTTGAACTTATGTTTAGTAAGCATTTTGCTTTTGTTGTCCGTTTATTGACGGACGAATTTTTGTTTAATTTAAAAAAGCAGAAAAGCAGAAAAGCACTTTTACAACGACTTTTAAAAACAAGCACAAGCGTAACAACGTGCTTTTAATATAAAGCCGTTTATCACATCTTTAGAGATGGGAGAGGGTGAACGAACACATATGAAACGAACGCTTCCAGTCATGGCGGCTATAAAAATCTCTAAGTTATGATAAGCGCCGAGACTTAGTAAACCGCCCTTATTCACATCACTTCTTAATTTGAAAGGATTATATTCGCCGCCATATTGATACCTAGTGCTCCGTTTCATACACTTTGCAAATCATAGAATTTATAGTATGGGAGTTAATTATATTCTCTTTGGTTTGTTTTAGTGATGACCGATTCGATTATTTGTCTAATCGATCAATCGATATTGCGAACACAGGTAAGCGATTATTTTCAATTATACCCGACATTTTTTTGTCGTCTATGATCTTGGGTAGCGATGCCTACATTATAAATAAATATTGAGCCAGCCCATTCACGTACCTACGTTAAAAAAAAAGTTTTTCCGAGTGGTGCTATGGAGACGCAGCCGAGGTCAGTATGACTAAATCGGGGAAATTTCCTGAACATCAATGTTCGCTACGTTTGCAAGAAGGATGGCTACGGTGTTACCATTACTTCCTATCCAAAATATACCCGAAAATACGGACTTCCTGCCATACACCTACAAAAATACTGATGTTCGGACACATCTATAAAATACTGAAAAAGTATTAAAATACTGAATCTGATCACACTGCCGTAAAACAATGCTAAAAACAAAACATAATTCGGGATTTCCCCTATAATAGAGCTTTACTAGGTACCCACCCACACATCACTAGACGTTTTACTAGTAACAGTGATACTCTTTGTAAGTAGGTTTACCATAACTTTAATGGTTTTCTCTTAATAATAGATTGTAATCAATTATCTAATTGATTATCGATCGTGAACGATCGTCTTGTTAATCGATATCGCACACCACTAGTTTGTTTGTGTAGTTTTGTGAAAAATTTGACAACATCAAATCAAATTGAAATAAATATTTATACAAAGTACACGTTTATCTAACTTTTCAACTAATAAAATCCTTGGAAAAGGTAAGTATTCGTGGAAACGAGCTGTTTTATGTTCTTTTTCATGATTTACGACTGTCCTTATATACCGTCAGTTTAAGTATTTTGTACTTTTTGGTACCATATCAATACTTCTGTTTGTTAAAACCGTAACGAATTAATTTCCTACTTGATCTACAGACTTACAGACTGTTTCAGTGTACTGAATAGGTTCGAAGAGGTAGGAAGTGCTTCATTTTTAAACCGACTTCAAAGAGGAGGAGGTTTCTCAATTCGACCGTATATTTTTTCTCTAGGCCATTTTGTAAATTGTTGTGCAATATTCACACGGGGAATACCCGGTCGCCATTCTTCGTCTTGATTATTTCGTAGATTCACTGGGTAAGTACATAGCCTGAGAATTAAAATAGAACAAGAACTATACTTGAACAGTAGGGGAGACTGAGGACACTTGATCCCCATTTTGGTTTTTCGCTCATATTTCATAAAAATAATAGTGTTTAACGGGATATTTTTTTATGATTAGCTAGAAGATATATCCATCTATCTTTTTGCATCATCAAATCGTGAAATATGTATGTGTTTCCTCATTATTTTTGCGTTTTCCCAGAAGTCTACGAAAGGATCAAGTGTCCCTTGTTCTGGGACACTTGATCCGGGTAGACATGATCATAGGGGATTCTTTTGTAACATCTTGTCAATTCGGATAAGTAAATATACAATCAAAAACGAGGGATCAAGTGTCCCATGCCAAAGGACACTTGATCCCTCTGTATACATTTCTGAGGTTTTGTTCCTGGGATCAAGTCTACCCATGCTTGCCATGGTCAAGTGTACCTTTGAGCGAGATTTAAAAAAACTATTTTTTAAAATTAAAATAAAGGAAAATATTCAAGAGAAAACCTCTTAACACACACTTCAACTAATCAGTTTTCATAAGTTTTCTTTGTAATCCGTAATTTATTTATTTTAATATCTGAAAAGAACGATTAAAATACAAGCAATAAAAGATGTTGGCCCGCCGCAAACGAAAACACGCCACTGCTCTGAAGTTGTCGATTATTTACTTTCAAAATGACATTGGGTCACCGACAATGATAGTTAAGATTATGGATGCATGTAGTGATATTAAAAATAGCTTTTAGTTTTTGATTTATGGCCTGGTAACCAAGTCTCCCAAGGGATCAAGTGTCCTCAGTCTCCCCTACTTATTTAATGGTGAGGACTGATTGACTCAAAAGATAGTACATCACACCTTTATTTCTTGAAGGGGTAGGCAGAGGTGTAATGCAGACCCATATGGTACTTTGGTCCCAATATCCATAATTATTATGCTTTAGTCGTGCTTCGGAGGGCATGTTAAAAGTCTGTCCCGGTTGTTGTCATCTAGGCAGCGGTTGTTAAGCCATGTCAGAGGCCTTCGGGCGGCTTGACAAACTCTGACACTATTTTGGCCACTAACCATATGATAAGAAGATTATTATTATAATCCGTTGGGTCATAGTTAACCATGTTGGCCCAGTGTTGGTTGGCAAACTTCACATGAAACATCTTGTTTACATAAAGTGGTATTAGATTTGTTATACAGGGGCCCTACCACCACCTCTTACAGCAGTATTATTTTAACCTTATAGCGACTTTTTGTAATGCTATGACCGTTATTGTCAGACAATAAGTCACAGTATTACTCTTTTGCACAAAGCTTGCAAGGGCCTGTTTCATAGGTAATCCTCAGATAAAGGTTTATTAACCTATCTATACTATTTGGACGATTATTCCATAGAATATAATAATAATAATAATATCCTTGGACATTTTTGTACACACGCGATTACCTGATTCCAAACTAAGCAAAGCTTGTACTATGGAAACCAGATAACTGATATTACTACATATACTACTTTTTTATTTGTAAATACATACTTAATACACATATACACCCGGACTCCGGACATACAGACATGTTCATGCACACAAATGCATGTCCCGGGTAGGAATCGAACCTACAACCTGCAGCGTGAAAGGCTTCTCCGCGCCAACCACGCTAACGGGCCCATCCACTCCAATATCTGACAAAATAAGCCACTATGTTGACATTGGCTTGTCTCAATAAAAAAAAAAATCTGAGGGTTGTGAAACAGGCACTTCTTGTCTCAAACTGTTATGATGAATACAATTTATATAATTACGTTTTGCTAATTTTGATTTAGATATAAGATGAGTTTCTTTTAAGCTTATAAGCTAAGCTTGCAATTCTGCGCTGTAGACTTGAGTTGATGATGTCTGTAATCCTGGGTATTACCTACCAATGTACTGCCCATTCTGGTCACTGGATGGGGTGGTTGCAGGTTTAATTCCTGCCAGAGACAAATTTAGCATACAATTAGTTCTAATCTAACTATACAGGGTTATTGGTAAAACACTAACAACCTTGCAGGGGCGTATTACTGACATCAAAAACAACAACTTTTGTTCTATGACTTTTTACAAAACAAAAAAAAAGTTAACAAAAAATCACTTTCTAAAATGTATGAAATTTTATTTTTTTCTCATCTAGAGGAAAGCCATGGTACGTGGTTGTATTCCACTTTGCCCTAAAGTACCTAAATAGACCACGGCTATCCTCTAGATAAATATTTACTTGTTTCATACATTTTAGGGTGTGATTTTTTGTTATTTTTTTTTTGTTTTATAAAAAGTCATAGAACAAAAGTTGTTGTTTTTGATGGCAGTAATACACCCCTGCAAGGTTAATAGTGTTTTACCAATAATCCTGTATAATGTAAATCCTTTATTGGCCGTAAGTTTAGTTATGTAAGGAATTATATTGTTACTAAGGGCTGTGGATTATTTTTAATAAATAAAATAAATATTTATTACTTTACTGACAATCAACTATAAAAAAATATTTAATCCAACAAGTCTTTGGCCAAGGGACTTATGGAACACAAGCAAACACATCAACTCACAAGCAATAGTAAACTCCACTAAACTTAGCGTAATGCTAACAGCCGTAAGATCAATTGTAGTTTAAACCAGGGAAGAGAGTTTAATCTCCTGTCTTCCATATGAAATCGGTAGTTTAAACTTTTCAATATCAATCAACTACCATTGATCTTACAGTAGAACATAGACCTTAGTATTATTAGATTGCATTATAGTGCTAATTCTGCTTTTAAAATTATTTGCAGATTTATTTGATTCCTCAAAATGGCTAAAGGTGAGTGATTTAAAATTTTGTATTATAGAGGCGGACTGAATTCACACAGCTCAGACGCGACATGCCATACTTCCCAGTGGAGTCATACAGCCTTCTGCTAAATCTCCAGAACCTACCTCTATGCATATAACTCTTATGGGGGTTTCATGTATCAAAAACAAAAACTATTCACAGGTAAAAAGAAAGGAGGTAAAAAGGATACCGCAGAAGAAGACACCTCAGCTACAAAATCAGTAAGTGAGGAACAGCCCTCCACATCAGCTCCTCCCCCAGCCGAGCCCGAGGATGATGACGGAGGACTGGGTCTGGGCTTAGGAGGTGCCCGTAAGAAGAAAGATAAGAAACAGAAAGCTGCGCAAGCATTACCAGCTGAAATGCCAGCACAACCCGTAGCGACCCCTCCGGCACCGGCTCCCGCGCCTGCAACAGAAGCGAAGGTCGAAGAAGTCACGGAAGAACTCGACGGTTTAGGCCTGGGAGGTGCCAGGAAGCGAAACCCAAGGAAGAAGAAGAAGGGTGATGCGGGTGCAGCTGGCGGTGACACCCAGCAGGCGGCGGCTGTACCGCCTGCGCAGCCTGCGCCAATGGCTGCCCCGCCGGCCCAACCTGCTCCGGCGCCCACACCGACTGCTCCACAGGGTTCACGGCACCAGCCTGCCCAGCGCATTCCACCCAGCCAAAGTGCTCCTGAAGCGGGTGGATGGGGTCCGCCCGTTCAACAGATGGCTCCCACTCCGAGTGCATCTCAAACGCCGTGGAGCCAGCCGCCACCCGTTTCAGCTGGCAGGGGCCGGGGAGGGTCTGCTGGCAGGGGCAGGGGCCAGGGACAAACTGGCAGTGAGCAGTTCCCGCCCGCTGGGGGAGGCCCCGCGGTCAGTAGACCGGCTCCACCGGCCCAGCAGCTCCCGATGGTGTCTGCTCAGCCTGCAGCTAAGCCTGCTCCATTTGATGCTGTTCTATGTCGGTACAAGGTGCCGCTCAAAATACCCGGTGGCAGTGTCGTGATACCGAGACAAGTTGATGTGCTGACGAATTATCTTGCGATGAAAATCCAACCTTTAAAGATTGTGAGTTCTCGATTTCCATATATTTATATCACATAACAAGGTGACTTGCTAAGTAGGCTGAAACCTGAAACATTACAGTAACAAAGTTGTGTTTTGTATATTTTTATCGCGTGACACAGAGTTATAACTCTGAAGCCTTTATCTGAACCTCAATAGCCTCTCACTCAGGCATAGCTCTTTGAGTGGCGTGCAGTATGCCGTTTGACTTTTATGTTCACACATACATTTAATCAAACAACACAACATGTGGAAAATTGGAAGTATAATTATTGATCAAATTCATTTGTATTGTTATAGACGCGGTATGACGTATCATTTAAACCAGATAAACCTAAGAAGCTCATACCAATGGCGTACAAAGTGGTGAAGCAGAAATTTTATGCAAATGAAGTGATTGCTTTTGATCAGATGAAGAATTGCTACAGCCTGCGGCCTTTGAAGAATGTGCCACGAAATGACCGTTTCACTACTACAGTAAGTATACATATTCACTGCTAGTGGTAGTTAATACAATGCTGCCTACAAACTAAATAGGCCTTTTCCCACTAAGATATTCACTACGCTACATCGGCAATTGACATCTTATGACCTTAACGACCGCTTGACGAGTTCGAGCGTGGGCCGGTCGGCCCACTGCATCTTTTGGTTTCGGGTTTAATTCCCGCCAAAGGCAAATTTCGGCCTTTTCGTAATTTGCCCTGGTCTGGGTGTCACTGGGATCGCCCGCAGTCCATTGTATGGTAGCCATACTACAAGCGTTACTTAGTTTGGTACCATACAGTTGGTGTGTAAGTCTGGCGATATTTGAAATTGATATGCTACTCTATGAAGTCGGAAATACAGTCGAATTTGGATAAAAGGGCCACAATCTAAACTATGTTTTCTGGTTTTTAGGTTGATGTAGAGGACCACAATGGAAAAGTTTTGAAATTTGAAGTATCATTCAAAGAAACTGGTGTCGTAGATTTGGGTAAAATATTGAAGTAAGTACGAAGGAGCCTATGCACGAGTCTATACGCCCTTATGAACTATTGAAGTTAAATAAGCATAGCATTTATCAAACTGTGTTTGCTATCACAATTTACATACATGTTTTGTTCCTACGTTACGGCCCGGCCATGACTTTGCGGGACGGCGATGGGCGCAAGCGTTTTTTGCTGAAATGTTGCATGATACGCGCGATGCAACATTTTAGCAAAAAACGCTGCCGAACGTCGCCGTCGCGCGAAGTCGTGGCCGGGCTGTCATGGTGGATGGTGAATAAATTTCAATTTTATTTCAGATATATGGAGGGGGGTACATCATTGAATCCTCCTACAGAAGAAATACAGTGCGTCGACGTAATATTGCGTCAGGGAACGTTGGAGGCTTATATAAAGGTAAGGTATACAAGATTATACCCAAAACCCCGGTGCACACCTTTAAAGGTTTCTAATAATAATAATAATAATAAGCCCGCAGGGCAGCTTGTGGCGAGCTGTTGGTGAGTAGCGACACCACGGACCCGAGTACCCCAGAGAGTCGGTCAGGGCCCCCACCTCGGCGTGTCTTCGTCGGCCGAGTGGAAACCGACGGGGCCCGCAGGACTCTCAGCTCTGGCTTGCCTTAGCTGGCCGTCCAGAGAGGGGTCGTTAGAGCTATATGCTCCAGGGGTGGAAGTGTTAAAGGGCATAACGCCGCGAGTAACTTCGGAGAAAGCGCAGCACACCTCTCTACACCCCTGAGCCGTCCACACCAGTGTTGCTCCTAGCCGTCTTTACGATGGCAATTTTAGGGGCCCACCTAGTGAGCGGCAAGTCACCACCTGCCGACGATAATTAGTTTTACACTGATTATGGCAGGTGTCCGAACCCTTCCTATAGCCCAATCCCAGTCCATCCAAACTTCATGCAATAGACCCATTTTCTCTTTTCACATTTTGCAATAGTTCCTGCATCTGTTGGGGTCAAGCTGCTGTAAGTGTCTCATCGCCTGCAGCGGTTGACCCCAGTAGGTGCCTCACATAACATCAAACTTATCTCTAGGGGCCTCTACGTGTTGGACCCATGTCCCCACGCAAGCCTTCCAAAGGTCCGGGTTTAGCCCGAGTGGACAAAATTGAGAAACATAATAATAATAATATCCTGGGACATTTTTTACACACGGCTACCTGATCCCAAACTAAGCAAAGCTTGTACTATGGAAACCAGATAACTGATATTACTACATATACTACTTTTTATTTGTAAATACATACTTAATATACATATACACCCAGACTCGGGATATACAGACATGTTCATGCACACAAATGCATGTCCCGGGTAGGAATCGAACCTACGACCTGCAGCGTGAAAGTCGCCATCACGCCAACCACGCTAACAGGCCCGTCAGATATTCTAGATTCTATGTGCGAATCTCATTTTCAACCATTATCACTTATGGCCGGCGCACAGTGAGGACGGCATGGCATGGCATTTTAATTTTTATCAATCGAATTTAATACTTATACAATCGAAATAAGGTGCTCCAGCAGGTTCACCGAGAAAATACTCCGCGATCCTCCGAGGTCGATCACCGAGCATTGAAATATATACCTTATTTCGATTGGATAAGTATTAAATTCGATAGTTAAAAATTAAAATGCCATGCCATGCCGTCCTCACTGTGCGCCGGCCATTAGTCGGTGCCTCGGAGATAGTGCACCTGTGCACGCACATACATATTGCTCTATTATATCTCGTTCGTAGTTGGCTAGTTTTTTATTCCTAGTAAGGCACTGACAGACGGTCCACCTGATGGTAAGTGGTAACCGCCGCCCAGGACATCTGCAACTTAAAGAGAGCAGACGCGGTACCCAACTTGTAGGGGGTCCCTACAAGTTCGGCTATAAGTAATCATGATATTTGAAGAACGCCATGTTTTAGTGCAAAGGAAAGACTTCAAGGAGGTCGGCTTTAAGATTGGTCGCTGTGACCTTAAGGGCCATGAGTTTCTTAACAATGGGTTTCCGTAACGAATTTAGTTGAGAATGCAGATAAGAAATCCATAATATACAATGCAAACATTTTTGGTCTACGACAAAAAATTACGAAGCTGTGACCAAATTACTAGCGAAGTTCGCGCGCGGTTGTTGTGACGTCATTTGGGCCACGCGCGCTTTGTAATGTACGGCGGTGCGGGAACAGCGCGCCTTCAATCCGACCGCCCCGTGTGACATCACACGCACATGCCGCACATTATATAAAATGTATTTTGAAATCGATGATTTCGATGATTTAGAAATTATATTGAGAAAAAAACTTAGTTTTAACTATAGTGTCGGTTATGAGTTGATTTGTTGACCTAGTATTAATTCTCATTGTCCTGTTTATACCTTTCATTTGTCTATAGGCGGGCCGACAGTTCTTCCAGCGTCCAGACAGGCCTATAGATCTGGGCGACGGTTTAGAGATGTGGACGGGCTTGTTCCAGTCCGCCATATTCACATCGCGACCCTTCATCAATATTGACGGTATGTAGCCACTAAAATACCAATACTATTATGATCAGCTCACGATTCGATAAAGCATTTTTTTATAGGACTGTGGTGGCAAATAAGCGTACGGCCCGCCTGATGTTAAGCAGTTACCGTAGCCTATAGAAGCTTGCGATATTAAAGGCATTGCTCACACGTTGCTGACCTGAAGTGGAGTGGGACGGAGGTAAGGGAGGGTTGGGGGGTTGGGTTTCCGGCTCTCTCACTCATCGTACGAAACGCAGCTGTAATAACTGCTTTACGCCGATCTTCTGTGTACTACCCCGGTCGAGCCAGCCCGTTTATGAGCATATTTGAATTGATCTTTGGTTACAGTTGCTCACAAAGGATTTCCTCGGAAACAACGGTTGATCGACGCGTTCTCTCGCGACTTCCGTTTGGACCTGAATAATCCTGTGGAGAGACAACGCGGGCGGGATGTTGAAAATTTCTTATCATTCATCAAAGGACTGAGGGTAATTGTTTGGCTTCGTTAGATTTTTCTTCTTATCGTATGGTTATAGGCCAACCTATTGTCAGAGTTGTTCAAGCCGCCCGAACGCCTCTGACAAGGCTTAACAACTGCTGCCTAGAAGATAACAGCCGGGACCGACTTTTTACGTGCCCTCCGAAGCACGGAGACGCTCAGTTCAAATGCCACTAAATGGTCACCCATCTCTGCCTGACCTTGCCAGGCGTTGCTTAACCTCCGATCGTTTACCGATCAGTGGTTGCAACTGGCTATGAGCGCCTCTCGTATGGTTAGTGGCCAACTCAGAAGATACTTTGCCGATAGGTAGTGAAAAAGAATGGGCAAATTGGCCCAAAGCTAAAGTTCCAAAAGTCAGCCCCAGGGTTGACACGTAGTGCGCTTGTAAGAGTTTTTTTATACGTATAATTTATTTATATGGAACCGTAAAAATCCAAGCCGCAGAAAATTACAATTAATTGACGTATTATGTCTAACGATTTCTGTGTATTAAGGGTAGTGTCAATCCGGGGGCAAAAATAACCATTTTATTTAAAATAAAAAATCCAAATATTTATTTTTTTGCCGATGGGTTTTTTATTGTTACATATAAAGAAACTAGCATCCGCTCGCGACTTCGTTCGCGCATAATTACAAAAAAACACAAACTACGTGCTATTCCAGACTATAATCTATCTCTGTGCCAAATTTCATCCAGATCCGTTCAGCCGTTCTGGCGTGATTGAGTAACAAACATCATCCATCCAAACTTTCACATTTATAATATTAGTGGGATGATACGTATAAAAACCTCTTTCAAACGCACTAAGTATACATATGTCAGCCCTGGGGGCAGACTTTTGGACCTTTGGGTCTATGGAGCTTTCTATAGACTTTTCCCCATCCTCCTTTCAAATATACTTGTTTATATCAGGTGGTGACGACATTAGTGGGCAGCTCTAATACTGCGGGGCAGAAACGCGAGTACATTTGCAACGGGCTGGTCGAACCGCCGTCGCAAATGAGGTTCATATTGTCGGACCAAGCGACCGGCAAAGACAGGCAAATCACCGTCGCCGAGTACTTCGCCAAGGAAAAGCGTTACAGGTATACTTACTGTCCAAGATGTTAGCGGGGCTAAAAAAGCCACAACAATTCTGTAAAAGCAATTAATTTCCTGATTTTCTAATAGAATTCTTAGCAATTACGAGAAATTTTCATAAAATGATCACTAATTGCGTAAAATGTGTGACCATTATAGGGTATTACTAAGAATCTCGGCTAGGAAATAAAAAAATAATTGCTTTTGTGCAGAATTTCTGTATGGCTTTTTTAGTATCCCTGTGCCAAACCTGTACCAAACTGCCAAAACGCTTATGCTCTTTTTTTTCTGATGAAAAGGAAATCTTCGAAAGATGTCCAGAGCCCTTATCGGGGTGACCTGGGATATGGATTCTTACCCACCATAACCCCGGTGGCCGCCTTGCTAAATTATTTGTAGGGCATGTTATGATGAGGCAGCATGCGATGAGATTTGAGCGTGGTTCCTATCTCATAGGTTTGTGTTCCCAGGATCCAGTACCCGAATTTGAACTGCGTGTGGGTGGGACCCAGGGATAGAAACGTCTATTTCCCGATGGAGCTACTTGAGGTGGCGTACGGTCAGGTATGGTTCAATATGTGATTCCCTAATTCTCGACCGCCATTCGATCCATCAATCAATGGGCCCATATAACGATTTACGACGAAGTTCTAAAACGCAACGTTTACAGTACGCTGACGGTGAGGGAAAACATCGTGAGGAAACCTACCTATCCCTCGGGATTAGTTAATAGTCAGTTCCTGTATACACGGCGACAAGGTTCACCACCTGTCACGTTGGGTTCTGACTATCTGGTGAAACGTGGGTTTTGGTTAATACCTCCACAATGTGGTGGTGTATGACCACTCAAGCCTCTGACTACCCCCGAATGGGGATAACAGTCGTGACGTTATATTTTATTTTATTTTTTATATTCTAAGACGCTACTCAAATCTTTAAGTCCCACTTAGCTGTTTGAGACTTTATTATCCGTCATTTTTGTATGGCGTGACAAAATAAAGCACGTCAAAAGAGTTGCGTGTGACTATCCAGAGGTACGTACGCTTAGTAAGCATTGCTTACTAAGCCGCGATTTTAGAACACATTAAAGACTGTTAGAGCATGTTTCAAAATCGACGGAAAACTTTTGTCCACCGAATAAATATGGCGTTTTGACAGTTTTTCCATAGAATATCTAAACACGTCATATTTATATGGTGCATAAAAGTTATCCGTCGATTCTGAAACAGGCCCTTATTAAATAGTGACTGTGACGATTGTTAGCAATAGTTTGCTGCTCTAATGCCCTGTTAGTGTCATGGCGAACTCGGTGTAAATGTAGATATTTTTTGGCAGGCAATTAACAAGCAACTCAATGAGACTCAGCTTTCCAAGATGGTGAGGGAGGCCGCGACGCCGCCTGACGAGCGCATGCGTAAAATCAAGCAAGTTATAACCCATGTAAGTGAAAAGAAAAATGGCTGACAACAACTACCTACTTCTTCTTATCGTATGTAGTGGCCATCCTGGTGTCAGAGTTGTTCAAGCCGCCCGAAGGCCCCTGACAAAGCTTAACGACTGCTGCCTAGATGACAACAAACGGGATCGACTTTTTACGTGCCCTCCGAAGTAACGCTCAATTCAAATGCCACTCATGGTCAACCCATCTCTGACTGACCTTGCCAAGCGTTGCTTAACCTCCGATCGTTTACTACTACTAACTACTTCTTATAGAATGTTCCACTCAACCACGGCCAAGACTTTTCTCTGTGTTTATTTAAAAGAATTATAATATTGCAGATGAATTACCCTCAAAACGCGCAGTTCAAGAAGTTTGGACTGGAGATAACCGATCAGTTTTTCCCGGTGAAAGCAAAAATATTGGATGCACCTTGCTTGGAAGTCGGCGAAGGAAGGATCATGCCGAGGTTTGTAGCGAAGTTCGCGCGCGGTTGTTGTGACGTCATTTGGACCTAAAATTTGAACCGTGAAGATGCCCTCAGCGGTGCGACTATTTAGAAACGCAACACTATGGTGTATTTTTTAATTCCGGAGAGTAAATTGTCAACCCCAAATGTCAAACTCGACAATAATGCTGCCACATTTATTTATGTAGTGTTGTCCTACCGCTTTTTTCCGGTACCGATTATTTGAACCGTAAAATAAAAAAATGTCGTGCGTATACAGCATGGAGTACTATAAATACTGGAGATAGAAAATTTTACTCAAAGGAATTATAATAATTGTTTCTTTGTTTTTATGTTCCTGTTTCTTTATAAATGAATTAATTTTTTACATAATTGATATATTTTGTAAAAAAAAAACTGCGTGTCCATTTTTTCAAGGTTTGTCCTTGACCCATGACAACGCATTTTTTAATTATTTTTTTTTCAATTTATTATGTTGGAGCATGAAAAGTATCAATATCTGATACGCTTGAGTATTTTTATGTCATTGTTTTTTAAAAAAAAAAATCTCATGTAGACGCTTCCCCCACCACTGAAAGTGGAAACATCTAGAACAATGTATTCTTCCTATCATTGGTGCGTTCCATTCACTGTTAATTTTGTTAATTTCGTTATTTTCGATCACAAATCTCGTTCCACTCGCACCAACTTGTACTGAAAGTGATCATTGTTATCGTTTTTAACACTTTTTGTGGACGGACGAAAATAACAAAATTAACAGTGAATGGAACACACCACATGTCATCTACCGAATCTACTAGGTTTGGACGACGCTCTTGCAAATCCACGAATTGCACGCTGGGCTCCCCATCTAATAGAGTTAGATACGGAAATTAGAACTTTATGGTGTGGGAGTGTGTATGTTTGTTACGCCAACGTTAAGAAAATACATTTAATTATCTTTGTTGGCTACAATTTTTGTATAAGCCAATACAGACTAAATAAAAGTACATATACTTGATTTTTTATTTTGTGGACTAAAATAAAAACGTCAATAATATCAAACTTTTGGTGTATGGGGACCCCCTTTATTTTTAAATTTTATTTTATTTTCTGTGAAAATTTCAAGTCTAGCTATTACGGTTCGTAAGATACAGACCGCTGGCAGACAGACAGACAGACGGACGGACAGCGTAGGCTTAGTAATAGGGTCCCGTTGGCACTATTTGGGTACGGAACCCTAAAAATCAGAGTATAGACACAGTGAAAGTACGTATAGACATATTCCATAATAAAATAATTCATTTTAAACGTCTATGACTCCTTACTTGATTTTGTTGTTTACTGTTATAATTTCAATGATTCAATATAATTCCAGAAGTTTGCTCGAGGCTTATGCGATTTTGCAGAAAAATATTTTACGGTTTTTCGATTAGTTCCGATTGCTGGACATCACTATTTAAAAATTGCAATAACCTAGCCACACTGTCATTGTCAAATTACTCTCCGGAATTAAAAAACACACCATAATATATTTTTTATTTGTAGGAAAGGCGTATGGCAGGCTAACAAATTGTTAAGGGCTGAAGCCCTCCAGTCCTGGGGCTTCATCGCCGTTGAAGTAGACTCTAGATATTGCGACTTCCAGAATATAATATCGCTGGTGAGTTTTACGAAGAATTTATTGTGACCAATTAATAAGAAGGTTCAAGGTCACTCGGAGAGCTATAGAGAGGGCTATTCTCGGATTGTCTCTACGAGATCGAATCAGAAATGACGAAATTCGAAGACAAACCAAGGTTACCGACATAGCTCTGTGAATTGGTAGGTTGAAGTGGCAGTGGGCTGGGCACATAGCCCGAAGAACTGATGGCCGATGGGGCAGAAAGTTTCTGGAGTGGCGACCATGTACCGGAAGACGCAGCTTGGGTAGGCCAAGGTGGACCGACCGAAGTAGCGCAGGTCGTAGGACGTATTATGGATGAAATGATGATGAATGATGGAAGGAATTTACACAGATATACCGTTCGTAAAAGCTACTGTTTGTTTGCACTATAAGGAAAGGCCTCTATAAGCTGTTGCTGCCTTTTTGAAAAAAAATAAACAAATGTATGACCCGCAAACTGTTTCATTATTCTTATAGACGGGTGCAGAATGTAGGGTGCTAGAGAATCCTGCGCTCTGCCTAGCTTTTTCTGTAACGTCATACTCACTTCGCACGCGTGAATTTGCAGGTGATATGTCAAATTTTGTTTTGAAATTGACATTTCACTAGAAAATATACGCGTGCGAAGTGAGTATGACGCATGGACCAATTACTAAGGGGACTGGCCCTAAGCAACTCGGCCGAGTGGTCGGCCTAGTACTAACATCGACATAAAACGAAGCGAGTAGGTCAACTATTTACCGGTAGATAGAACAATGAAAATGAAAAAACAATGACCACGTTTTTTTTCATACATATATCTAATAAGGGCACCTCTTTCTTTAGTATTTACTCTGTGGTATGACGTTACAGAATAGCTAGGCTGCTCTGGATTCAATATAGCGTCCTCGCCGTAAAAATATTAGCGTGTAACGCCGTAAAATAGTGTAATGATGCAGTGCATCATGCAGCATGTTAGGGCGCGCCGCTCGCCTATTTTAGACGCACCTATTGATTATTACATACATACATACATAGAAGTCACGACTTTTATCCCCAATGGGGGGTAGTCAGAAGCTTGAGTGGCCATACACCACCACATTGTGGAGGTATTAAGCCAACTCAAAGCCCACGTTTCACCAGATAGTCAGAACCCAACGTGACAGGTGGTGAACCTTGTCGCCGTGTATACAGGAACTGACTATTACCTAATTCCGAGGGATAGGTAGGTTTCCTCACGATGTTTTCCCTCACCGTTATTATTATTATTATTATTTCAGTTGAAAAGCACTGGCATGTCAATGGGAATGGCGGTGTCGGAACCGAAACTGTGCCTGTTCAATGCCAAAATAACAGAGTTGCATAACATATTGTTCACTGCGCTGGAGAAAGAGATCAAGTTCCTGTTTGTTATCGTAGCCACGAGGGGGCGGGACTACTATCATAAGGTACTTTCACAATCATATAAACTCTAGATGGCTCGAATGAGCTCAATAACCTCATACACCGTAGTCGCCTCAGAGGGCCTACTTTTTTACAAACGAAAACGAAATGTCAAACAATTTTTGTTCGCAAGAAATGTCGGAATGAATGAGAAACGTATAGTACGTTTTTTTATACTTGTCCTATTTAGTAAGCAAAGATGGCGTCCAGCGGGGCGATTGCGTAACTTTTTCGTCAATGTTGCAATTGGTTTCGTTCATCCTGTGTCAATTATATACGAAACCAATTGAAACATTGACAAAAAGTTCCAAATAGGACAAGTATAAAAAAACGTACTATAGTAGGAAATACGCGAAATTTCGTCCGAAATTTCATTTTCGTTTGTAAAAGAGTAGGCCCACAGGGTCGTAGCTACCGCCGTATCAACCGTATGAATGATACGGGGCCCTCGGGCTACAGGGGCCCCAAAAGTGTGTGAAAATTCTTTACGCTTCATTTGTGAAAAATTATTACCCTTCATTTGGGCTCCCTAACAAATTTTAATACAGGGCCCGTTTAAAGCAAGCTTCGCCACTGAGTCGTCTTTAGTATAGGGTGAATGCTTTCAGATACCACAGAAACCGCCCGAAAGTCTTCAGAAAATTCTGTAGAGGTTTTCACCAAGTTTCTGCCATGATGATGTAATTTAATAAAATTACAGGTTAAGCAGTTGGCCGAACGCGAGGTCGGTATCCTTACACAGTGCATCAAAGAGGTGACTGCTTCGCGCAAAATGAACGTTATGACTGCTCGGAATATTCTTCTCAAAGTAAGCATTGCTCTTCTCTTTAAGGCCCCGCTTCCCGGCCGATCGTTTTGGCCGTCTGGATTGGTCGAGAGCGCACAAACCCCGCCCACTTTTGTTGCGAAAATATCGAAAATCATTAATTATGACGTGAAAAATTATTGCATAACCGAAATCGAACTTAATTTTTACCCGACTACGGCGGAGGGTTATGATTTTGACCGGTATGTATGTATGTATGTATGTATGTATGTATGTATGTATGTATGTATGTATGTATGTATGTATGTATGTATGTATGTGCGTCTGTTTCCACCTAACTTCCAAACTACTTGTCGTAATTTGACAAATGAGGTATCGTTAGAAGCGGCTTAATGGCGCGCTGGTTATAGGCTATGTAACGTCACATAAAATTGCATATGGCGCCCTCTAGAGGACATAATGTCATGAACTAAAAAAAATACATTTTTTAATGAAACCGTGTGGGGCATCAAATGAAAGAGCTTGATGAGCACATTTCAAAAATATATATATTGTTACCTATAACTCCAAAATAATTAAATAAAAAGTAAGTTTAAAAACTAAAACCCGACTACGTAAAAAACGCGCTCTAAAAAGTATGAAACAAGAAAATATTCTCATCTAGACGATAGCCGTGGTCCGTGTTCAAGTGCCATTTGGCCCTAAAAGACCTACACGGACCACGGCTATCCTCTAGATGAGAATATTTTCTTGTTTCATACTTTTTAGAGCGCGTTTTTTACGTAGTCGGGTTTTAGTTTTTAAACTTACTTTTTATTTTAGGTATTATCTTTCTCCATCTTTTGGTGACAAAATAATTAAAAATTCCAAGCCGTTTAGAAGGAGATAGAAATTTTAAGACGAAAACAGCTTCACTTTGATATTTTTTTTCACATAGTAAAAGAGCATGTAACACTTTTTTAAAGATGAGGGTTCAATAAATACGGTGATATTTTTTTCAAATTTTTTACCCCACTCGTCTAAGAGGAAATAGCCTCCAAACATGTCTCGTTAGGTGCCTATACAGTCTTAAGTTGTTGCCGACGCGAATGGTGCGACGATTATTAGGACTGTCATCTCATAACATTTCCTTGAAGGGCCGGCCGCACTTGTGAATTCGTATTGCAAGAACTAATACTACAATTCAATCGTAGGTGAACTCGAAACTGATGGGAATCAATCAAGCGCTAGACGGTCGCAGCATGCCGAGATGTCTGAAGGATGGCGGAGTTATGGTCGTGGGCGCTGACGTCACACATCCGTCACCAGAACAGGTAAAATCAACTGGTCTACATACAATATTTTGGTTTCTATTGATATAGTAGGGAAACGAACTAATGTCCGACCGGATAGGGACATAAGAACAAATACTTGACAGACAACTAGATTTTCCTATAGCTCGCATTTCTGACAATCGATCGTTTGTAGGTGACTTATACAATCTGGGTCCTTTTGCCACTTAACAATGTTGCTTACCTGGTACTTGTTACTTTACTACAAACTACAGATACCCGTAGTTGTACGAGCGTAGTCTGTTCGACGCTTTGCACTGGGTTCTTATAATATTTTGTATTATAAGAACCGAAATCCGCAATCCGCTGGATGCGGGTAGCGCAACACCGATCATTGTGGCGAACCTTGGGGGAGGCCTATATCCACCAGTGGACGTCTTTCGGCTGAGATGATGATGATGATGAATATTTTGTATAATCAATAGAAAACTTTGACCTGAAATATATATCACTCGTGTGATGACATTATATCTATGCGATCCGACGACAAATCGTAGTGCTCGCGCGCGGCGTGCGCCTGATGTAGACGTTATTTCATAAACTTTAATTTACAGAGTGTTTTTAAGACTATTTTTCATTTTGTGTGACCTATGTTTGAATAGTACTTTGTATTACAGTCTTTTAATTTCATTTTCTGTTTCAGTTTTACTGTTTTTATTATTGTAGGTAAATGGGCCTGCATTAATGCTGTTTGGGAACTTTTTCTTCAGGATTCTGATTTTACTATATGCTATGTCGATATGCTTTGCATATGACATAGTGTATTTTATTTTAATGTATGTATGCACGAACAGAAACTTGTCACATGGTGAGATGCCTCGTATGGCTCACCTGAGCACTTATGCGATGATATTATATGTATGCGTTCCGACGTCAAATCTGAGTGCTCAGGCACGGCATGCGCCTGATGCAGACGCAACCATTAAATTTATCTCTCAATCTGTTCGTGTAATAAAGTCTCTTAGAAAGGGCGAGCTGACAACGGCATTATCCATTGTTAATTGTTGGTAATTTGATTATTCGTAAGTACAATTCTAAACCAGTGTTTCTGAATCTGTGGTGCATAGTATACAACTCAAAATTATATTTCTTTAATCAGTGGGACATTACATGATCAATGTGTGACGGTGTAATACTCTCCCCATAATATAAAATCTAAGATTTACCGATAGAGTGATGTTAACGTGGAAATTTTTTTTTAAAAACTATCTTGATGCATTATTTTTATTTTCCGAGATTTTCCACTTTATTGATCGAATAGTTAACTACTCATCTTTTTGCGAATAGTTTAGAAGCACTGGTCACTACATAAAAGGGAGGCAGATCGAAGACTTCATCTTAATGTATGAATGGTGGAGAGGTAAACTACAATTATACGCGACGGAAACCTTATCTACATAGCTGCTGGTTCAATTATGAACGTTTTTTTGAAACTGACTAGCAAATTGCTTACACGCTCGTTAATATTCTAGCCTTTACTATCACGAGTTCTCGACTTTGCACTTTACCACTAAGAAATACTATATTTAAAAAAATTGTTCCTAGAAAGTAGCGCTGCAGATTATTGATTATTTATTAGTCTAGTGTGCTGATCACTTGCGCAAGTTCTCATTTAGTTAGAGCTTTAAATAGTATACTATCAGTATGGCGCTACTCTTGGGGCGACTGGCCTATAAACTTAGAATTTTTCGCCAAATAGCCTAGAGATTTATATTGTTTTTTTTTTATAACGACTCTATAATCTCTGTTGAGTTCAGTATATTTTCTATATTAGCTCAGAAGTACCCCTTATTTTTTGTTGATAATTGTTTATATCTCATTTAAAAAAAAATACAATTGAAATTTTTGACCTTTTGTAATGCTTTGAAATCTGAGTGTAGGTAGTAAAAATTACACATGTTGTATAAATCTATCAGTCTTAGTAGCATCACCACTAGCTTATTGCTTCACCATAATTATTTTCGCCGCAAGCGCCTGTTTCAGAATATTCAGATAACTTTTATCCACTAAATAAATATGGCGTTTCGACAGTTTTTACATAGAATATTCTGTATATTAAAAGTTATCTAAATATTCTGTAGCAGGTCTGTATTAAGTACAGTGCGTATGGCGACGAAAAAACTTCCCGGTGCCCCAAAAATAATGCTATTTTACTGACTACATGATAATAAGTTGTTACAGACGAGCATCCCGAGCATCGCCGCGGTAACCGCCTCCATCGACCCGAAATGCTACATGTACAACATTGAGCTCAGCATACAAACGCCTAAGGTAAACATTATACTTCTTCTTATCGTATGGTTAGTAGCCAACTTGGTAGTAGAGTTTTTCAAGCCGCCCGAAGGCCTCTAGCTAGGAGCTAGTAAAACTCCAATAGCCACCAACAGATACACCAACAGATCTGCCTGACAGTTATGCCTGGCGGACAAAACTGCTGGTGTATGGTGAGAATAGGCACATATCTGCCTGATGCTCACCACACACCAGCAGTTCGATCCGCCAGATACAGCTGTTGGGCGGATCCGTGCTTTGAATCCCGCTATATGAAAGAAAGAAAAACTATTGCGGCAAACATAAACGGATAATAAAGAAACAAAATAAAATTAAAAAAATGCAAATTTCGTAAACGGCCTTCAGGATTTTCCCTGGTCTGGGTGTCAATGGGATCGCTTTAGTCCATTGCACGGTACCCATATTACTTTTGCTTAGTTTGGAACCATACAGTTGGTGTGTTAGTCTGGTGATATTTATTTATGTAGAAAGAATGGAAAGATGGATGGCTAAAAAGGATCATTATCGTTTTATTTTTGTCTACAGAAAGAGATGATTGTGGAATTCGAAGACATGATGGTAGACCACTTGAAGATATACATGAAAAACAACAACAACTTCTTGCCAAGAAAGATATTCGTGTTCAGAGATGGCGTGTCTGAGGGCCAATTCGCCCAAGTAAGTTTTCCATTTAAAAAAAAACTAGGTGGAAGAATAAGTTTTTATATTAATTTACTTAATTTTTTATTTTTTTTATTTATTACATAAAAATGTAGATTACAGTACGGAACCTTAACACCTACACCTTAAAATACAATCGTAATGACATTATGACCACTAAAACTAGGAAAAAGAAAACTAAACATAACATACCTAAACGTTATGACACAACAAAAAATATATACAAATTTTAATACTTTCTGTGCCTTATCATTAAATAAATCGAGTGCTGAGTGAGAATCGAGTTCAGCAGTTTGATCGCTCTGGGTGTGGGTGCCGCTTTATTTTCCACTAGCTACTCGCCCCGACTTCACATGACTTTCCACTATTACTTAAAATAACCTTCCAGAAGAAATTATCTAAATGATAGTGATAACTGCATCAAATTCCGTTGCATAGTTTAGAAGAACTAACTGGATAAACAGACAGACTTAAATAGAGACTGTTTTATTAATTTTAAAGTTTTAGTCCAATGCATACGGCACACATAGCATTCGCAAACTCATAGCCCTTTGAGAAATTTCAACATTCCTTGATGTATTATTTAAGCAGATATGGTACAGTCAGCAACATAAGTCGCTGAACATTCTGTATTTTTCAAATCGGTTATACTCTTTAATCTACAAACGTTGGTAAACCTTTATAAAACCAAACATTAGCAACATGTCTACATTTTGTTTCGATAAAGAAATATTATGGATTTGATGCAAAACGAAAGTGTGCAAGCTATTTGAAAAACTGAGAATGTTCAGCGACTTTCTTTGCTGACCGTACGTCCTAATATTGCAATCACCAGACTTGTGCTCAGCGCACCACTACATGCAGCGAAATTCGCACATCTTTTATCGCACTCGCAATTCGACTATCAACAGATATTGTGATGCGTATAATCCACCAGAAAATACCGTATGGCAATACCAACATGTTTTCAACATTTTCCGCGAACGACTGAGTCGTACTGTGTCCATGGACTCAGTTTAGCAGGACATACTGTAATGTCTTTGCAAACATTCCAGTTGTTCCCTTACAACAAGTATTATTTGTGCATACGGCGGTAACACTACACATGCATTCATATTCTGTTCTTCTTCCGTCAGGTAATGAATAGCGAGTTGCAAGCCGTTCACAATGCTTACCAGAGGATGGCTGGTAGTGGCAAGAAACCAGAAATATTGTTCTTACTTGTACAGAAGAGGCATCATACGAGGTATGTACTGGTTCTTTTACATGTTGGATTATAACTGAAATGTAGAAGCATAATTACGGCTCATGACAATAGAAAATGATGAAGGTGGTGATCGAAAATGGGTCTTTTCAATGAGAATCAATACTAGGTCAACAAATGAACTCATAACCGACACTATAGTTAAAAATAAGCTTTCTTATTACTATAATTTCGGAATCATCGAAATCGGTCCATCCGTTGCAATTTTTTGACACATTTTATATAATGTGCGGTATGTGCGTCACACGGGGCCGTCGGATAGAAGGCGCGTTGTACCCGCGCCGGCCCGCGCTGTGCTTGCGTCGTTCATTACAAAACGCGCATAGCTCAAATGACGTCACAACAACCGCGCGCGAACTTCGCTAGTAACTTGGTCACAGCTTCATAAATTTTTGTCGTAGACCAAAATTTTTTGCACTGTATGTTATGGATTTCTTAGCTCTATAAATCTGCGTTCTCAACTAAATTCGTTACGGAAACCCATTATAAAGACGGCTCGTCTGTCGACCAAACTTATATAGACGTTATAGCTGAATGTTGGTGTCATTGTTGTGTATGTGTAGGTTCTTCCTGCCAAACAACAGTAAATACAATGTTGAGCCCGGGACGGTGGTGGACCGCGACATCGTGCATGCTAGCGAGCTGGACTTCTATCTGGTAAGTTTTTCACGTATCTCAGTAGTGCAGGAAAATTATGCTTAGGACTGGGCGGACATAATTAAAACCGCCCAAGTGCGTGTCGGACTCGCACATAAAGGATTCCGTACCACCGTAGAATAAAAACGTCAAAAATATCAAGTTTCTTGTATGGGGACCCCCTTTATTTTTAAATTTTATTTTATTTATTGTTGTAGCGTCAACAGAAATACACATTCTGTGAAAATTTCAACTCTACCTATTACGGCTCGTAAGATACAGCCCGCTGACAGGCGGACGTACAGACAGACAGACAGATGGATAGACGGACAGGCTTAGTAATACCCGTACCCAACGGGAAAAACCAACACTAAAAATGATTCATGTATTAATGTTGATATGTTGTGTCAGGTGTCGCACCAAGCGATCAAGGGCACGGCGCGTCCGACGCGGTACCACGCGGTTTGCAACGATGGAAAGATCCCCGACAGCGAGGTGGAGCAGCTCACGTACTACCTGTGTCACCTGTACTCGCGCTGCATGCGCGCCGTCTCCTACCCCACGCCCACCTACTACGCGCACCTGGCCTGTCTGCGAGCCAGATCACTCACCTTGTAAGTATTGTTCCTTCCTTTCGGACGGGCCCGTTGGCGTGGTTGGTAAGATTCCGCCTATCACGCTGCAGGTCGTAGGTTCGATTCCTACCCGGGACATGCATTTGTGTGCATGTCCCGAGTCTGGGTGTAATTATGTATGTTAAGTATGTATTTACAAACAAAAAGTAGTATATGTCGTAATGTCAGTTATCTGGTTTCCATAGTACAAGCTCTGCTTAGTTTGGGATCAGGTAGCCGTGTGTAAAAAGAATGTCCCAGGATATTTATTTATTTTTCTGACGGCCCTTCGTCCACGCCACTCGAAAGTCGCCATTCGTACAAGGCGATACTCAAAAGAAACAGGTTACTAACTTAAATTAATACTGAGTTGCTAGCACAGAACAATTTGCGGACAGACATTTTGCGGGGTGAGGGGGGTGTTAGATTCCGCCCAATTTTTTATTTTCTATCTACCGGTAATAGCAAAACTAGTCGCTTCGTTATATGTCGATGTTACTATGGTGTATTTTTTAATTCCGGAGACTAAATTGCTAACCCCAAATGTCAAACTCGAAAATAATGCTGCCACATTTATTTATGTAGTGTTGTCCTACCGCTTTTTACCGGTACCGATTATTTGAACCGTAAAATTAAAAAATGTCGTGCTTATACAGCATGGAGTAGGTATTATAAATAGGTACTCGAGATAGAAAATCGAGATAGAAAATTTTACTCAAAGGAATTATAATAATTGTTTCTTTGTTTTTATGTTATTGTTTCTTTATAAACTAATTACTTTTTTACCTACATAATTGATATATTTTGTAAAAAAAAAACTGCGCGTCCATTTTTTCAAGGTTTGTCCTTGAGCCATGACAACGCCTTTTGTTTACCTCATTCGGCCTTCAGCAAAGCCAATGTAATAGAGTTACATTCGCAAATTCGGAATCCGATTCATCTGATTCTGAGTAAATAAATAAAACGCTTACTTAGCTTTGCTGAACTGTGTTGTTACGGGCATGAATCGGTCATGCTTACTCTTATGTCTTTGCTCTGTATTTCGCTATTTTTTATTTAATATTGTGTAAATGCCTGCCTGCTCACCTAGCGTTGCTGTTTGAAATGTATACAATTTTATTTTTCTTTTTCTATTGAAAAGAGTAACCATTGAGTTTCTTGCCGGCTCTTCTCAAGGGACGCAATATTACGAACCGGTGGTAACGCTAAATGTTTATGTTAATAACGATTCATAAATGCTACATTTAGCTTACATGTATAAAACAATGTGTTAATGCCTGATTGCTTACATAGCGTTACTGTTTAAATAGTATGTATTGCTAATAAGATTTAAATTTTTGTTCAAGCCAATACAGACTAAATAAAAGTACATGTACTCTGATTTTTTATTTTGTGGATTAAAATAAAAACGTCAAAAATATCAAACTTTTGGTGTATGGGGACCCCGTTATTTGTAAATTTTATTTTATTTTTAGTACTTGTAGCGGCAACAAATATACACATTCTGTGAAAATGTCAAGTCGCTAGCTATTCCGGTTCGTAAGATACAGCCCGCTGACAGACAGACATAGTAATAGGGTCCCGTTGGCATCATTTGGGTACGGAACCCGAAAAATCTGAGTATAGACACAGTGAAAGTACGTATAGACATATTCGATAATAAAATAATTCATCTTTAACGTCTATGACTTTGTTGTATGATTTTGTTGTTTACTGTTATAAATTTTAATGATTTCATCGAATTCCAGAAGTTTGCTTGAGGTTTATGCGATTTTGCAGAAAAACTTATAAATAAATAGTAAAATAATATTTTACGGTTAGCTCCGATATTTTGCGATCATTTCCGATTGCTGGACATTACTATTTAAAATTTGCAATAACCTAGCCACACTGTCATTGTCAAATTAGTCTCCGGAATTAAAAAACAAACCATACATAGTTTAACTATCTCACACTAGATGTCACTAAGTGTAGGATGGTAAGAGGGACGTACAAAGTGTCGCCATCTAGTGTGGAGTAGAATTATATTTGGGATGCGAACGTTTGCAAGACGTCTGCACAGGACGAACGCCGACAGCACACTGACTTAGTCACGTCTACTGTGATGGAGTCGCGGGCTTAGTGGAGTGTTGGGGCCCGGGTGCTTAGACCATGTTCTTTCTATGAGTGGTCCATGGGAGCTACCATGGGCAGATGTTGCTCGCCTCACGATCTCTCGCCATTTGTCCCTGCTGGTGCTGGCTCTGGTGCATTCATGCAAGGGTCCACCCACACACTATTTGATCTGGCCAGTCCATCGCATGCGTGACCTTCAGCTTGTCAACTTTTTTTTCTTTTCAGTGGAGAACGTTTCGACAACCAGGAATTGGAGAGGAAACCGAAACGTTTGCGCGTGCTCGACAAGATGCTCCAGTTCAGCCGCATGTTCTTTGTCTAAATCATTGCCTATTATTTTCGATATCAAGGATTCGGAGAAAAAAAAAAACAAAAAATGTTTACGCGCGCTCAATAGGATGTTGCATGTTCTATTTCAATTATTACCAATTTCTCAAAAGGCAGCTGCTTAAAAATAAAAATACAAATTTGATCCATTTCAATTATCAAAGTTTAATCCCAGTGTCGTTGTCGAAACACCACAGTGTTGATTGAAAGTCAGAAAAGAATGCAGAATTATTAATACAGCTGGCAACATCTTCTCTTCTTTATCAAATCTTGATCATTGGCAAACGGGAAATCTCGCCATAAACAAAGCTGTGCGAAGAAGTAAAACAGGCAGGTCTGGTCTTCTTCGGATTAACTGACAGATTTTTTATCCTGGAAAATTATAATAGCCATCCTTGAGCGTAATAAAATCCGTCTAGTAGATCTCGAAGTTAGCTATTGAGTTTTATAATAATTATTAAAAATATTAATATAAGGATAATAAATGTATACATGTAAAGGTCTTCAGATCTGTTTATTTTAACATTTCGTGTTAAAGGCCGAATTGTGTTTCGATAAAATGAAAGTTGGGTAAGTAAGTATCCTTTTTATAAAAAATATACTTTTTTTTTTGTTTTAACGTGATTTAAAAAAAAAAATCTGACTTTTTAGCTATTTAAAAATATATGTATTTAAAACTATACAAAAAAAACGCACATATGCGAAACGCGTTCCCGCGAATTCAAACGCGCGATCGAAAGATATAACGTAAAAACTCCCTTAAAATCGTAACTAATAATATAATAGAGTCAAAATATAAAAAGGCTCTAAATGTTATTACATAATTAAATCAGTACTTGACTGTCATGTTACCTTAGTACAGTATCAGGCCATTTATATTACAATACACACATTAGATTACACATCCGGCTCTAGCAAGTGATAAGCTCTCTAGAGCCTGATGTGTAAGTTATTCCTTGCATAATAGCATGAACTTCGGAACGCAGAATGTAACAGTAAGATGCGATCGCGCCGCTTTTTGTTCCTTCACTTTTGTTGTTAGTGAGAATTAGCCAAATTGATTGTTCTTGCACCTCTATACCCCATTTATTATAACATTAGAAATAAGAGGCTCGTAGAAGCAGGGATCCAAAACATTTTATTTCAAAGTCAAAACAACTTTTATTTAGAGTGGTTACATTAAAATTGTTTTCACATAAAACAATGCTAAATACTTCGATAACCAAAATAAAAGTACTTTATATACTATGTTTTATTTATAATAACATCGTATCACACATTTTAAGCTGACAACAAAAAAAATAATAAAAAAAAAATGATGGTGAATGACTCAATGACAAATACTGACAGAAAATTATTTACGTCAATTTCATAGACAACATAATCCGACAAAATTAGAAATGCCCTGCTGTCATAACCTCTGAACGGATTAGGTAACATTTTAGATTTGTTAGGATTATAGTGGAACGAAACACGTTCCCGGTATTGTTCACCCCTGCTTCTTTTAGGTTTTTAGCATTGACACTTAATTTTAAATTGGACTGAAATGATATTATTTAAATGAAAGACAATTTATTTTATAATATAAATACTTAAAATAATTACAGTTAGGTGTGACAAGCTGGTATATAAATAGATTATAATAAATTCGACGTCAATCATAACTGTAACATGTTATTTGTACTTTTGTTACAAAGTGGACACTAAAAATAACCTTTTTTAACTTCTGTCTAATGCTATAATAAATGGAGTATAGAGGCTTTTAAATTAGTAGTTTGAAATGTATAACGAGATGTAAGGATCGGTTTGGACAGAGCGGAAGTCGCGACGTCCCAAGCATGCGTGAGCCGACTTTAGGCTATTGTAATGCCGTCCTATTTTCAATGGAGCCAGTAAATTGCTCGCGCATTTTTCCGCTCTGTCTGTACTGACCCTAATGCTGTAACATTATTCCGGTGGTGGCCAAAAGTAGAACTAACAGTTTTAATCTGAAAATAAGTTATAATTATGCGGTGTCTACTAAGGGTCTGTTCCGACTGACGTTGTAGTTTGGATGCTGCCAAAGTCTGAATAGATCCCCTATGGCTAACTCCAAATTGACTAACGTGAAAATATAATCTGGCTATTGATTTGTTTTCTTCTAAAATCCTTTTTGTTGGATCTCCCTTTTAGGAGGAATATTTTTTAATTAAACAGGGTATACATTCGAGAATCTTGTGATTTATCATAAATATGTATTAGGTATATTCAAAATTTGTATTGTAGACGTGTGATTATGTAACTTATGTATTAAATTAATAAACAAATAAAACGAATCGCAGTATTTTTTTTCATACTCCAACACACACAATGACATGCAAATCATACATATCATACATGACAAATCACAAATGACACAAATACACGACAAAAGAGTTAATGCATATTTATACGGTCTAGTAGGATAGAACATTCTCAGTACCTATATATGTAGGTAACGTGTGCTACTGTAATGTAGGTGTTAAGATAATTGTTTAATAGATCCTAGTACATAGTCCTAAAAAAAAACTCGCATATATGTACATTTGTTGGTAAGGTGTGAGCGTCAAAATGGCGGGACCAGACCTCGGAATTAAAGTTTTTCCTATCAAGGATTTATTCTAAGGTCTGGGCTAGCCATCTTGACGCTCACGTTAGGACTGGAAACTGCCGACGTTATCGTCTGCCTGCCTATCCCTACCGGTAACGTATGTTAACGGTACGTTGTAGGAATGGTAGTAAAAAGATAGTACGGTGTCCTATTTGTTTTGGCCTTAACTTTATCACACCGCCTGCATGTTAATTATTAGCCAAAAGCCGCACGAGATGCATGGCGTGTGTTATTAAATTATAAGGCGTTTCACTATTTACACCTGGGGGCTTACCACGAACTCTTGTAGCGATTCAATTACAGGAACGTTCGAACGTTTCAGCGACTTTTTGTGCAATGACGTACCTTATTGTCATGACAATAAGAAACGTCATTGCACAAAAAGTCGCTGAAACGTTAAAACAAAACTGCTATAAGAGGTGGTGGTAGGGCCCCTGCTTAGCACTAACTGACGATTACCCAATTAAACGGTAATTAAGTACCTAATTTAAGTACCTACTCAAGTTAATATGTGTCTTGCACCCCTCAGTGAACTTATCCACCATAACCTGAGCTCTTATTTTGTTGATACCTGTGACAAAGAGCTCAGATGATCCTGGAATTGGTCCCAGCGAGGTGCAGGTGACTGGAGGCGTCGCTTGCGTGTTCGTAAAATATTTGTATGGCAAATATTAGTTTATCGAATGGCCGATAGGGGCCACCGTAGTCACGAGCGTAAAACTCATGGTACTGTAATGTTTCCAGGCTGTCAATCCGGGAATCAGCGTAAGGACTATTGGAGCACAATAAAACTCGACAGTTCGTTACAGCGTTTAATATCGGACTAAAAGTATTTGTCTACCCGCTACATAATTAATGCTAATATTATGGATCTACCCTACATATATTACAGGTACAATCGACCGACGATCGAATCATCGACCGATGAATGTACTCACATTCATCGGTCGATGTTGATCGACATGTTCTCCATTGAGCAACGTTCGATCGATCATCGGTCGACGGTCGATCGTAACAGTCGCACGCAACCGCAGGATGTTGGACGAGACAGGAGATGGGTCAGTATCTCCTTTAGGTATATTACACCTAAAGATTACATACGTAATACATACTATGACATAGTATTATTTAACAACAGTTTTCATTGAAAAATATACTTATTATAATTATTCTTTGTCCATTCAAGTATAGCACGTATTTTGCGGTATCAAGGTTTGCGCGACGGCAAAAGTAAATTTGTTCTCACGACCGCGACTCGTGGCACCGGTCACGTAGCCTGCGCCTACGCCACTCTACCACTCTACTACCTGTCTGTACTACTCTACCAAGCCAACTAGGAACCTGTCAAATGTGACGTCACCCGCACAAAAGGCGGTGGCGGTGTGCGGGAGGTGTGGCGGGCGGGAAGCCGCTGGCGATGGTGGGTTTGCGGCTGGTATGCGGGCGGGGAGCCGCATTCCATCCAAAGTTCCTAGTTGGCTTGGTGGCGTAGTAGTATTAACATAAGAAAAAAATAATTACTTTTCATTATTATGTCATGCGAATCTTGTTTTCAACAATTATTGGTACCACTTGCTAAACGGTGAGGGAAAGCAGCGTAAGAAAATATAGGGTCTTATTGGTTGCCGAGGCTGAAGGCATATTCCCCAATAATATTCAGGAATCGCGCTGCCTACGGCGAAATCGATCGGGTGCTTAACAAAATCGGTCAACGACTAGAAAATGCCGACTGCTATCGTTATCTCAATCTATCCACACATGATTATACCTAAGACCTAGGTAGTATAGACTAGACTGCCACTGCCTTTGGATACCTATGTGAAATGTTTTAACAGAGAGAGTCACTTCTTGAGGAAAGGTTAGCTGTTGAACTTTGAAATTACTTTTTAATACCCACACACGAATGTCACAAGGCACCTGCTATTGTAAAAATAGGTGACTAAAATTATTAAGAAAACATTCTAAAATAACGGGGACAAAAAATCTGGGCCAATTACTTGTTACGTAGTTATCAAACCACATTCTCTATATCCAATCATTGAAGCCGATTATTTTTGTTAACTTAGGTCATGTATCAAATTTATTTGCATATTGAAGCCTACGGTGCGTACGGATTGCATAACATATAAGTAAATTCAAGTTAAACAACTTTAAAGTCAGGAATTGTAATAATATATTATCTGTGTGTTAGTATTTGTTTTAATAAGTTATCAACAAGATAATCCATAATATACAGTTCATTAGATAGAGGTCACTCTAGTTCCGATTACGAGGAAGTAGTGGCAAGGTCTATGCCACTTGCATCCTTCCTTCCGGTATGACATTTGTCTCGTTCTAATTAAATTCGATCATTTTTATAGGAGAGACACATTCACTTATTCGCTGAAATTGTTCAAAGACAAATGCTATCGCTTTTCGGAATTGTTATTCTTGGTTTTGCAACTTGCGACCATTGTACTTGCTACTACATAATTACAGTCTAATATTAGTCATCAGGAGGTCGTAGCCTAGTTTGGTACACGTAACCTAATTACGTTGGCGTGTTAAGGCATGCTCGCTGGGTACTGACTTGGATGGTGTGCGGAATTACATAGGTATGGGTACAACACCTTATTTAACTGTCCAAAAGAAGACCCTTATCAGTGTAGTTGATGGAGTTCCATTAAATGTATTTAGGTAAAGGGTGGGTAATGACGTACCTTTTAATTTCATCTCGCTTTTCTTATAAATTGTAACAATTGACATTGTCTGTTAATGTGTTGACTGCTATTGAGTACAAAATCTCACGAAATTACATTATTCTGTCTACAATAAGCTCATTGTGCCCTTTAATATTACCTATTTAGTTAGTTAGTTTGACAATCGCCATCAATCTAAATAGGTATATCATATTTTGCGGAAAATAAGATTTGAATAGGTACGCTGCATATAAAACCTACTATTGCAACTGCATATTTACCTACTAAGATAAAGGAGCCACTATGAGTGTATCTAGTTGTCTGCCATTGGGCGAAGTCTGGCGAGATTTAAATAATAAGGAATTTCTTGTAGGAAAAGATCCAGGTACGTAGACCCAAATATGACATCTGAATAAAATCGGAGCCGTTCAAACATTAAAGTTACCTACGTGGTAGATTTCCAATTATTTATATTTCACAGCTACGTGACTAATCTTAAACAATTAAATAAATATCATAAGACTAACATCAACTGTATGGTCCCAAACTAAGCTACCCTTGTATTACGGGTACTTACCTACTATACAATAGACTGGGGGCGATCCCTTTGACTCCCAAACCTGGGAAACTTACAATAAGGCCGTTTCATTATTATTATTATTATTATTTTTATAGGACTGCGGTGGCATAAAAGCGTACGGCCCGCCTGATGTTAAGCAGTTACCGTAGCTTATAGATGCTTACAATACCGAAGGTATTGGTCGCACATTGCCGACCTGAAGGGGAGTGGGATGGAGGGAGGGGGAGGGGGGTTGAGGATGGAAATGCGGGAATCGAAACCGCATCCACCCGATGCAGTGAGCCGACCTGTCTACGCTTGAGCCGCTGAACGGATTTTAATAAATCATATTTAAATCATATAGTCTACCTCTTCTACAGTAACAATTGAAATCGAAAACGATCTCGAAGTAAATCCGATTCGATTTGGTTGTCCAGTCTGTTCGGAATTAGATCATCGAGAAGTGGAAGTGTTATAGCACCCAATGAACTTGGCACCATTATCGGGTATTAAGTAATAAAATGTTTTTTCGCGTATTCAAGTCACGGTTGATTGGGAGATCGGCAAGGTGAAGGTTTGCGGTTACGTCTATCGCTCGATGTATCGATTTGGATTATTTATCGATACTTCGATGGATATAAATCGGCACTGTGACGACCGCTCGGCGCAGTGGTTAGAGCGTAGGCTCAGCTCACTACATCGGGTGGTTGCGGGTTCGATTCCCGCCAGAGGTAAATTTCTGAAATGGCCTTTTAGTACGAAACACAGCTGTAATAGCTACTTTACACTGATCTTTTGTGGGAGGGTGGTACTACCCCGGCCGACCAGCCCGTATAATGAGCTGTAGTCAATTGGCTTGGCTCTACCACCAAGAAAGAATATCATGATCTCATAATATCATAATCATCCGGAGGCAGCCCGTATAAAGAGCTGTAGTCAATTGGTTTTTTTTATAGGACTGCGGTGGCAAAAACGCGTACGGCCCGCCTGACGTTAAGCAGTTACCGTAGCCTATAGATGCTTGTAATACCAAAGGCATTGCTCGCACATTGCCGACCTGAAGGGGAGTGGAATGGAGGGTGGGGAAGGGGGGAGTTTGGGCTTTCGGATCTCTCACTCATAGTACGAATCGCAGCTGTAATAGCTACTTTACGCTGATCTTTTGTGGGAGGGTGGTACTACCCCGGCCGACCAGCCCATATAATGAGCTGTAGTCAATTGGCTTGGCTCTACCACCAAGAAAGAATATCATGATCTCATAATATCATAATCATCCGGAGTCAAAGACTTTTTTAATACTGTCTGTGTCCGGAATAATCTACGAGCTAGGTACAATGCAAGGAAACAATCAGATATACCAATGGATCCCACACATGGTCACATATATATGCCGTTTCTTACATCTGTCAATAAATTAAATCGTGCGCTATATAAGTAGTATCTATAACTAGTAGTAGGATCTATAACTGCTTTATCTATGCGGTTGATTTCCGCCTCCAGTTGTAAACAATAGTACTAGGCTATTCTTGATAAACGGTCTGTAAGGCCAGGGCTGCACCGTTAAAGCGATTGCGATGCGACGCCGATTTCCATTAAAAAAATCGCTTGTGTGATGCGGCCACCGCCTTATGTTTATAGGGATTTGATCGCTGTCGCGTTGCAATCGTCTTACCGATGCGACCACGGCGTAAATGATAAATGAAACAATATTTCACAACCAGGGTCGAAACTTGGTGAAATGTAGATTCTGGATTAATATCCAGTCCGCTGGACTGACTCGCTATTGAAGTCTGCACTGGACTGGGTTGAAAGGTTGAAACTAGTGTGTGTACACGTGCCCACCACTGGACTGCTAAACGACGGCGCCCGTCGCATCACTGGCATCCTGTAAACGGACGGACACGGCTGGTCCGCTGGACTCACTTATGAGCGCGAGGTAAGCACTGGACTGGGCTGAAACTAGTGTCCACGTGAGCCCAGTAACGCCGTGGTCTCCTATTAAATGCCATCGGCCGCTTACAGCGTCACGCGTACGCCGCGTCACAATGTTACTATAGTGACGTAGACGTGTGAAAGAGACCACAACACTACATTTCTATAGTAAGGCCGTGGTCTCCTATTAAATGCCATCGGCCGCTTACAGCGTCACGCGTACGCCGCGTCACAATGTTACTATAGTGACGTAGACGTGTGAAAGAGACCACAACACTACATTTCTATAGTAAGGCCGTGGTCTCCTATTAAATGCCATCGGCCGCTTACAGCGTCACGCGTACGCCGCGTCACAATTTTACTATAGTGACGTAGGCGTGTGAAGGAGACCACAACAGTACATTTCTATAGTAAGCATTGTGACGCGGCGTACGCGTGACGCTGTAAGCCGCCGATGGTATTTACCTAATAGGAGACCACGGCCTAACAGGGCAGCGCTGGACTGGGTTCCTGGAATGGGTGTAAACGGCGCTTTAGTCTGGAAGTCTACAAATATCTTGTAAGTATTGTTGCACAGAGCTTTAAACACTACAGATAGTTTGCAGTAAGCAAACACTGGTGTTCATTATGTTGGCGTCAAATTACACTTAAACTTAGTCTGACACATATAAAAGTATTTATCTCTTGCTCATAATTTAATTGCAAATTAGATGTGGTGTCACAATTAACAATTAATTGTGTTTTGTTTGTCAATCGCGAACAAATCACAATTAATTGTAAATTGTGACACCACATGGACATACGAGCCTTTGACGAGCCCGTTGGCGTGGTTGGCGTGATGGCGCCTTTCACGCTGCAGGTCGTAGGTTCGATTCCTAACCGGGACATACATTTGTGTGCATGAACATGTCTGTATGTCCCGAGTTTGGGTGTATATGTAGGTATATTAAGTATGTATTTACAAATAAAAAAGGAGTATATGTAGTAATATCAGTTATCTGGTTTTTATAGTACAAGCTCTGCTTAGTTTGGGATCAGGTAGCCGTGTGTAAAAAATGTCCCAGGATATTATTTATTTATTTTATTTTTTACATGCAATTTGCAAATAATGAATTGCAATTAAATTTTGCCCAACTCTGCTCATAGGTATGTTAAGATTATGAGAACAGTTAGTTTAATCTAGTTTAGTTGATAATCAGCATCATTGTATACCTTCAAGGTGATATACTATGTCCTAGATTAGATATAACTATTACTAATATCTTCCTAAAGACACGGATGGATGCATTTTTTCAAATTTTCAATTACTATCTTACAATGTGCAAAAAGAGGAATCCATTATTCCTATTATACACTTATTATTACACAATAACCATTATTCAGTATGTTTTTATGAAAATTAAATGATCTACAAAGAATCATCGAACCATAGATGTAATAATTAGGTCAGTGACGATCTATTTTAGTCAAGTTCAATGTAACGCAGTTGATCTTTGTAAAAAATATTTTCTTTGCTACTGTTTCGGTTTTTTTTATAGGACTGAGGTGTCACGCAAGCGTACCTACGGCCCGCCTGGTATTAAGCAGTTACCGTAGCCTATAAATGCGGCCGAACTGCCGACCTGAAGGGGAGTGGGACGAAGGGAGGGGAAGGGGGATGGGGTTGGGCTTCCAGCTCTCTCACTCATCGTACGAAACGCAGCTGTAATAAGTAGCTGCTTTACGCCGATCTTCTGTGAGAGGATGGTACTACCCCGGTCGAGCCAGCCCGTGAATGAGCTGCAGTCAATTGGCTACAGCTTGTCTCTTCCACCAATTGAATTGAATCCAATGATCTGATGATAAAATGAGGTTGGGATTATTTCCTGTTGGGCTTAGGTTTTACTACAAAAAAGTTAAACACGATTTGAACGCGGGTCTAGTCAAATCCTTGTAAAATTAGATAGGTATTTTCATTTGTCTGCCACCCCATCATTGCAACATCGCTGCCATGACCTTGTCAAAGTTCGATGACACTGTTAGCAATGTTTAACACTGATTTTCCGATGATTATGAAACTTTACGTTTTCTTTTGTGGTGATGGTACTTAGTGTAGACTCAACCTGAATGTGGTCGCCCGTGGTTTAGTTGTTGAAAACTTTTAAATAAGTTTGCAAGTTTATGATAAGTTTTTTATGGGATTTTCTTGTCAGTAATGGAATATTCTTTGTAAAAATATCATAAATGTTGGTTACTGACGCCACTTCGAGTTTACTGGTTGCTGCTATTTTATTTAAGGTTGGTAAACTGAATAAAAGAATCGAAAGTTATACCTAAAAAATTTTTTAGGACTCCCGATTTGGTCATAGTTATTACCTTCTTATAGTATATTTTGAAAACCGCGGTGTACCTAGATTTCCACCAAACATAAGTGGGGTAACCTTCCGTTCTAGTTCCGCATAATAATCGGATGATTATGTAGGGCCGTCATTGCCTTACACATTATCCACTTTCATCCGATATTCGGATCGGATCGGAAGGTGTAGTGCGTGCTGTAGTTTTGGTTAGAAATTTTGATATGATACTCCGAAATGTGTGGTGTTGGGAGATCATAAATAAAAATAAGTGTCATTTGTGTGGGAAAGGTTAAAATCAAAGCTTAGAATTTTACCTGCAAACATAATTTATTGCTATTGGAAATTGAACAACATAACATAGGTACCTATACATAACTTATACCTACGTCACGACTTTTATCCCCATTCGGGGGTAGTCAGAGGCTTGTGTGGATTGAGTTGGAAATTGAGTCATGCGAAATGTCCCAAATTAAAAAACTAATACCTACCATACGTCATAAATGAGTTCAAATACCTTTAATGGTAGGTAAGTATTAAAATAATTTTGTGTAGGTAATATTCCTTGTACACAAGTAGTTAATTATAAAGTCATTGACACCCCACAACGTAAGCATGGAATAAACCCATTAATAAATCCATTGTGCAGAGTATCCTTAATGCTCACGAGTCTTATGTACCTATTACCTTAGAGATTTTATTCTTGGTAAAATACGACACTTTGTTATCTAGATGCTGAACATGCTAATTAGGTATAAATTTATGATATTTTCTCGATGTATTTACTTATGATAAATACGTATATATACTTATGTATACGAATCTAGCTAATTATATATTTACATAGAGTTAAGCACTGTACATAGGCGTACGCGGAAGGGTGAAGTTGATAGATCCGCATATTTTAATTGCGATACTATATAATAGGTACGTTTAATCATTTTCATAATTTGTTAGTCACTTCTCAAGCGGCGTAGATGCCCCTCCAAAGGCTATTTTACTACATTATAGGACTCTCCTTCTTATATAGCCGTCTCCTACCGGAGGTTGGCAGTCATTAGGGCAGAGACATTACCAAATTAGAGCTCCCTCTAATTTGGTAATTTCTCTGCGACGAGTCAACGCAACGAGTCTCCACTCGGGATGTGATAAGAATAGAAGCAGATAAGTGATCTACTTCTTTTCTTATTGTATCATTGGTGTGATGGTAATGAACATTATCTAAAATATTTAACGTTCGATATCTTTGATCCCTGCTCACACAAAATTTACCTAAATTACTAACGTGTCAACAGCATCACACGCATGCCTCGGGTATTTCCCACAAAAGGCCCGGGCATCTTTCGAAGATATCTTCCCCGTTAACCAAAAAAAACAACTAATGTTGGGTTAAAGTTTTGTAGCTACCTACTAGCATCTTTACCCAACTGGAAAGCAGGTAGAGGTACTATGAGTCTGTGGTACTACTATTGGCTAATAATTATGAATTCAAATTAAGAAGAAGGATTTTGAAAAGGCCCACTCACTGACATTGCCCTGTATTCAGCCGCGGGCATTCACCTTCGGTCCACCAGTCGCACGCGGAAGCTGGGTCCACTTACAAACTTACATTTTTTATTGTTTCAACATCAGCAAGGGCAAGTTCAAATTTCAGCGTTATTATCGACGGAGAAAATTTGCTCTACATTACGTGGTGCGCCCTGACATTGCGCTACCATTTACGTAGGTAAATGAGGTCGGCGCAGATAATATATTTTTTTCATGAGTACGAATCGTCCTTCGACCTAGTTTTGTTAATTAATTCTTTCTTTTAATCACCTTTACGAATGTCTCAGGGTTAAGAAGCCCTAAATGAATTTTCAAATAAACTTATAAAGAAGAAACCTATTTGTTTGATAACTTGGCGCTAAGTCGCTTAGATATTGAACTGTTATGTGATTGAGCTGCTATAGTGATCAACCCACTGATTGGGTGGTTGATTCTGACCAACCAATCAGAGAGTCGGTCATTATAGCCGCTCAATGGCAATGGAAGTTCAACGGCTAAGCGACTTAGGGCCCTTGATAACTGGAATCAAAGTAGTGATGATCTATTTCATAGTTAAACAGATTACTAAAATCAGATATAACAGTAAAGTGTACGGGGTGTTAAATCTATCACTGCTGCAAACATTAGTTAAAGTCTACATGGTGACTTCTTTATGCTTATTTTTACCTTTACTAAGAGCTACCTGACGGCCGCTTGGCGCAGTGGTTCAAGCGTAGGCCGCTGGGCTCACTGCATCGGGCGGATGCGGGGTCGATTCCCACAAGAGGCAAATTTCGGAAACAGCCTTTTCGTAATTTGCCCTTGTCTGGGTGTCACTGGGGTCGCCCCAGTCCATTTGTATTGTAGTACAAATTTAATTCGTGCGGGTTCCAAGACATCTTTGCCTTACGCCGGGACTCGTCGAGGGTCAAACTTTGGCGTCATTGTTGGACACCATTGTCGATCCTGGCTTACAGGAGTAACAATGGTGGGAGCGTGTGGCGGGCCTAGTCCCATTAAAAATTAACGGAGCCCATTAGCAAAATAAATAAATATATGTATAACAGTGGAGTGATAGCCAATTGGTTAAGCACACCTCTTGCGAGCTTAAGGTCCAGGGTTCAAAACCCGGGTACGACCCGGACTCTGGATTTTTCGAAATCTATGTGCGACTCATAACTTTAATATGATTATCACCTGCTTATGGTGAGGGAAAACATCGTGAGGAAACCTGCATGTCTTGGAAAATCTAACAATTTTTCGATGGACATGTGGAATCCACCAACCCGCACTTGGCTAGCGTGGTGGGTTATGGCCTGAATCCCTCTCGCATTGAGGGGAGGCCTGTGCCCAGGAGTGGGACGTTACACGTTTGATGCTTCGGGCGCTTTTCAGGTTGCATTTTGGACTAACTATAAAGGATGTTATTGTCAGAGTTTGAATTCTTTTCTGATTATATCACTGTAATATATGTATAGCTGTTGCTTGATCCTGAACATTGCTGAAAAAAATAATTCGTATTTAATTAAAGCAATTAAATCGTGCCGTGTCGATTGCGTCGACTACTCCATAGAGGGATGCAATACTTTCTATGCACATTGTGTGCAAGTGTGCAATTGTGATTCCAACGGCAGCGGCGGTGCTCGGGGCTGCATCGTGCAGTGCATCGGTTGTCATAGCAGCGGGCAGCACGCTGTGCATCGGCTCACTTCCCGCGCGTGTCGGAGGCCGCGCGCTGTCCTATATAACGTGAACACGTTGCTAAAGCGCTTACAACCCGACTCACGCGCACGCCGCCAACATCCACCTGGCACACAAAGCCTACCAGTACGTAAAAAACGAAATTTTGAAACGTTAATTAAAACGATCGACTTGGCACCGGCCAAGGTCTGGCGCGGTTTGCGAAACAGCTTCCATATGCTTGCGATCCATTTTTCGATGCACGTGATCTATTAAAAGTAGATCGGTCCGTGTCTTGGCATTGGCTGCGATTGTGGGCCCACCACCGACCGTACGTTTGCTTGCAGCGGGAGCGGCCGGCAGTTTCCCAGCTCTGTGTAACCGTCAGTCTGCGCTCACGCATCCGGCGCTCGACCACAGTGCGCCCGCAACACCACGCCACCAGTGATACCGTGACAGTGACAGACGTCTAAGACGTTATTATTAACGACATCATGAACCACTACGTGAAAATCGTGAGTACAGTTGATATTTAATTGGCGTATCAAAATTAGTTGGTTGCGGAACAATTCACTAAAGCAGTGTAATGACTGTGCATACTTGTGTGAAAACAAATATAGTGTTTGAACTTGATTAAATTGAATAACAAACTAAAATATTCAGAAACAAAGGTAAATTAATTGCACAATTAAATATCTTAATTTGTTTCTATCCAACTTTAAAGACATATAGTGACTTAATTATAACGACACAATGATAATTGTGATAATAATCCAAATTCCCACACAATGATGTCAAGTTCTTTGACACTAAACAATGAAAACCAGCATAGGTACCTACTACATACTATGATGATCTTGATAATGATTATGAAATGTCAGCCTTAGTGCGTTACGCGTTTTAATAATGGTAATTCACAGAACTATGAATAAAATATTTTATGAAACATTACAAAATTAATGTCGGGCCTTGTATAATATTATGTCTATAATCTTCTATATATCAGGCCTACCTCAATAATGATTAATAATTAATTTGAATTAATGGTCATGAATTTAATATTTTGTGGATAGAACACGCTTTATGTCAACTATAAACATGATTAGATATAGGATCAGGGTCACTCAGTTCTAATAAAGACCTATTTGTTTGTTGTTCATAAAGATAATAGAGATTAATTGATATTATGTAGGAGAATAAATTAGTTATTCATATAATTAAAATATTATACATCCCAAGACCGATTATTGAATCAACATAATCTGAAGCTATTACTTTTTATAATGCAGGTTTATTTTAAACTTACCTATTAGGATTTTCAAACGTTTTTTAAAATTATGGAGTGGGACCGAGCACATCTATGCATGGGACTTTTCTCATAATAACATTTCTCTATCTCAAGCTTTTAGATGTTAATCAATACTTCTCATACGTTAGTAATTTAATTAGTAGTTGTGCATGATTATCCAATACAAATTATATTTAACAGCAAAAGCTTCCTCTTCTCAAGTTATATAACATACGAAACCAGTTGTGAAACTTGCAAGGATAACGTACGATCGGTAAAGTATATTTTTAACATTAAAATCGTTATTGAGTTTTGCATAACGCGACGTAAGCTAGATTTATTGCTTTACTTAGGTGACGTTTCTTGCGTTTTGGTAGACCTGTGATAAAAAATAACGTATATTAATATAACATAATAATTTTACACGTACTTATAGCACGAAGGCATGGAGGATATTATATTAATTTTTTACTGGCGCTTTGCTCAGTCAGTACATTTTAGTTGTAAACGTCAGTTAGTCTATTGAAAGACAAAGTAACTTCTCTATTATCAGTGAATGAGACTTCTGTATAATAAGTTGCAGTGAAAACTATTTTCACACGATTTATAAAAAGTTACGATCTAAATAGCCTGATATCCTGATTATAATATTATCATTACGTAAAACGCACACCGTGTCCGCGTATATAATAGATATTTAATTAAATTAATCCTTTCTATTTGATGTTATCTCGATATTAATTTCCTTAATGAAAGATTTCATGGCCCAGTAAAAGTATTTTAATTATATTACTATAGTCTCCTGTTCATTGTTAGAATTTACATTAATCACTCGCGATAGTTCGGTACGCGGATTTCCTTGATACATTTGGTTAGTGACAGACAATTTGTTGATTTATGTTTATTTGTACTTTATATTAGCCACTATAGTAGTAGGGATTCACCGGTTCTAGCTCACGGCCAAAAATATTGTGGCTCACCAAAAAAAAAAAAAAAAAAAGCTCATTCCATCGATCCGTGGGTCGACGCCGCCTAAAAAAAAAAATAAAAAAAAAATAAAAAAGTTTGGTGTCTTTTTGGGGGTTTTCGGTCATGCCCGATCGATCTGTGCTATTCCCGCGTTGATATCTGTAACGGTTCCTGAGATAGCTTTCAGACTCAGCGGCCTCGTAAAGGTTTTATTACGGTCGCCTATTGTATTCAAGGGTGCTATTGTGTCAGTACTTCACGATGCTTAATGAGGGTCGGCTTATTGTTCCCGAGGGCCGTTTGCAATGAAAGACTTATTTTTTTTTGTACATTTTTATTTATCGATAAAAAAGGGATTTAAACATTTCATAAAGTAATATATCATTGTACAGTGTATTCGTATCGAATATTCTTATGAAATCAGACATTGTATTATCATTGAATTTATAGTACAAATACAATAAACAATATTCACCGCATACGGATGTGAAATCGTTTTGTAGCCTATTGCTATTAAATTGCCATTGTTTGGAATTTCTCTTCAAAAATGATCTGTGGTAACCTGTTGGTGGTCGACCATAAGAATCAAAATATTGTCCGATACTATTGTCATCGATGTGAATGGCGATCCAATGGCTTCCAGGTCTTGTATGAGGGTCTAAATTAGATATAATATATGTAGGAGTATGAATGTGTATTGGCAATCGGTTAGCTGCATACACATTATATTGTAAGCTTGGATGAATTTTACATAAACTTTTTTGTATATCTATTGTGTTCATAATGATCACCTGGCGCGTTGTAAGCTGTTATCGATTCGACTTATCACATGCAAGTGTAAAATTTAATGTATTAACAGGGTATTTCTAGTCTGCTGAGATCATGGAAATAATACAAGGTAAAATATGCTGAAAATTATGTCTTTATTCAAATTTCAATGAATAGCTGCGTATAACTAGTACAATGAATACTTAAAACTACATTTTTTTACTTAAAACTAATACAATGAATACTAACCTAACCTAACCAAAACTAATACAATACTAACCTAACCTAACCTTAAGGCCAATTATCTTCATCAAACAATACACGCATAAATACATGCATATTATTATCGATAAACCATTTCTTAAGTAAAATTACAGTTTTTAATGCACTATGCTTCTTATGATATAAACAATTTACCGTACTTCTGGTATTATCATACAATTGATTTAATCGCAATAAATCGGGGGCACCTTTTTCACTAATATCTGCTACACTGCACTTATTACAAATATTTTTTATCCACTTGATTTTTTCCGTTCCAAAAACTAAAATTTTTTTATTTGTTAAAATTGGTATAATCACACGTTTGAACTCGCGATAGTCAATGAAACCGGCACTCCAATAAAAATCGTGTCGTCTTTCTATGGAAGAGACGTTTTTCTTTTCTGCGTCTGCCAAATTGTAATATGGGCATGGTGGTTTTATTAAAAACACCTGGGTATAATCTTCCGTAGCTAGTGCAAACTCCTTTATCAAGAAAACATTGTTGGAAACTTTAAATCCTTGTAAATCGACAAACATGACGTATTCTGGATTCATGATTATCTTTTAAACTGATGTCTACTCAACTGGGCGATGTAACGTAATGAACGTTCGTTTGCCATGCGTCTTATATAGATATCGCGACGTCCCATTGTTATTACGGTCGCCTTTTGTTCACTGCAGACGAGTACAAACATGAATCCTGTACATCGAAAGATCCCCTAACAATGAATGCCTCCCTCTATTCACAGATAACAGCACGACGGGGGGTGCAAGTTAGGACGACACGACGCCTATAAATCATGGCATTAACATTGTTCTCCTGTCCCTTTGACGGTGGTCAAGTCGAGACGTGACACATGATAAATTAAATTCGACAGGTTCAATTAGGTTCGACATTCGACGTGACAGGTAAATTCTCAAACGATGAATAGTATACAATGAATAGAACATAATTAACAAAGAATTTGAGTTATCTACATCCGTCACAATAATATGAAGCCTAAATAGGGAATTTAATGTTTTAGCTACTATAATCTACTGATACATTACGGTTTTTATCAATTTCAATAACATTATCGAACTCGGCATAAACGATACAGTTTATGGTTTGTGAAAGTGCTGATTCAAAACGAACTTCCAATCTCACGCTACCATGTTTTATAAGATTCCAATGGCCTGATGAGCTAGCTGATAAATCAGGTGTTAAGTCGAAAGCTAATAGACAATATCCTTGTGCATATTGTTCCCTAGATATGCCATTACCTTCATTAAGGAAATGTATACCCGTTCCCGAGAATAACGTGTGATAAGCTGAAGTATACATATTATTCTCGAATGATGGTTGTAAAGCTTTGGAAGGTATTTGTTGCCCATCAATATATAAACTAAATGTATTAAAATCGTGATTTTCAAAATTAAATGGATTTTTTGTGAGTTTACCATTAAAGCCTGCGTTATTAACAAATCCTATTATGCATCTTTTAGGTACTTGTCCTAGAAAAATGTTATCTAGTGCTTTTCCCTGAACCCCCGATGGTATTGTCAAAACTTTAACTTCAGCACGCGTAATAGGATATTTAGCTGTAGTAGAGGCTAAAACTTTTTGATGTGCAAGTAAAACTGTTGGATTGATTCGCGCTCTACGAACAATAAGCGTTGCATCAGTAATACATACTTTCAATTTTAAATCGTCTGAAGAAGCCATTAAGTTGAATGTTTCTCTGGAACGAACTAATTTAACAGACATCTCAACACCATTAATTAAAAACTTTTCTTGGTTGAATATATCACCATGTAGATGCCCAATCATTTCAATTTCTTTACTTTCAGCTGTTAATTTACTTCTTTTAGTGAATCCTTCATTTTTCTCATCGGTTGAATCCATTTTCCCAGCTGTATCTTCATACCAAAGACTGCATGTTAGGTGAGATTCTTTTGATGCAGGAGCATAATTCAACAAAGTTTCCATGTAAGCACGATAGGCGTATGTATTATTTGGCGGGGATACAAGTTTTTGGTTCAAATAAACATCAAGCTGACTAAATAATGAATGTAACCAATTGTTTATTGGTGCCACTGTCGTTGTAGCTAGCAGTTTTGTTGAGTCTTGGTTTAATATCTTTGCTTTAATATGAATCATAGTATGAGACAAATCTATGTAGTCATCACCGGTTCCTGGTACTTGAAATTCGATGGGGCCATCATCGGCGAGAGATGAAATAGGTTTGTAATGTATCCACATTCCATGTTCTATACTTGTTTGTGTAGATGGTAAAGCAAATAAATCTAGCTCCGACTTAATGCACTCACAAGAATGATTGTGTAGAAAAGACATTTTATTATTATTATTATTATTTATGAAAATATATCTTTGATATTATTACGTGTCAACTTTGATTTTTTGTTAGCACCTTTCACCTTAGCACGTAGCGGTGGAATGAATGAAGCCAGACGTTTTTTCTTAGTTATATATCCTGATCCAGACATATTAATTCGATCAATTTTCTCATCGGCTTTTCTTTTTAAGTTTGACCCAGCCTCTTTCAATCGAGTCTTAATAGAATCTTCCATAGGACGTGCACTAACCATATCCGATAAAAGCCCCACACCTGTATTTAAAACCTCTTTACCGATCGCTCGAGCTCCACTAGACAACAATGGTAAAACAGATCTGAATAAACCTCCTAGAAAGCTACCAATTCCATGACCGCGCTGATATGGTGCCCCTTTATAAATTACTCCAATACCTGATCCACCTTGATGTGAATAGTAATGTTCGTAGGGACAACTTGTATTATAACGTTGGGGATGCATTATAATTTTTTAAAATGTAGTTTAATAGCCACAGTTCCGAACTGGAATGGTATTTTATGCCCCGTGCTTGATCTTATATCTATTTCAATGGTATCAAACTCTCTACGCATGACAGGCAAGTAGTGAGGTGGTGAGAAAACATGCATTTTATTAGCACCGTAAATATATTTTGAAGGGTCTAAAGGTATTATTCTGAGAAGAGGGGTCATTACATCTCCGACGATCTGTGGTTCGATTATATCACAATAAACAAATAACTGAGATGGCAACCCTAAATGTAAATTCGCTGGGCACTTTCCAAGACTCTTAGAAACAAGGTTTTTATTAGGTTCAAATCCTAGTTGAAGAGACAAATTAGGCGATAACGTTATTGATTTTAATGCTTCATCATTTACAGTAACAAATACGAACTTTGATATCTCATCATAGCGAAACTTCACTTTCTCCCTCAAACTGTTTAGTGTCACTATAATTTGTTCAATATTATCATAGTTAGTGGCTGGTATATGAGTTTTGTAGTACGCTAGAGAGGTACTAGGAGTGCCGGTATTGTTGGGTATTTTCATCCATTTACTTATGTAAACAACGTTTTCATGTTCTTGAACAGTAAACATCGTGCATGGATATTGGAATTCAACCACACCAACCGACCACGATCCTTCCAATATAATTGCTTTAGGTAATTTTGTTGAAAAAAGAGTTGTTGAGTTTTCTGGAAAGTATTCCATAGAACTATTACTAAGTAATGTTAAATAAAAACTTTCTTTCATCATAGATTTTCTAAACTAGAAGCCAAAATCCAAGAGTTAAATTTATCTGGATAACCTTTCCACTTCACTAACACTTGCTTTCTGTTGCCAGAGTAGCGAGTGCTAATTATTTTATCTATTTTATAACTGGAAGTGGGGTTATAATCAATTTTTTGCAATTCTCTTTCATAAAAAGTACCCACTATCGGTTCATTTTGCAAATCTTTCAGTGTATATACTATCCATGGTGATCTATCTATTATTGAAGATATCATAAAAATTTCGTCACTCCAGTTGGATTCATAACCTTTTTGGAATATATGTTTAAATTTTGTAATTCGTACATGATCACCAACATGAAATTTTGGTGTTGGTGTAATATCTGCAGCTTGTTTTCTACCCTTTTCATATAAATTATTCCAAACAGTCATTATATTGTTTGAATTTACATCACAAGGACACATTTTAATACTGGAATGGTAACTATGATTATATGCATATAATAAGTCTTGTAAAATATCTATATACCTATATGTATTTTTATGGGTAAAATAACGCCACATTTTCATCTTGAGTGTTCTTTGAAATCTTTCTACAATGCTTGCTTTAATATCAGGATTATTTGTTGTATAATAGTTTATATTTTTGCTCCTAAAATACTTTTGTACATCTTTTGAAACAAATTCAGTTCCTTTATCAGATTGTATATGTGTTGGAGTGGTACCGGCCTCATTAAATATGTGTTCAAAACATTTTTTTATAGTCTCAGAATTTTTATTTTTCATTGACATAGCATAAGCATATTTAGTAAATACATCAATAACACAAAGAATGTAATTATAACCATCATTATATTTAGAATAAGTTCTCATATCACTTAAATCAGCCTGCCAAAGTTCATTTAGATTAGATAAAATGTATTTATTCCGAGGGAATCTTCTATGTACTGGCTTATGAAGTGTGTAAGTTTCTTGAGCTTGCAACCATTTTTTGATGTCGCCTCTAGTCATTTTACCTTTCATAGCTTTTACTAGATTGAGTATACTACCATATCCGGCAGGATGTGATACATCATAATATATTTTATTAATTTCTAGTAAGGAGTCCATTTTTCCCAGTCAATCTTTTTCTTTAGTTTTCTTTGATACTTATCAGCACTACTTGGTGTAGTATAGATTTCCTCTTCCACAGAGTGTTGTGTAGGATCATCCGATTGGAGTTTATTTATGTATTCACTTCTGTTTGGATTTCCAATGTAAGCTAATGGTATTTTAATGTCTTTCAGTGCTTTGGCAAAATCTTCCCAACCTTTCGGATTACTTTTTTTCAATGGTCTAAGAAAGTCGTTTACCAAATCTATGATATTACTTCCGGGAATTTGTTTGTTATCTATGGTGACAGTACCGCTGTCGTTCCAGTGAATTTTGTTTTTACTCAATGATATTGTATTAAGCAATAACTCACCCTTTTTTATATAAGTTTTTGGTATTAAACTTAAAATTTGTCTAGGTGTGTATATATGACTTTCTTGCTGTTGTTGTTGTTGCTTCACGTCGTCTTTCGATGTCTGATTCACAACTAAATCTTTACCAGCGATTTCAGCTTTTATATTAGAAACTTCATTGTTTGCAGTGTCTCCGACAGCATCGATATTGGAAGTAATTATTGGTAATTCTATAGGTTGACGATCTGCTTCGGTAAAGTGTAGATATCTTTGCAAAATTTGTTGATATAAAATCCATTTTTTTCTATCGTCCATATTACTATTCAAAATCTTTTGCATTTCGATGTCTAATCTTGAGGTAGGATTTTCAATTTTGTGTTGATTGTTGTTTTGATTTAATTTCTCTAATAAACTTGGATCAATAAGTAACATCTTTTTGGCGTGCTCCATTTTTAAACAAGTGAATTAACTAATACACTCAAAATGGAACCCAATATAATTGGTAGGAATGCACCACCTTTTTGAATGATTATTTTCTTTCGTATTTTATCTGTTCCTTTACGTACCAACTTGCGAAGTATACTCTTAAATTTACCAAGTTTTTTCTTTTCTTTATCTTTAAGCGGTACTTTGCCCTGGAGAACGTTATAAATACACTCACAAATGCAGTTTATTTCTTGCTCGTCACACGCTTTTAATAGGGCTCGTTGATATTTCGGTTTAAGAGTGTGTAGTGCGCTTAGTAAATTCTTGTGCGTCTGGATGCTCTGAGACATTATTTGTAAATGATGGGAATTTGTTGGTTCTTGGCATATTTAAACCCTTTTGTGGGGACATATACAGTGCAATATCCATCTGAGGGGAATATTTTCGTTTTAATACGACATGTTTCATTGGTGTCTTGTTTAAGATCAACCATTAAATATCCATGTGCTTCTTTAGTGGAGTCATTGTATGCATCTTCAATGAATTTTGAATTTTCTGGTGATACTTGTCGCGCTAAGTATCTAATTTGGGTTTTATCACGAGGGTTTTTGAAATAAATAATATAGTTTGAATTCAAAGAAATGTCTCTTTGACCTTTACCTTGGTGGAATAAATTTTGTGTAATATAGAATACACTTAAGTTTCTATGATGACTGCCTTTAGTAAAAATATCAACAATTCTACCATCAGATTCTCTCATAAGATCGTCGATAATTACAAGGTTTGCCTCCTTCCCATCAAACATACTTAGATCTGGTATACCTTGATAATAGTTTACGTTTGGTAAATTGTATAAAGGTTGCATTTCATCGAAGCACCAAGTAATTTGACTGAACTGTTTGTTGCATATCTCTTTGATGGATTGAATAAACTTTGTAACGAATATAGATTTGCCACAACCACTTGGGCCTGCAACTATGGCAGTAAACGGATGAATAAATTGGAACATTATTAAACACGTGTAGATTCTTAGAGGGTATTGAAATGAATAAGACAGTGTTAGAAAAATATACATTTATATTTGGATAAATAAAAATACATTTTACACAATATGACACAAAAAATCTTACAGAAATTTAATTACATGTTATTATTTTCTCAAAAATATTTAAAATCTTAAAATTTACCTAAGATTTTATAAAATTACATATTTATTTATTCATTTACACAGAATTATTATCGCAAAATATTTAAAATCTTAAAATTTACCTTAGATATTATAAAATTACAATTTTATTTATTTACATAGTATAACACAAAAATATTTATTACAATTGAAAGTGCATTCTTTAACTTAACTTAACTTATAATGACCCCATGCTAATGTATCAGTTTGATTTGGCAAAATATATCGTTTTGTATCGTTATAGGACAAACAGGTTTTGTTAATTTGTTGAGTGAAGATTGTGTGTTTAATCGATTTAAATCTATACATACTACAAAATAGATTTTTCTTCTCAAAGAGACATGACTTGTAATTTTCAATGTTCATTTTTTTTGTGACACTTTTATTTACACCTTTTGCTTTGGCTATCATTTTATTTTCAACCTTAAATGCATACATTTTAGATCGTAGTCCTACAAATTCTTTCATAATTTTACCATTATTTTCATCTTTAAAGAAACCTATCTTTTTTTTATTTAGATTTGGAAAACCAAATATATTATCAGAAGCATAATCAGATGTATCAAATCGTGTAGCAAGGTCGGGTTTAATATCTTCATAAAAATTGTCGGTAAAAATTTGATATATTAAACTGTCAGTATCAGTGTATAATAATTTTGTTTTATTGCCGAATTTATTTAACATGTAGTTGTAATGAAAATCATACATCAGAGTTTTTGAAATATCTAATATACAAAATCCTAAGTAGATAGGTTTGTTATGAATCAATTTTATTTTTCGTAACTGTACTGCAACTAAGTTTTCAGAAAAAATTGATAAACTGTGAAATTCTGGTTTTGCAATTAAGTCTTGCACGCCTAAAGTTTTACCTCGATTTTCCCAGTGCGTTAATAATTTAACATTAACTCGTTTTTCAATGTTCTCCATTGTTTTACCGAATACTGCGTTGTTCATTAATTTATAAAAATCTTTCTCAAAATCTGATGTTGCTTTTGTTCTTAATTTCGTATTCAGATCTATATATCTTTCTAACCAAGGACTTTGATGAAACTTTAAAATTCTATGAATTTTAATCAATTTTATACCCATCTCAAGACATTGTTTAAGATTTCTATAATGAATTTTATATTTGCTTTTTTTATTAAGATTTGGAATTAGTTTTTTTTCTTTAGAATTACCTGCAATTGTATTTTCTGGACACAGTGGTAAGTCCGAATGTAAATCGTGAAGTTCGACGGGATACTCTAAATCGACTTCTAAAATGAAACCACATTCAGATGTATCTGACACGTCAAAATTAGTATCCGTACTAACCCATTCAAAACTACCTTCTGGAAGGAATTGAGACATAGCCCAACCATAAAGATTGTTAGCATCAAAATATGCAAGATATGACCGAGGTTTTTTCTCATCAAAATCTTCCAAGAATTCATTATTTGCCTTTGCATATCGATTGCTACATTGAGATACACCTCCTCTTATTCCTGCCTTAATAAAAGCCAGTTTATCAAAGTCTGTTAATAGTTCTAGTTCAATTTTTGTGTATTTTAACATAGCGTCCCAACTCAATCCCGGCGCTGTATAATAGTGAGCAGGATCTAAATCATAAGTTGTAATACAAATGTTTCTAAAGTTTTCAAACACATCAGTCAGGAGCAAAACATCAGTTTTTAGGTATAAGTCTGAGTAATTTAACATTTCGCGACACTTAAAATGTTGCCAAACATCCTGAGCACGATGATAATCATCATCAGAAACACTTGAATCGGTCAGTGAACTGTAGAACTGATCTTGACTAGGGAGAGTTGTTAATTTTAAACAGTCATATGATACCATAAATTCGTAAGGATATATACCTTTTTTTCTAAGACGACTAAAGTCTTCATCCCTAGGGAAATTACTTTTAAGTGTGTAGAATTGTTCATCTTTGAGATTCTTAGCTAATTGATCAAGACTGCATGGTAGGAATTTAAAAGAATCTACAAATCTTAAATTGACTCTCTGGTTGTTAATAGTTAATATCTTTGAAAAGGATATGTATCTTTCTTTGTTTTGGGGAATTACTTCCACGTTGCCATCTACAAAATTTAATGCATGGACAATGAAATGTGCATCATAGTGACTGAGATTATGAAGGAATACTGGAATGTGTTGTGGTGTTCGGAATTTTGTTACACATACATCATGCGCAACTCCTCTGAAATCACCTGTGTACCAATCAAAATAGTGAACGTCGTCTCCTTTTAAATCAGTCTCACAAATGTAACAATTTTTTGAATTGTTAATTGTATTCTCATCTTCGGTTGATAGTGGTTTGGGGTGTTTTTGAAAACTATTTTTACAATATATTTTTTTAAAATCTTCATATAAACGTTTCATAAATACTTGCGCGCAGTCTGGTCCACTGTAGGTTTCATATTTTGATAAACTATCATCAAATGAACATTTTATGTAATATCCGAAACTATAAACTTCGTGTTTATTAACGTTGTTGGTATACGACTTAGTCGGGTCATTAGGACATGATTTTATTGGGTTTAAGAATGCCTCAAAATCAGCATATACAACAAAAGGTATTTTTAACTTTCTTTGGAATTTATCAAATTTTAATTTGTCGTTAGATACTGGTTGACCAAACCAATCTTTCGATGTTTTTATATTACTCGGAAGTTCAGTAGATATGTGAGAGCAATCATGCTGTTGGTGGTTAGCCAACCTCTCTTCTGTGGGAAAGTGAAGTAAACACCCATCACAGATCCACACCTTATGATCTTGATTTGAAATTTGTTTTCCGACTAAGCGCGCCAAGTTTTTAATAAAACAGTAATGGTTAGTTGCACTATTGTGTATGTACAATAGATTAACATGTTGGCTTTTACGAGATTTCGTCATAAACAGTGGACCCACCACATTATGTTTCTTTGTTTCTTTGTTTAATTCCAAACCAAAGACATTTATACTGATATTGTTTAACTTTTCAACTTTCGGTATGTCACTCAATTTAACCGGGAAAGATACACCATCGAATTTAAGTTTATTGAAATGTATACTGTAAGATGATGTGCGCTCTGCATTTTTAGCGATGGGAAATAACGCCGAGAGTAATGCCCATTTAAAACATAAATTATCATTATTTTTTACATTAATTATGGCTCTTTTAGCTTTTATGTCTGGGGGTAAATCAACATATGAAGATCCACGTAGAGGATTAAATTTGTTTACATTCATTTCGATATATTTGATCTGTTTGAGACTCCATCCGCTATCTTTTTTCTCGAAAGCACTTATTTTATCTGTTAGAGTGTCACATAAAGATGAAAAGAATATATTTAAGTCGTGGCCTCGAGAAATTTTATAATTAGTGGTTTGAAAATCAAAAGAATTTGTAATATTTTTAGTTTCCTGTACAAAATCGGCATTCAGACAAAAATTTGTTTTAAAAATAATGTGTTTTTCAATGGATTCTTCAATCAAAAGTAATATTTCATTTTTTATGGAATTTAAAAATAATTCCGGTGTTTCAAATACCAAGTCTGATGAGGGATCATTTTTACTTTTAATTTTATATGTTATGATTCTTCGTCCAAAAGCAGATTCAACAACGGAAACATTTGTCAAAGAGTTGTGCAATTTCAAAAGATTATTTTTATGTATGTTACTTCTTAAATGATTTGCGAAATATCTCCTACTAAATAAAAGCTGACATGTGTTACAATTTACCTTATCACTATTAAGAGGACCAGATGATGATGTTGATGATGAAGTTGAAGGTCCTTCTTCAAGTCTTGGTCTCTTCCTATGTATTGTTTCTTTTTCTTCTTGAATACTCATAGTTCTTTTGAGACCACCGCCAATTTGAAGTATTGGTTTACTGTAATAAAAATAAAACATGTTTAAAATAAATCCTACAGATCAATGTCTATTTTATAAATGGTAAATTCAATTTCCATGCAACTTACTTTAAGGTTTTTTCAGCCAGTGCACAGATATTGTAAAGCTCCTCATCGTAATATGAATTACTCAATTCACATTTTTCTGTCTCTTCACAAAGCTCGTACATATCCACATCTTCATCAAGCGTCGAATTGAAGAAGGCACCGATGCAAACTTCGGTACTTTGTTCCATATTGTTTGAGGAAATAGACGGCAGATCTAACATCGATGGTTCAACGTTTTGAAATGATGCTCCTTTGAAATCTACACTGTATATTTATATTAAAACTACTTAGTTACAAAAAAAAAAAAATGATTAAAATTAAATAATTGTTATTAGTTATTACTGAAGGAATATTTCTTGCAACTTTTTGTTTTTGAAATTTCTTTTGTTATTTGATAGATAACATTTTTACTATCTACAAAGTTACTATTTTTAATGTCTGTGTAGTATTTAACTCTACATTCAGCATATTTCCAGTGTTGTTGTTGAGGAATTTTCGACAACTTTTTTAGATCATAAATTTCAATTTTTATGAGATGACTTGAATTGATATTGTCATCAGCATTTGTTGATAGATAAGTTATTCCCCCCTCGGCATTAGCCCTTGCAACTGTGGACGATTGCTTTTTCTTCTTTATCGGTGATGGATTTTCAAAGAGCTCATCTAAACTATCCAATGATGTGACCATTGTCTTTCTTTTAATTTCTTTTTTAGGTGAATCTTTGATGGTTAAGTCTTCACAATCATCCGATAGTGGATAATAATAATGTTTGTATGTATTTTCTTCAACATCGAATGAGTTCTGTAACAATTTACATCAAAGTTGTTTATGAACAAACTAATGAATTGATAAAATAAATAAAAAATCTGTACTCATCTAATGAATTGATGAAATAAAACTGAAAACTTACCTCCATTGTGCAGTTCTGAAGATTTTAAAGACACTTAATCACTTTCACAACACTCTTAGATGCACCTGCGTTCACAAATTAACGAATACTGTAGCTCTCAAATTCTTATTTCTCGCTTTTATACCCAATTGCTAGGGAATTTACCTGCTAGCATCATGCGACAAGTCTCGACACGAAATAAGGACCGGGATAACAATGTAATTGTCGTGATTTATAGATGACACGTCCCAACTCGCGCCCCCGCTGGGAATGTTATTTCTGAATAGAGGCATGGCATTCATTGTTATGGAATCTTTCATGTTTCTACTTGTCTGCTTTCATATTTAAAATTGAAAGTATGTATTACTGATGCAACGCTTATTGTTCGTAGAGCGCGAATCAATCCAACAGTTTTACTTGCACATCAAAAAGTTTTAGCCTCTACTACAGCTAAATATCCTATTACGCGTGCTGAAGTTAAAGTTTTGACAATACCATCGGGGGTTCAGGGAAAAGCACTAGATAACATTTTTCTAGGACAAGTACCTAAAAGATGCATAATAGGATTTGTTAATAACGCAGGCTTTAATGGTAAACTCACAAAAAATCCATTTAATTTTGAAAATCACGATTTTAATACATTTAGTTTATATATTGATGGGCAACAAATACCTTCCAAAGCTTTACAACCATCATTCGAGAATAATATGTATACTTCAGCTTATCACACGTTATTCTCGGGAACGGGTATACATTTCCTTAATGAAGGTAATGGCATATCTAGGGAACAATATGCACAAGGATATTGTCTATTAGCTTTCGACTTAACACCTGATTTATCAGCTAGCTCATCAGGCCATTGGAATCTTATAAAACATGGTAGCGTGAGATTGGAAGTTCGTTTTGAATCAGCACTTTCACAAACCATAAACTGTATCGTTTATGCCGAGTTCGATAATGTTATTGAAATTGATAAAAACCGTAATGTATCAGTAGATTATAGTAGCTAAAACATTAAATTCCCTATTTAGGCTTCATATTATTGTGACGGATGTAGATAACTCAAATTCTTTGTTAATTATGTTCTATTCATTGTATACTATTCATCGTTTGAGAATTTACCTGTCACGTCGAATGTCGAACCTAATTGAACCTGTCGAATTTAATTTATCATGTGTCACGTCTCGACTTGACCACCGTCAAAGGGACAGGAGAACAATGTTAATGCCATGATTTATAGGCGTCGTGTCGTCCTAACTTGCACCCCCCGTCGTGCTGTTATCTGTGAATAGAGGGAGGCATTCATTGTTAGGGGATCTTTCGATGTACAGGATTCATGTTTGTACTCGTCTGCAGTGAACAAAAGGCGACCGTAATAACAATGGGACGTCGCGATATCTATATAAGACGCATGGCAAACGAACGTTCATTACGTTACATCGCCCAGTTGAGTAGACATCAGTTTAAAAGATAATCATGAATCCAGAATACGTCATGTTTGTCGATTTACAAGGATTTAAAGTTTCCAACAATGTTTTCTTGATAAAGGAGTTTGCACTAGCTACGGAAGATTATACCCAGGTGTTTTTAATAAAACCACCATGCCCATATTACAATTTGGCAGACGCAGAAAAGAAAAACGTCTCTTCCATAGAAAGACGACACGATTTTTATTGGAGTGCCGGTTTCATTGACTATCGCGAGTTCAAACGTGTGATTATACCAATTTTAACAAATAAAAAAATTTTAGTTTTTGGAACGGAAAAAATCAAGTGGATAAAAAATATTTGTAATAAGTGCAGTGTAGCAGATATTAGTGAAAAAGGTGCCCCCGATTTATTGCGATTAAATCAATTGTATGATAATACCAGAAGTACGGTAAATTGTTTATATCATAAGAAGCATAGTGCATTAAAAACTGTAATTTTACTTAAGAAATGGTTTATCGATAATAATATGCATGTATTTATGCGTGTATTGTTTGATGAAGATAATTGGCCTTAAGGTTAGGTTAGGTTAGTATTGTATTAGTTTTGGTTAGGTTAGGTTAGTATTCATTGTATTAGTTTTAAGTAAAAAAATGTAGTTTTAAGTATTCATTGTACTAGTTATACGCAGCTATTCATTGAAATTTGAATAAAGACATAATTTTCAGCATATTTTACCTTGTATTATTTCCATGATCTCAGCAGACTAGAAATACCCTGTTAATACATTAAATTTTACACTTGCATGTGATAAGTCGAATCGATAACAGCTTACAACGCGCCAGGTGATCATTATGAACACAATAGATATACAAAAAAGTTTATGTAAAATTCATCCAAGCTTACAATATAATGTGTATGCAGCTAACCGATTGCCAATACACATTCATACTCCTACATATATTATATCTAATTTAGACCCTGATACAAGACCTGGAAGCCATTGGATCGCCATTCACATCGATGACAATAGTATCGGACAATATTTTGATTCTTATGGTCGACCACCAACAGGTTACCACAGATCATTTTTGAAGAGAAATTCCAAACAATGGCAATTTAATAGCAATAGGCTACAAAACGATTTCACATCCGTATGCGGTGAATATTGTTTATTGTATTTGTACTATAAATTCAATGATAATACAATGTCTGATTTCATAAGAATATTCGATACGAATACACTGTACAATGATATATTACTTTATGAAATGTTTAAATCCCTTTTTTATCGATAAATAAAAATGTACAAAAAAAAATAAGTCTTTCATTGCAAACGGCCCTCGGGAACAATAAGCCGACCCTCATTAAGCATCGTGAAGTACTGACACAATAGCACCCTTGAATACAATAGGCGACCGTAATAAAACCTTTACGAGGCCGCTGAGTCTGAAAGCTATCTCAGGAACCGTTACAGATATCAACGCGGGAATAGCACAGATCGATCGGGCATGACCGAAAACCCCCAAAAAGACACCAAACTTTTTGTTTTTTTTTTTTTTTTTTTTTTTTTTTTTTTTTTTAGGCGGCGTCGACCCACGGATCGATGGAATGAGCTTTTTTTTTTTTTTTTTGGTGAGCCACAATATTTTTGGCCGTGAGCTATGTGCCTATGATTTGAAGGGCTTATGAACTCCACCATATTTTTTACGTTCGCCATTCCTAGAGCCGAGTTACAATATTTGTGTAAAAAATTGTAGAGCAACTCTATCGACTCTACCGTATGTATAAACCTCATGGTAGAGCAACTGAATACCTAGAAAATCGATAGGACTTTTCGCGGTTGTTTAGTCATTTATAACACTCATAATGAATGTTTAATGAAATACGCATTGCTGTATTATTTATTGAGTACGAACGTCCTTAGTGTCCTGTTATTATAACGGTATTTGTATTGTTTTGCATAGCTTAGCATAGTAAAAATAAAATACACATCCTATTTGAGTAAAATTACGAAAAACAATCAAACACTAAGAAGTTCCTAAAATCTAAGTAATGGGAATTGGGTCTAAATCGTAACTCGCAAAGTTACGCGAGCTGAATTACACAAATCTAAATACCCTTTCTCTAGTAACAAGACCCGCTTACACTTACATACCGGTATTTTAAACCATTATCGAAGTAATTCCACAATTTATATCTGATACAGATAGTCTACTACGATAGATAAACATAGAGAGCGTGCACGAAACCAAACTATTTGATGTAGAATCTAATAAAATAAATAGTAGACTGGCAAAGCAGAAATGATCCTATTATTTTCCAAGTCCATTAATTTACTTGTTATGGATCTATCGACGGTTACTTCATATCTCATCAGTCGCTGATTTGATTGTTAGCAATCATTGAGTATCTAGGGTTGGTTTTTAGTAAAATAGTCGAAGCCTCGGTTATTTGACTAAGGTAACAACAATGTGACAACTGTACGTCCCACCTTATTTTAAGCATTTACCGTAGCTTATAGATGCTTGCAATACCAAAGGAATCGCTTGCACGTTGCCGATCTGAAGGGAAGTGAGAGGGAAATTTTATCAAGAATAGAAACATGTACAGCAAGGTAATGAGGTATATCCCATTCCTTTTTTTACTGGGAAAATATCACAGTAAACTAGATACACAATTTATTGATACCTCAAGTGCAGTAGGTATTTTTTTAGGCGAGCACTTACCGAATAAATGGATTATGGGATTTACAAGTCATGGCTTAAAAAAACACTTTAATCTCCCACAAAAAATGGCACATCGATAAAAATTCCACGAGTTTATCATAAAAAAATAAACTAACTATATTACGTAGCGCCACTAAACAGCGACCTCTTACTAAGCGCTACGTTTTTTGTCGGTCCGATTGTAGTTTTATTTCTAGATGTCTATATTTGGCGAGCGTCTGTGCGATAAATCACACTTCGAATCATATTATCTGTCAAAATGACGACATAATCACACAGTATCGGACAGTGGAGAGAAGCGTGTAGAATTTTGATAGATGGTAACACTGACCTATGACTTAAATTCTCATTTTATAATACCTAAATCCTTTGTCTAGTTAGCGTTGCGTTGTGATGTCTGTCAGTTTTTGCACGGGTCAAGTTGCCATTTAACGAGGTTTATCTCACGTATTTGTGTCAGTTTTGAGGTGTTGTGATAAACTATGGCTAGGGTTGTCACGGTTTCGTAAGAGCATTGGCAACACAAGCCCCAACTTAATAGGAAGTTATTATTATTAAAAATCACTTCTGTTCCTAGAAATGCTTTGTAAAACCTTTGTAAACTGGCAAAAAATCACTATACATTTAGCGATAGATGTTAGAAAGATTATAATCTCCTAATATTATTTTGTGTTACTCTTATTTCATGCAATTTACAGTCGAATCCATTAATTATGTCTTCATAAATGATTTAGCCATACACTTTAAAATTATAGTAACTAGGTACTTGTCTTCGATTGACATTCGCACGAGACTGTTATATTTAATAGCGTAGGTATCCTGGGATGGCAACCCTATCGATAGCATCTGATTTACGTTCTATTTGCTTAACCTTGACAAACGTACTGATTCTGAAGACATGTTGAAAAGAGACGCTTATTTGGGCCGAAGTTGTACGTTTGCTAAAGTTACATTGTAAATAATGTATTGATTTTGAATGCGTAATTAAATATTGACTAGTCATCAATCCAAGACAACTGATTACATATGGAAGCTCGTGCGTGTATCGCCTCTCAACTGTTGATTCACTTAACCGCTTTTATTATGACCATGTAAGTTTAGTTACATCACTTTATCTCGCGTTAACGCATGCTTCCTTGTTAAGCAACGATGGTACATCGCAGTCGTACAATTAATTAACTTGAAGCCCGTTGGGGACTACATGCAACCTACAAATGTGGGTCAACTCGGCCGCACGCATCAATCAAACAAAAACATACTTAATTAATTACGGCCAAGGGTGCAAAACAATGGTGATTCACATGATTAGTAACATTTTTTATGTGCGGTTTAGGTTTTTTTAATCCACGATCATCGTTTTAATGCACTCGTGACGGGGTTATGTAAAAAGCGACCTTCGCAGGCTCACGGATGGAGGGTCAATGACCCATATTAATGGTGGTGAACTGGTGACTAAAGGTGTAGAGTGTGAACACTAATTATCACAACGTCGCCTGTCAATAAAGATTCCTTGAAATACCTTTTGTAGTCTACGACGGCTAAGACAAAGGAAAGGAATATAGCAAAAGTCACTCGCTGCGCTGGTGTGCCCTGATTTTGTGACCAAAATAATAGGAGTTTAATGATAGGGTTAGCGATATTAAGAGCAGTGTTGTAAATAAACATTCGTAAACAGAAAGCGTTCGTAAACATTGTATGTAGAAAGCGAAATGTTGAATGCATCGTTATAAATATGATTTTATTGTCCGTTGTGATTTCACGGGAGGTGAAATTCTGAATTTCCGGGCTTTCAATTCACAGCTAAAAGTTTTGTACAAGTGTCTTTATTCGAAGTCAAATCAGGCATAAACTGTTATTTAGTATACACACTTTGTTTTTTATATTTACAACTGGATCAACGCGACCCTGAAAAATTCCACCAAGAAACTTATAACTTAAGAGATTCGTGAACTATTTAGTTCAGCGTTAGTATCATAGCCGACCCTGACGAGAAAAGACTTCGACTTATTCTCTCCAATGCACTATGAAAGAAAGAGAGCCATTCGGTGCGACATAATGCGTGACAAAAGTCTTGTCTATGCGTGTGTGGTAGCCCCACTGATGGCCTCACGATAGTCTCACATCATCTGCCGCACTCCTTACCTCGTAACAATGTTTGTAATGAGGGATCACACGTTAATGATGCTTAATGCCACGTGTTTACGGTGCCAATGCCGCCAGATGGCTCGGCCTCGCCGTAACGACGACACATAATTGTCAATAGACGAATTTTCCATTGTAGATGCCCATTTCCTTTTCTCGGCCTCACAGTCTTAATACGAGTCAAGGCGAATACAAATGTTCACTTGTCGTATCGTTTTAATGCCTATTGAGACCTTGTCATTGTGTGTGTTTACATAACCGTCGACCTCGTCCGACAGTGCAGTATCTGTGTAATTGGCATATTTCAATATTTTATTGTTGAAGGGATATTGGCAATATTGATGCGGGCTGAGAAATGTACGAGCAAAAAAGCATCGTTAGGAAACCTGCACGCTTTTCGGAAGGCGTGTGAAGTCTGTGAAGTTGATTTACATGCACTGGACATATGAACATTTCTGGTCCCATTATCATAAATAATATATTGTGGAGATGTTAACGTGATGATTTAAATGTGTGAAAATAAATATTTATTCCAACGCTTTACTTAAAGATTATTAGCAAAAGGCAATTCACAATAATTAATAATTCACTAATTACCTATTCTTTGAGTAAACCGTTGCAATAAATATTTATTTACACATTTAAATAATCACGTTAAGTGGGGGGCATGCATTTTTAGACTGAAACATATCTACTTTTTAGGGTTCTGTACCCAAAGGGTGCCAACGGCACCCTATTACTAGCCTACGCTGGCCGTCTGTTCGTCTGTCTCTCTGTCAGCGGGCTGTATCTCACGAATCGTAATAGGTAGAGAGTTGAAATTTTCACAGAATGTGTATTTCTGTTGCCGCGATAACAACAAATACTAATAAAAACTAAAACCCGACTACTAAAAAATCGCGCTCTAAAAAGTATGAAACAAGAAAATATTCTCATCTAGAGGATAGCCGTGGTCCGTGTAGGTCCTTTAGGGCCGAATGGCATATGAACACGGACCACGGCTATCCTCTAGATGAGAATATTTTCTTGTTTCATACTTTTTAGAGCGCGATTTTTTAGTAGTCGGGTTTTAGTTTTTAAACTTACTTTTTATTTAATTATTTTGGAGTTATAGGTAACAATATATATATTTTTGAAATGTGCTCATCAAGCTCTTTCATTTGATACCCCACACGGTTTCATAAAAAAATGTTTTTTTTTTAGTTCATGACATTATGTCCTCTAGAGGGCGCCATATGCAATTTTATGTGACGTCACATAGCCTATAACCAGCGCGCCATTAAGCCGCTTCTAACGATACCTCATTTGTTAAATTACGACAAGTCGTTTGGAAGTTAGGTGGGAACAGATGCACATACATACATACATACATACATACATACATACATACATACATACATATATACATACATACATACATACATACATACATACATACATACCGGTCAAAATCATAACCCTCCGCCGTAGTCGGGTAAAAATAAAATAAAACTTTAAAAATAAAATAAACTTGTCGGTGTCCCATAAAATAAACTTGATATTTTTGACGTTTTTTTTCTGCGGTGGTACGGAATTCTTTATGTGCGAGATCGACACGCACTTGGCCGGTTTTTATTATTTCTGGGCTCCAATATTATGTTTAATCAGACGATTTATAATCCATGAATATTCTCAGTTTTATATCCTGTAAACCAATTTCGTAACGGCTTACGTCACGTCAAGACATTGTATTCGTCACCGTGATTTAATTAATTCGGATACCGCAATCTTGTTCCTGATGGGAAATGTGATATTAGTAAGTAAATATTTTCTTACTGATGTAACAGAGAGAGTAGATTGCACGTGAGCCCATGTGTGCGACAACAAGTCGGATAGGTTTTATAACATACTGGTAATCAATCCAGTAAAAGAAGTACCTATTGCAAGTTTAACTACGCATATTTCTTCTTTCAATTTTTGTTGACAGTTTATATTTTGGAACTAGCCTAGGGTTAACGTTGGTATCTTCGTTGAAGACCACTGTAGATCTTTTACAGGGTGGCAGAGGTTATTTTTTTAGACCTATGACCTAACATCGCGCCTGTATTACGCGGAGTGGTAGGCAGAAGCTGAACTGAACCATTTAGGAAATAAGACCGTTGTGTACCGAAATTTCCTTGATATTTATTAGGGTTTTAGTGTTAGCCAAAATGAAGCATTCAATCATGGATTATAATATCTAAAGCACTCTCCATTTTTCTTAATTCATAAAAGAGAATGATACAGATTTCCTGCAAGAATTTGTGCCGTTGGATTACTTAATTTTATATGTATGCATTAAATTAATTAAGAGATACCTGCCCCCAGAGACAAGTGGCTTCGTTTACAAGCGTTTCTGCAAAACGGTACGCTTCATGTATGGAAATGACATAAGTCACATGATCTACTTATCGACTTGTAATGTCATTTCCATGTCGAAGCCACTTGTCTAGAGGGGCTGGTCGCTTGACGTCTGCGCATTTAAGCAAGGGCTACATTATATTATGTAGTAACTTGAGCTATTGCCCTCTTCTTATTTATTGGCGGCGTCTTCATCAGGCGCATGCCTCGCGCGAGCACTCACTTTTGACGTCGGAACGCATAGACGTAATGTCATAATATGAGTGCTCGGGTGAGGCATGCGCGCCATATGGACACATCTATTCACTTGCATACGAAGTACCAAAATTCAATCCATCATAATCATCAACATCTGACAAATCAAATCAATACCTACGTAATCAATGAACTATATTTTCCGGGATTTGGACTCACGAGGTCAGATTTGATATATTAAGAAACTATATTTTTAAGATAAACAAATGTTATGCATATAATATCGATAAATAACACGGTGGTCTGTGGTAGTCGGAAGGCGGAAGTTCATTGGCGGGACCGGTTCGCGCGGTGCGCACGCGCTAAGCTATCATGTATGTTAATGTTATGTGCGCGGCGCGAACGCAGCCTCCGGCATGCTTCCCGCTATGTGACGTATGCCTGTCCATTCATGGCTCACGTGCAAAATTTATCATTATGATGTAATATACTAGTATTCCGTAGTTTTCTTTTGAAAATTTCGGCTGTATGCATTTGATTTTTCTTACTTCCAACTTATTTTTATAAATAAATGATAACCTGATCCAATAACAAATTTATATTACTTAGGTACTTACATAATAATGAAACATTAATAACAACATACATTTTTATCGTCATAAAATCATTTTATGATGTCCACTCGTAACGTGTTTTTATAAGTTATTAATCGAGTATTTATATCCTTATTATCAGAACCTAGTTAAGTTACAGTTTATTTCATCCTTTCTTGCAGCATTACTAACTATTTTAATTTATTTAGAGCAACGTTGTGGAAACATCGGTTTATTGTTGATATCAAGTAGTCATTGATCTCGCAAAACACAGTTCCAAAATGCGATAGGAGACCTACAGAACATAAATAATGATAACTCTGAATAAATGGGAAAGTTGAACAACATACCTATTGATTTCATAGAACTTTATTCAAACTTAAACAGTACCCGTCAATGTCCCATTAGCAGTTAGAGCGGCTAATGTTTAACGCAATATAAACTTCTATCAAAATTTACTCTACATTCTGAACATATCACTCCCTGAAAGTCATTCAAAGGTAATCTTATAAATATTAATAGTTTACGGAAAAGATCATTGATTATTCTAAGGAATATTACTAATATTATAAAAGCAAACCGTGTTTTTTAACTTGACAAAGCATCACGCAAAATGCTTAATGCATTTAAATAAAACATTGTACCTATAAGTGGTAGATTATAAACAGGAATTCTACAGGCTATTTTTATCTGGCCGCATGGTTGGAGGAGTAAGTACCCAATAAATTCGCGGTATTTTCCCCCGGATCCATCTATATAATTAACCACAAATTATTCATATCGATCGATCTATAAAAACACATCCGTAACAGAAGAATGTAGGGAAATACGAGAATGTATGAAATCCGTAACGAGCGGTAGACCACGGCTATCAAGTAATATGCACGCCACTGTCGTCGCTTGGAATGCGGAACGTTTGTGTAATAAACATTTGTAAATTTCGTACCTACTCTATTAAAGTGGGCTGCGGCTAGCGAGGGCGTCGGACACGTATAAGGTATATTAGGGCAGATTTGTTCAAACGGCTGATTATTTCAGCCGAGATCTTAGTAAATAGGCTCTGCTATTGTCTGTAGAACTTTATTATGTACTATATTATTTATAATATAAAGCATATTAGGTTTAGACGAGCGACGTATTCAAGATAACGATAATTCATGCTTAATCATTAATTTAAAAAAAAACAACAATTTTATTGCAATAGTAATAAATGATTGCAATAAAATAAGCCGCTGACCCCAAATTCAGGCAGTCTTGTTCCAAACATCGACAAAAAACATCAAATAACTAATCCTTTACGATACTCTCAGACATAATAATCGAGTATAATCAGGAGGCTAATTGTGTAATCAAAATAAAAAAGTGAAATCATCAGTTTCCTTCGCATAAAATAGGATTTGGACGTCCTTCACGCAAATAAAACGTAGGCTCTAGTTTAAAAATAAACCACCGAAAGTTTTTACATAATATAAACATTCGGGGTCGTTGCGACCTTCTGACTGCTGCTTTCAATACTTACTGACAATTTTATAATCGATTGTAACGAGAAGTAAATTGCGGTATTACGGTTAAACAACATTGAATATGTAGGTGTGGCTTTCGGAGACGTCAGCGGACCTCAGCCTGTTTGAACGACCCGTACTTGTAACCTTGGCTATGTAGGTGACATAGAGTCACAGACATAGATTTAAATAGATGATGCATGTCTCAAGAATACAATCCCGAGCATGTTTTTCAATCCCGGGATTACGCGATTTTTGATGCGTAATCCCGGGATCCCGGGGCTATCCGGGGATTAGACTAAGTGGTTTCTAATTGGGCTCAAATAAAAAAACTCTTAATATAATAGTAGGTAATTTTTTTTTTTTAGTTTTTAATATTGTTGCACACAACACAAATCGCAATAAATAATAAGAAAATAAAAAAGCCATAACAAAAAAAACTATTTATAATTTCGAAATTACAATCGCAGAAATATGAAAGCATCCAATGTTTGATTTCCAAGCCTGTTTCGTAGTTTATCAGGTTCTACACTGGTGTTTTTTTTATATTTTTCTGATAACTGTTATGACTCGGCCTATCACCCACTTCCGGCTTGATGTCAGCTTCTGGGACATCTTGTATGCTGTTTCTAAGTGATATCCACGAACTCCTCCATTTTCAAACAGGCTCATTTCACGTTTAATACTAAACTAGACCTGTTTGTGGCAGTCCCGAAAATCCCGAGATTAGCCAAGTACAGTCCCGGGATTTTCGGGGTCAGAAAACGGCCGGGATCCCGGGATCCCGAATCCCGGGATCCCGAGATTGTATTCTCTAGCATGTCCCTAATTTTGTATGAAAACCAAGCGTGTCACTCTTTTCTACCTACTGTGAGCCTTTTATCCATTTATCTCGGTCAACTTTTCTTGTGGAGTTTTTACAGCTCAATACGGCACAACTAGGCATATTTTAAATGCTGTATGACGTCTGGCACCGACATCGGTGGAGCGTGGACTGAATAAACGGTATTGCAATGCACTGCATTTTATGCACATTTTGGCATGAAAAGGACATACACTTGCGGCATCTATTTAGATCTACGTCTGTGCATAGAGTTCTACCGGACAATCAGCGTTTCGTGCTGAGGTCCATGTAGGCGGGAGATGTCAAGATGTTACGATTGTTTACATAGAGTCAGTTTGTTTTACAGTTTAGTTAGAGGCATTAGCATTGAAATTCATTAGCAGAAGGATGTTTACATTTGTGTATCTAATCCATTTTTATGTGACTAACGTGGAAAACAATGGAATGGCCTACCTGATGTTACGCAGTTACCGTAGCCTATAGATGCTTGCAATACTAAAGGGATCGCTCGCACGTTGTCAACATGAAGGGGACTGGGATACTGGGAGGGAAAGGGACGGGAGTTTGTCTTCCGTCTCTCTCACTCTTTGTACGAAACGCCATGTAATAGCCACTTTACGCCAATCTTCTGTGAGAGGGTGGTACTACCCCGGTCGAGCCAGCCCGTATATGAGCTGCAGTCAATTGACTACAGCTTGGCTCTATCTGACTTCTACGTATTGTTTTAAACGAAGTATGGTGAATTCACGTTTCTTATTTATAAATAGTAAATGCTTTAAATAACATATTCTCATTTCTTAAATATCAGATGTAATTCTGATTATGGTAATAGCTGCTGTTTTCGATATGAAACGGCCTTCTCCGTTATTTTACGCCCAAATATTTTACGTGCCTTGTTAAAATTGGCTGTTTAAGTTGCTCTTGAGATTACTTAGCCTATTTATTGAGATTGAGTCTGGAGTCCGAGTTTGGGTGTAATTATGTAGGTATATAAAGTATGTATTTACAAACAAAGTAGTATATGTAATATCAGTTATCTGGTGTCCATAGCACAAGCTCTGCTTAGTTTGGGATCAGGTAGCCGTGTGTAAAAAGAATGTCCCAGGATATGTATTTATTTGAGATTATTAACCGTATGTTAAAGAAAATAGCGTGCAAAATTCGAAATTGTACTACTTAATTTATACCTGACCTCAGACACTGATATGTATGATATAAATCAACACACTTTGGTAAAACTAACATATTCGTATTATCGCTTGACCGTGATGAATATCCGGTTTTCGTGATAAAAATCATCTTTACTCTGTTGTGTTAACATAATTAACTCAGAATCTAACGCTTTTTGCATAAAATGTAAGAACCCAATTATTAAAGACACGTGAAAAAGATCAATTTTAAAAAAAATTGCGTGCGTGTGTAAGGGTGTTTAATTTATACTTAATTACTAATAAATTAAAATCGCACGTATTGTAAAATTGGCAGGATGATGCCAAAACTGCTAGACTGAAGCAGTAATATTGACGCTTCAATTATTTATTTGTTAATTAGTAATTGTTGCTAAATAGAAACTCATATCGACTACGTATGGCGCAAGTTAACCGATCTTGTTTTGATAGAAAATTATTTATTTCAAGGTGTGTAACACACCAATACATCGAACGTCGATCGATTATTGATCGAATGTTGCGCGATGTAGGATAATAATAATATCCTGGGAAATTTTTGTATACACGGTTACCTGATCCCAAACTAAGCAGAGCTTGTACTATGGAAACCAGACAACTGATATTACTACATATACTACTTTTTTATTTGTAAATACATACTTAATATACATATACACCCAGACTCCGGACATACAGACATGTTCATGCACACAAATGCATGTCCCGGGTAGGAATCGAACCTACGACTTGCAGCGTGAAAGGCGCCTCCGCGCCAACCACGCTAGCGGACCCGTCGATCTTTCGAACGACGTCGACTCATCCATCTCGTTATACCATCCATTGATGGAGCGGTCGACGGTCGATCGATTGCTGGGGTCGGTCTTCCCTGTTATCGGTGTTAATATAAAAGAGTTTACTTGTTTAAAACGCATGTCTAGTCAATATGCCTTGTAAATTTTGACATTGAACGAAATTTGGACTTTGTAAATTTTGACATTGAACACGGAATGAGTTTTAAATGTCATGTAATTAGTTGACAAGTGGGAATCTCTATACTTACTAATTATATGGTCAAATATGTAAAGTATTCAGTAGATTATTACAGTACGTATTATTGTAAAGTAAGCGTCAATTTGCGAGTGAGGGGTTCGCACGCTATAATTTATACAGTTGTAGAGACCATGGACAAAAGACTAAGAGGACTTGGTCTAAGCGCCCGGGCTCCATGGCTCCACAAAGCCCCTGACGTCATCACAGTAGGCGTGGCTTAAGTCAGTGTGCTGTCAACGTTCGTCCTGTGCACACGTCTTGCCAACGTTCGCATCCCAAATATAATTCTATTCGACATTAGATGGCGACCCTTTGTACGTCTCTTTTACCATCCTACACTTAGTGACATAGATGTCACTTTTTCATACTAGAGTATGAAAAAGTTCAACTACGTACTAACATTGACATAGAACGAAGCGAGTAGTTTTGCTATTGACCGGTAGATAGAAAATGGAAAAGTAGGCGTTATCTAACACCCCGTCACCCGCGCTAATTGTCAAGCGTTGTTTCATAGGGAAATCTAATAAGAACATCTCTTCTATCCATATTCTTTATGGTAGAGACCGACGCGATGGATTAGAATGGTCAGTATTATTTATGTGCGTGGATTCAGAGCGCATCCGTTTACTCGCATAGACTCTACCTACCACTCTATAGTGTTTGTGTTCCTTTCGCTCTTCATTAGACCTGGGCCCTATGTCGCTTAGTCAATGCCATTGAGCTGCTATAGTGATCGAACCTTTGATTGGTCCGCCGACCGGCTGATCGGCCTCTAATTGGTCGGTCAGAATCAACCGACCAGTCAGAGGGTCGATCACTATAGCAATACTCCACAGTGGCCCCACAATGGCTAAGCGACTCACAAAATCCCAAAAATTACATGGGCGAATTATAGCTTACTTCTACATACCCTTATTAGGTGACAGATTAGCGGAATTTAAACAGGAATATTATTGTTATTAGGAAATATCTGCATTGAATTTCTATAATCGTTTAGATTGCGAATTATAGTTACTTTCAACAAACGCATAGCCTTAAATTATATTTAAACACAAAATAATTATAACTAAGTAGGTACATTGTTCTAAATTGACTTTGACCTTATTTTATGCCTATCATAGTATATTGTTAATTCAAAAACTAAGCCTCAACCTAGAAATATAAATATTCTTTCAAGTTACCGGTTTTAACTGCTCTGTAACACGCGAATTAGTGATTATTTATTATATAATAGGTGTTATGAATAATTTTGAAATCGTCACGCGTCTAGGTAACAATATTTGAACTAAAAATCGGTCAAGTGCGGAATGCGATCGCGTGTGGAAGGTTCCGCACAATACAATACAATAAATTGCTTTGAAGCTTCTAGTAAATTGCTCATTGCTTACGTGAAATATTTGGAAGTCTGTTTACCTAGGTATAATAAAGTGATGAATATACTTCTTTAAGCCCGCCACATAGATACGGAATTTTCCGTACGGAATTGCGTTTCGAAATATCGAATCGGTGATTCCGAACGCAGTAAATCCATCCAAATGTATGGACGTATCGCGTTCGGAAACCCCGATTCGATATTGCGAAATGGAATTCCGTACGGAAATTCCGTATGTATGTGGCGGGCCTTATTGAAAATTGCAATAGTTACATAGTGTAGGCTAGGGTCGTAATCAGTGTACACTGATTGCCAAATTAACTTTTTGACATTTTTATTGGTAGAAGAGCCAAGTTGTAGCCAATTGACTGCAGCTCATATATGGGCTGGCTCAACCGGGGTAGGACCGCCCTCTCACAGAAGATCGGCGTTAAGTACCTATTACAGCTGCGTTTCGTACGACGAGTGAGAGAGCCCCTACCTCTATTATACCGCCGGCGACGTGGGAGTGATGCCTTTGGTATTGTAAGCATCTATAGTTACGGTAATTGCTTCATATCAGGTGGGCCGTACGCTGGTTTGCCACCTGTCACATAAAAAACCGGCCAAGTGCGTGTCGGACTCGCACTTCAAGGGTTCCGTACCACCGTAGAATATCAAACATCTCCAAAATGGTGATATTTAGAGTCACACGTTGAAGTCTTTTGTATGGAAACCGACCGTAAGACAAATAAGTTTAAAATATTACGTTTATTGTATGGGGACCCCCTTTATTTTTAAACTTTTTTTTTAATTTGTTGTTGTAGCGGCAACAGAATTACATATTCTGTGAAAATTTCAAGTCTCTAGCTATTACGGTTCGTGAGATATAGCCCGGTGACAGATAGACAGACGAAAAGACGGACAGACGGACAGCGTAGGCCTAGTAATAGGGTCCCGTTGGCACCCTTTGGGTACGGAACCCTAAAAAAAATAAAAGTACTTAAATAAGTACAAATTAGTTTTTTCCTAGCTGTCACTCAGGGTTCCCAGTTACACGCATTTGTATGCAATTCCTTACACATAGGGTTACAAGATGCACATAGCATTTGACACAGTTACTTAGTAAGGTGCGTGGCACGTATTGTTCTCTGGCTATTAGCAGTATAATGCTAAACACGGGTATGCGGCACAATGCCCTGTGCCCAATTACGTCACAGTGTGGTAACTGCTCGTTCACAACTGATTCGGTTACACCGCACGCATGCGCGTGATTTGATTCTGGGCTGCGCAGGATACTAGATGCAGGAGGTTGTTACTATGTTGCCTATAGAAGCTTGCATCGCTCGCAACGTTGCCGACCTGCCCCCTAGCCAAGTGGTGCCGTTTACAAGCGTTTCTACAAATTGATAGGCAAATGACATTACAAGTCGCTAAGTAGATCACCTGACTTATCACAGTATTCTAGGCTATATTTTGTTTCAATACCTAATTTCTGTATTTTGCTATTCACAATGTTGTAATGCCTGCCTGCTCACATAGCGTTGCTGTTTGAAAATGTATAAAATTATTCTTTTGAAAAGATTAACCTTTGAATTTCTTGCCGGCTCTTCTCAATGGAAGCAACATAACGAACCGGTGGTAACGCTAAAATATTCTTTATTTTTGACTATTTGTAAATGCTTTATTGAGCTTACATGAATAAAAAAATTTTGATTTGATTTGAAGCGTAGCGATATGTAGAAACGCTTATAGATGAAGCCACTTGGTTAGGGCGCTGATGTTGATGCGGTTTTGATTATCATTTAGATATTTTTTACGGAATTGTATAGGTATTCATACATTCTAATTACACTAAGCCTTATAAATAGTAGGGAAAAGACGTGCGAAGCCGGGGTAGACTATAATTGTAAGCATAGAAATACATAATACTTATTCGAACTTATATTATGTAGATAGAGCCGGATTCTCAGGCATTTTAATGCACTTAATTGCTCTTTGAGTCATAAGAAAAACATCCTTGGCCTGTAAAAATCGGTATTACGTATACGTGCACTTAACATTGACCCCTTCTTAATGCAAATTCAGATCAGCCAAATATAACTTAACGGTTATTATTGCTAATTTGCCTCGTGCGTATTTTAGGGCCACCGCAGACTTGCTACTTTTAGCATCGGCGATCGGCGATTTTGATGCTGCGTCTCGCTCGTTCGCGCTCGAAGAAACGCGACGCACCATCGATACGTCACAAAATCGCCGGTGGCCGATGCTAAAAGTAGCAAGTCTGCGGAGGCCCTTATCTACAATTTACTTTTATTATCACAAATTTATCGGAATTCCTAAGGATTCTGCTAGAAAATCGGAAAAATGAATTGCGTTTGCAGAATTGCTATGACGGCATCTGACCACCTGAATTCTTTTGCGCCCATTCGGCTGAGATTTTCAAGCGCAAGACAAGTGCTAGTGAAAACAAGATTACATTTTATTTAACAGTCAAGTATGATAAGGAAGTGTCTTAGTAATAAAAAATACACGTTTAGTAACACTTGAAGTGTATAATCTATAATAATCTATATCATAAAAGGTCTGTAGACGCAATTAGTCAGTCGCTTGAGTATATTCTTGTCCGTTTAAAAAGGCCAACGGGTCCTTCAACTTGATTTTTTTTGCAGTGCGAATAAGAGAAGGTCATTCGTCGCAAGTACGTATCTACGTATTTACGTATCACACGTATTCTGTTGCAAACGCCCTTGCAAGCATCTAGTGCAGTTCGCGATGAGAATTAATCAGCTTATTCAGAATTTAATTAGCCAGTAAACCTTGTGTCTTGTTGTTTGAGCTACCAGACCCGGATGTATGAATTAGTTAACCTGTTAACTACATAATTGCTAGTATACTAGCAATTATAATTCCTAATATCGACTTTAGTACATACGTAGTAAAATTTTTTTTTACTTATTAGAGTTCCAGTCATAATATTATGATAGAATTTTTAAATAATTTCAAATATATTCGTTAAAAGTAGGTAGGCACTAAGTTATGACGTCACAAACCGCTAGTTAGAGCTATTTTCGAAACTTTAAACGACTTTATTTACAAACAAATATTAGAAAACATGCCATTTGCAATTATAGTAGCCTTGCCTACGACTCCACATGAGCACAACTTTATGGCCCGCCACATACAAACGGAATTCCGTTACGGAATTCCATATGTTTGTGGCGGGCCAATACAGTATTAATTCCATTTTCAAAGTCTACCAAGCAAGTGCCAAAATACAACATATTTGGAGGATAATTTGTAGTTCAGAAGATTTAGTGATTAGTGAAGTATTGGCTCTTAATTATTTCGAAGTAAGCATCTCTAGGTAATACTTAGAACGGTGCTTGCAGACGAAAAGCAAGCAAATTTTTAATGTTCCATGAACTAATTTGCATAGACATATAGTTTTCTACTGTATTATAATAGCGCTAGTCAAGCGGCCAATAACTATTTCTAACTATTTCAACCTAAGATAAAACTTTGTAGGCAAATTTATTTATATGTCGAAATGACAAAAGCTACAGTTACGTGCTTCAAGTTAATGGGCTTTCCACCGCCTTGATGTGTCGTAATGTTTGTAATGCAGATTGCATTGCGCAAATCCCTTTAAATGTATCGTAGAGTTTCTAAAAACCTTTTGTTTCAAGGTTCGGGGACAAGGGCAGAGTGACTATTTATAGTCTTTATTTCACCGTTACTGTATGTATTATCTTTTTTGTTAATCAGGTCATTGAACCTTTGATAGGCAGCCGGAAAATAGGCTTTATTTAGATTCGATTTATTCTGATAGAGCTTAGTTAGTGGAAGTCAAGCTTTCGGCTCTCGCACTCATTGTACGAAACGCGGCTGTAATAGCTGCTTTACGCCGATCTTCTGTGAGAGGGTGGTAGGTACTACCCAGGAGAAACCAGCCCGTATATGAGCTGCAGTCAATTGGCTACAGCTTGGCTCTACCACCTTGAAAACTTTCGACTGTATTTAGTAGATCCGATAAATTTTTCTTCAACTTTCCTAGGACATGCACGTTAAATCATATCATTCTATATTTTTCGATACAAGCCATCGATTGTCCACGGTCATCTATTAATTATATTAAGTAGGTACTTATCACGACCGACCGGTCTATAAACAGTAGCCCTGCAACGAAATATACCACAGTTATTTATCGTAGAATAATGGCGAGTAAGTTTCATCAATACCAGTTGCTAAACCTCCTACTTGCTGTAATGGTTGCTACACATTTAGGTCCCTACTATATCGCCGTGTTACCGTCCAACCCGAGCAAAGTACGAATAAATTTACTTTACACGAAGGCCTTTTACCCACAGAGATATGTACAAGCTACGCGTGAGATGCAACCCATACGACACCAATTGATATGCTACTCTATGAAGTTATCTATCTTATCTCTATTAACTATTCCCATTTTTATGTTTGGATGGTTTGGTCACGTAGAGAGGATGAGTGAAAGTCGATTGACGAAAGCGATATACGGAGCGAAAGTGAGTGGATGCGTCGGAAGAGGGCGCCCAAGGAGAACTTTTCACGACCAGATTAATGGTCTCTTCCAGAAAGGTCCAGTCCGTAGCACCCTCAACCGACGGCAGTGCATGAGAAGATGTATGAATGTGGATGAAACAAAAGAGGTGTGTCAAAATCGTAGCATGTGGCAATCTATAGTCTCTGCCTACCCCCTTGGGATACAGGCGTGAGTATATGTATGTATGTATGTATTTTTATGTTGTGACTATTCGACTCTATATTTTCGACGGTATTCTTTATTTTATAGAGAGAATATCAATTACCGAGCGTCGCATCTTAGTCGCGTACTCAGTTTGTGACTCTCTCGGCTTAATACTCAAAGGCTATTAAAATATTTAAGTCTCATTTAGCAGTTTGAGTCGTAGTTAATTGTAATTTTATGTATGGCGTGTCAAAGTTAAGTAGCTCTCAAATTTAAGTTGCGGACGAGTATTCGGCCGTCTGTGGGCGAAATGACTTAGGAAAAAACTGTTATTCCAGATGAAAAATAAATATAATATACGTAAATACATACACAGTAAACACACAGTTGTTACGTCTAGTCCGCTAAATCAAATGGCATTAGGTATCTGCGTGTAATTATCGATCGATAAACAATTAACTTACTATACCTATTAGAGATCCAGCAATGTAGAGACTGTAGAGTCTATCATATTTAACAATACAAGAATTTAATTATATACCTTTTTTTTTTTCTACAATGTATAACATTTTAATCGTCTATAAACTTACTATAAATATGTAACATACAATTATTACCTATAAGCTATGTACAATATATATATAAACATTATTATATATACCTACATTATTGGCAGACATTTGGTCCAGGCACAACATTTGTGTTAGACTGTGTCTGTACTTCGTTACAACATTAAATGATTTTATTGTTTTTTACTCGTTACGTATTATTACCCGTACCTATGTTATATTTCGCGTTGTTTTAGCACTGCAATAATGAATTAGAAAGTGATTTCTATTTGCTGACATATTTGTTTCCACTTAGTTGGGTTATTCGGTAACATGATAAATTGACTTTTTAAAAATCACTATTTGAAATAATTGCATAAACTTTTAATATTTAGTCAAAATATAATTATTATAATTAGTTGACTAGATTGGTTTAAATAAACCTTTTAGGTCCGTGTGCTATTTCAGTCTTGTTTTGACTGGTTTCCTAATATTTCACAATATAATTTCACAAGTGCGTCGAATCTAGAAATACGCAAAGGGCTATTTATTAATTGGTGCAATATTTGCCACTATAGTGTCGTAAGTCAGTTCTAGTCAGTTTATTACCATATTCAATGCAGAGAGCATTCGAAATGAACCATAAATGGCAATACCAGTTCCGTACGGGCTTACAGACGGGCGACTTTGCAAGTTTCACAAGAGATACTCAATCCATAAATTGTGTGGCACGTTGTAGGCACGGAAGTAATTATTGATTTGTCAATAATTTTCTACGTAATAATGTTGTTATTTTATGAACTGGTTGTTTATATTTTGCTGTAATTATAATTGGTTTGTAAATTAATAATTTATTTGGCGTACCTACCGTCGAGTGTTAGATTAATTTATTCATTATAAATAAAGATGTACTATTGCTTGAATAGTCATGAATTAATACTATAATCTATATTTTTAATATTATAGCCACTAAATATTATCGGAGAAGTGATACTTAGATAGTGTTGCTAAGTATAGACAGTGAAAATTTGCATTTGATTATATTAGATCTCACAACGTTATTATGTTCAGCTGTCACAGACACACCATATTTTATGATAGTTTTATTTATTTATTTATTCGTAACAATATGAGCTTACAGTTTATTACCAAAACGCTTATATGTCGTGTCAAGTATACATTACAATAGTTATCCACAATGTGTGCAAAATAATTATAATATGAGGCAATTACTAAATTAAATTATTTTAATTTATATTAGACTTAGAAAACTTAAAGTCCAACATAGAGTAAGTAGTATTTGTTGCATCGTTTTCATCGCCCGTCTGCTCGCCCGGTCCACACGTGTTCTCATATCAGCTGAGTGTAGAGTTCACGCACACCCACCGCCCAGTCCTCAGCTGAGGTCACATATCAAGTTCACATACCTGTTTCTGATCTAAACCTGTTACTGCGACTGCCGTATGAATACATGCATATCTTATGTAACATTAACATTATATTTCCGTGATATACTCGTACCTACCTAGTATTGCGATTGGAATATGTATTCATTTGAATACCAATTTGAATATTTTATTGTTAGGTTTGTTTGTTATTTTTTAAAGGATTGTTGTAATATAACAGGTAGAGTGACCTGGTTGGTAGCGACCTAAAGGGATAGAGCTGAAATGTATGATAACTGCTATAGCTTTATGGCTGTTCGGGAACAAAATCACAGTATGAGGTATTTTAGTCCCACCACCGTAACAGATAGAGCTTAAACACAGTGATTTACTTTGATTTATGGATCAACCAAGTTACGATCTGCTTCCTTGTATCGCAACTGATAGCTTTGGATTACAAAACACACATTGTTTTATACTTTATTGTTAAGCTATACGAATATAGAGCATGCGTATTTAAAATAAAAGCAGTTTTAGAAAGTACACAAGGCCGCGAAGACCTACCGCTGTGCGGTGCAATTTATACACAATTGGCCGATCGGCAGTATGTTGCAGCGATTAAATAAATGATATGTTACTTGTTACTTAATTGTATCACCCACGTAACGTGATTAAAAGGCTCTTTGTTCGTTTGATAAATATTTTAGAGCGCTCACGTCGTGTACGGGTTATTTTTTGTGATTTTGACACTTGATATGATCTAGTGAGATAGCGTATCTATTGATGTGATTGCTGACTGATTTCGCACTTTCGTTACGATACATGGATTATCGGTAAAGTGATCTCTTAATAACCATCGTATCGTTGCATATAATTGATTGCTTGCGCTCAAATGTCATCTTTATGCTCTCAATATTTAGGGATGTGTAGCTGTTGATGATTTTAGGGCAAAATATAAGTAGTAAATACTTTCGAAAACTCAAGAAACTAGCCTCAATTACAATGTATTGTATAGTAGGCAGATACATTTAACGACTTACTGCATCGACTAAGTGCTTTAACGTGTTACCTGCACTGGTGGTTATTATAAGCCTGTTCTGAAGGGCTAGCCAAGTGGCATGAACGCTAATCGAATAGAATAGAATAAACTTCACAATGTATGGAAATGTCAAACGTCGCTATGTAAATCAACAACAAGTCGCTATGAAGATCACGCTTGAGATCACGTGACTTATGTCATTTCCATAGATGAAGCGCATGGTATAATCGATTTGAAGGAACGCTTGTACAGGTCAGCCACTTGTCTAGTCCTTCTGTCCAACTACTGGATAAGTTCAGTCTTCCTCTACACCTCTCAATAATATTTATTTATTTCATTCTCTTTTGTCCTCAGGCGGTAGTATTATGCGCGTGTGTAGCGCTCTCGGCGGCGCAGTTCGGCCACTACGACTTCGCCGATTTCGGCAGCAGTTACGAGGGTCCCAGCTTTAGCAGTTTCTCTGCAGCTGCTAGGGACCCCAGGGGAAACACAGGTAGGACTACTCTTAAGACTTGGAGGAGTTTCAAGGGCTCAACGCTTACTCTGGCTCTCCATGGTGCTTACAACACTTATAAAGGAGACAGTGAAAACTAAACTCTATTTCTCCCATCAAAATGTTTTAAGTATTTTGATAGAGTCCCTCAATGGGAATGGAGGAAAAACATGGAATGTATGGTGCTTCTTTCTGCGTGACTTTCAAGGACTTCATTCGGTGCTTGCTATGCGCTTTGGAGTGAGATCAGCTCCCAAGTAAGTTGAGAGGATATGGATATGGTACTAGGGCGGGCTTGCAACTACACTGTTAATGCACAAGGTTTCATGGTTTAGGTACATTAATGATCGGGACGGCTTTAAGCAATAATGAGACATGCATAAAACAATAACAATTATATTATCGCCAAATCAAAACTTAACTCAATTTGACAAATCTAAATATATTCCCATCTTGCTCATACATAGTTAGTTTAGTTTGTACCAATAGAAGTAGCACCAATGTGAAATTAAAAACACTTCCCTCGGCAAAGATTACAAAATGCCAGTATCTAGTTATCTGTCTGTGGACACGTTACAGAAATATCGGCACGTTTTTAATGTTGTACCTACTCAAGATTGATCTTAGATCGTTGAAATCGTTTTTACAATTTAAAACAACATTACAAATGCATATCATATTCGATGAAGTTTAAAAGGTTTTATATTCTTCGAAATCAGGGGGCTTACCACGACCTGTTATCGCGATTCAATTATAGGAACGTTTTAACGTTTCAGCGACTTTTTGTGCAATGACGTACCTTATTGTCATGACAATAAGAAACGTCATTGCACAAAAAGTCGCTGAAACGTTAAAATAATACTGCTATAAGAGGTGGCGGTAGGGCCCCAGGGCTTATTAGTTATACAGAATGTTTTAAAAGTGCGAAATAATACTAGGGCGTTTGAATGAGTATCGGGAATAAAATTAAATGGTATATTTTTTATTTAAATTCTTGATCTGTTTTTACAAATGTACCTACTTATTAAGTACCTCAAGACTATGCAAAAGCTTTACAAACTATTTCCAAAATATTTATCGGCTGCTACTCCGAAATGCAGTTCACACGCTTTTCAAGACCATTAAATATTTTAAAAGGTCTCAACACGAATGTTGTCACAAATATTCAAAGGCCCGTAACTCAGAAACTATAATAGTTACGAATAATTTGTGTTCACTAGGTATTTACATATCACCTACTGCATTATGTAGCTCAATTATTTTTTTTAAGTTTTGAAACGCCCTGTATAATAATGTCAACAGTGACCGTCACTATACTATAAATAATGTATACCTAATTGTGTATTAAGACATAGGTAAATGCCACGGTCCGAAGGTTTTGTGTAGAACAATTGCCGTGTGATCGTTATCCACAAGTTGCGAAAATAAAACACAACTATTTGTGAATTTGTCTACTAGCATAGTAACGTTGCTATAATTTAATAATAATAGACTTAATTGTATCCATGTAAAGTCTCACCTAGAGTTATCGTTAGGCCGTGGCCGCACTGTTTGGGCGATTGCGACGCGATAGCGATTTCTAAACAAATCTTCGCTTATGTGATACGGCAACCGCGATAATAATGTTTATTGGAGTTTGATCGCTATCGCAATCGCCTTGCCAGTGCGTCCCGAGCCTTATAGCTGAGAATGTAGGCAATGTACATACTATAGTTTCCTTTCTGCTACAGCTTTGTACATTTGTTAATTTAATTTCGTTACTTACTTTTTTTTTATGTAAATGCATTTCGGAAATGTTTAACCCTTTGTTATTATGAAATAGAAAAAAATACGTAAATAAATTATTGTAAACGTAATCATTCAAACATGATCTAAGTTACGATTAATTCAATCACTAACCGCTGGGTCAAAACATTGCACAATGTTAGTCAAAAATGTGCACTCGGCTGATAACTTACTCGCCCGTGTAGATAAATATCTTAACGCATTTGAATGTCGTTACGAAAATGTTGTATTGCGTAAAAATTTGCGTGGTACGTTCACGTTGATTGTTATTGGTTGGAAGATGAGGCTGCGTGAAACATGGTGTATTAGGCGCAAGCACCTAAGATAAGACAAGATTTTTGTCACGCATTATGTCTGACCGAGTCGCTTTCTCTCTTTCTTAAAGCATAGGAGACAATGAGACAGAATCGACTTATCTCGCGTTTTGTCTTGTCACGGTCGGCTGAGCTACTAGTGCTGGTCGAGGCAAATCAATTCAGAAATTCAGTCACAAAATCATTTTTACATTTACCAGTGAGTGCAGTACGTTAGGTCGAATTAGCCTAACAGTTGCTTCTGAAATAAAAAGTTTTAGTAAGTAGGTATATCAAATGTTTAAAATTTATTTAGGTATTTATATTAAACTAGCTTTTGCCCGCGACTTCGTCCGCGTAGACTTCAAAATAAAAAAAAACCGGGCAAGTGACTTAAGACTTTTTAGTACTTTTTAGTGCGCCAGGGTTTTTTAAGTCAGTATTTGCTTTTTTATAAAAATAATTTTATTTCACGATTTTTATTGGAACCATACAAACTTTATCACGGTACCTAATTCGGTGAATGCGTGTTTTGGTAGGTAGGTATATAGAGCCAAAATCCCAAATCCCCCTCCCCTTCTCCACCCCTTTTTCTCCCCTCTCTTCCTTCTGCTCCCTCCCCCTCCATTTCCCTTTCCATTCCCCTCCCCTTCCACTTCCCCCTACCTTACGTCTTCCCCTTCCTCCCTCACCTACCCTATGCATACTAAGTTTCAAGTCAATCGGGTACAAACATATTTTTCTGCCGTACTTTTCTACCTTTAGTTTCCCCCTTTTGGGTGTTGATTTACGAAATGATTTTTTATGGGATGAAACTGAAGTAGTACCTACCATATTCAGCTCAGCTTATACCCCAATTATTTAAAATGAATAATCATAACCTATCTCGAGATATGGATGACTAAACATTCGCTGACCCCGCTCTCCCCTTTTCCTTCAAAATATTAAAAACGCTGAAACCCCAGTCTGATTATTTAAAATTAACAATCATAACCAATTTCGAGATATGGATGACTAAACATTCGCTGACCCCGCTCTCCCCTTTTCCTTCAAAATATTGAAAACGCCGAAACTCCAGTTTGATTATTTAAAATGAACAATCATAACCAATTTCGAGATATGGATGACTAAACATTCGCTGACCCCGCTCTCCCCTTTTCCTTCAAAATATTAAAAACGCTGAAACCCCAGTCTGATTATTTAAAATGAACAATCATAACCAATTTCTAGATATGGATCACTAAACATGCGCTGACCCCGCTCTCCCCTTTCTCGTCAAAATGATTAAAAATACGGAAACCCCAGTCTGATCAATTCAAATAAGCAATCATAACCAATATCGAGATATGGATGACTTATTAAAACATCCCTTGACCCCGTTTTCCCCTTTCCCGTCAAAATAACAACCCCTACACAAACTTTCACTCCACATTTCACCCCTTAGGGGTTGAATTTCCAAAAACACGAAAGAAATCTAAACACAAACTTTCATTCCCCTATTTTACCCCCTTAGGGGTTGAATTTTCAAAAACCCTGAAATTACTCTTTTTTATTTTTGAAAAGACACCTAATCACCAATTTAAGTAATTCTAACTTCAAAAATGACGGAACTTCCATACAAACTTTTATCCCCTATTTTACCCCCTTAGGGGTCGAATTTTCAAAAACCCTGAAACCCATATTTTTTTATTTTTCAAAAGACACCTAATCAGCAATTTTCATAATTCTAACTTCAAAAATGACGAACTTCCATACAAACTTTCATCCCTTATTTTACCCCCTTAGGGGTTGAATTTCAAAAAACCCTTTCTTAGTACACCTCTACACATCAAGACAAACCCACTCTCCAAATTTCAAGTCTCTACGATCAGCGGTGTAGGCTGTGCGTTGTCTGTCAGTCAGTCAGTCAGTCAGTCAGTCAGTCAATCAGGACTTTGATTCTTATATATTTAGATTATCTCTTCATAATACGTAAATACGGAGGTTTGTCTAAGATTCCCAGAACATTTTCCATGAGTTTAAATTTTTAACCCCCAAATTTTGAGAAAGTTAGGATTGACTTACACTAGCATTACAAATCACTTTTGATCCTCGAAATGCTTTGTAAAACCATTGTAAACTGGCTAAATATCTCTATAAATTTGGCAGTAAGAATATACATAAGTCCCTACTCTACATCATCATCTCTACTACATAACAAATCTAACTATATTTTACCACTTACACCAATAAACTATGTACCAATGGGTGCGGCTGTCATTAACGTTCAAACAAAAGAAACAGAACTCTGGTATAATTAATTGCACGCGACTGATGGAATGGTTCTGGTTTCATAAATGCTTTTGCTATTACCGGTTTAAGGGCATCGGGTATTTGGATATTTGGTTTACTTCATGAACTCTATGTAGAGTTCTGCGTATCACAATTTGAAGATAATTTACGCGCATTGCTGGAAGTCTCTGGATGCAAGTGGCGAAGAACTGTTACCCCCAAATTTATAGAAAGTTATGATAGACTTCCAGTGGCATTACAAATTACATTTATTCCTAGAAATGCTTTTCAAAACCATTGTATACTGGCTAACATCTCTATATATTTGAGGGAAGGTGTGTAAGTGTGTGGCCGGCTAGCCTTTGAATGTACAATGTCACTACAAAGCAGCTTTTGAAAATACTTTGTAAAGCTATTGTAAATAGATTACAACTTCTACAACCCCCGAACAATTTGGTTAAGTAATCGATTGTATGTAGAGATGCATCCAATAACGCAATATATCTAAAGGCAGAAAAGGACACAAAATAGGAATAGTAAACTTTTGTGCATAAACAGTGTTTCTATCTCGCTTCCTAGAATCATGTTAGCCCATATCCTCTCTCTTGTAAAAATGCGCGGAAACAGTAGAAGCTGATACACTCTATGCTTTTCTTTCATTCTCAGATCGTGGACCGAGGAGTGGTAATGAAGGTTAGTATATTCGTCGTGACTATCGACTTATAACCAATATTTATGTTGGCCATCCGAACATGATGGCCAACGTTGGAACTAATATAATCACTACGCCAATGTATACTTAAATGGTCGCAAAGACGGTAACAACAACTATTGGATGTCAAATGCATAATTATTCGTTAGCAAAATACAAAGGTGCTTAATTTTGTGGGGCAAATTGAATATTTTCGATTCTATATTAAAATCTAACAAATAAGTGAGCTGTTGTGCGATGATATATATCAAACATTCAGTCAGTCAGTTTGTCCTTTATAATACAGTAAATATTGTGACCAGCTCTTTCCCTGACTAACTTGAGCTTCCCTCACTTATCTAACGAAGCTATTGCGAGCTCAACTTATGTCCATGAACGTTCGTGGAATAGTTATAGAACTTTTCAAATTATTATTCGGTCAAAAAAAGAGAGTTAACCAAATCTAAATATATATAATATAAAAGCGGTGGCATGTCAATTGTTACCTTATAAATAGATCGATGTCATTGAACCTACAGTCTTCAACCGCAACAGGAAGCTTAGGCTTACAATATTGTAAATGATCCTATCACTTACATTAAAACATATCATTAATTACCTCCGTTTCGGTGCTGCGTGTGATTGATCGACGCACCTACTTCCCGCGACGTGGACATGATCATTTAAGTTCATTACCGAATTACAAGGAAGGGATTTACGAAATTGGGGTCTTTGAGAACGCGGAATGATGATAGATAGTACTTAAGACACTTATCTGTTTATAAGTAGCTAGGAAATGATAAAATATGTGTTTAAATGTGTTGGTTAATGACCTTGTATTTCGCTCAATAGGAGCTAGTTTAAGTTCATTAGACGACTTTAAAACGCGGAAACTAAACCACCTGTTAACCAATCTGAATCACGCACATAAATTATACACACTCTGATACAGAATGTTTTAAGAGTCTGAAACATATAGATACGTGGTGAATTTTTCAAAGGTGCGTGGATGGCCAAATCCAAAACTATAGGGAATATTGAAAAATGCTCAAACAACATTTTGAAAAATTTGTTCTCCTAACCGGGAATTGAAACGATTGATTTTGAGAAAAAAAATCTGTTTGAATATTATAATAATATCTGTTACAATATTATTGTCGCCAAGCGATATCAGAGACCAATGGTTATTAGTTACAACTTTGCCTAACCAAATACAGTAGAGAGTAGAGAATTTGTTAATTTAAACCATTGCAGTAAATCAAAGATTAGTATTTAACTAAAGTGCTATTACGGCACATTGGCAACTGTCCAAGACTTGTGCTATGGAAATTAACTAGTATCTAACAAGCTGTGTCCTTCCTTGCTTTGAACATGCCGCAATTTGCCGGCACTTGCATTTCGTTATGTAATTTGTCAGTTGCATTATCAATACATCCCAGACCAAAGATTCTACTGACCAAATAGTGCATAACATACCTGTGTTTTACATTAAATAATAAATAAATATCGAGAGACTTACACAACATAAACTGAGCAAAACACTAAGCAAAGCTTGTACTATGAGTACCGTACAATGGACTGAGGGCGATCCCAATGACACACAAACCAGGGCAAATTACCAAAAGGCCATTTCATGAATCGAACCCGCAACCACCCGATGCTGTGAGCCGAGCGGTCTACACTCGAACCACTGCGCCAATCTGTCGTCTTAACTAACTTAACTACTAACTTTATATGCTTACGTACTTTAAAGAGGTAGAATATTCCCAACTTCTTTTTAACGTGCCTATGGTTAGTGACCAACCTGGCACTCATCTATCAATTCGGCACCCGTCCAGCACCACCTCGTCGATCAGCATCCACTAACTGAACCGGAAATAAGTGTACCACGCGCTGACCACGCGGCGTTCACTCGTTGACCACGCGCGGTCCACTGGGTGATCACGTGACGTTTATGGTGTAAAAGCAGCGTCCGCCCGCGGACCACCTGTCGACAACAAGTGGACGCCGAGCGGCGACGCGGTGCTGGTCGGGTGCCGAGTTGATAGATGAGTGCAAGCCTTTACTCAAGGCGCTTGAAGACCTATGACAAGGCTTAACGACTGCTGCCTAGATTGGCCGCAGTCGTTAAGCCTTTTCTTGGGGCGTGATGCTCCGTTCAAATGCCACTAAATAGTTCCATCTCTGACTGACCTTGCCAAGCGTTGCTTTACCTCAGATCGTTTACCGATCAGTGATTGCAGCTGGCTATGAGCGCCTATATTCCCCAGAGTCCTGTGCTTCGCAGAGTCGAAATTGGCAATTTCCCTAATATTCATCATTCCCTAACATTTTTCATCTATGTGCATAATATACAGTTCGCTGACGGTGAGGGAAAACATCGTGAGGAAACCTATCCCTCGGGATTAGGTAATAGTCAGTTCCTGTATACACGGCGACAAGGGTCACCACCTGTCACGTTGGGTTCAGACTATCTGGTGAAACGTGGGCTTTGAGTTGGATAATACCTCCACAAATATGGTGGTGTATGGCCACTCAAGCCTCTGACCACCCCCGAATGGGGATAAAAGTCGTGTCGTTACATTTTTTTCCTAACATTCTTAATTAGCCTAAAACGTTAAAATATTTGACTAACGTAATTGTAATCTGAGTGTAACAACCTTTGTCTCAAATAGAACAAAAACTAATTATCTAATCTAATTGTAGCCGTTTAAATTCGAACAAGGAGTAAATAAAATTAAGTGATATTTCAATATTAAGATGGTAGCGATATACAAACAAGGTGCTATAATTTCACTGTGACTTTTGTTAGATACAGTATGAACAATGGACCAGACGCGGGCACTGTCGGACCGTGTATAATCACCGATAAACGCTTTCGGTAACCATTCTATATATTACAAGGGCGTTTTGAAACGATAGTCAAAGAAGTTAATAATGTGCACCACATTATATAAATCACCTTATCTAAATTACACATTTAATTTATTATGTTAACTAATGTAGTTCTAAGGTTCTAACGAATGTAATTTGTTAGAAATAAGATAAGTACATGATAATTTTTATGAACGCAGTTTATTATTAAGCCAAGAAGGTCTTATTTCTATTATTAATTGTAATTCTTACATTCTAAACTGGCCATTTTTTTTGAAGTAAACTAAAATTTCAATTGTTCCAAATTTGATGTTTTAAAGACATGCGACGAACATTCTTATTTTAAATTTTAGGATCGATATATTCGGCAGGCCTGACTAAAAAAAAACAACTCTATGGCTACGCAACCGATGTCCAACTTGTTAGTTATAATATACCTACAAAATAATGCTCCAGTTGGTCAGCCATGGCATATTTGCCATTTAATATCCCCCGTCACACGCAACCGCAGTATGACACCGCTCTTAGAAGGGTCCAACACAGCTTAATGACAGAATCATGCTCGGCTGAGCAAAAACCGAGGTTGTTGGGCAAGCTAGCGTTTGACAGCGCATCCCTCAATCAGAATTAATAACGACTAGGGCAGGTTGTGTTGCAAATACAAACTCTGAGTTTCATCTCGATCCCTATATGTGCTATTCCTATGGCTTTATCTTTATAGATTCAGGCATAGATTTATACAAGTTTCCCGCACGATGGCCCTCGCGTAAATCAATAATCATTTTAATCTATGAATGTATGATATTGCTTGATATATTATAGCATATTTTTTTGCATTGCCGTCCGTTACCCGTCTATTAAGTAACATAATAATTAATTACAGTATGGTAAGAAAAAATAATTTTCCAATTTTATAATGGTCTTTAAAAACCAACCATTTTTAAAGAACTTATAAGAGACCGTAACTCTCCAAATATGAATATACTATAGGCTTCTTTGTTCGATGACTATAGGTACTTAGCCACAGTGGTATATCAATCATACAACAATAATTTGGGTAGAGAGGTAAACATTATTATAATTTTGTATTTTAGTATCATCGCCATACATTAATTTTGGTTTCCGCGTGCCCCCGAAACTTTTATAAATATTTGATCATCGCGTTGGAAATTGTATAACACTATGATATTTGCAAATGTCAACATGTCGGCAGCTGCATCCATTTCAATATTGTTAAGATTTTATTAAGTTAGCAGGTTTTATTATTAAACCATATTAATATTCTTCTTAAATCTATTCACCAGAATATCATGCCTACTATCCATTAGATGTTTCTTAAGTAGTATATTGTAAGTCTATTAATGAGAAGCTTTTTTTGTATTTTCTATATAGGTACCTTGAATCATGGACCTTGGACGTAATGGAATAAGACACAAAAGCAAGGATTTGTATTGGTTCCAAATTCACAAAAAAATAACCAGAGACACATTCAAATTCTCATAAAGTTAATAAAAAGATTAATATCAATCGTATCAATGACAAACGGCGTGTTTAAGTCTAGAATTCTAATTACTTTGTAAAATAATAGATAATATCATGTAATTAATGTAACCGTGGTTTAATTGTTTCGTGTGGAAGTTGGTTGTAACGTGTTGCAACGCCGTCAATGTCATGGCGACGCCTCGGAATCAGAGCATAGTGCTGGGATTTCATCAAATTATTTTGATTGCTTATATATAAGGTGTTATTTTAATAATGTACTATATTTTGCATGGTGCCTTAGTAAATGCTAAAGATGTTGTACCTAGCATAAAAAAAACGTTTTTTACTAGCCTATGGGGCTGGATTGGATACCAAGTGACGGACGCCGCAGCCGGGGCAAGCACAAGAGGAAATGGTGGGATTATTTGGTCCTCTTTGCGGGAGGTACTTGGTCTGTGACCGCTCAAAATCGTGCTTTGTGGAGAAGTCAAGGAAATACCTTTGCTCAGGAGTGGGACACATAAATAGGCTAGTAAAAAATGGGGCGGTCTCACTCCTGGGCAAAGGACACCCCTTTTTTCTTCCACATCACTCTGTCCAGCTACGTCTTTCCTACCAAAGTGTCCAGTCTATTCAACACCTAATTTTTTAAAATTTTATGTTTTTAAGCCGTAATAACATACGTGTACATTATGCTAGAAAATTACATGGATTGATCATCACTACTTATCATAAATTTCATGTCTTATGAAATATAACCACAAATATATTTTTTTTGCTTCAAAATCTATCATTTTCTAGTAGCCAGAAATTAATAACATTTTAAACAGATTCTAGTTAAGTACCAAACTATGATTTCACATGACTTAGATTTATCATTATTTTGCAACTATAGTAGACCTATCATTAGAAATAATCATTAGGAAATGGAATAGCTAGTGACATCACTATGACAATGAACCTAAGATTTATCTTATTCAAGTTACAAAGTAGCTTGCATGCATGCAAGAAGATGACACATCAGATACAATTGCAATTAAAACTCATCTTTGCGGTCATATTGGGAAGGTTTTAATGATATAAGTTGCACAACATCCCCGTTTTCACGTGTGGTGCTTTAATAATGACAGTGGACATATCGGAAGTATTCTGCATAATATCAACCACTTTCTGTATCAGACAAACTTGTGAAGAGATACGCGACACCCGTTAATACACATCCGATTCAATTGTAAATAAAACTTATCTTTGGGGTCACATTGGGATGGTTTAATGACATAAGTTGCACAACAGCCTCGTCATCGCGTGTTGTCCATCACTTATAACAGTGGACATGTCGGAAGTATCCTGCATAATTATATCAAGCACTTACCTCGTGTATCAAAGAAACTTGTGATGAGACACGTGAGACGCGTTAATTACGTCAAATAACAAACCTTTTAATAAAATAATGATTAAAATGCCGTTGAACTGTGAGCGAGTAACCAAAGGTCACTTTTTAATTATTATGTTTTTAAAACTGGATGCCAATTAGTGTGATATTTTGAAGATTTATTTTTACTGGTACCTTTTTCATGCCTACAATAAGGTAGGTAGGCTTGTTGGTAGTGACTTGGAATGAGGTATTATCCTCATATGGGTAGGTACTAGGTACTTAATATTTTGTTTAGTTATAAATGATTGTTATTTGACGGGCCCCTTAGCGTGGTTGGCGCGGAGGCGCCTTTCACGCTGCAGGTCGTAGGTTCGATTCCTACCCGGGACATGCATTTGTGTGCATGAACATGTCTGTATGTCCCGAGTCTGGGTGTATATATATATATTAAGTATGAATTTACAAATAAAAAAGTAGTATATGTATGTAGTAATATCAGTTATCTGGTTTCCATAGTACTAGCTCTGCTTAGTTTGGGATCAGGTAGCCGTGTGTAAAAAATGTCCCAGGATATTATTATTATTGTAATGGTAGCCTCATCACCATTATCTTCTAAACTGATTTTTGTTTAACTAATGGTCTCTTCTCACTTAGGCCCAATGTGGATCCGCCAATGTCAAAGGAGTGGCGAAGACACGATGGCTATTGATTGGCCGGTTCATTGATGTATTTTTGTATGTATTTTAGCAGATATTGTACCTCCTAACATTGTTATACGTTCAGCCGTTTAGTATTGAGTTCCTAATAATAATAATTCTAATCTCAGACAAGTTATTTGATAGATAGGTAGGCACCTATTATAGGTGTCTTTGGCAGTTGAGCAAACTAAAAGGTCACAAAAACTAATGTACATACTTTAACAGCGATTAATATGTACTTATTACATTATAGGTAAGTATGTTAAAATGTAATTGTCTCGGCGGTACAATTAATAGCTTGTTTGCGATTCGAACATAATGTAATACATTACCAATGGTATAAAATCAAACTGACCTTCAAATAGCCCGCGGTTGCGATACATTTTTGTAGCGTCATAAGGTAAGAAAGTTATCATTGATTTATGTCAAAAATTATGAAGCTAATGTATGTGCATAACTTTAAGCCGTCGTGATGTGATGCGGTCGATGATGATTGCTGTCGAGTGCTGTCGCATCGCGATCGCCTAACCAAAGTAGATTTTTTGCCTATTCGTTTCCCACTGGGTAAAGGCCCCTTTTTTCTCCACGCATCCCTGTCTTGGGCTTGTTGTGGTCGCGTTTTACCCGCTAAGGTGTTTAAATGCCGCGGTCTGCCTCGACGCCAGCGACCTTCTTCGGGCGAAGTTACCCATCTTTGCGGGTCCAATCGTGTTGCATAACCTAGCCGGCCCATTCCTACTTTAGCTGCGCTGTTCTCTCGCCCACGTCAGCGTTAGCGGATGGGACTATACACAGTCATATAGACATCAAAGGTATCCGCTTCGATAACATTTTTTATCGTAGGTATTACCGATGCTGAAAAACAAATCAGTCGTAACTATCTCGAACAAAAAAACTAATAACTGCCTTACTGAGCTTAACCAATTCAAATGATCCTTGATACTATTTCGTAATTGCCCACTTAGTATCCCATTAAATAGCATTGTAACATCTTATTTGTCACAGACCTACATTCGGCAAGTTATAATTTAGTTCGCGAATAATTATCAGTTAACTGAAGGTCAACGAAAGTGTATTGTGTTATTGATATTAATCACGCTTGTGCAATGCTAGTTTAATGACCGTAATTGCTCGTTAATTGGCATTTCAAATAAGTAAAAGCGAGGACTTTTGATTACTACAAATTATTGGGCTGAACGTTGAGTGGGTTCCAATGGTCGTCCGATTGGTTTCCGACTATCCCACGCGGACGAGATTTATATGATTAGGGGTAGGTTTTTTATGATTAGTTAGATCTGTAACTACCATGTTCTGCTATAGGTATTAAGTCAGTAATGAGCCTGACGACGGGAAAACTAAACTCTGTTTATTAAGTTGTTAACTTAATAATAATATGTACAATAATGATGAAGTACTTATGTCAATTACTGCGAAAATTATTGGTACAACGTATTCATTATATTGGCCAGAATCCAGGATAAAGTTGTATTTAGTAATGTTACACCAAACTCTGTTTATTATGTCATTAACTTAATAATATAATGATGATGAAATATGTCACTTACTGCGAAAACTATTGGAACAACGTATTCATTATAATGTTCAGAATAAAGTCGTATTTGATAAATGTTACACCAATTCGAAAATGCCACATAATTTTAGGACAACTTGTTTATTTTAAACGAAATGACCATAATTTAGTTCACTTAAACGCCCTATTTTGCCCTGATTATGCACTAGAAACACTTGGTGGATATTCTTAGGGCCAGATTTACCAACACACAAAAAATCTCTCTAGTGGTCATTTTAAACCAGTATACAGGGTGCATTTTTCATGTGTGCGTGGATAGCCAAATCCGAAACTATGAGGAATAGCGAAGAGTACTCAAAGAAGTCTTGGGGCCGATTTTAATGAAAACCAAAACTGCATCACTGGATTTTTGTAAAAACAAAATTGGTAGCCAGGAATCGAACTAATTGATTTTGAAAAAAAAAACACATAATGTTTATTACACCATTCGATAGTGTCGCTGATAAGGAACGAATTCTGGGGAGTAATGGCATACGGCAAACTTAAAACTTAAAATTGAATCCCACTTTCAACCAGTAGTATTACTGGTTGAAAGTGGAAACAATTTGAAGTTCGTATATAGGCGTTATAATTCTGGATAGTGGTAATTGGCATACGAACCTGGTTTATATAAATCTGGGTTACACAGAAGATTTTTGTTATAGACGAGTATTATTTTAGTACCTTCACAGTAATATGGCCAAAGGCCATTGTCATTCCATTATCAAGCATTGAGAAGTGTCAATATTCTATTTTTGACCATTGTGAAATTGGTTTACCTAATTGATAAAATCTTGACAATTGATTAACGATTTATGAACTCGCTTTTGTCAGTGCGCTGACAAATTTTATAAACTGACAATATGATTCTAATCTTCATCTATTTAGCAGGTACATATACATTTAGAAATTAAAGGTTAATTAATGTACAATTATTAATTTAAAATTTAAAATACAAACACCTTGGTTATTAGGCAATCACCCATCCAGGGTAAACTGGACGACCCTGGTTACTATTTGGACAAAGGCTAGGAACGAGCAGACACTTCTAAACAAGTTAATAATTTCAATAAATTTATTTGTTGTTCATTTGTTCCAGGTCCAGTTCTGTTCCCCCCCTCGCCGAGCGGCGACCCCTCCCAGACCAGTGGCGTGAGGGTAGGCGCTTCAGGCTACGGCTTCGTGCCCCCCGGCTCTCAAGGTAACCTGTACGGCCGATGAATAACGCTAGTCAACTTGTAGTTAGCACTAATCTTGTACGACACGTGACGCGAGGTTCGGGACTTAGGGATATAGGCGTTCCTGCGGGTGCCTATATCCCCTGTAGGTAAGTAGTAATGTAGTGCCAATTGGCTTAAACAGGAGTTGGAAGTAGAATTTGAAGGCGCTTGTACTTGTTGGCCAATACCCGGAGAGCAAGGGTGTGAAGGATGTAAAAGCGTTTCTCGCCTGAAGGGCTAGACAAGTGGCTGATGTCTACGAGCGTTCGTTCAAATCGCTACGCTTCATCTATGGAAATGACATAAGTCACGTGATCTACATAGCAACTTGTTGTTGATCTACCTAACGACGTTTGACATTTCCATACATTGAGAAGTCTGTTCTATTGTATTCGATTAGCGTTCATGCCACTTGGCTAGCCCCTCAGATCTTTACCAACCAACTCTTGTAAGCGCCAAAACATTTTTAGACAAATTCGAAATTTAAAATTAGTTAAATATAGAATTCGATGACGTACGATGACGGTTAAAAACCTTTGTATATTTTATGAATGCATATTGGGAACCCGGCAGGAAAGCAATAATCCGTTTCTTTCGGGGTTCGCATTTTGAATTTTGAACCATATCCGTAGTAAATTTGTGTCAAAATCACGAACGAATGATCGAACGAAATATATGGTCAGGGTTCCTAATAAGTACCCCCAGGTAAGTACTGACACCTATGTCAAATTTATGTTAGATGAAAGTCCCAAACCAAAATCCTCGTGACACGATATCGTATAGTTAATTTTATTCTAGAATAACTTGATATGTTATTCTACCAAGAACGATCAATTGGAGAATAGCATATTGATTGTAAATTATTTTGTTAAATAATGCTGTAGTGAAATTTGATTGCATGGGTAAATTATTGCATGAGTTGTTCCCAACTGACTATTTTCCCCATGGCAAAGTAGTGGGAAAATGGGATTCAGTAGGTTAATTTTTAATAAAAGAATTAGCATGTACATAATATTGTTATATAATTATTGAAGCAATAGTAAATTGTCTAGTAATTGTCTATAGTTATATCTGTACAGTGTGTAAATGTATATTTTGTTGTGAATGTAGACTAGCTGTGTGCCCATGTTATTTATAATGTATAAATAAAAACAATGAATTTTAACTGTTTTATTTATTACCTTGTGTAGCACAGTACGCATGTTCGCACTACCTATCCGTTTAGATACATATCATTTAATTAGTACAACCATTGCAACACAAACACAAAACAGTTTAGTTATTAGTTAGTTATTAACATGTTTATTTATTTCCTAGCTAAAACCCTCTCCTGGTAAAATACTTCCCTGCATGGCATTAACTGACTGCATACAATAAAATAATTGCACGAATTTTCGCTTGTAGCGGTTTTAAAATAAAAAATAAATTTTAGATACTAATTTTGTTATAAATAACATTTGAAATTTTATTGTCCGGCTTATTTTTAGCTGAAATATAAATTTTATTATTTTGTCATAAAAAATAGTCTTCAAACTGACTTCTGAAAAACTTTTAACATGAAAACTCGTTTTTTTTTTCATGAAGCCTTATTAGGTTCATGATTACTAAATGTATGTTGGTATAACTAGGTCATATCCACGAAATAATTGCTTTACTGGAAGTCTCTAATTAAAAATTGATCAACCAGATAAAATTAAAAATTAAAATTTTAACACAAATATTTTCGCGAATGCACAAAAGTTTTATAAATACATAACAAAAGTTTAAATAAGTGTTACGTACCTTTGTATTTCACCTAATAATATAGTTGTATAAGGTTACGGAGACCTCGTCACCGATTGCTATTGTAGTCAGTTTGGTTTTTAGGAACCGTTTGCATATATTTAGAAATTTTTCTAAAAATCTCTATTATTTTTTATGAATAAAAATATAAATTAACTGTTATTGTTGACCATTCCTGGTGAATTTTTGTTGATAATTTTCATCGGAAAGAGTTAGATTTTTCGTTTTGATTTCATACTGAAGGAATATTTCTAAACATTCAATTTATGTAACCTTTTAAATATTTTATAATAATCTTTGTTACTACCTAGCCATAAATAATATGTTGTCCAAAGACAAACAAATAATTCTCGGACAACGTTAGTGGACAAAAGAAAATAACAAATAAAATGTAACAGGGAAACGATTGCTTGGCTTTCTGATCCGGAATATGAAGGTCGCTTGTTCATGCACGCACACTTGCCGGAACGACTGATCATGAATGGCGTTAGGACAACTGGACACGGGGATAGTAATCTAGACAGTAATTGAAACAGTATAAGTAGTAGCACACTCTTGATTTCACATAAAAGACTGACCTACAGAGGCAGAGAGAGGAAGAAGTAAGGCTTTAATCAGTAGTCGAACAATACAGGCTGAAGAAAAAAGGTAGCATATAAATATCATATTTGCTATGTGTGATATAACCTATATCTAAGCACCGCTAGAACTTTATTAGTCTCCTACCTATGCAACAGTCATTTCAGCATTTTGTTAACTTTTCCTTGGTTTTAGGTAAATAATACATAATAAGTAAACAACTCTAATGTGGTTTTCCTTGTAATTTTATTCAACCGACCTTTATTGTAGAATTCAAGATATCAACATTGAAAAGACCGGGTTAAATTGATACGGGAAAAATAAACGCAAATGTACTTTCTTTCACCTTGATGTGTCATGATAAAAATGCAAACAATGATTCATTATCACATCGGTTTTTCACTAAGGGAACTCCAAAGAAAATGTAAACAATATCAAAAAAGTTCTGACTTAATGGTAACCATGACTCGCATTATAGACGGTTGAGTAACCTGTGCGGTATGTGGCCAGCCTTATTGATTAGAAACAGTGGAATTGACCGGAGGGCATTGCATTTTGACACGTCAAACTATCGACTATCAATTAAGCACGGCTAGGTGTTCCTAACTTTGTGTAGGAAATGCTGTGAGCAATTTTATTAGAGTGCAGACAGCTGACTCACCGCTTATCGCCGTCGCAAGTGGACAAGGATACATTGTTCCTGTTTTAGAATAAGTAGGTATGTATCGCCTATTAAATATTTAGGTAAAAGGTAGGACTTCTGAAATTAAGTATTTTTTATTAGATTATTACTTGGTATTTCTCGCTTAAAGTTCCACATTCTAGAATTATAACCAGAGTCCCGCCGGCTTATAATGATCGATTATCCAACGGACAAAAAAATTGTCTACTTAAAAATTTGTTAATTAAGTACGTAAAAGTTATTGTAGCTTATAATGTGGGTGATTAGTACACATATCACACATGACTTTTAGAATATGTGTGTGTTATGTGTGAATAAATAAAGGGCTCCATGAAATATCTCATTCCACCCAGTCCTATGCAATCAAGAATATTTATCATAATATGTAACACACAACAGAAATGTAATTAAATTATTCATAGCAGACCTTTTTAATTGTGTTTGACGAAATTTCTCGATGACTTCATTTATATTTTCGGGGTTCAGTTTCGGTCCGCCCAAACATTCAATTTAGGCTCGCTCTTAATCTCGCGGGCCCTTCAGAGTACGGTCAAACGCATTTTAATTATGAAATTGACATATCACAAGGCCGTGAACGCGGGCGGTGAGCAGTGGCAGTGGCCCACGTTTTATGATTTAATAAAAGAGTTGGACTTAAATTAATTGGACCTCCATACTCCCAGCTTGCGCCATTTCTAGCCGGACCTCTCTTGATATTTATCTAATGCATATTTATATGTTTGCCCACACAAAAATGGGGAGCTGTCATGAGTATTCGTTGAATTAATTCACATTAGTGAACCCTTTTAGTTTCGTATTGTTGAATAAATATTTGCTTAGCTGCCATATATTAAACGTTTTGTTTTGTGCCTATTATTCGGAATGAAGTCCTTTAAAATGTTGTTATAAGATTTATGAACAATTTTCAAACAATCTCGTAAAGTAACGATTGTTTTCCGTGAGTTGCATGTCTCGGAAAGTTTCCCGAGAAGTTCGCAACTTAAGACAGTTTCATAAGCTTTTTTGCTGTGACAGCTTAGACATGTATTTTCTTTTATGAAGCAATTGTTTGTTTTGCTCTGTCATAGTTCAAGACGAAGAGATTTGTTGCGAGAAAGTTTTAGATTTTAGGATTTTTATTTATTTTTCAGTGGACTTGTGTTAGCTATCGAGATATCGATTTATTGGATTTGTGAGTGGGTATACCCTGATAGTAACATAAAAATAAGTAAATAAATGACTCTGATTTTAAGTTTCAAAAGCTGTTAGTAAAAACGATTCGCCTGCAGTTTGTCTGTTAAAATTTTAACATGAAATAAATTCTTGGTTTGTTCTTAATGAACGGGATCTTGTCTGACTTTAAACTTTGCACGTCTGTAATACGTGCATGCCTTGTTCTGTACGGCTGTGAATATATTGATAAGCGGTAGAGATTTAAATAAGTATTTATCTCTAAATTATGGTACAAAATGCACACGGTGCTAACATTCCTGCTACAAAATTAAAAATTATTTTAGGCTCGCTTTTTCCTTTGTTGAATTGATGCACTCCTAATAAGTTTAGGTACCTATAGATTTCTAGGTAAGTACCAATATGTGATAAGCTGAGAGCCCATGGCATTTATGTACTATATATGCCGTTTGGTAGGTATCATTAAAAAAATGTAGGTCCTACTTAAAAATAAAAAGTAATCAGTGGTGAAACTGTAAATCTGGTTTCAATTACTACCTGCTACCATTTTGACATCTATCAGCCAGAAGCCGTTCACGGTGGGACATAGGTCTTATAAGTTTCACACTTGACGGTCCTTCACCTTGCATCCACCCGCGATACCTGTAATGTCATGAGTCCACCTTGTGGCGAGCCGTCTCACACTACGTCTTCCATCCCTACCTACATATTGATAAATAAAAATAAACATCCAACTCGCTCCCGCTACATCGTACCACCGCGTCGATGCCGTGTGACGGAAGTGACGCGTCTCGCCGCTGCGGCGCCGCGCCGGAACCCGGCTGAAGGGTTGCGCCGTCACAAATCAAGTTATGAGGAACGCCACAAAAGGAAACTTTGTGCATTTCCGAACCGACGAGCGTGAAATCCACCACACCAGTGAATACAACTTTAAGCCTTAACCTAACATTTATAAGTCCTAAAATCGTCAACGCACGCCGTTTCGAGCACTCTTCAATGCTGATATAACTTGACTGGAGTGATTATTCTTGTTATATTGAACGTGTTTGGAAGTTTTTAAATTAAATTGTTTTTATTAGACAAACATGTTTGTGTGCGATGAACACAATTTTTTATAAAAGAATTGTAATTGATGCCTTAGAATAACGGGCGTATGTCGAGAGCCGGAAATTTTTCGTGGTCATATCAGATTTTGAGCGGTACAGTTATATTTTTGTCCGAAATTGGGACTACATAAGTTTTTTCTTAATGTGACTAGGGTGTAAAACAAGCGTGCAGCCCGCCTGATGTTAAGGAGTTAGGGACAGGAGACTGGGACAGAGGGAGCGGAAGGGAGGGTTAGACTTCCGGTTCTCTCACTCATAGTACGAAACGCAGCTGTAATAGCTACTTTACGCCGATCTTCTGTGAAAGGGTGGTACTATCCGGTTGAGCCACCCCATATAAGAGCTGCAGTCAATTGGTGACAGCTTGGCTCTACCACCTAAAAGGATTTACGTAATTTCTAAATTAAATTACTCTAAGTAGGTAGTTACACAATGGTCAACTGTAGGTGACTGAAATCTGCACAGACTGCAAAAAACACCCGCCTATTGTGTTCCATTGAGGTTTATTTAAAATAATCGACCTTGTGTGCAGTTTTGTAAATATTGCGAATAGACAACTACCTATACGTTCTGGGTTTTTGTCATTAAAATGATTCGAAAGTGTTATTCCAGCGAACGTAACTAACAATAGAATGGACCTCATTTCTGGCAATAACATTGTGCATTACCCAATGTTTGGATTGACAACCATATTGATTTGATATTGACCTTTGAGGGAAATAGAGTTTGAAATCTACTTCATAACAAGCGCGAGGTATGAATGGTGTCTGTCATACTTTTGTTAAATAAGTGAAATAATATTAAGTGAAACAATAGATAATTAACGAAAATACACTTAGGGTGAGCGGGTATAAAATAAATAGATATATGAATGAATATCCTGGGACATTCTTTTACATAAGTAAAAATGTATAATATGTATGTTTTTGGCAATATAATCTATGGTTTTTGGTATGTTTACAGTGTCAGGATTATAACCCTAAAACCCTCACATCATTAGAATAAAACAAGGATTTCGTATTTTCAGGCAAAGTCTCTATGTATTTTAAAACCAAAATCCGTCTCAATATCTAAATAATCTAACCTACTAATTACTATTATATTAACTATTAAATAATCTAACTATCTCTACAATCATAATTTAACCAACACCATAAATACCTGTACGCTACGCTTACAACATAATATAGAGAACACGGCAACTAACGCATATAGAGCATGTATATGAGAATAAATGGTTGTTAACTTGTTAACACATGCTATGAACATTGCTATAAGCCGTAAAAGATTGGCGCTACATGTAGAGCTACGGAGCTACTAGTAGGTACATATAAAGCGAATAATTAAAACTACAATATTCGGAATAGGTGGAGATACGCTGAAGACCGACCTTCACCCATCTGCTCATGACCACCGACTCAAATATTATTTTATCAAAAAAAATAATGTTTCTGAACATATACCAATGGATTGCCGTAAAAATATGCTCATTGCTATGATTAATTAAAATGATAAAATCCATTTTTTATTAACAAATTTCACCGACTTGCTTGCTAAGTGAAAATTATATCAAAATAAAGGGAATTTTATTGCAAGTACAGAAGTATAGGGTTACTTGCGAAAATCCAATCAAGAATAACGGTAGCCGGGCTTTGAAATTAAAAAAGGAGCAAGCACAGATGTATGACAGAGAAGCATTGCGCGTCCGCGTACTATTTAATGGGATAGAGGAGGACGCAGTACAATAGCTGCGCGCGACGAAGCCGTGCATGCTTTTAGCTATTTGTTTTTTTTAGTCATGAGCTTATTATTTCGGCAACTCTATTGGTATATGTTCAGACACATATTTTATTTGATAAAATATAAGTTTGATCCAGTAAGCAGATGGGTGAAGGTCGTTCTTCACTGTATCTTAGACGGCCTTATCTGAAACCTGGCGGCCTGAACCGGAACTACTGGAAAATACAAGCAGACAGACACCAGACACGGTGTCTTTTTATGTATGTTTGTATAAATCTATCTTCCTCTCTCATATGCCCACCACTGGTTTTCAATTGGTTGGAAATTAGTAGACTTGGACTATATATTTATAGGGGTTTCATTGCTGTCGTGTCGCGGTCGCCTTACTAGTACAACTCCAGCCTAACACCACTATAAAATGAGCGCTTACTTATTAAAACTATCCTAGATCTAGTTGCACTGGCCTCGGTTTACTTGGTCATCTTAAGACCATTCGATCTCTTTCTCGCTCCACTGGGCACTTAAAGACGTCAATCACGGATCTTGTTACTTGAGGTTCATTCGAGTTTGACCATGACGTCAAATTGTCTATCTTCCACAGACTAATAAGCCGTTATACTTGTGATACGTTTTACGTAGTCACTGGTGACTAGCTAGCGTGAAACTCATGGTAGAGCTACTGGATGACAAGTCGCTTATCAATAATGGCGAGAATATGATTAAAGTTGTTCAATAATGATGGATTTCGAAGTCTCCTGTTTTCAAAAGCAACGGCAAATTGCTATTGCCAACCACTTTTAAACGTCGTAAAGTTCGTAGATCCCTTGCTATTGAACTGCCACTTTGACATTCCGACCGACCAATCAGAGAAGAGAAGCCTTATTCTCGTCACTTATGATTCTACCACACAATAGCAAACCAGTTGGGTACCAGTCTACATCAGAGTACGGATTTTTGACACGATGTCAAAAATCCGTATTTGAATTTCTCTATTAGTTTACAGATGGCACTAAAATGGCAGAGCTAAGCGACTTGGACCCCTGTTTACTTCTTTTGTAATGTTTAACTTGCTTATTAAAACAAATGTTTTTCTTTTCAATTCCAGGGCCTGCGATACGATACTACTACAGAAGACGTCTCTATGTAAGATAGGACACAGTTTAGATAAATTATAACTCGCGATATGGTGACAACGACTGTACAAAATAATAATTTAATTAATACCTGAGTACCTTTTTGTGTAAAATTAATAGGAATGTGTAAAAATGTAAGCAGCGTGAATGGGCTAGGGCTTGTTTCATTATTTAAAAATAAAATAAAAATAAGATAATTAATTAATTAAATAAATTTATTAAATAACTGACCGACTCTTCCGTCTTCCGTGAGGGTTTGGGTTCTGGGTTGTAATTATGTAATATGAATGAATTTGAATGTTCTATTGAGGAATCTGATTATTTAGAGCATTGTTTGTCTTTTCTTTAGACACTGAGGTAATTTGGATGAGACGATACACGCAGCTTCCCGAAAGAACGAAAGGTTTCGGCTGACGGATGGTACATTTTACTACTCCGAAAGTGTTTCGGATTCTTTCGGAATCCGAAAGAATCCGAATCTCTTTTTCCACGACAGAAGAAAAGTCAAATCACGACTATCGAAGCCGAAATTCGGATCCGAAACACTTTCGGAGGGTAGGAAAACGTACCATCCGTCAGCCGAAACGTTTCGTTTCGTATTTCGGAGTAGCCCCACAGCCCTTATAAATAACTGCGAAACAAGCCCTACAAGTCACAATTCTATAATGTAAATATGCGTACAATAATTACTGAAGATCTGTGATAACAATAAATAAGAAATTTAAAATATTCTATCATGTAAACTATGTGTGCAGAATTATGTAAAGTGTGTACTTATACTGTGAGGAAAATGTAAATAATGTAGTAAACAATGATTGTATATGCCTTCCATTTTTTATTTAATTAAAGTTGATTATGTAAGAAATGTGATAGTTTCTAACTATTGCTAATTAGTGAAATAATGTTTTTTTAGTAGAAGTATAGATTGATGCAGTCGTTAAGCCTTGTCAGAGGCCTTCAGGCGGCTTGAACAACTCTGACACCAGGCTGGCCATTACAAGAAGAAGAATATTTTTTTGCAACAAAATACTGTTCAATACGATTTTATGCTTCAGTGTAAACTAATTTTAGTAACTAACTCACTAACTAACTGATTCGTAGCTAGAAAATCACGTACTTAGTTAGGTATCAGGACACAGAAGTTGACAATATAGTACATCGTCCCACTGCTGGGCAAAGGAACTGCTGCGTTTATTTATTAGGTGGCCATAAAAGTTATCCGAAGAAGATGAAATAGGCTTAAATATTTACAGAAAATGTTGTCACATAGTTATAAATAACCACTAGGTGGTTTACAACATGGAAATAAAATATAAATCCTTTGTGTCCCCGTGTCTCCAAAAATGATTGGAAATAGTGAACCCGAATGAGATTTGCGTTCACAGATGTAGTTCCCTGTATTGCCTCTCATGCCTTATTTACTCGCCTGAACGAAATTCACTCGGTGCATGGCTCACAGAGATAGCCGTTGAATATAAAATATTAGGAATTAAATATAGCCTCAGCAATCTCTAGGTATTTTATGCTCGACGACCGCTTCGTGCACAGCTGGCCTACTCCGAAATACGAACCTAACGTTTCGGCTGACGGATTGTCGTGATTTGACATTTCTTCTTTCGTTTTTCTCTACGATTTGACATTGTTTTGATCGTAAATCGAATCCGTACTTCGGACGATCCGTCAGCGACGTATTTCGGAGTAACCCCCCAGGAGTGTATCGTGTAGTTGCGATTCCCGTCAGAGGGAAATTTCAGAAACGGTCTTTTCGTAATCTGCCCTGGTCTGGGTGCCATTGGGATTGCCCCCAGTTCATTGTATGGTAGCCATAGTGTGAGCGTTGCTTAGTTTGGGATTATACAGTCGGTGTATTAATCTGGGGATATTTATTATGAACTATCATTTTATGTAGGTTTTCATCTTTTTTTTTTAAATAATATCTGAATAGGTACTCCGGTTATCCGGATGGACAAACGTGTTCAAGAAAAATATTGTACTGTAGTTGTTCAAAAAGAGAAACACACATAGAAAATGAAAAAATTAATTGTCCATTATTATTAAATAAATATGGACTGTTTTGGACATTGTTGCTTCGGTTTACGATGTAAATGAAAACGGAACTAGAAGCTCCTTGTAAGGCGCAAATTGACCCTTTATAGCGCCTTAAAAGCATCGTAGGAGGCTGCGTAGGGGTTATTTATTTTTAAATTAGATTTTCTTCCGGGTGGGACCCATCTACTGTCTATCTCCATCCAATACGCTGGCCGAATCTGTCACACGGGTGAAATATGCACGTAACAACTTCAAAGGATACAGTTTTTTGAAGATTCTTTTGATATTCAGATCGATGGTAAAATAGTTAACTTATTTGGAGCAAAATAACACAATTTAAGTTGGTTTTATGTTTAATTTTAAAGGAGCAGCATGTAAGGTACATTATTATGTGTATAGTATACTGGTGCTTATTATGTTTGCTATAAATTACGACTAAATTAAATTTGACACATCTATAAGTAGTTCTGTGTCGCGCATTCATAACGATCGAGAGAGAGATGGCAATACAATTAGTTTTGTCAAGTTTAGTTGTGTACCAACATAATCAGCACCATTTTAAAGTATTCGCTTCCAATTTTATTGTTGCTGCTTTGTTTTTTTTTCTTCTTTCTTGATATTGTTTGATTTCCGTAAATTATTCCTGTTAGTATAATGGATACGCCGTACTGCAGTGCACGCGCTCACACCAGGGACATAGAATGTACCAGATCTGTCCAGAGGCGTGGTACATGAAAAGATACAGTATGTGTTAGATTAAAGATAGATGGAATCTTCTATCTCTATTCTTTAGAATAAACACGCATCGCCCTTAAAAAACCCTCCAGATGTTTTTGTGTAATATTCATCGCATTTTTTTTCTAATAGGACTGAGGTGGCAAGCAAGCGTACGGCCCGCCTGATGTTAAGCAGTTACCGTGGCCTATAGATGCTTGCAATACCAAAGGCATTGCTCGCACGTTGCTAACCTAGGGAGTAGGACGAAGGGAGGGGCCCAACCCACCCTGGGTTGGGCTTCCGGCTCTCTCACTCATCGTACGGAACGCAGCTGTAATAGCTGCTTTACGCCGATCTTCTGTGAGAGAGTGGTACTACCCTGGTCGAGCCAGACCATATGCTGCAGTCAATTGGCTACTGCTTGGCTCTGCCATCAATCGAATCTTATCTTATTTTATCTTGGGTTACCTATAGTTTATTCTAACTTATGTATTTAGAAAAGGAACTATTGAACACTTACAGGATGTGATACTCGGCAGTATTGAGTCTTCTGTTGCGGATTCGTCCAGGTTGCTGAGCTTTGGGTTGCAGGCGGGGAGGGTGACGCGGGCGCAGCTGCTGCGGGCGCCGGTGGCGGGGCGGGGGATGCGAGGGATGCAGGGGAGGCGGAGGGGGTGGGGGATGCTTGTGGATTAGTGTTTTCTTTATTACCCACTTGATTGTTCGGTTGAGAGCCGCTGCCGTTTTCATTAAATATTACTTCCATTTTAGGCGACGAGTTAGCTTCATTTTTAAGTTTTGCTGAAAATATAAAACGGGTATCTAAATTACTGCTGAAAATTAAAAAAAACACGTAATGTACTTATAACCAAGAGCAGTAGTTTTAAATTAATATTCGCTGATTTAAGGGCCTTATCCCACTAGCGGTTTGCCAGCGTGTTTCAAGCGGGGCGATCAAAAAACGCGGTTCTCAGCGTGTGCCGATTATGCGCTGAAATCGCAGGGATGCAACGCAACGCAACGCATCGTAAGAGCCGGGCCCCACTTGCGCGCTGCGCTGCACTGCGCTACTTTGTCCCAAGATTTTGTACTGGCACACCCTACCCCGCTTCGTCTCTCGCCCGCTGACACTTTGATCCGTTGCGACGACGCAGCGCAACGCGCAAGTGGGGCCCGGCTCTAACGTAACGCCTGTGCGGCATTTTTTGTAATATAAGGGCCGGGCTCCATTAGCGCGTTAAGTTGCGTCGTCGCAAGATTTTGTACTGGCGCAACACCTTCCCCCGCTTCGTCTCTCGCCCGTCGACCCTTTGATCCGTTGCGACGACGCAGCGCAACGCACTAGTGGAGCCGCGCTCTAATTTGAGCCAGCGCTCCATCGAGTTGAGATCGGTTATAGGTTCGTGTCTACAACAAGTTTGGCATTCTAAGATATTCCCGATCTCAACACTCAACTCAGTTATTTCAGTCAGTCAAAAATTCAGCTTGCTATATTTCTAAAGTATAACTTATTACAACACAGAATAAGTAGATCCATTCACTTATCAACCAGTGTCGTCAAGAGAGTTGACATAAATTAAATTTTCGAAATACACTGCTAAAGGCCCATATGGTCTAAGATACACTGAAAAGCGACCTTCACCGATCGACTTACAGGATCAATCCTAGATTTTATCAAATAAAATATGTGTCTGAACATACCTTATAAATATCCTTAAGCGTATCTCGTACTAATAGAATGTGTAAAAATATTATTATTGTAAAATATATTTACGGGACGCCGCCGGTATTTCGGTGCGCGGAACCTCGTCAGCGAAGTAATAATCGGAGTCCTTGTAACTACCTTCACGTTCCGAAGTTTTTCTATGGCTATGTCCTGTGCAAAATAATTATACACATTATTATTATCATTATTTATTTTACTTACCTAATTAGATATGTATGTTGGTTGGGTTTGACGACCGCTTGGCGCAGAGGTTTGAGCGTTGGCCGCTCGGCTTACTGCATCGGTTGGTTGCGGGTTCGATTCCCGCCAGAGGAAAATTTTGGAAACGGCCTTTTCTTAATTTGCCCTGGTCTGGGTGTCACTGGGATCGCCCCCAGTCCATTGTATGGTAGCCATAGTACAAGCATTGCTTAGTTTGGGACCATACAGTTGGTGTGTTTGTTTGGCTATAATTATTATTTATTACCTTTGGGTCCTCTAGAATTTGAGGCACCCTGGTATATGTTTGTCGACTGGTGGGGGCTTGAGTGGGGGCCGGTGGTTATATGCGTTTGATCCTCGTGAGCGGAGTTGGAACTACTATCACCTTAAAAACAAACAAATGAGGTACCCAGCTGTATATTAATGACATTATCCAGGATGTTTCAAAAGTTCGAAATAATCTACATCTACATCTATCTACACTAATATTATAAAGAGAATAAGTCGATTTATATTTTTGTATGTTTGTAACGAGTAAACTCAAAAACAATTGGACCGATTTTAAAAATTCTTTCACAACTAGTATGCTACATTATCCCTGAGTAACATAGGCTATATTTTTTGGGATCCTGGATATCCGAGATACATGATCCGGGATACGAGATCCGGGATATCCGGGCTACGGGATCCAGCAAACGGGATCCGGGATCCGGAAAACCGGGAAACAGGATCCGAGATACGGGATCCGGGATCAGATCCGATTTAATTAAATTTGAATTCTACGCGGATGAAGTCGCGGGGAACACTATTACTATAAATATAATACTATACATTTTAAACATACTATACATATAATACATATACGGTAGCTCACATGTAGATGCTTAGTGAAGACAGACTATACGTAAAATAGTTACAACTTTCGTGTTGCGGCCATGGAAAATATAAATGGCCTAAAATCCAGTGTAAACTGGATATCTACATTAATATTATAAAGAGAAAAGATTTGTATTTTTGGATTTTTGTATGTTATGAATAAATTCAAAAACTACTGGACCGATTTCAAAGATTCACCATTAGAATGCTACATTATCGCTGAGAACATAGGCTATATTTATTACTAGAAAAAATTAGGGATCCCTACTAAAACTTCAATAATGTAACCCAAGGTGTAAAAAAATTAGCCGTAAGATGCCTTTCATTGCATGCGCTACGGAAACTATTGATGATAGAACAAAAAAAAAATCTACAATATTAAAGAACATATCAAAATCTACAAAAAACTTCGGGATACCATATGCCCAACTTTTGTAGTTACGTTACTATAACTACTTTTTTAAATATTAAACGTTGATAGAAATGCCGACCAAAATCAGACCATGTTATCCATACCTTAGTATGAATCCTTATCCAAATAAATTATTTCGTATTTGAGACTATTTTAATACCTGTAGATTACTATTTGAATTATTTAATTCGGACATTCCATTCAAAAGATATTACGAATTTTAAAAAGGGCGTTAAATCAGGGATTAAGGTTTATATGGAAGTTCGTCATTTTTGAAGTTAGGATGATGAAAATTCGTCTGGAGGTTTCTTTTTATATAAAAGAAAATATTAACTTCAGCGTTTTTGAAAATTTAACCCCTAAGGGGGTAAAATAGGGGGTTAAAGTTTGTATGGTGGTACCGATTCCGGCTAATCTCCGAAACGGCTGGACCGATTTTAAAGGGACTTTTACTGGCAAATACGATACGAAATCGGGAATCCGGACTGCGGGATCCGAGATCCGGGATCTGGGATACGGGATCCGGGATATACGGGACACGGAATACGGGATCCGGGATATCCCGAATACGGTAACCGGGATATCCCGAATACGGGAACCGGGATACGGGATCCGGCAAACGGGATCCAGGATCCGGTAAAAACGGGAAACGAGATCCGAGATACGGGATCCGGAATCTGGGATCAGTGATCCGATTATTTTTTTCGTTTAAATTCTACGCGGACGAAGTCGCGGGGGAAAGCTAGTATTTTATAAAATTATAAACAATTTGAATGAGCTTACCAATAACATGGCTAACAGTTAAAGACACAATAATGATTATCCAAACTTTAACAGCCATAACGACGCTTCTTAATAATGATATAGTAACTAGTGGCATTGAGCCACGGTGCTCGATTTATATCCTGGTAATTGACAATTAACTTTTTAATTAACAAATCGTGAACATGATAATCGTGCCAACATTATTTATTATCAAATAGTTTAATGGTTTCGTGATACTATATATTTATTCGTGACTTTTCTTTTGCGTAAAGAATACCATAAATTTATTGTATTATCCCAAGATTGTTTTGCATTTTATAGGTGTGACATTGGGAGAAAATAATTCATGAGAGGTATCTTTCCCAATTTTCCCGGTGACAACCAGATAAATAAATAAAATAAATATCGCCAGACACACACCACCTGTATGGCCCCAAATTACGCAAAGCTTATACTATGACTACCATACAATGGACCGGGAGCGATCCCAGTGACACCCAGACCAGGGCAAATTACGAAAAGGCCATTTCCAAAATTTGCTTCCAGCTGGAATCGAACCCGCAACATATACGCGATATTCTGGACGAACCGGTTTTATTAGGGAGGATGGAGGGGAAAAGACCACAATGCACTTAGGCATACCACCTGGGTTCGGGGGACCCAGACGGTTATGTGACTCCTAGACGACTGTTTAGCCTACCCACTAAAATCCATCTCCGAACGTCTTTCTCGCAAGTGTCGGGGGAAGTGGATAATCTTCTTCCAACTCCTCCTATCCTTTCTTCTGATTAAGTTCGTGCGGGTTCCAAGACAACTTAGCTTTTCCCCAGGACTCGCCGAGGGTCAAACCTTGGCGTCATCGTTCGACACCATTGTCGATCCTGGCTTACAAGAGTAACAGTGGTGGGATGTGTGGCAGGCTTAGACCCATTAAAAAAAAAAAGTGTCGGGGAGGCGGGAACGAGACGCAACCGTCCGCGAACCCCAACGCGACTGCGTCCTGCTAAGCCCCCCACTCTGGGTGTTAACACCTAATCACAGGGTCGCTCACACGCTCGTCCGACCAAATTAAAACGTTCACGAGACTCACTCTACCTATAATGACAAGACTAAGATACAGTGAAATTGAAGCAGCTGGTCATCGTCTCCGTCAACGCATATCAGAACGGGCACCACCTTCAGAAATGAAGAAAACGATGATGACGATGACCTTTCCCAAACGTCCAACCAAACAACCCCCCCTTCTCTTCATTTTCCACCCCTTTTTCCTGTCCCTTCATTCCACTCTCCTCCAGGTCGGCGACGGGCTAGCAATGACTTTGGTATTGCAAGCATCAATAGGCTACGGTAACTGCTTAACATCACGCGGGCCGTACGCTTGTTTGCCACCTAAGTCGTATAAAAAAGTTCCTTTTTCATTTCTCCTAAAGTCACAGATTACATACGTAGATTAGGTACTAACATCACTCACTCAGCGAAGATATTGCATAAAGGGGAATAATAAATCGAGCCGCAGAATTTTTATTTGGCCACGGAATTTGACTTCTAATTTTATTACTAAGCCACAGAAAAATAAGCAAACTTCTAATAAACTAATTCGTCTTCTTTACAACAGCACCTAAATAGGAACATCAACTAAAGAACACTAATTATTATTACTTGTCCTCCTGATTTATAAGTCGCCATCAAATTTACTAACTCAGCCAACGATTTTACTACCCATCAACATTTTTGCGTTTTGAACATTCAGCATGTTCCTCAAAAAAATGTAGATCAAGCCAAACTAGGCAACATCAAATTAGACGGGCGCGACCGGAATTTGCACCAATCAGAGAGCTCCATTCAATTCATGCGAGCTCGGGGCATTCGACTTGGCTGGGTTAGGTTCGAAGTTCGTTCGTGTTAGGTTACTGGTATCCCTGAACACAGAAATAGGAGCCCTTGTCATAGAGTGTTATTCTACTTTTTTGGTGTCATATAGAAATAATTTTGAGGTTTACTTCTTGAATCTAAGTTACAAATATAGATGCTAAAAAATAACTACGTGGCTGAGTTGGCTTATTTATGGCGGCTAAAATAGTATTTTTAGACGCTCAATCGCACATTAATAGTGGCTGAGTTAGTAAATCAGAGGATAATGTATTTTTTTAGAGGCCATAAATGGTATTAAAAAGAAGTCGGTTTAATTACATGCCTTAAATAAATAGTTTTTCTTGCTACGAAGCAGTAAAGCGCAATTCAGCTCGCACAGCACTGTACCATTATATTTATATGCAAGGGTCTTTCCTCTTAGGGTTAAAGTAAGGTCCGACCGAGATCTCGGTCTCGGCCGTTCTCGGCTAAAATTTACGTCTCGGTCTCGGTCTCGGTCTCGGCAAAATGTTGGGAGAATCTCGGCCGTGGCCGAGACTGCGCATAACTGGAGAATTTGAATTTGTGTTCGATTGTGATCGGCTTAAAACCTCTAACGGCCTCGCTGGCGCCGTACGGCGCTACAAAGCAAAAACTTTTTTTTGATAGTGCGTGACTGGGCCGCCCTAATTTTTTTTATAATGATGGCATCACTACCCATGACCACAAAGGACTAAAAAAAATTCAAATAGAGTGACATTTTGAATATTTGACATTCTCGGTCTCGGTCTCGGCCGAGATGAAAAATCTGGTCTCGGTCGGACCAAAGTGCAGAATAATCATATTTATCCATCTACAAACCCTCAACTCAATTTTGGTATAACTCGCGGCACATAAGTTGACCTGAATGAAGTTAGCTTCAGCCACGTCGCAAAACAGGTTTTTCATGCGAAACATCTATTGCGGCGCCGCTAGAGTCTGTCTGTCAGCGGGCTGTATCTCACGAACCGTAATAGGTAGAGCCTTGAAATTTTCACAGAATGTGTATTTCTGTTGCCGCTACAACAACAGATACTAAAAATAAAAAAGTTTAAAAATAAAGGGGGTCCCCATACAATAAACTCGATATTTTTGACGTTTTTATTTATAACTCATAAATTAAACTATATATAAAGAGAAAACTAATATTTTAACCATTAAGGATCATTATAATAGCTTTTACATAAATTAACTTTTAAGCGATAGTAGCGCCATCTAGTCGCATATGTGTAAACTAACATTTTCACAATAAGAATTTCAATAACTAAAAATTAAATAAAATTTATACGGTGGTTGGAATGGAACCCTCTATGTGCGAGTCCGACACGCACTTGGCCGGTTTTTAGAAATGTGACCAATAGTCTTTGACACAGCAGTCGGTACTTAATACCTTCTAATAGATTGTATCACATCGAAGCAAACATTTTTTTTTACGCCGAGCGCGCTATTTTGAATCTAGAGCGGGGGGAATGATTCTAGAGTAGAATCCCGCGAAGGATTCAAAGTAAAAAGGTAATAAAACCCGACTACTGAAAAATCGCGCTCTAAAAAGTATGAAACAAGAAAATATTCTTATCTGGAGGATAGCCGTGGTCCGTGGTCATATGCCATTTGGCCCTAAACGACCTACACGGACCATGGCTATCCTCCAGATAAGAATATTTTCTTGTTTCATACTTTTTAGAGCGCGATTTTTCAGTAGTCGGGTTTTAGTTTTTAAACTTACTTTTTTATTTAATTATTTTGGAGTTATAGGTAACAATATATATATTTTTGAAATGTGCTCATCAAGCTCTTTCATTTGATATCCCACGCGGTTTTATTAAAAAATGTTTTTTTTTTATTCATGACATTATGTCCTCTAGAGGGCGCCATATACAATTTTATGTGACGTCACATAGCCTATAACCAGCGCGCCATTAAGCCGCTTCTAACGATACCTCATTTGTCAAATTACGACAAGTAGTTTGGAAGTTAGGTGGGAACAGACGCACATACATACATACATACATACATACATACATACATACATACATACATACATACATACATATATACATACATACATACATACATACCGGTCAAAATCATAACCCTCCGCCGTAGTCGGGTAAAAAGAAGCCCAAGACCAAGGTAAAAATAATTTTGTAACTGAGTGATAAACAGTCTGCGATCGCCTGTACATGTCCCACTGAGCTCCAAAATAGTTTTAGGTACCATAATGGCCGGTGCACAATGAAGACGGCAGGGCATGGCATTTTAATTTTTATCAATTGTATTTAATACTTATCCAATCTGTTTTTAAGTAATTTAATTTCCTAATTACCTACTATAATTACTATTGTTCTAGTTTTTAATTACCCGACTACGGCGGAGGGTTATGATTTTGACCAGTATGTATGTATGTATGTATGTACGTATGTATGTATGTATGTATGTATGTATGTATGTATGTATGTATGTATGTATGTATGTATGTATGTATGTGCATCTGTTCCCACCTAACTTCCAAACGACTTGTCGTAATTTGACAAATGAGGTATCGTTAGAAGCGGCTTAGTGGCGCGCTGGTTATAGGCTATGTGACGTCACATAAAATTGCATATGGAATCCAAAGAATTTATAATGTCTATGATTCCATCTGACTGCAACACAAATTTGGTAGGTATTGTAAACAGAGTTTTATGATTGCAGATGTATTAAATTTACTATTGCAAATATTCCATTTGTAGGTTAACTTAGTATTTTTTTAACCGACTTCCAAAAGGAGGAGGTTTTCAATTCAACTGTATGTAGTTTTTTATAGGCTATTGATTTTACAATAGACTACTAAGCTATTAAATTTTGTCATTACCAAATTGATAAACCCAAATCTTACATAGAAAATACAAATCTTACTTGCGGACTGTTGGCTGTAAATATTAGTAAAATTTAAATATTTTTGGAGTCGAGTAATAACACAGTTAAAATTAATTTTGAGCACAGCAGAAGAATATTTTGCGGAGCGGGATCTAACAATCTGTGCTTGCGCATACCCTTGTGCACTGTTAAATTAATATCTCCTGCGTACCCTTCCTGTTGTGCACTACTTATCTACTATAGTATTGTAACATTGTAGTATTGTACTAACAAGCGACTGTAGCCTAGGGGTGAACAGGTTGGGCTAGCAATCAGAAGGTCCCAGGTTCGATCCCCGGTAGGGCATGCACCAATGGATGAATTTTCATCTATGTGCATAATTTACAGTTCGCTGACGGTGAGGGAAAACATCGTGAGGAAACCTACTTATCCCTCGGGATTAGGTAATGGTCAGTTCCTGTATACACGGCGACAAGGTTCACCACCTGTCACGTTGGGTTCTGACTATCTGGTGAAACGTGGGCTTTGAGTTGGTTAATACCTCCACAATGTGGTGGTGTATGGCCATTCAAGTCTCTGACTACCCCCAAATGGGGATAAAAAAGTCGTGACGTTATATATATATACTAGCTTTTGCCCGCGACTTCGTCCGCGTAGACTTCAAAATAAAAAAAACCGGGCAAGTGACCTAAGACTTTTAAGTACTTTTTAGTGCGCGAGGGTTTTTTAAGTCAGTATTTGCTTTTTTATAAAAATAATTTTATTTCACGATTTTTATTGGAGCCATACAAACTTTATCACGGTACCTAATTCGGTGAATGCGTGTTTTGGTAGGTAGGTATATAGAGCCAAAATCCCAAATCCCCTCCCCTTCTCCACCCCTTTTCCTCCCCTCTCTTCCTTCTGCTCCCTCCCCCTCAATTTCCCTTTCCCTTTCCCCTTTCCCCTTTCCCCTCCCCCCTCCACTTCCCTCTACCTTACGTCTTCCTCTTCCTCCCTCACCTACCTTATGCATACTAAGTTTCAAGTCAATCGGGTACAAACATGTTTTTCTGCCGTACTTTTCTACCTTTAGTTTCCCCCTTTTGGGTGTTGATTTCCGAAATGATTTTTTTATGGGATCAAACTGAAGTAGTACCTACCATATTCAGCTCAGCTTATACCCCAATTATTTAAAATGAATAATCATAACCAATCTCGAGATATGGACGACTAAACATGCGCTGGCCCCGCTCTCCTCTTTCCCGTCAAAAAATTTAAAATGCTAAAACCCCAGTAGGATCATTAAAAATGAACAATTGTAACTAATCTCGAGATATGGATGACTAAACACGCACTGACCCCGCTCTCCCCTTTCCCGTCAAAATATTAAAAATTCTGAAACCTCAGTCTGATTATTTAAAATAAACAATCATAACCAATCTCGAGATATGGATGACTGAAAATTCGCTGACCCCGCTCTCCCCTTTTCCTTCAAAATATTTAAAACGCCGAAACCCCAGTTTGATTATTTAAAATGAACAATCATAACCAATTTCGAGATATGGATGACTAAACATTCGCTGACCCCGCTCTCCCCTTTTCCTTCAAAATATTAAAAATGCTGAAACCCCAGTCTGATAATTTAAAATGAACAATCATAACCAATTTCGAGATATGGATGACTAAACATTCGCTGACCCCGCTCTCCCCTTTTCCTTCAAGATATTAAAAAAAATGAAACCCCAGTCTGATTATTTAAAATGAACAATCATAATCAATTTCGAGATATGGATGACTAAACATTCGCTGACCCCGCTCTCCCCTTTTCCTTCAAAATTTTAAAAACGCTGAAACCCCAGTCTGATTATTTAAAATGAACAATCATAACCAATTTCGAGATACGGATGACTAAACATTCGCTGACCCCGCTCTCCCCTTTTCCTTCAAAATATTAAAAAGCTGAAACCCCAGTCTGATTATTTAAAATAAACAATCATAACCAATTTCGAGATATGGATGACTAAAAATTCGCTGACCCCGCTCTCCCCTTTTCCTTCAAGATATTAAAAAAAATGAAACCCCAGTCTGATTATTTAAAATGTAACGTCACGACTTTTTATCCCCATTCGGGGGTAGTCAGAGGCTTGAGTGGCCATACACCACCACATTGTGGAGGTATTAAACAACTCAAAGCCCACGTTTCACCTGATAGTCAGAACCCAACGTGACAGGTGGTAAACCTTGTCGCCGTGTATACAGGAACTGACTATTACCTAATCCCGAGGGATAGGTAGGTTTCCTCACGATGTTTTCCCTCACCGTCAGCGAACTGTAAATTATGCACATAGATGAGAATTCATCCATTGGTGCATGCCTCACCGGGGATCGAACCTGGGACCTTCTGATTGCTAGCCCAACCTGTTCACCCCTAGGCTACAGTCGCTGATTATTTAAAATGAACAATCATAACCAATTTTGAGATATGGATGACTAAACATGCGCTGACCCCGCTCTCCCCTTTCTCGTCAAAATAATTAAAAATGCGGAAACCCCAGTCTGATCAATTCAGTCTAAGCAATCATAACCAATATCGAGATATGGATGACTTATTAAAACATCCCTTGACCCCGTTTTCCCCTTTCCCGTCAAAATAACAAAACTCGATCACCCCTATACAAACTTTCACTCCACATTTCACCCCTTAGGGGTTGAATTTCCAAAAACACGAAAGAAATCTAAACACAAACTTTCATTCCCCTATTTTACCCCCTTAGGGGTTGAATTTTTAAAAACCCTGAAATTACTCTTTTTTATTTTTTAAAAGACACCTAATCACCAATTTAAGTAATTCTAACTTCAAAAATGACGGAACTTCCATACAAACTTTTATTCCCTATTTTACCCCCTTAGGGGTTGAATTTTCAAAAACCCTGAAACCCATATTTTTTTATTTTTCAAAAGAGACCTAATCAGCAATTTTCATAATTCTAACTTCTAAAATGACGAACTTCCATACAAACTTTCATCCCTTATTTTACCCCCTTAGGGGTTGAATTTCAAAAAACCCTTTCTTAGTACACCTCTACACATCAAGACAAACCCACCCTCTAAATTTCAAGTCTCTACGATCAGCGGTTTAGGCTGTGCGTTGTCTGTCAGTCAGTCAGTCAGTCAGTCAGTCAGTCAGTCAGTCAGTCAGTCAATCAGGACTTTGATTCTTATATATTTAGATAGTATTGTAGTAACCATAATAAAAAAAAACTAAACCGGTGGGTCTAGAACAGTGGTGGGCAAACTTTGTTAATGGGGGGCCAGAGTGTTTAAGAAATTTCAGAGGAGGGCCAGAATCATAGGAAAAATGCATTTTGTGTTGAAACTTTTAATCATATCACTTCACCTCGCTTCTTTGCGCCCCCCGCCCCGCGACCCGCAACACAATCATGAACTACGCGGCTAATCTAGCTGGCTCCTTTAACTATGCATCTATTATTCTACTAAGTAGAATCTACTTTATACTTCTGGACCGTCAAAATATAATTATCGCGGGCCATATACTATTTATGTCGAAGGACCGTCGTCGGCGGGCTGGATTAAATGCTTTCGTGGGCCGGAGCTGGCCCACGGGCCGTACTTTGCCCATCACTGGTCTAGAATAATTAAATTTTACAAAGGAGATCATTTTATGAAGGAGGTGAGCAGTAAGAAAGAATGCTTACGGGGTTAAAATATATGGGATGAAAGTTTGTATGGAAGTCCGTTATTTTTGAAGTTAGAAAAACGGTAAGTACTAGGTGTTTAGTTTACAAGTAAAAGTCAGCCGTATCTGTTTTTTTTTTGTTAGAAATGCATCACGTAAGGTGGTGAACAAGGGAATCGCAGTTTTTATCGGATCTCGTCTAGGTTTGAAGTTAGAAATATGGAAATCGGTGTGCCTACTCATGTTTATAAGTAAAAATCTGCGTTTTTGGACATTCATCCCTTATGAGGTTGAAATAGGGGATGAAAGTTTGTATGGAAGATTGTCAATTTCGTCCCAATGGGTAAACTTCAGGCACATGGCTGGTACCTACTGAATAAAACATAGGTATTCTGATTCACAACGCAGGAGTGTGATACAGATAAATTAAATATTGTTTTTGTTTGGTTTTAAGTATAATAATAGGTGTATGGATTACGTATTAAAACTCTACTGTAATGCTTGCTTCCATTTATTGTGATTAATATATGCCCAACACCATGAATAATTAAGAAAATAAGGATTAATATAATTGATTAACAAAATATTGATTAATAATAAGGATAATCATATTCCGGAGTCCATTTTCGTAGCCGAAGTCTGATCAGTGGTTCATTTATTTTGCTTAGTTGTTTTTGAAGATGTGTACCTGGAACATTACCTATTTTATGAGTGATATTTAAAAAAAATACCTACAGATTTAATACTTACATAATTATTCAACGATCATCGTTTTATGAATTAGGTACAACCTTCGATCGTAGAAAGACTTTATGATCGAAGGGTACAACCTATTAAAACGTTTGGCAACGCGTCAAACTTATGATGAATCTACATTGTATGTGGAATGAGTGTAATTGTAATGTATTCAAGGGTCGTTTGTGAGTTTGTTTATCTCTGTAAATTCTGAACGCATTACAAAAGATTACATTACCATTGTGGATCGATTGGTTGTTCGCGGCAGAGGCACATGCGGGGCCTACGCTTTCTGTGCTTCATCGGCGAGCCTCTCCCTCTGGCATGATTCCGGGCTATAAAAAAACACATTATTTAATAAAAAAACACATACTGGTTCCAAATTCATTCTGCCCCATGCTGTTTTCTGCCCTCTCTGAAAGTCTAGTGCAGAAAGACCTACTTCAACCTTATTGAGTGTCGTTTAACGAATAAATGGGCCAATTTGTTTTGCTCATTTGTTTTCTTTTTTAATGTAGCTGGCGTGCTGCGCCACCCATATTATTATGACGATATTTGCGTTCGATCTCCTTGTTCCCACGAAATTATATTCAGTTTACAACTCATTCAGCCCCCTGTGAAAATCTAGTGAAGAAAATGGTTAGACTGTAGCCTTAGGGGCGCAGTTAGGTTTAAGTTTACGTCTAGGTTTAGGTTTGAGTATAGGGGTGGGGAAAAGGACACGGGTCGACTTTGACCTTGAATGACCTTTGACCTTTAAACCTGAATGTCCTTTGACCTCGAATGAACTTGATATTTGACTTTGACTTTGACCTTTAACCTCGAATGACCTTGACCTTCTTACCTTGCTAAATGCTTGGACACGTTTGGTTAGGTTAGGTTAGAACAGTGACCACAACGTGCGAGCCGAGCGAGCGAAGCGGGCGTGCCGCGGCAGCGGCCGGCGAAGCGCCAGAGCCAAATAGTACTTGTTACAGTTATTTTTAAAAACCTTATGATCTTGATCCGTGTCGTTGGGATCAAAGATCATTCAAGGTCAAGGTCAAATGTCAAGTTCATTTGAGGTCAAATTACGGGAGGTTACGGGAGTTACGGGAGGTCAAAGGTCATTCGAGGTTAAAGGTCAAAGGTCATTCGAGGTCAAAATCTACTCGTGTCCTTTTCCCCACCCGTCCTACTCAAACCTAAACATAGACCTAAACCTAATAGCGCCCCTAAGGATACACATTTACCAAGTAGGTACCAACCTTCCGTTATGGGGCTGTACATATCGAATACGTCACGAGGATCGAGTAAATCTTCTAAATACTCAATGATATCAAGGCCTGTACTGTCTCCCGATTCACCTGATTGGCTTGAACTGCTTCCCGATTCATCCGATTGGCCTGAACTGCCTCCCGTTTCACCCGATTGGACTGAACTGCTCCCAGATTCGTCCGATTGGCCTGGACTGCCCGGTGACTGACCTGGATTGCTTGACGATTGGCTTCCGCTTCCTGATTGACCTGGGGATTGGCCACTTCCCAATTGGCTTGGGCAGCCTGATGACTGGCCTGGGTTGCCTGACGATTGGCCTGCTCCTGATTGACTTGGTTTGCCGCTTCCTGATTGACCTGATTCACCGCTTTCTGGTTTACTTGGTTTGCCTTCTCCTGATTGACCTGATTCACCGCCTTCTGGTTTACTTGGTTTGCCTTCTCCTGATTGACCTGATTCGCCACCTTCTTGTTTACTTGGATTGCCGCCTCCTGATTGACCTGATTCACCGCTTTCTTGTTTACTTGGATTGCCGCCTCCTGATTGACCTGATTCACCGCTTTCTGGTTTACTTGGTTTGCCGCCTCCTGATTGACCTGATTCACCGCTTTCTGGTTTACTTGGTTTGCCTTCTCCTGATTGACCTGATTTGCCGCCTTCTGGTTTACTTGGTTTGCCTTCTCCTGATTGACCTGATTCGCCGCCTTTTGGTTTACTTGGTTTGCCTTCTCCTGATTGACCTGATTCGCCGCCTTTTGGTTTACTTGGTTTGCCTTCTCCTGATTGACCTGATTCACCGCTTTCTGGTTTACTTGGTTTGCCGCCTCCTGATTGACCTGATTCGCCGCCTTCTGGTTTACTTGGTTTGCCTTCTCCTGATTGACCTGATTTGCCGCCTTCTGGTTTACTTGGTTTGCCTTCTCCTGATTGACCTGATTCGCCGCCTTTTGGTTTACTTGGTTTGCCTTCTCCTGATTGACCTGATTCACCGCTTTCTGGTTTACTTGGTTTGCCTTCTCCTGATTGACCTGATTCGCCGCCTTTTGGTTTACTTGGTTTGCCTTCTCCTGATTGACCTGATTCGCCGCCTTTTGGTTTACTTGGTTTGCCTTCTCCTGATTGACCTGATTCACCGCTTTCTGGTTTACTTGGTTTGCCGCCTCCTGATTGACCTGATTCGCCGCCTTCTGGTTTACTTGGTTTGCCTTCTCCTGATTGACCTGATTTGCCGCCTTCTGGTTTACTTGGTTTGCCTTCTCCTGATTGACCTGATTCGCCGCCTTTTGGTTTACTTGGTTTGCCTTCTCCTGATTGACCTGATTCACCGCTTTCTGGTTTACTTGGTTTGCCTTCTCCTGATTGACCTGATTCGCCGCCTTTTGGTTTACTTGGTTTGCCTTCTCCTGATTGACCTGATTCGCCGCCTTTTGGTTTACTTGGTTTGCCTTCTCCTGATTGACCTGATTCACCGCTTTCTGGTTTACTTGGTTTGCCGCCTCCTGATTGACCTGATTCACCGCTTTCTGGTTTACTTGGTTTGCCTTCTCCTGATTGACCTGATTCGCCGCCTTCTGGTTTACTTGGTTTGCCTTCTCCTGATTGACCTGATTCGCCGCCTTTTGGTTTACTTGGTTTGCCTTCTCCTGATTGACCTGATTCGCCGCCTTTTGGTTTACTTGGTTTGCCTTCTCCTGATTGACCTGATTCACCGCTTTCTGGTTTACTTGGTTTGCCGCCTCCTGATTGACCTGATTCGCCGCCTTCTGGTTTACTTGGTTTGCCGCCTCCTGATTGACCTGATTTGCCGCCTTCTGGTTTACTTGGTTTGCCTTCTCCTGATTGACCTGATTCGCCGCCTTTTGGTTTACTTGGTTTGCCTTCTCCTGATTGACCTGATTCACCGCTTTCTGGTTTACTTGGTTTGCCACCTCCTGATTGACCTGATTCGCCGCCTTTTGGTTTACTTGGTTTGCCTTCTCCTGATTGACCTGATTCGCCGCCTTTTGGTTTACTTGGTTTGCCTTCTCCTGATTGACCTGATTCACCGCTTTCTGGTTTACTTGGTTTGCCGCCTCCTGATTGACCTGATTCGCCGCCTTCTGGTTTACTTGGTTTGCCTTCTCCTGATTGACCTGATTTGCCGCCTTCTGGTTTACTTGGTTTGCCTTCTCCTGATTGACCTGATTCGCCGCCTTTTGGTTTACTTGGTTTGCCTTCTCCTGATTGACCTGATTCACCGCTTTCTGGTTTACTTGGTTTGCCTTCTCCTGATTGACCTGATTCGCCGCCTTTTGGTTTACTTGGTTTGCCTTCTCCTGATTGACCTGATTCACCGCTTTCTGGTTTACTTGGTTTGCCGCCTCCTGATTGACCTGATTCGCCGCCTTTTGGTTTACTTGGTTTGCCTTCTCCTGATTGACCTGATTCGCCGCCTTTTGGTTTACTTGGTTTGCCTTCTCCTGATTGACCTGATTCACCGCTTTCTGGTTTACTTGGTTTGCCGCCTCCTGATTGACCTGATTCGCCGCCTTCTGGTTTACTTGGTTTGCCTTCTCCTGATTGACCTGATTTGCCGCCTTCTGGTTTACTTGGTTTGCCTTCTCCTGATTGACCTGATTCGCCGCCTTTTGGTTTACTTGGTTTGCCTTCTCCTGATTGACCTGATTCACCGCTTTCTGGTTTACTTGGTTTGCTACCTCCTGATTGACCTGATTCGCCGCCTTTTGGTTTACTTGGTTTGCCTTCTCCTGATTGACCTGATTCGCCGCCTTTTGGTTTACTTGGTTTGCCTTCTCCTGATTGACCTGATTCACCGCTTTCTGGTTTACTTGGTTTGCCGCCTCCTGATTGACCTGATTCGCCGCCTTCTGGTTTACTTGGTTTGCCTTCTCCTGATTGACCTGATTTGCCGCCTTCTGGTTTACTTGGTTTGCCTTCTCCTGATTGACCTGATTCGCCGCCTTTTGGTTTACTTGGTTTGCCTTCTCCTGATTGACCTGATTCACCGCTTTCTGGTTTACTTGGTTTGCCTTCTCCTGATTGACCTGATTCGCCGCCTTTTGGTTTACTTGGTTTGCCTTCTCCTGATTGACCTGATTCGCCGCCTTTTGGTTTACTTGGTTTGCCTTCTCCTGATTGACCTGATTCACCGCTTTCTGGTTTACTTGGTTTGCCGCCTCCTGATTGACCTGATTCACCGCTTTCTGGTTTACTTGGTTTGCCTTCTCCTGATTGACCTGATTCGCCGCCTTCTGGTTTACTTGGTTTGCCTTCTCCTGATTGACCTGATTCGCCGCCTTTTGGTTTACTTGGTTTGCCTTCTCCTGATTGACCTGATTCGCCGCCTTTTGGTTTACTTGGTTTGCCTTCTCCTGATTGACCTGATTCACCGCTTTCTGGTTTACTTGGTTTGCCGCCTCCTGATTGACCTGATTCGCCGCCTTCTGGTTTACTTGGTTTGCCTTCTCCTGATTGACCTGATTTGCCGCCTTCTGGTTTACTTGGTTTGCCTTCTCCTGATTGACCTGATTCGCCGCCTTTTGGTTTACTTGGTTTGCCTTCTCCTGATTGACCTGATTCACCGCTTTCTGGTTTACTTGGTTTGCCACCTCCTGATTGACCTGATTCGCCGCCTTTTGGTTTACTTGGTTTGCCTTCTCCTGATTGACCTGATTCGCCGCCTTTTGGTTTACTTGGTTTGCCTTCTCCTGATTGACCTGATTCACCGCTTTCTGGTTTACTTGGTTTGCCGCCTCCTGATTGACCTGATTCACCGCTTTCTGGTTTACTTGGTTTGCCTTCTCCTGATTGACCTGATTCGCCGCCTTCTGGTTTACTTGGTTTGCCTTCTCCTGATTGACCTGATTCGCCGCCTTTTGGTTTACTTGGTTTGCCTTCTCCTGATTGACCTGATTCACCGCTTTCTGGTTTACTTGGTTTGCCTTCTCCTGATTGACCTGATTCGCCGCCTTTTGGTTTACTTGGTTTGCCTTCTCCTGATTGACCTGATTCGCCGCCTTTTGGTTTACTTGGTTTGCCTTCTCCTGATTGACCTGATTCACCGCTTTCTGGTTTACTTGGTTTGCCGCCTCCTGATTGACCTGATTCGCCGCCTTCTGGTTTACTTGGTTTGCCTTCTCCTGATTGACCTGATTTGCCGCCTTCTGGTTTACTTGGTTTGCCTTCTCCTGATTGACCTGATTCGCCGCCTTTTGGTTTACTTGGTTTGCCTTCTCCTGATTGACCTGATTCGCCGCCTTTTGGTTTACTTGGTTTGCCTTCTCCTGATTGACCTGATTCACCGCTTTCTGGTTTACTTGGTTTGCCGCCTCCTGATTGACCTGATTCGCCGCCTTCTGGTTTACTTGGTTTGCCTTCTCCTGATTGACCTGATTTGCCGCCTTCTGGTTTTCTTGGTTTGCCTTCTCCTGATTGACCTGATTCGCCGCCTTTTGGTTTACTTGGTTTGCCTTCTCCTGATTGACCTGATTCACCGCTTTCTGGTTTACTTGGTTTGCCTTCTCCTGATTGACCTGATTCGCCGCCTTTTGGTTTACTTGGTTTGCCTTCTCCTGATTGACCTGATTCGCCGCCTTTTGGTTTACTTGGTTTGCCTTCTCCTGATTGACCTGATTCACCGCTTTCTGGTTTACTTGGTTTGCCGCCTCCTGATTGACCTGATTCGCCGCCTTCTGGTTTACTTGGTTTGCCTTCTCCTGATTGACCTGATTTGCCGCCTTCTGGTTTACTTGGTTTGCCTTCTCCTGATTGACCTGATTCACCGCTTTCTGGTTTACTTGGTTTGCCTTCTCCTGATTGACCTGATTCGCCGCCTTTTGGTTTACTTGGTTTGCCTTCTCCTGATTGACCTGATTCGCCGCCTTTTGGTTTACTTGGTTTGCCTTCTCCTGATTGACCTGATTCACCGCTTTCTGGTTTACTTGGTTTGCCGCCTCCTGATTGACCTGATTCGCCGCCTTCTGGTTTACTTGGTTTGCCTTCTCCTGATTGACCTGATTTGCCGCCTTCTGGTTTACTTGGTTTGCCTTCTCCTGATTGACCTGATTCGCCGCCTTTTGGTTTACTTGGTTTGCCTTCTCCTGATTGACCTGATTCGCCGCCTTTTGGTTTACTTGGTTTGCCTTCTCCTGATTGACCTGATTCACCGCTTTCTGGTTTACTTGGTTTGCCGCCTCCTGATTGACCTGATTCGCCGCCTTCTGGTTTACTTGGTTTGCCTTCTCCTGATTGACCTGATTTGCCGCCTTCTGGTTTACTTGGTTTGCCTTCTCCTGATTGACCTGATTCGCCGCCTTTTGGTTTACTTGGTTTGCCTTCTCCTGATTGACCTGATTCACCGCTTTCTGGTTTACTTGGTTTGCCTTCTCCTGATTGACCTGATTCGCCGCCTTTTGGTTTACTTGGTTTGCCTTCTCCTGATTGACCTGATTCGCCGCCTTTTGGTTTACTTGGTTTGCCTTCTCCTGATTGACCTGATTCACCGCTTTCTGGTTTACTTGGTTTGCCGCCTCCTGATTGACCTGATTCGCCGCCTACTGGTTTACTTGGTTTGCCTTCTCCTGATTGACCTGATTCGCCGCCTTCTGGTTTACTTGGTTTGCCTTCTCCTGATTGACCTGATTTGCCGCCTTCTGGTTTACTTGGTTTGCCTTCTCCTGATTGACCTGATTCGCCGCCTTTTGGTTTACTTGGTTTGCCTTCTCCTGATTGACCTGATTCACCGCTTTCTGGTTTACTTGGTTTGCCTTCTCCTGATTGACCTGATTCGCCGCCTTTTGGTTTACTTGGTTTGCCTTCTCCTGATTGACCTGATTCGCCGCCTTTTGGTTTACTTGGTTTGCCTTCTCCTGATTGACCTGATTCACCGCTTTCTGGTTTACTTGGTTTGCCGCCTCCTGATTGACCTGATTCGCCGCCTTCTGGTTTACTTGGTTTGCCTTCTCCTGATTGACCTGATTTGCCGCCTTCTGGTTTTCTTGGTTTGCCTTCTCCTGATTGACCTGATTCGCCGCCTTTTGGTTTACTTGGTTTGCCTTCTCCTGATTGACCTGATTCACCGCTTTCTGGTTTACTTGGTTTGCCTTCTCCTGATTGACCTGATTCGCCGCCTTTTGGTTTACTTGGTTTGCCTTCTCCTGATTGACCTGATTCGCCGCCTTTTGGTTTACTTGGTTTGCCTTCTCCTGATTGACCTGATTCACCGCTTTCTGGTTTACTTGGTTTGCCGCCTCCTGATTGACCTGATTCGCCGCCTTCTGGTTTACTTGGTTTGCCTTCTCCTGATTGACCTGATTTGCCGCCTTCTGGTTTACTTGGTTTGCCTTCTCCTGATTGACCTGATTCACCGCTTTCTGGTTTACTTGGTTTGCCTTCTCCTGATTGACCTGATTCGCCGCCTTTTGGTTTACTTGGTTTGCCTTCTCCTGATTGACCTGATTCGCCGCCTTTTGGTTTACTTGGTTTGCCTTCTCCTGATTGACCTGATTCACCGCTTTCTGGTTTACTTGGTTTGCCGCCTCCTGATTGACCTGATTCGCCGCCTTCTGGTTTACTTGGTTTGCCTTCTCCTGATTGACCTGATTTGCCGCCTTCTGGTTTACTTGGTTTGCCTTCTCCTGATTGACCTGATTCGCCGCCTTTTGGTTTACTTGGTTTGCCTTCTCCTGATTGACCTGATTCGCCGCCTTTTGGTTTACTTGGTTTGCCTTCTCCTGATTGACCTGATTCACCGCTTTCTGGTTTACTTGGTTTGCCGCCTCCTGATTGACCTGATTCGCCGCCTTCTGGTTTACTTGGTTTGCCTTCTCCTGATTGACCTGATTTGCCGCCTTCTGGTTTACTTGGTTTGCCTTCTCCTGATTGACCTGATTCGCCGCCTTTTGGTTTACTTGGTTTGCCTTCTCCTGATTGACCTGATTCACCGCTTTCTGGTTTACTTGGTTTGCCTTCTCCTGATTGACCTGATTCGCCGCCTTTTGGTTTACTTGGTTTGCCTTCTCCTGATTGACCTGATTCGCCGCCTTTTGGTTTACTTGGTTTGCCTTCTCCTGATTGACCTGATTCACCGCTTTCTGGTTTACTTGGTTTGCCGCCTCCTGATTGACCTGATTCGCCGCCTACTGGTTTACTTGGTTTGCCTTCTCCTGATTGACCTGATTCGCCGCCTTCTGGTTTACTTGGTTTGCCTTCTCCTGATTGACCTGATTTGCCGCCTTCTGGTTTACTTGGTTTGCCTTCTCCTGATTGACCTGATTCGCCGCCTTTTGGTTTACTTGGTTTGCCTTCTCCTGATTGACCTGATTCACCGCTTTCTGGTTTACTTGGTTTGCCTTCTCCTGATTGACCTGATTCGCCGCCTTTTGGTTTACTTGGTTTGCCTTCTCCTGATTGACCTGATTCGCCGCCTTTTGGTTTACTTGGTTTGCCTTCTCCTGATTGACCTGATTCACCGCTTTCTGGTTTACTTGGTTTGCCTTCTCCTGATTGACCTGATTTGCCGCCTTCTGGTTTACTTGGTTTGCCTTCTCCTGATTGACCTGATTCGCCGCCTTTTGGTTTACTTGGTTTGCCTTCTCCTGATTGACCTGATTCACCGCTTTCTGGTTTACTTGGTTTGCCACCTCCTGATTGACCTGATTCGCCGCCTTTTGGTTTACTTGGTTTGCCTTCTCCTGATTGACCTGATTCGCCGCCTTTTGGTTTACTTGGTTTGCCGCCTCCTGATTGACCTGATTCACCGCTTTCTGGTTTACTTGGTTTGCCTTCTCCTGATTGACCTGATTCGCCGCCTTCTGGTTTACTTGGTTTGCCTTCTCCTGATTGACCTGATTCGCCGCCTTTTGGTTTACTTGGTTTGCCTTCTCCTGATTGACCTGATTCGCCGCCTTTTGGTTTACTTGGTTTGCCTTCTCCTGATTGACCTGATTCACCGCTTTCTGGTTTACTTGGTTTGCCGCCTCCTGATTGACCTGATTTGCCGCCTTCTGGTTTACTTGGTTTGCCTTCTCCTGATTGACCTGATTCGCCGCCTTTTGGTTTACTTGGTTTGCCTTCTCCTGATTGACCTGATTCACCGCTTTCTGGTTTACTTGGTTTGCCACCTCCTGATTGACCTGATTCACCGCCTTCTGGTTTACTTGGTTTGCCTTCTCCTGATTGACCTGATTTGCCGCCTTCTGGTTTACTTGGTTTGCCTTCTCCTGATTGACCTGATTCGCCGCCTTTTGGTTTACTTGGTTTGCCTTCTCCTGATTGACCTGATTCACCGCTTTCTGGTTTACTTGGTTTGCCACCTCCTGATTGACCTGATTCACCGCTTTCTGGTTTACTTGGTTTGCCTTCTCCTGATTGACCTGATTCGCCGCCTTCTGGTTTATTTGGTGTGCTTCCCGGCATGGTTGATGTCGTAGTCGTTGCCACTGAAATTATGTATATAACATGCAAACAAATTTTGACGGTTGTTTATAATATACTCAGTTTATTATACACTAACGGACCGTTAGAGCAGTAATTAATGTTTATTATTTTATTTACCAGCTACCGTCGAAGAAGTTGCTGTTGAAGAACCAGTTTCTCCATTTGATGCCGCTATTGGAGAAGAAAATTTAAGTATTTCAGGAATCAAGAAATAAAATTAGTAGGTATATGGCAATCTGATAGAGCGTTCATAGCATGGTTGATGTCGTAGTCGTTGCCACTGAAATTTTGTATATAACATGCAAACAAAATTTGACGGTTGTTTATAATAATAGAGCAGTAATTAATTTTACAATTTTATGTTTATTAATTTATTTACCAGCTACCGCCGAAGAAGTTGCTGTTGACGAACCAGTTTCTCCATTTGATGCCGCTATTGGAGAAGAAAATGTAAGTATTTCATGAATCTAAAAATAAAGTTAGTAGGTATATGTCAATCTGATAGAGCGTTCATAGCCAGCTGCAATCACAATCACTGATCAGTAAACGATCGGAGGTTAAGCAATGCTTGGCAAGGTCAGTGAGAAATGGGTCACCATTTAGTGGCATTTGAACTGGGCGTCTCGTGCTTCGGAGGGCACGTAAAAACCGGTCCCGGTTATTGTTACCTGGGCAGCAATCGTTAAGCCTTGTCAGGCCTTCGGGTGGCTTGAAAAACACTGACACCAGGTTGGCCACTGATACAATAAGAAGAAGATGGCCAACTGATAAATGAGAAAGAAAGAAAATACCGTCACTTGATGCAGTCGCTTCTGCTAGCCCCTGGTTTTCGCCCATATCTAGAACAGCGTGAAACAATTATTTTAAAATATTGTTGCATATACACGAAAATCATTCGTCATCAATTTTATTTCTGGCCTCTTATGTTTTTTTTTATAGGACTGCGGTGGCAAAAAAGCGCACGGCCCGCCTGATGTTAAGCAGTTACCACAGCCTATAGATGCTTACAATACCAAAGGGATTGCTCGCACATTGCCGACCTGAAGGGGAGTGGGATGGAGGGGGGGGCTTTCGGCTCTCCCACTCATCGTACGAAACGCAGCTGTAATAGCTGCTTTACGCCGATCTCCTGTGTGTGTGAGTGGTACTGCCCCGGTCGAGCCAGCCCGTTTATGATCTGCAGTCAATTGGCTACAGCTTGGTTTTACCACCTTGAAACACACACACACACACTAAATGAAACAAAATGTATGGATACGCGTCCTCGATAATATGTTGACCAGAGGTTTATCTTAAGAGTTCTATGTACCTAAAAATCCAACATAAAAATGCACTAGAGAATGTTTTGTATTTAGCTCCAGTAACATATATTTTTTTTATAAAACTCATCGCATTTTTTTGACTGAACTTCTAATTTGAATCTAAGGGCCACCGCAGACTTGCTACGTTTAGCATCGGCGACCGGCGATTTTGCGACTGTATCGATGCTGCGTCGCGTTCCTTCGAGTGCGAACGAGCGAGACGCAGCATCAAAATCGCCGATCTCCGCTGCTAAAAGTAGCAAGTCTCCGGTGGCCCTTAGATTCCTGAATTTGGCTTGTTTACTCACCATTAAAGGCAGTCGCACTTGCCATCGATGAAGCTGTGCTTGCTGGTATGGCAGGAACACCTTTCAAAACAAAATTTAGGATGTTTAAGTTATGATTTTGAACCTTATGGCTACGTAATTATTTATTATACTTACTTCAGAATCTTTAAAACAACAATAAATAATTAATGAGTTAAGTTATTAAGTAAATTGTTATTTGGAATTAAATCGAGTGCATGTAGATTGTAATTGGTTCTTGATATTAAGGCCCCGCTTCCCGGCCAGCGTTTTCGCCGTCTGGATTGGTCGAGAGCCCTCTAACCCCGCCCACTTTTTTTCGAAAATATCGAAATTCATTAATTGTGACGTGAAAAACTATTGCATCACCAAAATCGAACTTAATTTTTTTAGGTATTATCTTTCTCCATTTTTTTGAAATGCCGAGCCGTTTGGAAGTAGATACAAATTTAAAGTTGAAAACTGCTAGACTTTGGTATTTTTTTCACAAAGTAAATGAGCATGTAGCACATTTTCCCTGCTTAACTAGTCCGTCCTCAGCGTTGCCTAATGGCATACATATAAGGCATCATCGAGGCTTGAGTGGTTAAAATTTAAAGATGAGGGTTCAATAAATACGGTACTATTTTTTTTAATTTTTACTCCTCTCGTCTAAGAGGAGATATCCTCTAAAAATGCCTCGTTAGCTGGTTGTACCGTCTTAAGGGCCGGTTTCGCCAGGAGTCGGTGCCAATCTTGTATGCCAAGTCTACGTGGGTAGACTTGGCATACATTACTTTAAGTGGTTAAAGTAAGAAGATAGATTGGCATTGGCACCGACCCCAAATACTCGATGACACACCATCACGCCTAATTATGCCGAAGGGGTAGGCAGAGGTATTATAAATATTATTTCAGGGTTTTTAGTGCTCCAGAGTTTATTTTTTTCAATTTTTGTCACAAGATTTGACATACCTAGAAACAATATTGTTATCAGGGTGGCAATTAAGTTGGTGGATAAACAGAATTAGGTCTAATAATTTATCAAATAAAATGGATTTAAATAAAATCCTTCAAGGATGTTTAAAAATGTGGACTAGCAGCTCTACTAAAAGTTTATTCCTTAGAAGTTGATGTCGTTAGCACAGCACAATTTTTCATACAAATATTTTACGTAGATAACTCATGACAGAACTGTTTTATGTACTTTTGTATTGTTTATTTACCTGCTAGATAATTTACTCCAGCAGCTGGGATGATTGCTGCTGTCGGCACAATAGGAACTCCTTCACGTGCATCTGAAATATTTCAATTAAATTCACTCAATATTCTAGTAATTTAATATATATATATAATATAATTCAATGTTCCATTTAGCACAGTATAGTAATAGTATATCAAAGGGGATCTGGATTTGCACGTATATCTTTACTAAGGAAACGTATGGCCAGAAATTACCCTAGGTACATCAATCGCTACAAAAGGGATGCTTTGTTAGAAAGTTATATTTTCTTTTCTTTGAAATGGATTGGGCCGGGACATACTAGTATAATAGAAAATCGAATAAGGATCTGGGAGAAGAAAATGGGATTAGTAACCTGTGAGAGCATAAAATTATTTAAATTAATGTGTGATGACTCTTACCCTTTGTCGCTTGATTATTTGCCCTCACTTCACTCACTAAACCCTGTCCATAGCCTGTAATGGATTATAAAAATATGTATAGTTTGTTATTTATAAAAACATACCTACATTACATATTGGTAAATTTATAAAAAAAATAACGAAGAGAGTAAAAAATTGGCCCATGTGGTGAAGTGCCAAATTATTGGCCGAATATCCTTGTTGAATATAGTGTTTATTACCACATCAGACCGTCGCACTGACGGTCGATCGATGTATTGGTGCGTCCAGAAGCTTCGCATGCCTCGCCCAAGCAAACATGTTACGACAATATGTCTATGCGTTCCGACGTTAAAACTGAGTGCTCGGAAGCTGCATGCGCGTGATATAGTCGCAGCCAATCGACGGTTGATCAAATGGTGTGGTGAACCTATACAGTTTCACATATGGTGGCGACGGCTGTATACACCACGCCACGCGAGAGCCATTCCGTCATCAATCAACCCTCTATCGATCCTCGATCAATTAAAAATCTAGCAATCGGGCTGCTTGGTGTAGTAGGAACTGTTGGTTGAGCTCGATCCTTCTCAATTGATGCGTCCAGAAGCTTCGCATGCCTCGCCCAAGCAATCATGTTATGACATTTATAAGTAACAATAAAGTCAATGTTAGTTTCTCTTACCAGCATCGTAAGCGTCTCGAAGGGCAACCGGATTAGCTGACTTCATCGGACTTTGGGAAGCTGTAACTAAATAGATTCCATACGTTAATCCAAGAATAATATTTAAAATATGTTAGTTAGTAGACTCAAATTCTTATGGTAATGATTTAAATAAAACTTATTTACCAGTAGAAGTAGCTTTAGAAGTAGCGCTGGACATTGCGGAACCATTATCTAAACTTGCAATTAGACCTAGAATAATAATTGACTCATTAATAATTATTCTTCAAGTTACAACTTTAAAATTAATGACTAATAACACAAACCTAAGAACAAACAATAATAAATAAAATATATGGTCAGACTAGCACACCAACTATATATGGTCACAAACTAAGTAACGCTTGTTACTATGGGTACCGTACTTATCTGCGCATCTGTAGACAAGTCATTACTCATTTTTGGGTCGATTCTAAGCAAAAAAGGTCTCTTTTTGCTTAGAATTTACTTAGGAATAACTAAGTAATGACTTGTTTGAGACTGAAGTAAGACGAAATGTGACATTGTGTGTCAAGGGAGTGGGAGGGGTCCTAAGTTTTGTGCATCACATTTAAAAATCTAATACATCTAAGTTTTAAAACCGAAATTTTAATCGTTAAAGAAATATTTAGAAAATTTCTGAAAATTTTAAAAAAATATGTGACGTCACACAGGGAGGGGGGGAGTCTCGCAAATGTGACCAGCTGTGACAAGGGGGGTCTTAAATCATGAAATTCGTGTGAAGTAATTTATGGATGGCCCCATATTTGAAAAAAGAATGTTTTCGAAATTCAATAACAAACTTAAGCCATTCAATTCTATTTTAACCTCCAAGTATTATTTCACACTTTGGAACACCTGTATACTATATACAATATTCAAATTATGTAAGCACCTACTAGCTTCTGCCCGCGACTTCGTCCGCGTCAACTTAAAATTCCACAGGAACCTGACATTCATCAAAATTGGTTCATCGGTTTAGTCGTGAATGCGTAACAGACAGAGTTACTTGCACATTTATAATATTATAAGTAGGTATAGATTAAATAGAAGAAATTACTTTGAGCAGCAGCGAGGGCCTTCGCGCTTGATGAGGCGGAACCAGTCCCGCCACTGTTCTCTGTAATGGTGTTAAATTGAGATTAGATTATGCCTATTTTTTTTAAAATAATTTAGCCCTTTTAACGTCCCACTGCTGGGCACGGGCCTCCCCTCAATGCGAGGGGGATTCAGGCCATAATCCACCACGCTGGCCCAGTGCGGGTTGGTGGATTTCACATGTCTAAAGACATGCAGGTTTCCTCACGATGTTTTCCTTCACCGTAAGCAAGTGATAATCATATTAAAGTTATGATTCACACATAGATCCAGAAAAATCCAGATGTGTGAGCCAGGGCTTGAACCCAGGACCTTAAGCCCACAAGACGCGTGCTTAACCAATCGGCTATCACTGCTCATTATGCGTTATTATTAACAGCAGATAATGCCTATCAATAAAAAATAATCCAGGAATTTTCTCAGAAACAAGAACTGCAGTTAACTCGTAAAATTAATCTATACCTATAGTACTAGTATACTTTGATGAATGATTGAATAAGTAGATATAAGGGTAGATCATACAAAGTGTCATCTGAGCTTTATGCTAAGGTATGAAGTTTAATATTGGTGGATGATAAAATAAACCATTTGAAGCTAACCTACGCAAGAAAAATCTCCGAAACTACTAGACGCATCATCATCATCATCATTTCAGCCGAAAGACGTCCACTGCTGTACATAGGCATCCCCCAAGGTTCGCCACAATGACCGGTCTTGCGCTGCCCGCATCCAGCAGATTCCCGCGACCTTCACCAGGTCGTCGGTCCACCTTATGGAATGACTACCCACGCTACGCTTTCCAGTGCGCGGCCGCCACTCGAGAACTCTTCGGCCCCATCGGCCATCCGTTCTACGAGCAATGTGCCCTGCCCACTGCCACATAAGTCTAGCAATTCTGCGGGCTATGTCGGTTACTTTGGTCCTTCTGCGTATCTCCTCATTCCTAATTTGATCCCGCAGGGAAACTCCGAGCATAGCCCTTTCCATTGCCTTTTGAGTGACTTTGAGCTTTGAGCTTTGAGTGACTACTAGACGCATGGACTTGTAATTGGGCATGCGCATTTATCTTGCATACCTTCTCGCTAAGAAAGGATCACACCCGCGCACGTAGCCGAGGAAAAAATTGAAAAGATTTACCCGTCTGAATTTACAGTTAATCTAATATAAATTGTCTAAAATTCGGGGGTGTAAAATTGTATTTTTTTATATCCTTTCCTGAAAACTTTATTTGTAGACTTTCTATCTAAATAATTTATTTACTTACACAAAATCCACATAGTATAAACTAATCATCTGCCAAACTGCTTAGCAGACTTTGATTATATGTATTATGGTAATCATGGTTCATATTAGAAGGAACAGTACAGGGTTTGCTTACCGAATTTTGACATTGCTTGCGCGAAGGCATGCTCAATGCTAGCTATCTGAGCACTGTTGTCTGCAAAAAAAAAACTCTTGTGAAAATCCGAAACATATTGAAGGAAGAAATTGATTTAAGTGCCTACCTATTTATGTAAATCGTCCCCGTAAATAGCAGGGTTGTTACGAAAACATCATTTTGTTTTAAACACCGTGTTTAAAACATGTTTTTAACATTTCGGAAAAAAAAGCTTTTTTCCTCCTGTTTTAAATCAATGTTTTAAACACGTTTTAAACAAGTACTTGATATAAAAATACAACAGCGTCATGTATATGTAGAAAAAAAACCCGAGTATTGAAAAATCATGCTCTAACATGAAAATATGCTCATCTAGAGGATATTCGTGGTTCGTTTATGTTCTTTAGGGCGAAGTGTTTTTTTTCTTATTTGTAAAGAGTAACCAAAATACTAATTTCCATGTCTCCAGCTCCAGCTTCAGCTCCAGATGTGCGTGTCGGACTCGCACATCAAGGGTTCCGTACCGCCGTAGAATAAAAACTTCAAAAATATCAAGTTTCTTGTATGGCGACCCCCCTTTTTTATATTATTTTATTTTTAGTTCTTGTAGCGGCAACGGAAATACATATTTTCTGAAAATTTTCAATTTAAATTACCCATTTTAAATTTCCTGTTTTTTTGCAACTCTGTTAAATACTAATCTAGTAATCCCCGTAAATAGTCAATGAGCGATCTAGTAATAAAAAAAATATAATACTTACCCGGTCGGGAAATGATTCCCAAAGGTAATATTAATAGAGTGACAACTAGTGTCCAGTAGTTCGGTCCCATCTTGGCTCGAGCCACTTCACTGACGACTGATGGAACGTCCTCGCGTTTTAAAGGGGAAAAGTAATTAAAAATTAATAGTCCCATATCGCTATTCGTGAGGAATTAATGAAATTTATTATTTTTATTTTATTACTTTATCGGGACTACTTTTGCAGAAGTCGTGACAATATCAATAAAATATAGGTCTCTATTATTTTTATGATTATTCATGATTTTCGTGTTAAATACTTACCTACTTATATTGAAGCTTGACGTAACACAAACAATTCTCAATAATTGTTTGTATTACATTTAAATAGTGCTGCACAGAGTAATAGCCGCCACACACCTTCAAGTATACTTGTGCAAGTTGTGTGTGGCGTATGTGGCCACTTCTGAAATTGCGCGTATTGTACAAGTCTAGACTTGCACAAGTATACTTGAAGGTGTGTGGCGGCCATATATATATTTTTTTATCAGATTGCACAGAATATTGGCTTCAGAATCGGCATTAATATAAATAACAAAATCAATAACGCCTGAAACTTTGTATTAACTGAAATAATATCATCTGAAAGCCTATTTCTCACGTAAACTCTCGATATGAATGTAGACACCTTGCCTTTATGACTACGCGCGGAGCCGATTTCAATATACGGTACCATTGTCTGCCGCCTCCCTCGTTTTCGCCGCCGTATGCACACCGTTATTTTGTGGCAATCTCTTCATAGATATTCATATTACGTCTAGTTTTACGTGTAAATGTGGAGCCAGATTCTATTTTGAATGAAAAATAGAAATAAGAATGACAATGACAACATTTTCACGAAATATTGTTCATCAGAATACGTCTGGGTAGCACAGTATGTGGGATTTGAGAAAAAATACCAAAATATGTGCTTATACTGCGTATTTATTCGTGGCTTCGTGCTCTGAATTATAAATTACATTCAATGTTTATTGTATACATACTACATGTACACATTATGTACCCACTTATGCATTTTTCTATTCCGAGTAAACAGTGTGCAATAAATTGAAAAATTGGTAGGACAAACTGCAGATCTGGAAATGAAATAAAACATTATGATAAACATAATATCTACATAAATATAATATACCTATTACATATTCATTGTACTTAGGATTCGTACACCACTAAAAGTATCTAAGTTCATAGTGAGGTAGCCTTTGGCGGTGAATCTGAAAGGCTTTTGTGCTCTCATCAAAAAAATCAAAAGCATCTTTTTTGTGCCCGGATCAGCGTGTGGCCAGTCTGCGAAATATATTGCTCTCTCCAATTTTTTACTCTGAAAAAGGAAGACATACATTAATAAATTAGTAGTATCTACAGAGTACATAAATGTAGGTATGTATGTATAGTAAGCGCTAACATACACGGACTACAATTTTGTAGTTTGGTTGCAGTCGACGGCACGCGACTGCACACGAACTGCATTTTTGCAGTAGGAAGTGACAGCTCTATTGCAGTTGGTTGCAGTCGACGGCACGCGTCTGCACACGGACTGCATGTTTGCAGTCGCGTGTATGGCGGCGCTTAGTAGTAATAAGTCCCACATAAATTTACAACTTATACCTTTCGCATTAGGTATAATTGGGATATTTCGTCATAATTAAATTCATTAAGTTAGTGTATTTTAATAATAACTCATAAGCACCAAATCTTTTTTGACATACCTATTGTGAACAAATTTTAAAAATAATATTAAATACTTACTATTAAAGTATCGAAAGACATGGGAAATCCACTAACCCTCACTGGGCCAGCGTGGTGGACCTGAATCCCCCTCGCATTTAGGGGAGGCCCTTGCCCAGGAGTGAGACGTTAAAAGCGCTAATATTATTATTATTTATTTGCTATTAGAAAATTGCTAAAAGTAGCGGATTACGCAGTAGTCATGAGCTCTAGGCTTTAGGTCTAGTACTTTATCGAAAGTTCAACATCCGAATTGGTGTACATTTTAACGAGATTAGTTAATAAAAAGTTCATATGTACTTACATGATCTATTAAAAGTTGTCCCATTATGCACTGAACGAATACTTCCACAACTAACGAACAGAAGAAGGAAAAATAACGCAGAGACATGTACAAATTGTCGACCACCTGAGATAGAAGTAAACACAATGAGACAACAGATTTCTTCTTTATTTTAACGATAAATTCTAAGAAGGAACTCACAGTAGCAGTAAAGACGGTGAGACAGATGAAAACTGATCCAAATATGTAAGTAAGAAGCATTGCGTCTCCCAACACTTGTTCCAAATCAGATGTTATCCTGAAAGAAAATGAGTGCACTTGACTTTCAAAAACCGTGTGAAGTTCTCTAACCGGCAATGGGCCAGCGTAGTGGACCATGGCCCGAATTCTGCTTGCATTAAGGGGGGATTTCCTCCCTATAATGGTAATAGGTTCGCCCCCAATTACATTTGCAACGTGGGTGCACTACTATACACTTTACCTACTCTTTAAAGTAATTCATAGTAACTATTGTACTGTTATTGCCTAAATGCATGCCGCGCTCGAGTACTCAGTTTTGACATCGAAACGCAGAGGCATAATGTCATAACATGAGTGCTCTCGCGAGGCATAGACCCGCCAATTTAAAACATAATGCCTATGCGTTCCGACGTCAAAACCGATTTTGCGGGCGCGCCGCTCGCCTCTTATAGACCCACCCATTCATTTACACCTGCTATGCCCTTCTTACCCACTACATTGTCTTACTTACTTGGCCAAATACTGGTGTCTTATAATCACAAATTTCAATTTTCTTCTGATACAAGCGTGAGTTCTGTCAGCGTTCTCAATTTCCATATTTGCTGCATCTTCCCCAGTAATGAGACTTTCCATGCTGTTGCCAAGGATCTTCAGCTCCATACAAATGTACAGTGTGTAAGATATATGAAGCATATTAGCAAATACGAAGATAAATATGACCAGAGTAGTCATTAAGCTCTCCCAGATATAGGCAGTATAATACCATTCGATCTTATTAAAGGGATACCAGCCATCGAACGGGTAGAGGTAATTATCTTCTTTGTTTAAAACGTCGTTTTCGTAGTACATAATGATTCTTGGAAAGAAGGTAACAACTACTGCCAAACCAATTGTGTAGTAAAATTCGAATCTGACGATAAGTCTGGTGATCATAGTGTAATCATACAGAATCTTCTTATGGGAAGAAGAATCGGAAATAGTTTCCCACAAGTCATGCCGAAAATGTTTAAATATTTCATCATACACATTCCTGTTTGTATGCATCTTTCCGTACTTTACGAGGATCATGAGGCAGACTCCTAGGTTAGGAGCAATATTGATGATTTCAAACCAATCTTTGAACCCAGTTAAACAGAGAGTTACGAACAATTGTGTTGAAGTTATGAATATCAAACCGTAAGTGATATAGTAACAGTATGTAGAACGCTTTGAGCGGCCGATGAATGGAAATATGAACATTTTGTTACCTATTTTACTCAAGAAGTCCATTTCGTACAAAAAATCCTGCTTTAAACGCTTGTAACTTTTTTCGGATTTTCTCATTGTAAATTCTCAGTTTAAACTATCTAGTTTGACCCACTATGTTAAATGTAACGTACTAAATCAATAGCAAGGGTGTATAAATTACTGAAGATTAATCCATTTAAAACATCCGATCATAACTGTAATTCTTAGTAGGGAGTTCCAGTATACAAAGTAGATTCCTTAATCGGAACGTATGAACAAGCCTACAAATCAATCATGTCTTACAAATGATAGTTGCATTTGATCAAAGGCATATCAATTCGAGGCCAAACCTGGTTAGTAATTTAAAAAGTTTTGTAAAGAATCGTAGTTGGCTACGAATAATTGTAGATAATTTTGTGAAATTAGAAGCTTAGTAAGGACTTACATGCCTACTTAACTAATGAAGACCTTACCATTTTGTATAATAAATTATTTTCAGTAAGCATCTTTGTTATTTGCATTAAAATTCACCCCTGAGTAAATTGATTAGTACATTCTACTTCAAAATTAAACTGAGGCATTAGTAAATATTGGTAATTAATATCTAAATGGAATAATTTATCACTAAACAAATCCAATATAGATGTTAGATGTAAATTTCAATATAACATTGAAGACAAAGTAATCATTAGGTAAAGGTACCTACAATCTACTTTGTAATTTCAATTTTCACAGAGCAAACAATCATTAAGCGTGTTTGAATATTTCATGTTCATTTCAGGCGTCTTTGTCTCTGAGAATTATATTTTTAATCGTCTCTAGGATTGCTTGATGTTTTATGTCAGGCGCAATTAATCACAAGATTTTGTACCTACCTACCTAATGAAAGGAACAAATATCTACGCATTTAGCGTTTCCATTCAGATTTTTTAGCTTCACCGAGTTGACAGTCAATTTGGAGTTGTTTTCTCCGCCTGCCATGTTCACGAAGGAACAATTTTCGTGTCAAACACATGTTTGGCAACAATGATGGTTGGAGTGGAGTGTCAAATACTGTGCAGCTCATTGCATGATATAGGTACTCGGAAATGTATTTTCTTTAAAACTAGAAATAATACAAAACGTTTCACGTACCTATTTCATTAACTTCATTCTTAACTTCATTCTCATCTCATGGTCAATAATGACTTCTTATGTATTTAATAAGTGAATTTTCGAATTGCGAGTGCGATTACAGACGTGTCAATTTCGCTGCATTTAGACGTGCGCTAAGCACACGTTTTGAGATTGCGATGTTGGAAGGTAGGCACTATATCTGCTCAAAAAATACACAATTAAAACCAGTGCTCGAAGTTTTTTACATTTGCAAACTCAACGTATAATGTTAGAAATAAAATACCCGTGCCTACCAATTTATAATTCAATTCCAAATATCGACACGTTGACAAACCCCAAATGAATTCCCTTTCATGTCGCTAAAGCAACAAGAGTGAAATGGGAAATCATATTACCCGCGTCGGCGTTCCCACTTGAAATTCATTAAAACCTGTTCTCATCCAAATGTAATAATTTATTTAAGCGACAAAAATCCCCAAAAGTAATATCCATTGAAGCGTATTTAACTTTAAAACGGCGGATAGTGCTGAGCGAGTTATTACCGTGATAAATTTTATTTTTATTTAAAATAGTAATCCCTTGATGTAAAAGCTATATGTTTTAAAATAAAGATTAAATTTCATTAGGCATGAAAGTTTAGAACTTACTATATTTAATAATTTATCATTATTTTTTAGTATAAACAAATTTAGCTTTTAGCAGAAGTAATAATTATGAGGAGCTATTGGTCCATAAAAGAGCTTATGAACCCTAAATCGGAGAATAATGGACATGTGCATTTTCCCCATCCTCACCTATAGTCCTCGGAATTGGTCTTTGACAAAGCAGCAGAAGTCCACACTCGCGGTTTACCAACGGGCTATGGAGCGCAGTCCTCTGGGTGTCAGGTTGACTGATTGCATCAGAAACAGTGTACTGCGCTCCATGACCAGAGTTACAGATATCTCCCACAAAGCTGCCAAGCTCAAATGGTACTGTGCTGGCCGTATCTGCCGCATGCCAACGACCTACTGGGCTAAAATGATGACCGATTAGGTCCCACGACTAGCCAAACGGCATCGCGGCAGGCCAAGAAGGAGATGGCGGAACGATTTTAATTTCTACTTGAAGGATTGGCCCAGTATTGCCATAAACAGGGAGGAGTGGAGGAAGGAAAGGGAGTCCTTTGCCCAAGTGGGAGGACACAGGTTGACAAAAAATATAATAATTTAACACTTCTTTTTTTTACCTGATTAGCAATAACTTAAGCCATCTACTTAGTTGTTTTATAAATTAAAAGCTGATAGATTTCTAAGGAACACCCCACGCACATCACTACGGAAATAGGACTCGCAGGAGCGTATTAACGCATAAATAATTCAGCGTATCTTTCCCGGCATTATGTCATTTACTGCGTTACCTTCTGCGCGTTTACACAAAAGAAGAGGGAATCAAAAATGATAATTACATGCAAATCTGGGGATCGTTTGAGAACCACTCTGTGAACGGCTGTTTGATGTAGGAGGCTTTTTTAGGCAGCTTACAACTTAAATTTTAACAACTTCTTTAAAATTTCAGTTGTACGAAATGGTGGAATCGTTCGTTGGACGGAAGTTAATTATTTAGTAGGTAGAAGAAGCAATCTTAAGTAGGCTTAAAAGCCTCATGGCAACGCTGATAGGTAAATCCAACACATAACGCATTTAAAAAGGACATATTATAATGACGTGTTGTTTTTTGTACTTTTGATATAGCAATCTACTTTTAATGTTGACGGGCCTGTTCAAAATCATCAGATAACTTATATCCACTAAATAAATTTGACTTTTTAATAGATATTGTATGGAAAAACTAACAATAATCTAATTGATTTGGAGATTTAAAATAATCTGACGATTCTGAAATATGTTCTTATGTACCACATTATTTACGTATTTTAGAAAAAGGAAACCTGTTTTGAACTATTGATGCCTCGTGGCCATTCGATCATGTCAGGGCTGTCAGCAGAACCGATTTTTATACACCCCATATTATACAAAATACCTATTACACCCATACCTTATTATTCACACCAAATACATTTTGAGAAACTATCTGTAACAAAAAAAAACTGTTAGCTTACCTTAATTGAATTTGAAGAAACTTAATAATTTGTAATACGTACGATAGGTATATTATTGACGTTTTGACAGTTTTTACATAGAATATCCGTGAAAACGTCAAAAATGTATCTGATGATTGAAACAGGCGCTTATTAATTGTTATGCGATCAGTATTGCCTTCAGAGAGCACGCACTGTTTCCCTATTTCCCAGTTTTCCCACAGATTAGCTAGTTCTGATTGGAATAAATAAAAAAAAAGCATCTGCATGTCTTTTATTTTTCATATATTTGTTTACATTATTAGCGAATTTACGGAGATACCATTTAAATTATTAATGTGTCCAATTATATACAGCAATGTGCTATAACAAGATACACAGGTCAACCAAATTATACACTTTGTGTATCCAATCATACAATCTGGCAGCCCTGGATCGTGTACTCCGTCCAAAAAGAAACTGTAAACTCAAGTTGACATCAAGTATTCGGGGGACGAACACTGTTCGTTAGGACCGGGCCCATACCTGCGCTGCATATGTTACTATGCACCGAACTTCTCGCAAAACTAAAATCCCATTTGGTTTGTTTATTTGTCTCAGGTTGATGTACGAGGATGGTAAATCGAATTTCCTTTGATTCGACGTCGAAATACGTTGGAGGAAAAAAACAAAGGACTGAGCGAATAGAAGTGAAAGATAGATACTTTGAAGAAATCTCAGATGATCTGAATAATCAAATTGTGGATCCGCCGGTTTTGGCAACATTGTATGCTCGAGTTTTGGTTATAGTTTTTTTTTAAATGGAAGTAGGTGGCAAACAAGCGTACGGCCCGCCTGATGTTAAGCAGTTATCGTAGCCTATAGATGCTTGAAATAGAATGCTGGCAATGCTTGGGATGGAAGGGCAGGGGGGGGGTTGGGCTTCCAGTTCTCTCACTCAACGTACGAACCGCAGCTGTAATAACTACTTTACGCCGATCTTCTGTAAGAGGGTTGTAGTACCCCGGTCCAGCCAGCCCGTATATGAGCTGCTGTCAATTGGCTACAGCTTGGCTCTACCACCGATTATAAAAATACTTTCATAAATCTATGTTAATGGGCCTAGAAAATGAATGGCCGAATGAATGAATGTGGGCCGTAAGCCCACCTCCCCTCCCTCTCCCTCCATCCCACTCCCCTTCAGGTCGGCAATGTGCGAGCAATACCTTTAGTATTGTAAGCATCTATAGGCTACGGTAACTGCTTAACATCAGGCGGGCCGTAAGCTTTTATGCCACCGCAGTCCTATAAAAAAAAATGAATTAAAATATATAATGTATTATCTCTACCTATTGCTACCAATATGTCTTTAGAGAAAATGGTAATTTAGGTTTTGTCTAGCCGATGACGATCCCAAAGCACTTAGCAAGTATTTCATACAATACTTAATGTCAAAAAGCTCTATAAATAACGATGTCTGTCCCCATAAATATACATTAAATAGCGCAGATCAAGACAAAGGAGGCAAGATGTTAGCAAACCCTTCTGGCCCTTCTGACAATTAATGTATTTCATTACGATAATTGCTGTTATTGAAGACTGACCTTAGTAGAGACTTAAAGAGCAATTAAAGGTTTCTTGATACCATAGCAACGCGCATGTAATATGATACCTAGGTAGTTTTATTTAGTGAAAAAATAAAACCAACAGATTTTCGAATGTGGTCTCTGATTGGTCGATAAACTGTTTGTAAAATAACCAATGAGCGCGCTGAATCAATCCTACTCAGTAAGATGTTACCTAACCTGTAAAAAGACACTATCCAGCGTTATTATAGTTTCAATACGGGACCGTTAGCGTAGTTGACGCGGAGGCGCCTTTCACGCTGCAGGTCGTAGGTTCGATTCCTACCCGGGACATGCATTTGTGTGCATGAACATGTCTGTATGTCCGGAGTCTGGGGTGTATATGTATATTAAGTATGTATTTACAAATAAAAAAGTAGTATATGTAGTAATATCAGTTATCTGGTTTCCATAGTCTCTGCTTAGTTTGGGATCAGGTAACCGTGTGTACAAAAATGTCCCAGGATATTATTATTAATAGGTCATCAAAATAATTGTGTATTTAAAAATAATATCCGCCTGTTACTAGATTATTGCAAATTGTAGGTAGGTAAGTCCATAATCTTTGATAAAGTCTAATTACGTTAAAATTACTTTCCCGTCACTGAAGTTCCTAAATTGACAGAAAGAATTAATAAAAGCTTTTAGTCCACGACTTTTCTAACAACCGTCCAATCTGATTCCATATTCAATTTAACAGATCTAATGCAAAGCTACCTCGAATGCATTATCAAAATACTATGTGAACTATATTAATAGTCCGTCTAGACCAAATATACAGCAAGCGATTCTAGCTTCGCCGTCAAGTTTTCCACTTAAGGTTCTACCATCGATCTGCAATCGGTTTATTGGTGGTTTCGATCCCGTTCACTCGACATTTCTTCTTGTTTAGACTCAATCACATCGAACATAATAAAATGGAAAATAAAAACTATAATGAACAAACTTCATCTTGCAAATATTTGCTCGTCTGGAAACCGGTGGAATAATAGGTTCTGCCAACTATGCGAAAGTTTAAATCGAGTTCTCGATACGCTGATAGAGCTAATTTTTATGTTGCAATTTTATTAATATTTTTACTTTTTTATAACTTCGTATTTTTGTAGGTAAATATACTGAGTAACATGTTCATTGAACTAGATGAATAAGGTCTTAGTTTACCAACACACTAACTAATTGATTACTATTTTAACGATCTCTTAGTGCGTTGGTGAACATGACACCCAATCTAGAACATTAATTTTTAAAAATGCTCTTGCTACTATTCAAACCTAATACTTAAAAAAAAACTAATATAGGCAGATAGGTACCTAACTAAATTATCCGTAAGTACCATGGACAATTACTAAGGGGACTGGCCCTAAGCAAGTCCGCCGAGTGGTCGGCCTAGTACTAACATCGACATAAAACGAAGCGAGTAGTTCAACTATTTACCGGTAGATAGAACAATGAAAATGAAAAAACAATGACCACGTTTTTTTTCATACATATATCTAATAAGGGCACCTCTTTCTTTAGTCTTTACTCTGTGGTAAGTACCTACATGCTTTGTTGTTCTAAGTAACATACATAGTAAGTCCCCGGAAAATAAATCAAAATCCGCCCATAAGCGTCCATTAAACGTAACAGCGGGTTTATGCAAACTCCTTAGCGGAGTAATATTGACTTAAGTTCGTTGTCTTGTTGCCATCAATCTGCTTGAATGGGCGACGTATTACGAAGTTGGGGCCCTCGCCCAAAGCCCTAGAGGTCACTTCCTCTCATAGTTAATTATAATAATTGGCAAAAGGGTCTGGAACCACGTGCGTTGTATTGAATGTCCACTTTATGAACCCTTTATAAACTACAAAGACAATGAGTTATGATCCAGTCAAAGGTAAAGATTTGTCCCCAAATTTATTGAACGTTATGATGGACTTACACTGGCATTAAAAATCACTTTTGTACTGGTTATAAATCCCTATAAATTTCGGGTTTGTTCTCTATCTTTTAGAACTATCTTGTGAGATTGCTCCTTGCTCCTGATAATATAGAGCTATTTTCTTCCTGAGCAATAGTCTGCTGAAAATAAATAAGTAATAAAAAAATGGATCCGTGTGGGTATTATTGTGGGAAAGGGGGGGGGAGGTTGGTGCGCCTTTACCTCACGGCCGATATATAATATTTTCAGTAAAATTTTATAAATTGTATTGTTTAGAAACATTTTCAGGAACATAGGTAAAAGCACACAAAAAATACACTCCCTTAACGAAACAACGAAACTTAATGTATTCGCCTGATTATTACAAGTACTGAATACATATTATAACATCAATTTCTACAACAATGAGTTCCACAATTGACGCATAAACTAATTACCTGTTCCACATAGCAGGGACCCTTCATTTATGCTGCGTAACTTAATTACTTACTCTGACAGAGCGTTCGGTGCTACACACACGACCAGACTAACATGATCCCCCAACATTACGACGCTACCATCATCTACCTGCAAAAACAAAACAGTATAACCGCACCGCGGACCAAGAATAGTGGTCGATTTATTACGTATTCCCATTATACTGTATTTCAGAATGTAGATTAGCTATTGCCTCTTGTACAACAGAGAGGAAAGTAAATTACATGAGAATAGTTGGAATATGTGCGTACGTAGCGATGAAGAGGTATTTTGCCGTTATTGAAACTAATAAATTCGAAATTGCCAATATAATGCCGTCTTTGAAGAGAAATCGAATTTTCAAGGGTTTTAGTCGCGCATTGAGGAATATATTGACAATTACGAAGACGAATGGGGCATAAAAATGATTTAAAGACTAGGAATTCTTAGTAGCAGTGATAGCGGATTGGTTAAGTACGCGTCTTGCGGGCTTAAGGTCCAGGGTTCAAACGCTGGCTCGCACGTCTGGGTTTTTCGAAAGACATGTGAAATCCGCCAACTGGGCAAGCGTAGTGGAACACTTAGATTTTCACTTTTTGTTTGTTTGTAAAAAAATAACAGGGGAAAACAAAGTAGGTAGGCTAAAATGTTATAAGGTTGCAAAATAACTACCTATACCAAAGCTAAAAAACAAAAATTGCTTTATTTAAACTGAATAATTGTACAATGCAATGTTGTTTGACGGGCCCGTTAGCGTGGTTGGCGCGGAGGCGCCTTTCACGCTGCAGGTCGTAGGTTCGATTCCTACCCGGGACATGCATTTGTGTGCATGAACATGTCTGTATGTCCGGAGTCTGGGTGTATATTTATTAAGTATGTATTTACAAATAAAAAGTAGTATATGTAGTAATATCAGTTATCTGGTTTCCATAGTACAGGCTCTGCTTAGTTTGGGATCAGGTAACCGAGTGTTAAAAAAAAAAGTATTTTCTCCTTTAATACTATGCAATATGTTCATGTTTTGCCGGTGAACTTTTAATGTATGCCCGTTTCAGTGAATGGGGAGGGGTTATGCACTAGAAGGGTGTAGAGGGGCGGGGAGGCCTGGAAACTTGCTCCGTCGATCCTAGAAGCTTGAAGAACTAATTTAACTGCGTCGCCTAACTGCCACTTCAATAAATTCTAAACGTTTCGAAAAGTTTATACCTTTCCAGTATTTACAATATTAAGTTAAATGTATCGGAAATTATATTTCAGAGTGCGTCAACATCAGGTCGACATCAGGTACAACTGGTCCCCGCGCATGCTAGCTAAAAACCAATGGAATACCACTGATGTCTAATATTATCTTCGTGAATTTTTTATTATAAATCGTAATAAAATTCTTAGCGGTTGACACGTTGTCGGCCATCTGTTAGCAGTCTGGCCGACAAATAACAGGGGAGTTACTTTAAAAAACGAAACGAAAGCTTCGGCTGACGGATCGGGCGATTTCCTACTCCGAAAGTGCTACGGATCCGAAGTACGGATTCGATAATCGTGATTTGAAGTTTCTTTCGTAAAAAGTGAGGTAAAATTACGATCAAAACCATGTCAAACGCTGAAATCGTAAATGTCAAATAACTTTCAGAGTAGGATCCACGAAAGAAGAAACGTCAAATCACGATCATCGAATCCGTCCTTCGGATCCGTTCGCCTGATCGGTCGGCCGAAGCTTTCGTTTCGTTCTTCAAAGTAACCCCCCAGACTCGACACCCAGTTTTTCGAATTACGAAAAATGTTTGATGATAGTAATATCTTCCAAAGCTTCAATCAAAAGGTACTTAAGTAATGTTAACAAGAAAAACAGTTCTACTAATCAAGCAGTAGCTTAGTTACAAATAAATTATGCGGATTAAGTTAACCCCGCGCATTATAACAAAGTGCATCATAACATCAGTAATATCTGGAAATTTTAGTAGCAATTTCACAATATGATATTCTCGGTCCTTGTCAAGTAGTTCTCCTAATTAGACGGCCGACTTCGCGCAATGCATGTTAACGACTGACATTTGCATTCGGATCTCCCGACTCATGGCCGTTTAAGGTGTGGTTTTGCTGCACGAGCACTTTACTTCAGTTTTTATGATAGCTCTACTATTATGTTGAAATTGTATTTTTATTTTGTATTTTTTAGTAAGAAATTAAGTATTTAAAGGTACAGAATGGCTTTGAAATTATAATTCTTGAATTATCGACGAATTTGACTCTGAGCTGCACCACGTTTTCTCGCGTCAGTTTTATAGCGCGAATAATAGATGAACCACGACAGAAAAATTAAATATAAATTCTATAGTATTTAAATCTCTCTTTTGCGTCAATTTGGCCAACCGCTTGTTTGGCACACGTAAAATTACTTAGGTATAACAAAATAATATGAAAAATAATGTTCTCCGTTTCGGGATCGCCGCTTAAATGGTAACGGGTGGCGGTGGCGCATGTCGGGGCAACTGTCAAAATCACCACGTGATCATTACACCGGGGAATGAGACGGAAAATGAGTGCTCACGGATAATTGGCCGCCCGGAATGAATTTGTGATTCGGTAATGTGATATTTTGATGAGGTGCGGATGACGTGGCCGCGTTCTGTTGTTTAGGCAATGGTGGGTCGTGTTTACCTTCTGTACAGAAGAATCTTTGTGATGGTACAGTCAGTGACATAGTCGCTTAACATTCTTAAATTTTCAAATCGGTAATACTCTTTATTTCACACATTTTACGCCATTCGTGACCGTTTCGCGGAAATTTTTCGGATTCTGCTGGAGGATCGGAAAAATGAAAGGCTTTTGCAGAATTGCTACAGTGTTGCATAGTGGTGCCATTAGCCCCCTGATCAAAATAGGTACCTATTATAAACAATTTTTAAATATTTTTCAGTTCCTGAAAAATCGATATGAAAAACTGAGAATTTTCAGCTAATTTCGCTTACTTTACATTTTTTAAAGATGCAATAGAATTTCTGAATAGCGGGGAATTCGGACTTTTTCAGTGTTACATGCAGGTTTCTTCTTTTTTTCTTTATAAAGGCCTTAAGTAACAAATAACACGAACAGATTAAACAATAACAACACAAAACAGAGATAAAAAGGTGACCGTCCTTTGGAAAACCAAAATGGAGGCCTGTCGCAGGGCTGAAGTGGTTTTAAAAATAGCTGTTTTAAATGCTATAAAATGTTATTTATTTACAACACGTTGTAAACTGTCTGCGGCGGCAACCACATTATATTAAATTCAGGCTCATAACCGGTAAGAACAGCTTGGCACACGCATTTATCTAAGCCATTGTGAGCTTATGCATTAAATTGTTATTGCGCTATTTACAGTAAACTATTATAAGTGGTGTCTGGGGTTGCTAGACGATATTTTATCATGTATGTGGAGATATTGGTTGCTCTATTTTTTTAATAGTAAAAAAATAGCGGAACGTCCACCAAAGTGCCTCTGATGGGGTTTTGGCTCGTCTGCTTCTTTTAGCGAATGGTATCTAGGTTATTAATTTCCACCGAGACTACGTCATCATTCTATTAAGGTCACCATCTATGTAGTGTGTTGCATACCGTATTTTAGTATATAAATGGGCGGTATGTCAGTTTTGGTGATGAAGCCTGAATGAAGGCAGATATAATAAATCAAAGAATTATTAATTTTTTGTCAGTCGTTTTCCACTTGGATCAATATTTTCACGATTTCAGAATTTGGCCATCACGATTTCGGAAATTACACACTTCCGCGCACTTTACAATAACGAAACACGCTAAAGTTTTAACGAAACGCGTCTCCGTCCGAATACGCTATCTCACCCTATCGTTATCCACAATATTTTCGTTTCCATGTACTTGATGGCACTGAAATTGCACTATCCCTATGGGACATTAACCCGTTCGTGCTCACGTAAAACGAGTCTTCCTGTTTATCGAAATACTCTAGACTTGATACCTTACTTTGTTTATATTGCGAACCTCTCGGCGGACGGAGTTATTTTGAATAAATTGTGCATAAAAGTTAGGTATCTTTATGGTTTATTTTTATGAGAAATTGTGTTGGATGAACTATTTTACAGAAACTAGTAGATATATTTTTAGAAAAACATCCTTTTATATAAAATCCCATGTGAGTACATTCACGTAGACAATGCTTAAGATTATTTGAACTTACTTCTTAAGGTGAGAATAATACAATTATTTGCGATAAAATTATAATTAAAAACCTTTCAATAACGATAAGCTCCCAGAGTTACCAACCTGTCACAATACCTATGAAACTTCTGCAAATGAAATGAAATAAAAACATCCGAAAGGTATTGAAAGCATCCTCAGTACCAATTGTGTGGAACCTTTTCAGTACCTTCATCAAAAAGCGTTATATTATCAAACCATTGTTTAACTGAGTATCTGCTACTGCCGGGGCATGTTCTCGACGCTGTAATGCTCCTCCTCACGAATAAAAGAACATTTCATGGCGCACTGAAAGGGTACCCCACAAAAGGCCTTTTTATAATACTTTCGGCAGGCATATGCTGTTTAATCAACCCTCACCCGCTGTTCTTAATAATACGAGTACAGGTACTATAAGTAATTATTTCGGAGTGTTTTGTTTGTAAGTTGAATTAGGTATTTGTAAAATGATTTATATTTAAATTACATTGAGTTAGTAGGTAGGCTAATTATTAAATTTTCAATATTTCACTGAGTGTTTCTATGAATGGAAATAACCATAATTATAATTGAAATAAGCAGCTGCCTACCGCTTACCTACTAAGTTGCGATGTTTAAATAAATTCTGTTGTAAAAGAGTTGCCTCTCTTCTCAGCAAATAAATAAATATTTATGAAAATATTTTTTTGTAATTTATCCAACACGCGATACAAGAATAAGTTGATTTTAACTTTTCGTCTTTAAATATATATTTTTTCCACAGGCTAAACTACACATTTAAGATCAACGCTCATCTAACGACTCAGCACCCGACCAGCACCGCCTCGTCGGTCGGCATCCACTAATTGAACCGGTAATCGGTGGACCACGCGTTGACCACTCGGAGTTCACCCGTTGATCACGCGAGGTCCACTGGTTGATCACGTGACGTTTATGGTGACATCGCAGCGTCTGCCCGCGGACCACAATGAGTGGACGCCGAGCGACGAGGCGGTGCTGGTGCTGGTCGGGTGTGGAGATGTTAGATGAGTGTTGACCTTTATAAATTATACCCACCCGAATGTTGCGTGCGCGGTGCTAGATTGACTTGAGCTCGAACAGTTTTACTATTTTGTATCGCATCTGATTGGCAGTAGAGCTGAATGCTTACTCAAATGAAACCCAAATTTGAGAGGTGCTTAATATTCACGCAATACATAAAATGATAGTTAATGACGACTTAAACATTTGAATAGCGTTTCAGAAGGATTCGGCCCTTAACAAGGTAGGTACATCAAAATGAGATTTCCATAACTTTGGGCCAAGTTTCAACCATAACATTATGCTTATAGTTACAACTCCGTAATAATCTTCAGAATGCGAACCCGTCCCTTTCAAAGTCCTATACCAATCAAAGAGGTTGATATTAGAATTTACATCGTAAACACTAGCTGATATCAAAATTCCCCAATAGTTTCTCTTAAAGGATTACCTTTTGTAAACTAAAATGGGTCGCAATCATCATCTTGCGGACCAGGATTACATGAGGGCAGAGGATTACAGATCTAGGGTTGCCCCTTAATATACAATAGGCATAGAGTTGAAGGTGCATATATTTTTTTAATTGAAATTATGTAACCGACTTTCACAGGTAAATTAGCTAAGTGTCTTGCTTTTCCAGCTATATTTTAGCTAAAATATGATTTGACATGTGGGCGCCATATATTAAAAACTTCTACGTAAGTAAGATTATTATGATAATTGGATTGTCTGTTTGTAATTTCAAAATAATGGCATATGAAAGTATACGGTAGTTATAAAAAAAATGATCTGCCTGCCTGTCTGTTTGTTCGCGCTCACCTTCAAAACTGCTAAACCGATTTTGACGGGACTGTCACTGGCAGATAGCTGATGCTGTAAGGAGTGGTTTCGGCTACTTTTATTTAAACAAACATTATCAAACTTATTTTGTTAAAAAAATAATATTCTACAAAATCGGCAGCTTTTCAGATGTACACTGGACGTTAGAGATTTCAATATCATGCCAACCCTATCAGCCAACTATGTCTTACTTATGCAATAGCCGTCTCGCCCGCGGCGCGCGTCCCCTCAGTCCTGTACAAATATTCCATATAATCATTCGGTTTTAATTATTATTGGTAGTGGCTAAGTTTTGTTTGATGTATTGATTAAAACCGTGTTTGTTGCCAAGTGCCATCGGAGCGGTGGGTCGTGTCAATAGTGCCCTCTGGGGAACTGAGGGGGGTCCGGAGATAGGTGAAGTTATGCAGAGATGTTTAGAATACATTTTTGTTAACATACAACTCGATAAATGAGCGTGAAAATAAATGCTAAGTTAGCCTATATTATAGTATTAATAACCATATCAAAACATGGGTTGGTCATTAACTGAACTCATTTTGCTTCGGAGGACTCATTAATCCGGCTGTATCTGATGTAATTTTCATCAACGCTATGGGTAATACAGTCTAAAACATCTAACAAATGCTTCATAGTAAGGGGGCAGTTGTTAGAATTGAGCGTTGCAAACTAACTAGCTAGCTACGTATTCTTCACTCGTTAACAGCGTTATAATTTAAAGTTGCCAGTGATTATATAACTAAAGTGATAATTCGTGAATAAGGTTGATATAAAATTGGCTAATAAGATGTTTGATATGAATTGCATTTAATCAATATGTACACGGAGCAGTTACATTTAAATTCAGTATTCAGTGACACAGCATAAACGCCAACATTGTCGCCATCTAAACGACCACTGACTTTACGAGCACATAAACATAAAAAACCTCATCGGGCCACAGAGTAAATATGAAAATACGTCTAATGCACACATGTGAGGAATAAAAGTTTTTCCATTTAGTTGGTACACCGCGAGCTGTATTTCCCTATAGAAGTCATAAACATGATGGTAGCGGCCACCGGTGGCTCTCACCCCCTTGTCTGCCCCCTCCGGTTTAACGGCTAAAGTTCAATTTTATTCCAGTCTTTAAGGCAGGTATGTGAGACGGAAAAATGTGCTTCCCCGTCCATTATCTGGTTTAAATATGAACTAATTATTAACAGGTACTAACCTTAATAAAAGTGAATACCTAATAAAAAAAAAGAACTTGTTAACTAAATGGAAAAGGCTATTACAACAAAATCAAATTTTTCAAAAACTGAGCTTCGAAAACTCGTTGTAAGAAAATTGAGTATGACGCATCACTAACCTATTAGATTTTAGAGCAAGTATAACTACAATTATCATAGATTAGATAGATGATTACAAGGACTTAGTACCTATATCTTGAGCTATTTTCTTACAATGTTTAAAATATGTTTTTACTTTATCTAGAAGTGGGACAGTCTCCTCTAATATCGTATGGATTTTTGTGGACCACTGGTAGAAGTTGTAAATTATTACATTTATAGGGACTATTTACATATATCGTACGCTATCGTAGAAGCCTTAAAAGTATTCGAGTCTGCTCTGTAATAAAAAAGGCCTCATCAAAGTCCTTTCAATATATATTAAGAGCTGTACGTTTACTATATGGCTCCCCGTTGAATAGTGACTGAAATCTAACCAGTGCAATAGTGTTGGGATAAATGTACGTAGAATTATTATGGATAGGTACTCGAAATATAATTCCAAGCGGGCAACGTACCGGGAACGTACGCAAAACAAAAACAAAATTAACCACGCGAAATCTGAACGATGTATTCTAATAAAAACCATTTTACGGTAAATAAAAGCAATTTTTAATAATTACTTTATCCTGCGCTACGTTTGAAACACCGTTGTCTATCAGCGCGCGTGCTATTAAGGGTATCAGGCGGCTTCACGGAGAGCCGCGCGAGTAAATAAAGTTATACTCAGAACGCAGTCTAATGAGACTTCATTGGATTACGGTCCGCTTACATAAGCCCTAATAATAATAACCCAAAAATGCACGTGGACCGTGTATTAAATAACTGACTCAATAACGTCTAATTTGGTGGTTGGAACGGACCCGCGCGAATTCCTGCCCGGGGATGAATAGGGATCCTCGGCCACCGCTGCGGTTCTATGTTTATCGTTGTTCTCATTACCTTAAACGTTTACGGGAGTTTTTGGTATTTATTTTCGTACACAAATACTTTTGGCTTACGGTGAGTGAGTATCCGTTTAAATTACCTTACTTTTTTATTTGTTTTCTTTTTAGGTGCCTCTTCTGTAGTGTAATTTCGGCTCAATTACATGTGAAATCAAGTGTAAGTTATATTTGTCGAAGAATTCTAAGCATGCGATTGGAGGAAAATCAGAGCGGATTAGTTTTTAACCCTTCTACTGCAATTTAGAAAGAAATAGACAACGGAGACTGAACGATCAATTATTTATAAAGCTATAGCGTGGATGTCGTCTAGATATACGTCAACCAGTACCTTAAAATTTAGTGCAGTGCTGGAGAGATTTTACTGAGTAACGTTCGCCGTTACTCTGCACTAAAATTCTATCTATCAAGCAATTATACTATTTCAAAAAGATTTCTTACCATTAGGGCCATAAAACACCGGGTAGCTATGGCAACGTCGCCAGCCACCGTAGCCAACTAATTCGTATTGAAATGTATGGCAGGTTACCATGAACCTAATACTAAGCAGGTAACTCACCTGGCGACTTCGCCAGTCTGTCGCTTGTGGGACTGACAAAATTATTTAGCCCCCTGAGTGTCGCTGATGTCGATACCAGACTGTCAAACTGTCAAAATATGACACTTCTCTGTTTGAAACTTTCAGTTGAAAAACACGAAACTTGTACGTTATTTGTGGAAACTGAAGTTGTGGCACCGTACGTCAATTGCTGCGTCCAGATGCCTCGCATGCCTCGCTCAAGCACTCATGTTATGACATAATGTATATGCGTTCCGACGTCAAAAGTGATGCAGACGCACCCAATAGTTTGTCGTTATTTATTTGAAGGGAAAACTTCTTTAGCGGCGTTGTGCACTTTTCTTGAGATGGGTAAAATATGTTAAACTCGCGACAGGGTCACGTGTCCTGATCGAAAAATTCGAAAGATTACATTTTTTCCCTAACCATTCCAAAATATTTAAAAATGCACAACGTTAATGTTCAAATTTTCACTTCTGCCGGCACTCCTGCAACCTGGAGTGCAACCTGGTTTTTTTCATAATACTTATTTCTAAGTTTACCAGTAGGTACGTCATTAGGTATTGAATCTGGTAGTGGTATGTTATGCTATGTACAGTTTTACTTTTTTACTACGTTACAAAATCCACAATTTTACTTTTACACACTGTTACTTTCTTGATCGCAACACTAGTACGCCCAGGTGTCGTATCGGAACAATTTCGACTCGTCGCAGACGACGCTGCAATAATGCACCACGCTCCATTTACACTTAAAGCAATTTGTTTTAGATTTCACGTACGTTTTACAGACACGTCGTTATCTTTTTCAGTTTGCTGCCTGGTGCACTTAAAAACGATTTAGCTGTTTGTTTTAAAATCATTAATATTAATATTATTTTTCCTATCTTTGGATATCTTAATATAACAGGTATAAATACCTACCTAGTACCTAAACATTACTATCAGGTAATACCTACTTATTTGTTGTAATTTATCAAGTAAAAATAATCATAACATATATTTTTTTTATATTGAAAATGCACTATTTACCCACATTATTTGTCAATACGCGAATCTGGCGGGTGTGATTTTTTTCAGAATTTGACATGGATCGGTTTGGTGGATCAGACCGGAAGAAATCATAAAAAAACAAGTGTGTATATTTGTAATGCGATGCGATATAATACACACAACAATAGAAAAACAAAACATTACTCAATAGAACCGAACGTACAGAACATTAATATAGAAAAAGATATTCAGCACCACGTCGTTGGTTTATATCTTTTGTTTCCGTTTTGTAAAATTCCTCCCCATAACATTATGTTGATGGCGGCAATAACGCTTGAAATATTTACGAATATCCTAACAAACGAGGCGGGTTGTGATAAATAGGCGATGCTGTGCCGGATTGACCGTGCCTGGATAAAGATTAGCTGAAGCCGCGGCCATTTTTCATTTGAAAACGATTTGTTCACGACTTTGGTTGGTTGGTTTTGTGAAAAAGAAAAGTATATTTTTATTTATTACTTTAATGTAGTTTTAAGAATAATTTAATGTCATCTGTGCCTGTCTGAATAAATCTCGTAGGCATTCATATGTGATGTCAATGTGATTGATCGCCCACACTCCATTGTACGATATCCATAGTACAAGTGTTGCTTAAATTGGAACCATACAGTTGGTGGGTAACTGTGGCGATATTTACAATTGAATTTATCTGTTTCTTTTTTAATACAAATCAGCTAAACAATTGACGTCAAATGGGTTGTTGCCCTAAGTTTTTACCTTCTATAAAGTATTTAAATGTTTTCTTTTCCATTTTATAAATGTCTTTAAACCGTCAAGGTGTTTAGATTGAGATAGACTTGACAAATGCGCCTAGACATAGATAAGGTCCAAGAATAATTCACAGCAGTTTGACCATCAGTGCTTGTAGCTTAAATATATAAATCGTATACGGCTAGAAGACATTTTTCTTTGCATTACAAATAGCTACAAGAAAAGCATTCTATTATTTTGATTTTAAATTATTTCTGTGTGGAAAATATCGATGCGATTATTGCGGGCAGTGAAAAATAGAGTTTCCTTAGACTATGATCTCTAATAAATAAAATTGAAGTGTCTGTAATGTTCAAAATAACAGCTTTTTCCTAAATTTATATGACAGTATATGGTATTTATACCAAAGAACCTATTTTTAAATTTTTGTTTGTCTGGATGTTTGTTCCGCTTAATCTCCGAATTGGTTGGACCGACTTTGACGGGACTTTCACTGGAAGATAGCTGATGTTATAAGGCATACATTTAGTAAAAAGCTGTTATTCTGACACTACAACTCACTTACTTTTTATTCATTTCTATAGATTTGATGATTATCGGACTCTATCTATGAGCTTTACTTCATACGGTCCAGCTAAGTCTGAACTCGCAACTCATACAATTTTTGAATCATCGCCAGTACCAAACCCCAGTTCATTAACAATGGATTTGAGGGTGACGGCGCGGACGCCCTCATCTCGGATTATATCAAATCCAAATCCCTGACGTAACAATACCGGCTCCACTTGCCACGGACCTTTGCGATGTTCGTTTTGCTATTTGTTGTCATGTCGGAGCTACGGGCAAACAAATTGGGCAGCTTTTTGTGTTCTTGGTACCTATGTTCTCTTTACATTGAGAGTCAGCAGCACTGGTAGAGCCGGCCGTGATAAGACAACATGTGAGGTAAATCGATTTTCTCTCATTCTCTCCTATGCAGAAGGAGAGAGAGCGACTCACAACGCGTGACAAAAGTCTTGTCTTGGTGCGTGTGCTGGCCCTGCTGGCTACATGAGACAAGCGGCGCGCCGAAGTATGGGTGTGTAGACGTGCCCCGAGCTTTCCCGAGCCATCAGTAATGACATTATGTATATCTTAGTCAAAACTGGTTGCTCGGGCGCACCGCTCGCCTCATCTAGACGCACTCAGTTTTAACGTCTGACCACGTACATGTTATATCTGATTGCTCGGGCGCGGCGGCTCTTGACTTGAGGACTCGGCTATAAAAAGTCATCCAAAAGCTAATAAGTTCAAGAAGTTAGATATATTTTATGGCTCTATTTGCCACTACTTTTAACTGCTTTACTTTCAGCTGATTCATTATATTAGTAATATTTGCTTGAGTTAAGAGTCTTCATAATATTTTAATCCATTACTCTATTAGTAATTAATATAATGTGTCTTTTTATTTTCCTAATAATTTGATCTCTTAGTTTTATCTCTTTATTGTTCGAAATATTAAATGCCCGTATGTAGCGATTGGTCAGTTACTATAAGGACGAGTCAATATGGACCCCTAATTAGGCCGGACTACCCCTTACAACACACCCAATTATTATACAAATTTTGAATAGTTACACTAATTGATACGGAGAGTTTGCTCTTTTGTTACTTTAGATTTAACTAGTAGGTAGCTTTTATACGTAGGTACGTTTTCACGGAAACATTATAATGCACAGTTGAGGGTCAAAATTTTTCAGTTAATTTTTTAATGTTTCTGAGTTGGCAAGCAAGCTTACGGCCCGCCGAAGGCATCGCTCGCACGTTGCCGACCTGAACGGGAATGAGGCAGAGGGAGGGGAAGGGGGGATGGGCTTTTGGCTCTCTCACTCATCGTAAGAAACGCAGATGTAATGGCTACTTTATGCCGATCTTCTGTGAGAGGGTGGGAATACCCCAGACCAGCCCATACCTTGGCTCTACCACCAATGAGTCGGTACTAATTTGCAATAATAAGACAATTTGTGCATACAGAAAAGCATTGTTATATTGTAACAAGTAAACAAACTCTGCTTATCTTTCGTAATTCATGCAGAGTCACGACGTCCATTCAACCCGATACGATTTCCCCGAGGGCCGACTCCGCAAGATGGAGATATCTAATTACAAATTCGATTCCTCCAATAAATATTCCAATCGCATCGAATTTGCATAACACCGTCCATTGAGAAGCAAACTGCGCAGACTTATTTGGAAACGAAATTGACATCTTATCAGATCACAACGATAGTTTGTGCGTCAAACAAAGCAGAAACAAAATCAAACGACAATACTATGCAGGGGGGTTACTCCGAAATACGTCGCTGACGGATCGTCCGAAGTACGGATTCGATTTACGATCAAAACAATGTCAAATCGTAGAGAAAAACGAAAGAAGAAATGTCAAATCACGACAATCCGTCAGCCGAAACGTTAGGTTCGTATTTCGGAGTAGGCCAGCAGACGACATCAAAGACTACAAAGCAGACTCAATTACAATTTCGAATTGATAGTTCCAGAAAACCCTTATTAGGTAGACCACGAAATAAGGCAATTTCGCGGACAAAGGATGCCCCTCATTGTCGAGGACGGACGCTGACGGCGATTCAAAAGTTTCCAGATGACGGCCGAGGCGGGGCCACCCTAGCTGTCCGAATTTATTGAATTTCATCGGAAGGAGGATGACCACACGTTTATTGTTCTGCCGGAACATTGATTAGGGTGGAGAGCTGTTACAGGTATATCTCTTGTATGATTTAATGATGTTGCGGCGGGATGACGGTGTTTTATCTAATTGAAATATTGAAGGACAGCTTCAAAGGGGAATTAACTTTGGGATGGCGATTTTGATACGTAAAAGCTAGTCAAGTACGCATAGGCATAGAATCAGTATAATGTTTAATTTTAATCATGCACGATATTTTGCATGGCGCTTTATGATATACCTACCTACCTGCCCGTAGGTGCTACGTATAGAACAAAAATAATCGAATAGTGATAACTTTTCTTTAAAAAAATACGAGGCTCTTTTAGTTGTATAAAATACCTGCACGCTACGGGGAACAATTATACGGATGATTTTACACCTCAAAGAACCAGGTAAATAAATAAATAAATTGATTCATAAAATATTTTTTTAACAAAATATAATACCAATTATACTATCAGATTTTTTGTGGTAACCATCACCTTTGTTGAGCTTTTCGTAGGTACATACTCTTTTGTCTACTGCTATGAAAATGAGTTATGATGCTTTTTCTTACAAATAAATTCTTGACTTTGTTCCGCAGTAAATAAGAGTGGGCTGCGACATGAACACATAGTTTCCCAACATAAACGTACCCCCGTAACTAACACACACACCCCGTCGTTGCGGGCAACTGGACAATTTGTCCCGGGTAGAAGCCAGGGAGCTTTTCAATAATAATTCCGCGATAAATTCTGCCGGTGACCGTTCTGCAGAGGGATAGTGGACGCCCGCGATTAATTATTATATTGCTATGAGGGCATACCTCAAATAGTTTCTTTATTGAGTTGCCACTGTTATTTAGGTGTTGAGAATTTATGGTTCGCCCGGCGTCAGGGAGACAGTGTTTTGATTACTGCTTGCTGGAGGAAAATTTTACATTACCATCTACCCAATGTTGAATTAAGGATAGCTACCAATAGGCGTACTTGTAACGTTGGATCTTTGATCGGTGACTGAAATATATTTTTTAATTATAACCTTCTTGCTTCGGAGGGGGCATAACTAAAGCTGGCTATCCTGGCTTAAGAGCTTATTACACTTGGCAAAATTTAGAAGCCTAAATTCAGAAGCTTCTAAATATTTAAACCATTCTAGCTTCTGAATAGCTTGCTAAATGCGATTAAACTTGCTTAAATTCAGTAACGACTAAATTAAGTTGCCTAAATTTAGTTGGGTGTAATAACCCCTTTTGCCAGTATTTACGGACAATAAAAGCCCGCCTGCCTGTATAGCTTGATAATGGTTACCGATAGTCCCACTAATTGAGTTAGGTTGGTTGGTAATCGCTCCGTCTAAAATATCCACGACCAATTCAGGGTATACTAGAAACTGATCCCAGCACAAACATAGGGAAAGGCTTGAAAGAAGAAAAATATATACAGTGATGCTATTATCGCACCCGTAACGATTGCGATGAGACAGCGATTAAACCCCTATAAACGAATGGCGATGGCCGCATCACGTAAACGGAAATTTGTTAAGAAATCGCCGTCACATCGCAATCGTGATCGATGCAGTCAAGTGTCTTACCCATAGAGAATATATAATTATGTCTTGTCCATGATCTTACCGGTGATTCGGCCCGATAGTGTCATTTAAGCGGTTTTCTTAACGATTTTTCTATACAACGTTGAACGTATTCTGGTGCCGAATTTATTAAGGCCTAGGCCGCACCGCGGTTATATCCGCGCCGTTAAAACCGCGCTAAATCTATGTCCTATGGAATCATATGAACCTATCCGCACTTGCGGTTCATATCATTCCATAGGACGCGGTTTTAACAGCGCGGATATAACCGCGGTGCGGCCTAGGCCTTAGTCATACATTTTCAAATTCTCATATGGTAAATATTCCAGATCGTAGCAATGACTTTATGCCTGTAAAAAAGTTGCCATTCATAATTTTTTTTTTTATTCCATATGGTGGTCTCCCATTTGGTGACATTTCTACGTCATTGGTACGTACAGTTGCGTTATCAATCAAAAGAAGTAGTTTACAGACATTATCATCACAAGTTCATCCACCTAGCCATTGCCTGTCTAGAGCAATTCGTTACCATAATGTTAGCAATCTGTCGTTCAACCGGAGACATAACTCAAGGCAACGTTATAACGGTCCTCATGCCCTGTAATGGCGATTTCGTTAGCTTGTTTATTGTTATAAGATACGGAATCGTCTGCTCCGCAATCGTCGCAATGGAAATGGATTGAGGATATCAATTCCGAGGATTGATGTGGCACTATAATCGACGGTTTCAATGATGCTTGCTTAGCTGCATTAGGCGGTAAAAATTGGTAAAAAAACAAAATAATAAAATGCGTTTTTGCACGTACTTTCAAGATCCCATGCTCTATTTGAAAAGAGCTGTTGAAAAAAAAAATGTTGTGGATAAGAGAGTTGGTAATAATTATTGTATATAGATAGGTAGTGGTATTATAAACGCTCTTGGGTATTTGTTTGTTAGTTTGACTCATCACTCAATAACGGCTGAACGGTTTTGAATCTCATTTGGTACAAGATATTTTACTATAACTAACATATAGGCTACTATTCATCCTAGATGTCTAGGCGGGCGGGCCACGGGTAAATGCTTGTACATACAACACACACATAACAATATACACATTGTAGCGAGAGAACAGAGTTGACTTTTGGACTCGTTCCTATATTGCAAAATATTTATACATGGTATAAGCTCAGTCCGTCAGACATCTTACCGATTTGCGGATGTAGGTAGGTATGTATACACAAATTATACATAAATAGACAAGGATATCAGCAAATTTTGACGTCAGTTTTCAGAAACATCACCACTCCCACATTTACAAACTACGCTTAACACCACTACAAGTCAACTAAGTAATACCAATCCTATACAACCATACCAACACTCCCTTTATAACAAGACATAATTACATTCATAATATACTATATAGTCTACATTCAACTCCGAAACTGCTTAATTCGCGACTCGTTCGCCCAATATATCTGCGGGGCCAACTAAGGGAAAATTGTAAAATTGCCGTCGTTACTCATATACTACTGCACACGAGGACCTTATTAAAGTTTAAAGGCACCAGCCATTATTCATGAGGCGGATACGGTCTCGGCTGATTCCCCACATGTAATAGTACCTATAAATTGGGTAAACTTTATTGGCTATTAAAATAAGTAATGAAACTGTACCGTGGTTCGGTCGGTACACGTTCGCTAGTTTGTATCGCATAAACAATTATATTGTTGTTATGTTTTTAAGTTGATGGTCACGATTTGTTGTGGCAATTTTATTTTGTTATTTAATTACTGTAAAGGCATGCGTTCGTCTAGGCCTCTAGGGGTTTAAAAACCCCTCATAGCAATTCTGCAAAAACAATTACTTTTTCTCATTTGCTTGTAGAATCCTTACCAGTTCCGCTAAATTTCCATAAAATGGTTACGTTATGGTTATTTTAGCCTTCCAGATGCTTCGAGTCGAGTCGAATCGTATTATAACAATTCGCTTACATTAGTAAACCAAATTAACTAATTGATAGGCTGTAATCTCGCCCGGGCAATCAATTAGGACTTTTCTGTATGTCTACGAGGTTAAGGGAGTTTCTTCCATTTTTACATCTAAGTTACGGATGTTTCATCCCAGTCTTCGCTCATGAAAGCAACTCTAGAGAGGTCTCACCTTGAATTCATGGTTGTAAGGATATTTAGCCTCAGTGAATAACATAGTAGACGTCAAATTTTATTTGCGGTTTTATTAGACGTGACTTTAATGGACCCTGGGCCTAATATAGATTCTGCATCCTTTTTAGGTTTAGGTATTTTCAGATATTTTTATAATATTTGACAAACCAATATTGTCTTGTAATGTCTGGAAAAACATTTCCTGCAACTGATACGAGTGTGCCTGCCATTGAAATATAAATAAATACCTACTAGACAAGAGTCTAGTAGGTCTAATAGGTACTAATTTATATTTCAATTGCAGGTACACAAGACATTCATAAAACAATTCGCAGAAATCTTATAAAATATGGAGTTGACAATTTAAGATGGCAGACAGACGTTCGCATCGGTCTCATTAAATATGAAGAAATCTCTCTCAACAAAAACACTCGAGCACTCGTTCTCAAAGAGAAACAGAACTAATTTGCAACTTTATTTACTGTTTAAGTACAGTTCCGTTGAAGTACAGTTTCGTTATTCCTCCTAGAGGTCCCACTACAGACTATTTTAATTAGTACAATGTGCATACTTATCGTTCGGTCGAGCACGAAATAAGTGCTTGTGTATTGCGAACTACTTAAGTACTCGAGTTTTCTTTGTTTACATTTTGCTCGAATGTAATATTATTTAGTGTTGTAAAAAAAAACGGACGAAAACTGCACTCGCACTTGCTTTAGAGAATGGAGTGTAATTGACTTTTTTAAAGGAGATAAGTTTCGTGTTAAATTAAAAAGATGTTTTAAAGAATTAGATATTAAAGCTTATGCCTGGCATTAGGCTGATCTGGGAACCTATTTGGTCCAGCCGTGAGACACGTTCGTCTTCTTCAGTTTGTGTCTTGTTTTTATTTGTACCTTTTTGTTGTTCTGTCTATTTATTTATATGTTTTGTTTTATTTAAACTGTGTTGTGTCTTTCGTGCTGTGCCAAATAATTGTTTACTTTTTTTTCTTTCATCATAACACTTTTTTGTTGATATAAGAGTTTATATTTTTTTATTAATGATTGATGTTTCTAAAATTAACATAATCTGTAGAGTCACAGTTAAAATATTGCCAACTATTTGGAAGGTGCTCAACAACAAAATAAAATCGTCGATTCATTGAAAAGATGTTGGTCATCGTAAAAAAAAATACAGAATTCACTTGTATTTATTTGTCATTACTGAACGACTATCAATTGACTGTAAATGCAGAAACTTCAAGTATTTCTCAAAACCTTCAAACTTCGAAACTATTAGAAAATTTAGCAGTCCTTTAGAAATTTTATCGAACGCTTAATCCTGAACCGTAATCAAGCGTTAATTGAATTGGACGTCCTTTCACCCGCTCCTTTGACTTCACGGCATGCATTCACTTCAGCTACGGATTTCCATTAAATTAAACACCGTCTTCACACAACTATTTATAAAGATTCCCTGAATATCCGCAGCGAGGGGTGGATCTATTCATGATGTGAAATTTGACGTGTGAGCCTCGTACGGTTCAAATAAAGCGTGCTAGTAGATCCATTGTGCAGGGTTCGAAGGTGGAACATATCTGTCCCATAACCTCGTCTTATTATTCCATGTGATTTCGTCATTTCAGTGGAAAAATGTTTTATTTGTATAGAGCTGTTGTGCACAACTTTTCCAATACTCGGAGATTTAGTTTTCCATTGACTCTTATTATTTCTTAGTATCTACCTAGCTATGTAGAATTCGGACACGATTCGGCATTTTAAAAGCGCCCAGATAGTTCTATTATCCTAGGCTTCGAACATGCTCTTGTCCATACTTCTCCACAATAATTCCGAATGGATGACGGAGTCTTCTTATTATAAAATCATTATCTTTAAAGCGATAGAAATCAAAATCTGAATAGGCATTTTTCAGAAAAACAATTACAGTATTATTGATTCAACAGAAATACACATTCTGTGAAAATTTCAAGTCTCTACCTATTACGGTTCGTGAGAACAGCGCGCTGACAGACGGACAGACAAACAGACAGACAGACGGACAGCGTAGGTTTAGTAATAGGGTTCCATTGGCAACCTTTGGGTTCGGAACCCTAAAAAATATCTGGAGTAAGCGATACCATCGATGAAGTATTAATTTGAAGATTTTGAATTTATTCTTAGTATGATTATTTCTAATTATGTACACAAAACTTTTCGTTCTTAGTGAATAGATGTGTCCATATGGCGCGCATGCCTCACCCGAGCACTCATATTATGACATTACGTCTATGCGTTCCGACGTCAAAAGTGAGTGCTCGCGCGAGGCATGCGCCTGATGAAGACGCCGCCAATAGATGTGTCCATATGGCACGCGTGCTTCACCCGAGCACTCATATTATGACATTACGTCTATGCGTTCCGACGTCAAAAGTGAGAGCTCGCGCGAGGCATGCGCCTGATGAAGACGCCGCCATTTACTAACATCTACTGTGCTCAAAAGAAAGAATTGTACTGACAGCTCTATATAGATTTCCATCACAGATATGAAACGTATCCCATTGCGTGTGAATAAGAACACACATAGAGGTCCCAAACGCGACCCATATGTATTATCCGACCAATTTAAGTTGAACTATAACATTTTATTTGTCTCCCTATTTTCTTGCAGCTTTTTAAAAATGTGAGAGTAGGCAAGGTCATACTGAGCTGGTCGCCATTGAGAACGATGGCGGGGCATGTAAGTCTACATTTATATAGATTTAGATCGCGTTCCGCAAATGAACACGATTTAAAGACGAATGCGTTTTTGGATTTGCAATTTGAATGAACATTTGGAGTTTTCGATTCTCTCGTAATGACGTCATATTTTGTCTCCCCAGTGTTTGGAAAAAGGATATTAAGATGAGATGATATCGTTTGGTTTGAGTTTATGACAGTAAATAATATTTTCTTTATTATTATCATAATATGTTTTTAATTACCAAGAAAACATGACAATTTAATAGGTGAACATTAATGCAGCACCACATTTATCACTTTTTTCAATCACGACATAATTTTGTCACGAACAGGTCATAATATATGATATTGGTTTTATGGCTTTAACTGTATATAATGGTAAAGTATCCAGTGCTAGACATCAGTTCATAGGACTCGAAGTAACAAGATGTACAAGTTATTGTTGATATTTGCTGTTCTCCTGTTATCTCCGACGTTTTGTAAGTATTTTTACTGATCTCCCTTGAAGTCATACATCACTTTGAAATTATTGAACACGCTACATAAAAATGTTGTACTTTATGTTTATAACGAATAAATAAAATAAATATCGCCAGACAAACACAAACTGTATGTATGGTCCCAAACTAAGCAAAGCTTGTACTATGGGTACCGTACAATGGACTGGGGGCGATCCCAGTGACACCCAGACCACGGCAAATTATTAAAAGGCCATTTCCAAAATTTACCTCTGGCGGGAACCGAACCCGCAACCGATGCAGTGAGCCGAGCGGCCTACGCTGGGCTCACTGCGCCAAGCGGTCGTCAATACGCATTTAAATATCAGTGAATATTATATCTGTCTTGTTCTATTTACAGCTTATGGTAATGGAGTTCCTCAGGCATGTGAGTATTTTAGTATAATTTTGTCACTTGTTGATATAGCAACTTCGTTCGCGAGGACTTTAGTTATTAGTGCGAGGACTTTTGTATTTGACTATCCCTTAAGAACCTTAAGAGTTCTAAATATTGGTGCTTATTATGTTGCCAACAAATTCCACTCCACAATGTGATGGTGTATGCCCAAGTAGCACAAAAGTGCTGTATAACCGCGGTCTTGTAGTACACCGCGGAACTTTGAGGTGTACAAACAAGCATTATATCGGCTGAGAATGCGCATTCTCAGCCGATATAACGCTTATTTGGGCACAAATTATAGCTCTCATAACTCTTATGTAGCATTTTAACGTGACACATTGTGGCCTTAAATCACATGCTTATCTATGGCCCGTTGAGAGTGTCACTTGTCGAACAATCTGTCAAATGAATATGACAATTCTATAATTGAAAATTTTAGTTTCTCTCTTGGCCACCATCGCGTCGTTTTATAATGATATCTGCGCAAGTGACATGAAATTTATTTTATATGTGAAAAATCTGGGTACGACTATGTTTTACCATTTACGTGTGAAATCTGAATGGTAATGAAAGTGTATTGTGAAATAGGATATATATTTAGTTCAAAATTTTAAAGCGCCCTTGAAATATGCGTGTTTTACGTGAAAAGCCTGATGAATTGGGACAGTGCATTATTTTTGAAAAGCGTAAATTGGTTTAATAAGGACATTAAATTTTATTTAAAAGCTGTATACGCGTAAAAAACATAAAATTCAAGTGTCTTTCAATTTTATAGCCTGAAATAAAACGAACCAAAACAAACTAAATCATATTTTTTATAGATTATACGATTTCAAAATGGTCGTCAGTGTGAACCTAATATACCACAAAAAAAACGCTATGAGCTGAAAATATGTCCGAGTGTGGTCATATGTGTTACACAAGTTTATTTTTTACAGTAGTTACGCGGCTTTGGGTACAAGCCCTTTAAAGCCGCTCAGTTAAAATCAACCATTTGTGTTGCCATCGATCGACCAAGTAAGACAACTTTGTTTGTAAATCGGTATACTATAATAAAATCTGTATAGACATAAATAAGTTTTTTTTACCCTCCTATTTATCTATATATCTTCTATATCTAAATATATAAGAATCAAAGTCCTGATTGACTGACTGACTGACTGACTGACTGACTGACTGACTGACTGACAGACAACGCACAGCCTAAACCGCTGATCGTAGAGACTTGAAATTTGGAGGGTGGGTTTGTCTTGATGTGTAGAGGTGTACTAAGAAAGGGTTTTTTGAAATTCAACCCCTAAGGGGGTAAAATAAGGGATGAAAGTTTGTATGGAAGTTCGTCATTTTTGAAGTTAGAATTATGAAAATTGCTGATTAGGTGTCTTTTGAAAAATAAATAAATATGGGTTTCAGGGTTTTTGAAAATTCGACCCCTAAGGGGGTAAAATAGGGGATAAAAGTTTGTATGGAAGTTCCGTCATTTTTGAAGTTAGAATTACTTAAATTGGTGATTAGGTGTATTTTCAAAAATAAATAAGAGTAATTTCAGGGTTTTTGAAAATTCAACCCCTAAGGGGGTGAAATAGGGGAATGAAAGTTTGTGTTTAGATTTCCTTCGTGTTTTTGGAAATTCAACCCCTAAGGGGTGAAATGTGGAGTGAAAGTTTGTATAGGGGTGGTCGAGTTTTGTTATTTTGACGGGAAAGGGGAAAACGGGGTCAAAGGATGTTTTAATAAGTCATCCATATCTCGATATTGGTTATGATTGCTTATTTGAATTGATCAGACTGGGGTTTCCGTATTTTTAATCATTTTGACGAGAAAGGGGAGAGCGGGGTCAGCGCATGTTTAGTCATCTATATCTCAAAATTGGATATGATTGTTCATTTGAAATAATCAAACTGGGGTTTCAGCGTTTTTAATATTTTGAAGGAAAAGGGGAGAGTGGGGTCAGCGAATGTTTAGTCATCCATATCTCGAGATTGGTTATGATTGTTCATTTGAAATAATCAGACTGGGGTTTCAGCGTTTTTAATATTTTGAAGGAAAAGGGGAGAGCGGGGTGAGCGAATTTTTAGTCATCCATATCTCGAAATTGGTTATGATTGTTCATTGTAAATAATCAGACTGGGGTTTCAGCGCTTTTAATATTTTGAAGGAAAAGGGGAGAGCGGGGTCAGCGAATGTTTAGTCATCCATATCTCGAAATTTGTTATGATTGTTCATTTTAAATAATCAGACTGGGGTTTCAGCGTTTTTAATATTTTGAAGGAAAAGGGGAGAGCGGGGTCAGCGAATGTTTAGTCATCCATTTCTCGAAATTGGTTATGATTGTTCATTTTAAATAATCAGACTGGGGTTTCAGCGTTTTTAATATTTTGAAGGAAAAGGGGAGAGTGGGGTCAGCGAATGTTTAGTCATCCATATCTCGAAATTGGTTATGATTGTTCATTTTAAATAATCAGACTGGGGTTTCAGCGTTTTTAATATTTTGAAGGAAAAGGGGAGAGCGGGGTCAGCGAATGTTTAGTCATCCATATCTCGAAATTGGTTATGATTGTTCATTTTAAATAATCAGACTGGGGTTTCAGCGTTTTTAATATTTTGAAGGAAAAGGGGAGAGCGGGGTCAGCGAATGTTTAGTCATCCATTTCTCGAAATTGGTTATGATTGTTCATTTTAAATAATCAGACTGGGGTTTCAGCGTTTTTAATATTTTGAAGGAAAAGGGGAGAGTGGGGTCAGCGAATGTTTAGTCATCCATATCTCGAAATTGGTTATGATTGTTCATTTTAAATAATCAGACTGGGGTTTCAGCGTTTTTAATATTTTGAAGGAAAAGGGGAGAGCGGGGTTAGCGAATGTTTAGTCATCCATATCTCGAAATTGGTTATGATTGTTCATTTTAAATAATCAGACTGGGGTTTCAGCGTTTTTAATATTTTGAAGGAAAAGGGGAGAGCGGGGTCAGCGAATGTTTAGTCATCCATATCTCGAGATTGGTTATGATTATTCATTTTAAATAATTGGGGTATAAGCTGAGCTGAATATGGTAGGTACTACTTCGGTTTGATCCCATAAAAAATCATTTCGTAAATCAACACCCAAAAGGGGGAAACTAAAGGTAGAAAAGTACGGCAGAAAAATATGTTTGTACCCGATTGACTTGAAACTTAGTATGCATAGGGTAGGTGAGGGAGGAAGGGGAAGACGTAAGGTAGGGGGAAGTGGAAGGGGGAGGGGAAAGGGAAAGGGAAATGGAGGGCGAGGGAAGGGGAGGGGGATTTGGGATTTTGGCTCTACTTATTTACCTACCTACCAAAACACGCATTCACCGAATTAGGTACCGTGATAAAGTTTGTATGGCTCCAATAAAAATCGTGAAATAAAATTATTTTTATAAAAAAGCAAATACTGACTTAAAAAACCCTGGCGCACTAAAAATTACTAAAAAGTCTTAAGTCACTTGCCCGGTTTTTTTTTATTTGAAGTCTACGCGGACGAAGTCGCGGGCAAAAGCTAGTAAATATATAAGAATCAAAGTCCTGACTGACTGCCAGACAACACACAGCCTAAACCGCTGGTCGTAGGGGCTTGAAATTTGGACGGTGTGTTTGGCATGATGAGTAGAGGTGTACTAAGAAAGGTTTTTTTTAAATCAACCTCTAAGGGGGTTAAATAGGGGATGAAAGTTTGTATGGTGGTACCAATTTCGGCTAATCTCCGAAACGGCTGGACCGATTTTGTCGGGACTTTTATTGGCTATTGCCTAATACAGTACGGGATATGGGAGATGGTTTACCGGATCTAGGATACGGGATACGAGATATCCGGAATATGGGATCCGGGATCCGTGATATCCGGGATACGGGATCAGAGATATCTGAAATACGGGATACAAGATATCCGGGATCCGGGATCCGGGATACGAGATATCCGGGATACGGAATCCGAGATATCCAGAATACGGGATCCGTGATAGCCGGGATACGGGATCCGAGATATCTTGAATACGGGATCCGGGATATGGGATCCCGGAAATCCGTGATACGGGATCCGGGATACGGAATCAAGGATACGGGATCTGGGATATCCGAGATCAGAGATCCGATTTTTTTAACTTTAAATTCTGCGCGGTTGAAGTCGCGAGTGGAAGCTAGTATACAATTAATACTTCTAGTTTAAGTCTTCATTTTGTAGGTACTCTTTGCTTACATTTTTTTAAATCTGTATAAAAGTTGAGTAACATTTGTCATTTGACGTTAACAATCTGTGTATATGGCAACACTGAATCATAAGAGGGGCTTAATTGCAATGCCGTTGTTTACATGTACACTCTTAGAATTACAAGCAACTAAGTAGTACACTTGTGATATTTTATTCAGCAGTCAGCATAGTTTGACCCTTAAAATGCTTTATTTAAGCGAAGACTGTCAAAAAGCTATACTTAAACTGCCATGAACGTTATATTGGCAGGTCTGTGGTACTTAATAAAGTCATTTAATTGTCAAGAGCATTATATTGGGTGTGATGTTCTTCTATGCAGCTGTTTGAGTTTGAGTGAACCCTAATAAGTTTTAATTAACGGTTAAACTACCGATGTGGACCCTGTGTGATACGTTAGACCGAAGTTCTGTGCTACTTGGGTGGCCACTCAAGCCTCTGACTACCCCCTAATAGGGATAAAAGTCATGACGTTACATTTCATTTTTATTATAATGAAAACATTAATTTCGTTCTAATGCGTTAGTTTAGTCAAGTTTAGTGGTGTCATAATCAGCATCATGGGCGCCGGCTTTTAAACAATCTCGTGGGTGCTCATGCCTATTTGATGACTTGTTTAAAAGAACAAACAAGCAGTAGGAGAAAAAGGTGATGCATCTTTTAAATGTAGAAAAATTTAGTAAAAATTAGTAGGTATTTGAAAGTATTTGGATCCAAAAGTGCGCACCTCAAACGCTCATGTAATATTTTGAATAATCGTTTTTGGATGAAATTTTTCTAACTCTAACTTTGAGCACAAAAAAACTTGAAAATATACTTACTCATAATCCAGCTTTATAATTGGAAGTTACAGTTAACATTGTTAAATCTAAATTTTTACTCATGACCATGATGCTTTTCGGCATATGCAACAACAAGTTCGATTGTAACGATCTCACGAATGGCTTATGTTATGTGGTACCTAGAACAGTATTGCGCCGCGAGGTCCGCGTGCCCAGGCTGTTCTACACACCCAGATGTAGAACGAACGCTGGCGTACGTGCTCCTCTCCGACGACTACTGGAGATATATAACTCACACTTTTCTGATGTGGACATTTTTACACTCTCAGAGCTGCCGTTTAAAAGACTGCTCATTAATAGACTCACTATGGTTACTCCTAGTGCTCCATAGCATTAAAACTGGCTCATCAAGCAATTTCAAACAATTTTTTGTACCTACCTTCATAAATAAACTCATCATTCCCTAGTTTAATTCTTTTGTGCATGCAATTTAATATTTATTTCATCCACTTAACTCGTGGACATTGTTGTGGGTTACGTGTTTAGTTTATATTGATATAGTACTGTAAGTTTAGTAACATGTAACATGTAACTGTTTTTTGTCCCAATAAACTAAAATAAAAAAAAATCGATTGAAACGTGCGAGCGGGTGTGGTTGTAGTAATATTGCTCAAAACTGAATACTGATCAATTGTGATGTCTGGGGTCATGGGTGCTCTGCACCCACGATTTGGCTTTCATGGGTGCTGGAGCCCCCAAGCACCCACGGAGTCGGCGCCCCTGGTCAGCATCATTGCCTCCAGATTTTATAAGCTATCACTGTACCAACTTTCATTATAGTCCGACTTGCCTCTCTAGACAAGTGGCTTCATCTACAAGCATTTCTACAAATCTCTACGCTTAAATTTATAGAAATGAAATTACAAGTGGATAAGTAGATCATGTGACTTATGTTATTTCCATAGATTAAGCGTAGCGATTTGTAGAAACGCTTGTAGGTGAAGCCACCTGTCTAGAGGAGCAGTGTTTTTTTATATAACGACTGCGGCAAAAAGCGTCCAGCCCGCCTGATGTCTAGAGATGCTATGATGACCGTAGCTTATATGCTGTATACCAAAAGCATTGCACGATCGTTGCTGAAGGAGTGGGACAGAGCGATCGGGAAGGGAGGGGGAGGGAACGGGGGGTTGGGCTGCCAGCTCTCTCACTCATCGTACGAAACGCAGCTCATATAGCTACTTTACGCTGATCTTCTGTGAGGTGGTGGTGTGAGACCGCGGTAAAACATGAGGTGCGGTCAATTGGCTGCAGTTTGGCTCTGCCCTCCCATCTTTGGATTATAAGATAAAAAATAAATTAATATCCTGGGACATTCTTTACACACGGCTACCTGATCCCAAACTATGCAGAGTTTGTACTATGGAATCCAGATAACTGATATTACCACATATACTACTTTTTGTTTGTAAATACATACTAATATACATAATTACACCCAGACTACGCTATCACAGAAGGCGGAATCTTAACCAACCACGCGAACAGGCCCGTCAAAGATACAGTTACAATAAGAGCTAGGCGGCTTGAACAACTCTGACCCCAGGTTGGCCACTAACCATATGATAAGAAGAATATAGTAATATCATGATAACTGACCACCTGCCCTGTTTGTTATTTATGTCGCCAAAGTAGCGCCAGACTAATTTACGTACTACAGTATTTGAGATGAGCGCTGAAGCGTTACCCAAAGATATTGCTTTTGTAAAATCTTTTGTAAAAATTACGTTGTAGAGCATGGCAACAAGGAGCCAGCAGCGAGGCAACAGGGTCATTCGCAGCACAGCAGCCAACCAAGGTGACAAATAGAGCCTGACCTTAGGGGCCATAACACAACGGGATGCCAGGCGCGTCGCCAGCCACCGTAGCCAACTATTCGTATTGAAATGTCATTCGTTGGCTACGGTTGGATACGGGGCTGGCGACGTCGCCGGCCACGTATCCCGACAATTTGTATTGAAATATGTCAATTATATGACAGGTAATATACCTGGCGACTGACTGGCGACGGTCGCCAGTCCGTCGCCGGGTGTGATACCTCCCTAGATCATAATATACACTGTTCAGAGATCGACAGCGTGGCACTTTTGGATAGCGCAATACTTTTCATTTATATTATTTGGAAAATGTTGAAAACTGCGAATATTTCTATACCTAAATGGGTTTGAAATAATTAACGTAAGTACTTATAAATAATAACGCATAACATGGCGTCTACTAAATAAAATAATATGTCTTGCTCTACCTTACGAGAAGTGACATAAGTACAGTCCTTTCCCATATACTCTGACGTATTCATTACTCCATCTAGGTATAGTGTAATGATTATAATCTATGATCGTCATCATCAAACCTTATGAGGTCATCTATTAGCAGTCTTTTGCGATGACGAATTCACGAAGATAATTATTATTAATGGTCTGTGGATTTCTACTGATAGAAAATCAGCGGACATGGGTCCTGGATATCTGCAACTTTGAGCCATAACACACCGGGACGCCATGGCGACGTCGCCAGCCACCGTAGCCAACTAATTTGTATTGAAATGTATGACAGGTAACACACCTAGCGACGGACTCGCGACGTCGCCAGCCAAAAATTTCTTGGCTACGGTGGCTGGCGACGTCGCCATGGCTACCCGGTGTGTTAGGAGCAGACAGGTGCCAACTTTTTACGAATCTGTAAACATGCCTTTTGAAGAACCCCATCTTGTAGCGCAAAGGAAAGATTTCAAGAAGCAGATCATTCCAAAATGTCTCCCAGAAATGAAGTGTAAATTCGTGCTTCCCCTAATTGTGGCGACAGGTAGTTGAATCCCACTAATATTATAAATGTGAAAGTTTAGATAGATATGGATGGATGGATGTTTGTTACTCAATCAGGCCAGAACGGCTGAACGGATCTGGATGAAATTTGGCACAGAGATAGATTATAGTCTGGAATAGCACATAGGCTACTTTTTTTTTTAAATTATGCGCGCACGAAGTCGCGGGCTAAAGCTAGTATTAAATATCGGCAAGTGGCGAAATGCGTCGACCGCAGCCAAATCAAGGCAAGTGTCACTTCACTTACAAAAACTAGGCAAATTTGAGGCGCTCATAGCCAGCTGCAATCACTGCTATTTTGTGGTAAAGCCAAGCTGTAGCCAATTGACTGCAGGTCATATATGGGTTGGCAAGACCAGGGTAGTACCACCCTCTCACAGAAGATCGTAAAGCAGCTATTACAGCTGCGTTTCGTACGCTTAGTGTGAGAGCCGTAATCTGAATCTTTCCAAAATCTGAGTAAATTGGAAGCTGTCATTGAAATTAGGAGTCAGGATTTCAAAAATACTTCATCAATTACAGGGAACGGTGGAGCATCCAGCAGCGCTGCAGCGGCATCAGCTGCGTCGGCCGCAGCCAATCGAGGCAAGTGTCACTTTACTTAAAAAAAACCGGACAAATTCGAGTAGGACTCGCACCCTTTTTAGGGTTCCGTACCCAAAGGGTGCCAACGGGAACCTATTATTAAGCCTACGCTGTCCACATGTCTGTCTGTCCGTCTGTCAGCGGGCTGTATCTCACGAACCGTAATAGGTGGAGAGTTGAAATTTTCATAAAATGTGTATTTCTGTTGGTTTATTCCACTTGTGGACGTTATTCGTTATTCCAAAGTGAACGAAAAAGTCGCCTTTGATCACCTGGCGAATTTGATCACCCAGGTGATTTGCCCAGGTGATCAAAGTGGAATAAAAATGCGCCTCAGATTACCTGGCGAATTTGATCACCCAGGTGATCAGAGGCGACTCCTATTTCCATCTTTTATTTAGTCTCTTATCACCCACAAAAAAAAAAACGAAATATAGATTTTTAATTCAGAATATGAAAAAACTAAGTGAAATAAATCTTTCTGTTCCCTCTACAACAACAAAACAAAAATAAACTAAAATTTAAAAATAAAGGCGGTCCCCATACAGCATTCTTGATATTTTTAGCCGTTTTTATTCTACGGTGGTACGGAACCCTTTATGTGGGAGTCCGACACGCACTTGGCCGGTTTTTTAATGTTACGAAGGTGGCAAACAAGCGAACGGTCCAGCTGGTGTGAAGCAGTTACCGTAGCCTATAGATGCTTACAATACCAAAGGCATTGTTCGTACGTTGCAGACCTGAAGGGGAGTGTGTAACGGTACGCTTTGCATCAGAGCGTCCTTCACCTTCACAAATATTAAAAATAATAGATATTTAAATTCAAATAGTTTTGATTGACATAGAGGATGACAGGTCGAGGTGATAGGAGGTGTCACAATAGAATTACGGGGCTTTTGGTGAACTTTCGCTACGGCGATTAGGAGGCTTTTGCCAATAATTCTCGGTACCGAGTGATGTTAGGCAGATTAGAAGTATAGAGCCTTATTTGGAACGCTACTCCCGAATCTTGTGAATTTTAGTTAGTAAATAATATGTTCAGTGCTAAACTAGTGTTGGAGTTTGTGTGAGGAAATCTACGATTGCTTTGGTTTGAATACCCTTTTAAGTTTCTCGCTAGCTCTTCTTGAAAGGGTCGGTTTCCGAGCTAGTGGTAGCATTACTATGTGTTTCAAAACATCCCGTTCATATAAAGTAATTAAAACTAGCTACTATTTGGCTAACATCATATATTTCAACGAATCAAACAATAATCTTCCTTTGAACTTTAAACACTATTGGCACACGTTGAGATCTAAGGTTCTTGACTTGTCCAAGGGTTCAGATTGCTGAAATGAGTAAAAGTGTCTAGTGAGAACTGGTAAAGTTACTTATTTCTTTATGGGAAGATTATTAAGCTCTTCAAGCTTCCTAGGAGTAGAAGCTAAATTATCAGGAGTCGATGCATCCACTCAATAAAACACTGCGTTGACAAGCGGTGGGGGGGATTATCGTTTGGGTGACGTATCTCACAATGTAGCGCGGTGGAGGAGCGTTACATCTTGCCGCTTTTCATTAGGTTATTATCTGCTGAGGTAAGATTATAATAAGTTACCTTTAGGAATGTTTGTTCCACTTTACAAAACTTTAGTAGAATTTTATTGTAGGTCGTTATAGTATAAGGTATTCTTATAGAACCATTCTGAAAGAAGCATTCATTTACTAGTAGTCAGTTAGGTATCTGATATAGAAACTATAAGTAGTTAGGTAGTAGAAAATCCAATCTTTCACTAAAAGATCCTAGGTACTAGCGAGCATAATGTAGGGGACTTAAAACCACTAGACGATGACGATTATTTGGCCAATTTATAGGTATATGCAGGTTTTATTTAAGTAGAATCGGCTAGGGTTTAGATAGGTGGTTTGGGTAGTTACAAGTGGGACAGAGGGAGGGGAAGGGGGGCTTCGGGCTCTCTCACTCGTCGTGTGAAACGGTAAGAGGGTGTTACTACCCCGGTCCAGTCAGCCTATATGAGCTGCAGTCAATTGGCTCCGGCTTGGCCCCGGCTTGGGTCTAGCTTAGCTCTACCACCAATAAGTTGAGAAGTTGCGCCCCGAGAGTTCGGTATAAACTTATAAGGATTATTTGTAATGAGTAAGAAAAGCTGTCGTTGAAATTAGGAGGAAGGATTTCTAAAAATTTCATCAATTACAGGGAATGGCGGAGCATCTAGCAGCGCCGCAGTCGCATCAGCCACAGCGACCGAAGCGACCGCAGCCAATCAAGGCAAGTGTCACTTTACTTAAATAAAAACGAGACAAGTGCGAGTAGGACTCACGTCCTGAACTTATAAGGAGTTGAATTTTCAAAATCGCAGAAAATTATATTTTAGCCGCAATGCTAATAATCATGTATCCAGCTTCAAAAAAAATTAGACCCCCATCATTATTTTACACCTTTGAAGGCTGTATTTTCAAAAATGCAGAAAAAAATATTTTTTATTTGTAATAAGTAGCCTAAATAAATACAGATTTTCATGTCTTTAGAAATATGTGATCCCCATACAAACTGTCACCCTTCATTTTACCCCCTTAGGGGTGGAATTATCCAAAATCCTTCCTATGCTCTTCTTCAACGCTATAAAAGTTACTTTTATATATTTATATATATATATATAAATATATATAAAAGGTACCTAATTGGGTCTCGGAGGGTAGCCAACAGTAGTTGCATATAAATATCGGCAAGTAGTAAAATCAGAGTAAACTGGAAGCTGTCATTGAAATTAGGAGTAAGGAAAGAATAGAGTCTTTAGAGGGTCGTCCTAAAACCGAAAGGATTGTCCCCACACTGGCCATGAAACTATTGCCATGAGTTCATAATGTTTTATATTAAATTACAGGGCGTGGTGGCATGAGGGCAGCTCCGCATGGCAGCTCCGCACCTCCGTTAGACGAAGCCAAGCAAAACGAGTGCCTCATCCATAAAACTATTCTTTGTCTAGATTTAAATGCGGGGACGGCCTCGATCCTGGGCATTAAACTATAGTGACACAAGTGCACTTCTAATACAAGCGTATAGTTTCATTTTTTATTGGTGTCCACAAATTGTTTCAAAATCATCATAGATAGATAGATAGATAGATAACACAATCTACTACTAGAATAAAAACAAACATTTATAAATTTTGACATAATTTACACAGAAGTGGAAAACAGGCCCAGTGGTAGCCAAGCTGCGGCTAATAGACTGCAGCTCATATTTGGACGGCCTCGACCGGGGTAGTACCTCTCACAGAAGATCGGCGTAAAGTAGCTAATTTAGCTGCATTTCGTATGATGAGTGGGAGAGCCGAAAGACCGATCCAGCCCCCGTCCCTCCCACTTCCACTATCCCACTCCCCTTCAGGGTGGCAACGTGCGAGCGATGCCTTTGGTATTGCAAGCATCTATAGGCAACGGTAACTGCTTAACATCGGGCGGGTGGTATGAATGTTTGGCGTCTTAGAGCCGGGCCCCACTAGCGCGCTGCGCTGCTTCGTCGCAACGGGCAACGCATTGCATGCCACACCTGCGTTGCGACGACGCACGACGTTGCAACGCAAAAGGGCGACGCCACGCCGTCGTATACGTCATTTCGTATATGCACGTCTCCCTCTAGCAGTGGAACGCTGTGCGTAGTCGCACTGACAGTTCAGCGCATCACCCTCCCCCGCTTCGTCTCAGCGTTGAAACATCGCATGCGACGACGCAACGCATAAATTTGGCATGCCACTATAAAATATATGAAAAACGACGCAACGCAACGCAACGCGGTAATGGAGCCTCGCCCATAGTTGTATAAAATAAAGTCTGCCTGAATCTATTTGTCTGTATCTGTCTGTCTGAATCGGTCTATCTGTACCAGTCTGACTGTATCCGTCTGTCTGTCTGTATGTCTGTATCTGTCAGGTTACTCCGCAGTGTAACGACGGAGCAGTTGGACTCTAGAGCTGTCTAAGTTTCTACTTGATACCGACATTTATAATAATTCAAAGCTAGCTGGTCGTCCAGACTCACGCTTCAGGGTGGCCGTTATCCAGCAGCATCAGTCCTCAGGGATTGGAGTCCAGAGTTCAACACCTTAGTTTCTATTCCTAATTCAAAATCAACAGGTCTTCTAAATCCACGGCTTAGGTGGTCAGTTGCCATGCGCTATCAGGGCTGTACAGATGGAGTCCGGATTTAGCGTCTAAGATTCCGCGTTATATGCACATTTCTAATTCAAATTCAGTGGGTTTCCAGACTCATGTTTGAGGTAGGCAGCCAGTACCCCGAAGTAGCAGGGTTTAAAGATCGAATTTTGAAATTATAATATCGTCTTGTCATAGACTCTATGACATCTCTATGACATAGAGATTAAATTAATGTGCAAAGTTTCATGAGTATCGGTCCAGTAGAAGTGAATGAATAAACCATCGCATTATTTCCAATAATTAAGCTACGTACGAAGAAATGTTTAATGTTTTAACGTAAGTAGATTTTGCCATGTTATAGGAGCAAGGCAGACTTAAATTTAAGTTGTATAGCGACATCTAGTTAAGAAAAAGAAACTTTAGACGTTAGAACACGCCAATAAAAAATAATTATTTATTAGTCCAAATACATATAAGCAAATCGACCAAGTGTCGGGTCACGGCACAGCGTAGGGCTCCATAGCCATAGAAGTTAAAATCTCGAAAACGTCTCGGCTTTTCAACAATACCCCACGTGATGGGGGAACTAAAAAAAATACTTATCCCCAATTTCCATGTACCTCAAAATAGTACATTGTTATCCCAGGGGAAAAGTAACTTATTAATTGGTCCCGAGACGGGGTTTAGCGCCCGGGCGTAGCGAGGGCGCTAATAGTACGAGGGACCAATAAACACTGTGCTTTTCATTACGAATACAAGGAAAGTACAAATAAAATATTAATTAAGTAGCTAAAGAAAAAATTAGTGAACAACTAACACACACATGTATACTGACGTAGATTGTGTATTTTGCTTTTTTATATTTTGACACTTTATATGTCACTTGGTTTTTTTTAAAGGCCAGTACCTTTTCAAACATTATAAAAGGTTTTAGCCTGTGATTATAGATTCGGAGGAGGCTGGATTTATGATTGATTTAGGGAAAAATTGTACATATTTTGCCCAAATCTATGTTATTTTAAAGAAATAGTTGAAATAAAAAGTAATAAAGTCATTTAAAAAAAATCTTTAATTAATACTTAACTTTATGTTATTTCACATGAACATGGTTCAATAGAAATGTGAAAATAGAACTCGTATTTTTATTATAATTTGACAGCTGACATTAGAAAACGAATTTTCCTGGGCTCGAAAAGTATCACTTTCGCTCCGCTCCTCAGGCAACTTCGGACCTATTTTCCGAGTATAAGTGATGAAAAATATATTAAATTATCAGCCACATCTGTAGGCATATACACTGAAAAAACCTATAGTGATCGACCTCTATGGCCGATTCTGATTGCCACTAAACGATCACTATTGCACGATAACACTGTAACTGTGGAAAACGCAGACTTCCTCCACAGTAGTGCAGTTCCACCATAAGGTCTTCCTATGAGTACTCCAGCAGACGCACTATGGGGCAGAATGCATGAATTGTTGTCAGAAAGTCCCAAATGCAATCTATTGCTCTGGTTTATGGCTCATAAAGAACAGGAAGAACCAATCGATCGATAACGGGGTTTCTTTCCGATTCAACACTTAAAACGATCGAGACACGTGGGTCGAAACATACGCCTTTCGCAGACCGTACGATTTTGGCAATTTTTTAAGCATTTAATAAACGTTTAGTTTGAGTGATATTTCATTAAAAATTTACAATGGAAAGCTCGTCAACGGGTGAGTAGTACATTTACGCTTGTATACAATGTATTTTAGACATATTTTATTAGTTGGTTATTAGTTTTAACCTTGGATTATTAAAATGTTTGAGTAGTTTTTGTTTGTGTTTAAGTAAACAAGGTGTTTAGTTGCACTAGTTGTCACTAGTTGCAATGATTTTGGTATATTATTATACCTGATGCGATACTCTTTTAATTGATAACATATTTTTTGCTTATATTTGCTCCAATTTATGTAAATCACAGATTTACTGGCACTATAAAATGCCTAGTAAATTTTTGTGTAATATTTTTAAATAGTTCAGTTTTATTTATTTTTTGTAGTAGGCTCTGGATGTTCTGATATGTTTACACCACGGGTGGATTTATTAAACAAAATTATCTTAGTCTGGTCATGAGAAATTCGACGATCAAGTACAATTTTTGAAGGAATACCTAATCGAGTGTATACTACACTGAACGGCAAAGAGAAAGGGTCGGTTAGAAAATCTTCAATAATATCTTCAATAACGTTTTATTTATTTTATATTTATTAAAAATAAAAAGCTTCAATGCATTTTTAGGGTTTCTTACCCAAAGGGACCCCTATTATTAAGCCTACGCTGTCCGTCTGTCCGTTCGCCCGTCCGTCTGACAGCGGGCTGCATCTCACGACCCGTAATAGGTAGAGAGTTAACATTTTCACAGAATGTGTATTTCTGTTGCCGCTACAACAACAACGGTGGTACGGAACCCTTAATTTGCGAGTCCGACACGCACTTGGCTGTTTTTTTTATTTTCATTTAAGATAATTAAAATATTCTTTAATTTAGTGTTTATTTCAGAAAGCTAGGTCAGGTACTTTTGAAGATATTGAAGATTTTGTAACCGACCCATTTTCTTTGCGGTCCAGTGTAGATGCCCGGAATAGAAATATCTAGAGCTGCATATAAAAATATCTTATTTTAATGACGATTACAATATCTCCAGTACTGTATGCCCCCTACAATGCAAAAGGTTTTAACTCATGGGCCTATTATAATCGAAAAAGCTCGATCAAATAAGCGAGGAAGTCTAGGAGGCAAATAGTAAAATGTTCAAAAGGTACAGAGAAGGATATTCACGCAAAATTTCAGTAGAAAAGACCAACGAAGACATAATTAATAGGCTTTTGATATCTTCAGACCCACTCATCACCAGTAGGTACGCAGAAGCCAGAACAACATAAACATGCAGTAGATGCAGATGTGATCCAACTTTTGCAAGCAACTGAATTCGATATTACTGGCACCTCAGACTTTTGTTTCAGGTGATTCAATAGATGTGTCCATATGGCGCGCATGCCTCACCCGAGCACTCATATTATGACATTACGTCTGTGCGTTCCGACGTCAAAAGTGAGCGCTCGCGCGAGGCATGCGCCCGATGAAGACGCCGCCAATTGATTATGATGATTTTATTTTATTTTACTTTATTAAAATTAAAATAGTTTTTTTTTTTTCAAAAAAAAGGCTTCGTAGTCATCTTCACAACATTATGTTCTAATTACAAATTTTCAATCATTTTGAACAATTAACCAGTTTAGGTTTAATAGAGAAATAAAATTGTATTTTGTTTAAAATGAACTCGTTCCTTCAGTTTGCCGTATGTCATTACTTCCCAGAATTCGTTCCTTATCAGCGACACTATCGAATGATGTAATAATACAGTATGTGTTTTTTTTTTCAAAATCAACTAGTTCGATTCCTGGCTAGTGCCTACGCATTTTGTTTTTTTCAAAAATCCAATGATGCAGTTTTAGTTTTCATCAAAATCGGCCCCGAGACTCCTTTGAGTACTTTTCGATAATCCTCATAGTTTCGGATTTGGCCATCCACGCACACTTGAAAAATTCACCCTGTATGCAAAACCATCATGTATACTGCCGAGAAATGGCACATCATGCGGCAAGAGCCAGGTTTCTTGTAGCGCGATGACGTCAGCAAGATGGCACAGTCGCCTGATGGACCGGGAGCCCATGATGCAAACTGTGGATTTACTCCAGCGTCACCCAAACCTATTAGATTCGGTAGATTCAATGATAGGAAGAATAAATAGTTCTAGATGTTTCCACTTTCAGCGGTGGGGGAAGCGTCTACATGATATTTCAAAAATGTAAAAAAAAAACAATGATATGGAAATACTCAAGCGTGTCAGATATTGATATTTTTCTCGCTCGAACATGATAAATGGAAAAATAAAAATTACTCGAGTGCGTCTGATTTTCAGAGGGGGTGTTCAGTGAAACATACAGATGTTCCCATTTCTTAGACTAGCAAAATGGACACTTTTGACACTTCATAGCTAGTAATGAATCCCCCTTATCTTAATCTAACGAGTTCGAGTATTTTAAGATGGTCTATTTATTTATTTCGGTTCCCCTTAGCGTACCCACCAATATTAAGGGCTCATACTGGTTGTAGGTTCTTATAAATATCTGTAAGGTATCTCCCTTATCTTAATCTGACGCGCTTTCGTAAATCTAGAAAACCCTTCTACGGCTCCCCATCTATGCCGCAATCAGCTGATCGAACAACAAGGGCTAGCACAGCCGCCAAGACAAGACTTATGTCGCACCGAATTGCTCTCTCTCTCTCTCTCTCTCTCTACCTTAATGCATAGGAGAGAATGAGACAAAATCGCGTTTTGGCTTGTCACGGTCCGGCTGTGCTACTAGGGCAGGAATGTATTTAATTTGTGTTTAGGTACAAATAACGTAAATGCGTTATAACACCTCTCATTTTTCATTATAATTTTTTCTAAGGTGACTACTTTATTAGCTTTACCTTTTATATATTCACATCTTTGATTATTAACTTGTCTAGATATAGTGTGCGAGCGCCTAAACGCCAAAAAAAATATCAGCCAACTGTTGGCTCATAAGCTGATTTCGCCCGCTCAGTAGCGATACTGACATTGTACGGAGAACACGAGTTCTATGGCGTATAAAAATGACGATATGCGCTAATAAAAGTGTGCAGGAATTACAACGGAAAATTGAAAAAAACTAAAAAAATTACCATCATCGGTCTAAGTAAACTTGAAATAACAATTTGTTTAATAAACAATTAAATTAATAAAGTGTACATTTATCCTAAAATGTACCGCCATTTGACGCCATGTTTACAGGGTTGCCTGTTCATTGAATTTAAACTTCCCAAGTGAGCGTTACCTTATTTAAAAAAAAATGTTTTATCATAATCCTGAAAGCATTATTTCGAATTTTGAAGCCGATATATAAAGTATTAAATACGAAATAATAAAATTTTAGTTTACCTATTTTAACTAGTAATATTTTACCTAGTAGGTATACCTAGTAATCCATATGCGCATACGGCTAGTATATGAATAAAAATAATTAAATGAATTTAAATTTAAAATAAAAAAATATAGATACCTCAAAATCAAAACTCTTTTCCCCATCTTTTAAAATATTATATTACAATATTCAAAAGCTGGTATCACTCAGAACGCACCGTCAGTGACGCAGAGACAATAGTTTACTCATACTTGTGTTCGTGACACGCACACAGCGCTTTCAAATCTGGCCTGTTTTTTTCGTTGCGATTGCAGCGCAATAGTCCATCTAGACAAGTAAATAATCAAAGATTCACATATGTCTGTTTCAGTGGTCTCTTTATTTACATAAGATATAAACAGCGGTATCTTTAATTCAGGAGCTCTAAATTTCCCTGTAACATTGGGCACAGCCTTTCACGTCATTCCAGTGAAACGGTTTCTATACCTTAACTTTTGTACCAAAGTCCACCCATCATCGCCCTTTGTTTCTTTCTATTCGCAATTTTTCACAAGACTAGCCATAGTCAGCTGTTTACTACCGTGCGCTAAGTTATTATTATCATACATAATCGATGTTACGCGCGTTGTACGTTGATGTTTAGCTCCTTCTATATCAATCGCGTTAGCGCAGTTTGGAGTGCCGCATACCGTCGGTGCTATGCTAGTATATTCATGAGTCATCTTATTATTCGACATCGTAGGACTCATCACCGGCGGTGGCGGTGTGCGGGATGTAATTGGCGATATGCATTGCAACTGACCCACATCAAACACATCACTGACTACAACATACCCTACTCTTTTTTATTAATATTCGAAATTGGTAAGATATGTACCGGCGTTGCAGGGTTAAATGTACTGCATTTCAACCCATCTAGCTGACTTTTTGTAACATAATTACTTTTTATTAACCGATTTAAAAAAAACGAGAACTATTGTATAAGTAAGTGTTGTGTTGTGTGTTGTGTAAGTGTACAATACACACTTCAAAAAAACCCGGAGCACTAAAAAGCCCAAAATAATATTTCTATTACCATCTCTGCCTACCCCTTCGGGAAAATAAGGCGTGATGGTGTGTTATCGAGTATTTGGAGTCGGTGCCAATCTATCTTCATACTTTTATAGTACGTAGACTTGGAATACCAAGATTGGCACTGACTCAAAATACTCGATAACACACCATCACGCCTGATTTTCCCGAAGGCGTAGGCAGAGGTGGTAATATAAATATTATTTTAGGCTTTTTAGTGCTCCGGGTTTTTTTGAAGCGTGTATTGTACACTTACACAACACACAACACAACACAACACAACACTTACTTATACAATAGTTCTTGTAGTAAGGAAACGGCCAAGCCACATATTTTGACCTTAGTCAAAATATGCTACACCTTATGCTTGTTATATACTCTACACCTTAGTGTAGAGTTTGTGAAGTTAGGGCCTGTAGAGTTAGAAGGTTGGCTCTACATGAGATCTGATAACTTTTTAACAGTGCGATCTGGACCTATACCACCACCTCTTATTTCAGTATTATTTTAACCTTATAGCGACTTTTTGTAATTTAACGTTTCTTATTGTCATGACATTAAGGGTCATGACATTACAAAAAGTCGCTGTAAGGTTAAAATAATACTGCTATAAGAGGTGGTGGTCCCAGGTCTCGTTTTTGCAACATTTTTTACATGAAAATGTTTTTGGTGGGATACCTTTTTTGTGATATAAGAGTTCATATTCGTTTATTAACAATTGATGTTCCTAAAATAAACTTAATCATATCGACGCTTGAAAGGCAATCCTTACTAAGCGACATAAGGTGAACTTTACAGGAGAGTGATTTAAAGTTTTTATTTTTACAAAAAAAAACATATAAATTTTATAAATAGTCGTATTAAAATAATTTCAATAGCTTTGGAAATCTTATTTTTTAAGCTATTGAAGATATTGGATTAACATACCAGACACTTTTAATTTAAGACATTTATGTCGCTTATATAAAAGTTACCTCTATTTAAAAACAAGTAAAAATATCTAAGCTATCGCTGTAAGATTAGCGGTAACAGGTAAATATAAGTAAACTCGTACATTTTTAAATTTAGTTATGGGAATAATCATCTAAGGAAATCTAAATATTTAAATTATTTCAAGTAAAGTCCTCTAAGCATTATTGAATAGTGTACATGATCGCGGAATATATAACTTATGAAGATGTTGACACCCAAACTCTCCCTTCGTAACCGACGTTTAACCATACAGTCCTCAACTAACATACTATAATAAAATTAATTAAAGACTGAAAATTAGAAATAAATAGAAATTCTACATATATTGAAAAAAGAAAACACAGTTACTTATACAGAAAAGGCAAATAAGACCTCAAGACAAGTTTATTTTACGTGACGAGAGACGAGAGCTATTATTTAAGTGCACGAATATGGTCTATTCAGACCTTATTCCTGCACTAATTAATAGCTCTTGTCAATTCTCATCCCACGGTGTTGTGACTATCTTATTATTTGTAACATCAAAATGACACAGTCAGTCATATTTATTATCTTCTATATCATCATCATCATTTCAGCCAAAAGACGTCCATTATTGGACGTAGGCCTCCCCAAAGTTTTTCAATAATGACCGGTTATGTGCCACTTGCATCCAGTAGTTTCCCGCGACCTTCCCAGGTCGTCGGTCTACCTTGTGGGGGGGTCTACCCACGCTGCATCTTCCGGTACATGGTTGCCACTCTAGAACCTTTCTGCCCCATCGGCCATCGGTTCTTCGGACTATGTGCCCCGCCCACTGCTACTTCAGCCTACCGATTCGCAAGGCTATGTCGGTGAACTTGGTGTGTCAACGTATCTCCTCATTTCTGATTCGATCTCGTGAAGAAACTCCAAGCATAACCTTCTCCGTAGCTCTCTGAGTGACCTTGAGCCTTCTTATGAGGCCCACTGCAGTTCTTTTCAGTGCCATAAGTCATCACTGGTAACACACATCGGTTAAAGACTTTTGTCTTTAAGTACTGAGATAGTTTTGCGGAGAAAACCTTTTGTAAATTCCCGAATGCTGCCCAGCCGAGTTGGATTCAACGACTGACCCCTCTCTCGAAGTTCGATCAACCTAAACGGACTGTTTGCCCTAGGCAGACGTATTCATCGACGACTTTGAGAGTGGAGCTACCAACTATAACTGAAGTGGGCACAACAAAGACGTTTGACATGATCTTCGTCTTCGCCATATTCATTTTAGGGCCCAATTGTTGGGAGACTGTGTTGAGGCCATGGAGCATTCTGCCAAGATCCTCTAGCGATTCCGCCATGATCACAATATCGTTGGCAAATCGAAGGTGACTCTTGTACTCGCCGTTTATGTTGATTTCAAATCCCTGCCATTCCAGAAGTCTGAAAGCATCTTCCAATGCATCGGTTAACAGTTTCGTAGTATATACGTCTCCTTGTCTGACTCCTCACTGCAGTGGAATTGCCCCCGTGCACTTTTTCTATACTCGGACCGACATAGTGGCGTTACTGTACAAGAACTACAACACTTCGATGTACCGGTAGTCAATGGGACACTGCTGGAGTGATTGTAGTACCGCCCATGTTTCGATCGAATCGAAGGCTTTTTCATAGTCCACTAATGCTTAGCAAAGTGGCACTCCTCGGTTTTCTGTATAACCTTTACCACAGCGTATGGATGTGGTCTATGGTGTTGAAGGCTTTTCGGAAACCGACTTGTTCAGGAGGCTGGAAGTCATCGAACCTGCGCGCCAGTCGGTTCATACCTTTTTTGAAGAAAAGTATCACCACGCTTCCATTCCATGCTTCTGGCGTAACACCTTCGAGAATGACGGAATTAAACAGCCTCTGAAGGACTCGAAGTACCGGTGTTCCACCCGCTTTCAAAAGTTCTGTGGTAATTCCGTCCTCCCCTGGCGCCTTATTGTTCTTGAGCTGTTTGAGGGCCATTCTTAGCTCATACAAGCTGATATCCTGGATATCTTCAGTGTAATGTCGGGTCAGTGTGGCTCTAGGGTCTTTAGTCACACCAGTAACAGGTTTGGCTACCGAGGTGTACAACTGTCCATAAAACGTCTCAACCTCTCTCAATACCTCTGGTCGACGTTATGCCACCATTCTCGGTTTTCAGCTTCGTCAACCGGCTTTACCCAATAGATACAGCTCTTGCGAAAACTTTGGAGCTTCTGTTCTGCTCTATCGTATCCTTAATACAATTTGTATTAAAGTTACACATGTCATGTCGTCGCAAGGACTTCCATATCTGTCTATTGAGCTGCTTATATGCGTCTACTGTTTGGTCAGTGTCCACCAACCTATTATTTATTTCGTCCACTGAGGCGCAGCTCTCTAGGCTTTCGAATATTTTTTTTTGTTTGAGTTGAAAGCTCTCGGGGTTTTGGATTTGAGAAGTATCAGGTCGGAGCGTACCAACTTGGAATTTATATCCAGTGCCTGTCACCATTCGGTGATCTCATTCGGTTTCCACCTTATGAATCACGGAGTAATCATTGAATATTTGTCTCTTATTGGTAATGATTATAGTCTATCTCAATTTTTCTCATTTTCTATAGTCAACTTTTAAACAAACTAAAAATAAACTTACATGAAGTTGTTTTAAAATAAGTAAGTAAAAAATAATGTTAAACAAAATGCTGTTTTGAAGTAATTTAATTGGATTCTCACCATTACTAAGCGAATTGCGCTGCAAAATTATAAAAATCCGTGTCGCACGTCCACCGTAAACGACACCTCGCGCCCAAACGTCGACCTGCCGATACGTATTACGCGAGGTCACGCGCATACGCAAGCGACGCCATTCGGACAAGTGAAGTTATAAGCGACTAACAAAAATATATGTTGCGTTCAGGTAAAAATATCTAAGCGACAGTCACAACCATCTCATGAAGTCGGCTAAGATTATCTAACCACCGTCAATAATATTTGAAGTTATCAAGTAAAATTATCTAAGGCTGACCAAACATTGTTTATATTATACAGGTAAAACTATCTAAGCGACGATATTCTTCAATTTTATTTCAAGTAAAATTGTACAAGCAAATTTACGGAAATATACTACATCAGGTTAAATTATCCAACCACATCAATAAAAGGTACTTAAGCCCTGGTTAAAATATATAAGCGTCATAAGTTATAATTGCTTAAGTAAGTAAAAACTACTAAATGAACTTAAAAGTTTTTTTCATTACAAGTAAAAAGGAGTAAAAGTCAAACAGTAGAACAGTCTATGTCCTAACCGCCGGCAGTCCAAAAAATCTTATTTTTTTTGTCGCTAAGTGAGCACAAAAATGTGAAATTGATTGAAATCACGCTATAACTAAGCGACGGTAAAACTAGTCGTAGAGCTATGGGACCCAGACCAAACGACGTAGAAAAATTTTGCGTTTCGAATGGTATATATAACTCAATATCGGCCTATATGTCGCTTAGTCAGGATTGCCTTTCCAGCGTCGATATGTAGAGTTACAGTTAAAATATTGCCAACTATTTGGAAGGTGCTCAACAACAAAATAAAATCGTTGATTAATTGAATGGATGAATTTTCATCAATGTGCATAATTTACAGTTCGCTTACGGTGAGGGAAAAACATCGTGAGGAAACCTACCTATCCCCCGGGATTAGGTAATAGTCAGTTCCTGTATACACGGCGACAAGGTTCACCACCTGTCACGTTGGGTTCTGACTATCTGGTGAAACGTGGGCTTTGAGTTGGCTTAATACCTCCACAATGTGGTGGTGTATGGCCACTCAAGCCTCTGACTACCCCCAAATGGGGATAAAAAGTCGTGACGTTATATTTATTTATTTAATTATTTTATTTATTAATTGAAAAGATGTTGGTCATCGTAAAAAAAAATACGGAATTCACTTGTAATTATTTGTCAATAATGAACGATTATCAATTGACTGTAAAGGCAGAAACTTCAAGTAGGTATTTCTCAAAACCTTCAAATTTTGAAACTATTAGAAAATGTTGCAGTCCTTTAGAAATTTTATCGAACGCTTAATTCTGAACCGTAATCAAGCGTTAATTGAATTGGACGTCCTTTCACCCGCTCCTTTGACTTCACGGCATGCATTCACTTCAGCTACGGATTTCCATTAAATTCAACACAGTCTTCACACAACTATTTATAAAGATTCCCTGAATATCGACATTCTTGCAGCTCTTTAAAAAATGTGGGAGTAGGCAAGGTCATACTGAGCTGGTCGCCTTTGAGAACGATAGCGGGGCATGTAAGTCTACATTTATATAGATTTAGATCGCGTTCCGTAAATGAAAACGATTTAAAGACGAATGCGTTTTTGGATTGCAATTTGAATGAACATTTGGAGTTTTGTCGTACATGTCAGTCGTAATAACGTCATATTTTGTCTCCTCAGTGTTTGGAAAAAGGATATTAAGATGAGATGATATCGTTGGGTAGATAATATTCGTTCATAAGCAATGCCAGGTTTAACACAGATATAGGCGAAATACTTTTGCGAAGTTTATGTTAGTAAATAATATTTTCTTTATTACTATCATAAGATGTTTTTAATTACCAAGAAAACATGACAATTTAATAGGTGAACATTAATGCAGCAGCATATTTATTACTTTTCTAAATCACGACATTATTTTGTCACGAATAGTTCATAATATATGATATTGGTTTTATGGCTTTAACTGTATATAATGGTAAAGTATCCATTGCTAGACATCAGTTCATAGGACTCGAAGTAACAAGATGTACAAGTTATTGTTAATATTTGCTGTTCTCCTGTTATCTCCCACGTTTTGTAAGTATTTTTTACTGATCTCCGATGACTTCCATACATCACTTTGAAATGATTGAACACGCTACATAAAAAATATTGTATTTAATATTTTTTTAAATTAATTAATAAAGTTAATATCGCCAGACAAACACAAACTGTATTTAAACGGTCACAAACTCAAGAAAGCTTGTACTATGGGTACTGTACAATGGACTGGGGGCGATCCCAGTGACACCTAGACCACGGCAAATTATGAAAAGGCCGTTTCCGAAATTTACCTCTGGCGGGAATCGAACCCGCAACCGATGCAGTGAGCCGAGCGGCCTACGCTGGGCTCATTGTCCCAAGCGGTCGTGAATACGCATTTAAATATCAGTGAATATTGTATCTGTCTTGTTCTATTTACAGCTTATGGTAATGGATTCTTCAATGTTCCTGTGGCACGTGAGTATTTTAGTATAATTTTGTCACTTGATGATATAGCAACTTCGTTCGCGAGGAATTTAGTTATTAGTGCGAGGACTTTAGTATTTGACTATCCTTCTAAATATTGGTGCTTATTATGTTGCCAACAAATTACCGACGCATCAACTAAATTTGACACATCTAAAAGTATGTCTGTCTTTCTCATACGTTACGATCATGGGAATGATGATGACAAAAGAGTTAGTTTAGCTCATATTTCGCACAAAGAATTAGCATTGCCATTCAACGTGGCAATGCTGCCAGCCTTCTGGGAACTTTGCCAGGCGACGGCGGTCTGGCACAAGCCTATTTTTTGTTAATACATATATTTATTGAATAAAATAAAAATTAATAAAAAATATCTTCCCAAAGTACACAGGAGATAATTTTAATTGCTTACAGTTTTTATGACGATGAAGGTATGTACTCGGGGGTAGTAATTTGAAATTAAGTAGAATTTTCACTGGACCTCACACTGGGACTAGCCTGTATGTATCGTATCATTATATTGGTAGTAAGTAGTAGGTACATCTTACATTTAATTAAATTAGTTCCTTAAATAATCCGAATATATGTAAAGTCAGTTTAAAATTTATTTAACAACGATTTTGAAACTATAATGTTGTAAGTATTATAATGAATATTAGGTAATAGTCAGTTCCTGTATACACGGCGACAAGTTTCACCACCTGTCACGTTGGGTTCTGACTATCTGGTGAAACTTGGGCTTTGAGTTGGTTAATACCTCCACAATGTGGTGGTGTATGGCCACTCAAGCCTCTGACAACCCCCTAATGGGGATAAAAGTCGTGACGTTACATTTCATTTTTATTATAAAAAAAAACATTAATTTCGTTCTAATGCAATAACGTTAGTTTAGTGGTGTCATAATCAGCATCATGGGCGCCGGCTTTTAAACAATCTCGTGGGTGCTCATGCCTATTTGATGACTCGTTTAAAAGTCGTTTATTTCCTACTGCTTGTCTATTAAGCAGTAGGAAATAACGTGATGTATTTTTTAAATGTAGGAAAATTAAGTAAAAATAAGTATTTGGAAAATCCAAAAGTGCACACCTCGAACGCTCATGTAGGTAATATTTTGAATAATCATTTTTGGATGTAATTTTTCTAACTCTAACTTTGAACCCAAAAACCTTGAAAATATACTTACTCACATTCCAGCTTTATAATTGGAAGTTAGAGTTAACATTGTTTAATCTAAATAAATCGATTGAAACGTGCGAGCGGGTGTGGTTGTAGTAATATTGCTCAAAACTGAATACTGATCAATTGTGATGTCTGGGGTCATGGGTGCTCTGCACCCACGATTTGGCTTTCATGGGTGCTGGAGCCCCCAAGCACCCACGGAGTCGGCGCCCCTGGTCAGCATCATTGCCTCCAGATTTTATAAGCTATCACTGTACCAACTTTCGTTATAGTCCGACTTGCCCCTCTAGACAAGTGGCTTCATCTACAAGCATTTCTACAAATCTCTACGCTTAAATTTATAGAAATGAAATTACAAGTGGATAAGTAGATCATGTGACTTATGTTATTTCCATAGATTAAGCGTAGCGATTTGTAGAAACGCTTGTAGATGAAGCCACCTGTCTAGAGGGGCAGTGTTTTTTTATATAACACTGCGGCAAAAAGCGTCCACCCGCCTGATGTCTAGAGATGCTATGATGACCGCAGCTTATATGCTGTATACCAAAGGCATCGCACGATCGTTGCTGAAGGAGTGGGGCAGAGCGATCGGGAAGGGAGGGGGGAGGGAACGGGGGGTTGGGCTGCCGGCTCTCTCACTCATCGTACGAAACGCAGTTCAAATAGCTTTACGCTGATCTTCTGACAGGTGGTGGTGTGAGACCGCGGTGAACATGAGGTGCGGTCAATTGGCTGCAGTTTGGCTGTGCCATCTTTGGATTTTAAGATAATAAATAACAATAAATAACATTCTTTTACACACGGACACACGGCTACCTGAACCCAAAATAAGTAGAGTTCTATGGAATCCAGATAACTGATATTACTACATATACTACTATTTGTTTTTAAATACATACTTATATACATAATTACACCCAGACTACGCTATCACAGACAGTGATAGGCGGAATCTTAACCAACCAAGCCAACAGGCCCGTCAAAGATACATTTATAATAAGAGCTAGAAGTCAATAATGTTTCTGTCTCCACAGTGGTCCTTGGACCCAACTCCGCTGCGCGTGCAACTAATGTCAATTCTGGTATGTTTTCATGACTTAGTTTTTGTCCCAGCTAGTGAATCATCCTTACTAAACGTACTCTAACTCAGAAAGTAACCACTGCATCTTAATCAGGCAGACCTCAAGCTCAATTGGAGGACTTTGCAGACAAAGCAAACTGACCGCCTTTATAGAGTTTTTTAGTCAGTTTACAATGGTTTCTCAAAGATAAAAGCGATTTGTAATGAAACCGAGTATGAGTAATAGTTTATCGACCAATTAGAGACGGCATTCAAAACTCAGTTGGTGCCAATAGTACACGATATTGTAAAATATAATTTAGTGGCATTTGAACTGAGCGTCACCGTGCTTTGGAAGGCACGTGATAAGTCGGGCCTGGTTTTTGTCATCTAGGCAGCAAAGGTCTAAGTCGAAAAGCCTTGTCAGAGGCGTTCAGGCGGCTTGAACAACTCTGACACCTGGTTGGCCACTAACCAAATGATAAGAAGAATACAGTAATATCATGATAACTGACCACAAGCCCTACTTGTTTTTTAAATGTATGTCGCCAAAGTAGCGCCAGACTAATTTACGTACTACAGTATTTGAGATGAGCGCTGAAGCGTTACCCAAAGTTATTGCTTTTGTAAAATCTTTTGTAAAATTTACATTGTAGGGCATGGCAACAAGGAGCCAGCAGCGAGGCAACAGGGTCATTCGCAGCACAGCAGCCAACCAAGGTGACATATAGAGAACCATAGATCATAATATACACTGTACAGAGAGCGATAGCGTGGCACTTTTGGATAGCGCAATACTTTTCATTTATTTTTATATTATTTGGAAAATGTTGAAAACTGCGAATATTTCTATGAGGGGGAGCCCATGATGCTAACTGTGGATTTACTCCAGCGTCGCGAAAACCTATTAGATTTGGTAGATTAGATGACAGGAAGAATAAATGGTCATAGATGTTTCCACTTTCAGCGGTGGGGGAAGCGTCTACATATAAATTTCAAAATTGTAAAAGAACACAATGACATGGAATTTACATTCATTTCAAACTCAAGATATTGATGTTTTTCATGCTGCAACATGATAAATTGAAAAAAAGAAAATACTCCAGCGCGTCAGAGTTTAGAGGGGGTGGTTAGTGAAACTAGTCACTAACCGTCTCCGTGCTTTGGAGGGCACGTGAAAAGTCGGTCCTGGTTTTTGTCATCTAGTCAGCTCTGCAACAAGCAACAACTCTGACACCAGGTTGGCCGCTAACCACACGTTTAGAAGAAGACCAGACAAATGCGAGTAGGTCTCGCGCCCGTAGGGTTCCGTACAAACTTATAAGGAGTTACATTTTCATAAACGCTGAATATTATGTTTCTTATTTGTAATGCGTAGCCTGAATACTAATTTTAATTATTCTAGCTTTAAAAATAGAAAACAAACAATCTTTAACCACTTATTTTACGCCCGTAGGGGTGGAATTTTCCAAAATCTGAGTAAATTGGAAGCCGTTATTGAAATTAGGAGACAGGATTTCAAAAATACTTCATCAATTACAGGGAATGGCGGAGCGTCCAGCAGCGCTGCAGCGGCATCAGCTGCGTCGAGCACAGCCAATCAAAGCAAGTGTCACTTCACTTTTAAAAAAACCGGAGAAATTCGATTAGGACGCGCACCCTTTTTTAATGTTATGTAGATGGCAAACAAGCGTACGGCCCACCTGATGTGAAGCACCGTAGCCTATAGATGCTTGCAATACCAAAGGCATTGCTCGCACGTTGCCGACCTGAAGGGGAGTGGGACCGAGGGAGGGGAAAGGGGGCTCCCGGCTCTCTCACTCGTCGTGCGAAACGATGAGAGGGTGTTACTACGTCGGTCAAGTCAGCCTATATGCGCTGCAATACATTGGCTCCGGCTTGGCTCCAGCTTGGCTCTACCAAAATCAATCTAAAAACAATAGGATTTAAAAAAAAAAATTATTCGTAATGAGTAAGAAAAGCTGTCGTTGAAATTAGGAGTAAGGATTTCTAAAAAAATCATCAATTACAGGAAATGGCGGAGCATCTAGCAGCAACGCAGCCGCATCAGCCACAGCGACCGCAGCGACCACAGCCAAACAAGGCAAGTGTCACTTAAAAAAACCGGCCAAGTGCGTGTCGGACTCGCACTTAAAAGGTTCCGTACCACGGTAGAATATAAACAAACATTCCCAAAATTGTGTTATTTAGAGTCACAAGTTTAAGTCTTTTGTGTGGAAACCGACCACAAGACAAATAAGTTTAAAACATTACGTTTTTTGTATGGGGACCCCCTTTATTTTTAAGTTTTATTTTATTTTTAGTATTTTTTGTTGTAGCGGCAACAGAAATACACATTCTGTGAAAATTTCAAGTCTCTACCTATTAGGGTTCGTGAGATACAGCCCGCTGACAGACAAACAGACAGACGGACAGACAGACGGACAGACGGACGGACAGCGTTAGTAATAGGGTCCCGTCCCCAAAGGGTGCCAACCCTTTGGGTACGGAACCCTAAAAACCGGACAAGTCCGAGTAGGACTCACGTCCTGAATTTATAAGGAGTTGAATTTTCAAAATCGCTAAAAATATATTTTTTATCTACACTAATATTATAAAGAGAAAAGATTTGTATTTTTGTATGTTATGAAAAAAACTCAAAAACTACTGGACCGATTTCAAAAATTCTTTCACCATTAGAATGCTACATTATCGCTGAGTAACATAGGCTATATTTATTACTAGAAAAAAATAGGGATCCCTACTAAAACTTCAATAATGTAACCCAAGGTGTAAAAAAATTAGCCGTAAGATGCCTTTCATCGCATGCGCTACGGAAACTATTGATGATAGAACAAAAAAAAAGTTCTACAATATTAAAGAACATATCAATATCTACAAAAAACTTCGCGATACCATATGCCCAACTATTGTAGTTACGTTACCTACTATAACTACTTTTTTACATTTTAAAAGTTGATAGAAATGCCGACCAAAATCAGACCATGTTATCCATACCTTAGTATGAATCCTTATCCAAATAAATCATTTCGTATTTGAGACTATTTTAATACCTGTAGATTACTTTTTGAATTATTTAAATCGGACATTCCATTCTAAAGATATTACAAATTTAAAAAAGGGCGTTAAATCGGGGATTAAGGTTTATATGGAAGTTCGTCATTTCTGAAGTTAGGATGATGAAAATTCGTCTGGAGGTTTCTTTTTATATAAAAGAAATATAAACTTCAGCGTTTTTGAAAATTTTACCCCTAAGGGGGTAAAATAGGGGGTTAAAGTTTGTATGGCGGTACCGATTCCGGCTAATCTCCGAAACAGCTGGACCGATTTTGAAGGGACTTTTACTGGCAAATACGATACGGGATCGGGAATCTGGACTGCGGGATCCGAGATATCCCGAATACGGGAACCGGGATACGGATCCGGCAAACGGGATGCAGGATCCGGTAAAAACGGGAAACGGGATCCGAGATACGGGATCCGGGATCTGGGATCAGAGATTCGATTTTTTTGTTCATATTTAAATTCTACGCGGACGAAGTCGCGGGGGAAAGCTATTTGTAATAAGTAGCCTAAATACAAATTTTCAAGTCTTCAGAAATATGTGATCCCATACAAACTGTCACCCTTCATTTTACCCCCTTAGGGGTGGAATTTTCCAAAATCCTTCCTATGCTCTTCTTCAACGCTATAAAAGGTACTTTTATACACATATAAAAGGTACCTAATTGGGTCTCGGAGGGTAGCCGACTGTAGTTGCATATAAATATCGGCAAGTAGCGAAATCAGAGTAAACTGGAAGTCGTCATTGAAATTAGGAGAATGGTAAGAATAGAGTCTTTAGAGGGTCGCCCTAAAACCGAAAGGTTTGTCCCCACACTGGGACTGTGGTAGCAAGAAGCGTACGGCCCACCTGATGTTAAGCAGTTGCCGTAGCCTATAGATGCTTACGATACCAAAGGGATTGCTCGCACATTGCCGACCTGAAGGGGAGTGGGATGGAGGGAGGGGGAACTAAACCACGACCAATTAAACTACTGCCACTGAAACTATTGCCATGAGTTCATGTTTTTATATTTAATTACAGGTTATGGTGGCATGGTGGCACCCGCACCTCCGTCAGATGAAGCCAAGAAAAACAAGTGCCTCTTCCATGATATTCTATGTCTAAAATTAAGTTTGGGGTCGATCCCTATCCTGGGCATTAAACTATAGTGACACAAGTGCACTTCTAATACAAGCGTATTGTTTCATTTTTATTGGCGTCCACAAACTGTTTCAAAGTCATCATCATCATCATAATATGATACGTGAAGCATTTCTTTTCGTACCCTGTTTTCGAAGATTGCGTGGACGAAGGAGTATGAAATTTGGCACAGTAAAAGTTTACTTGGTGAAGGAGTGCATATACCTATTTTTTCTATATAAAATTAATTAGAAATACATTAAATAAATTAAAGAAAACATTACACACACTACATTCGTTTCACCTATTCACATACCTATAAAAATAAATTAGTGTCAATACTAAAGGGGTGAACAATACCGGGAACGTTTTTCGTTTCACTATAATCCTAACAAATCTAAAATAGTACCTACCCTTTATAGGTTATGATAGCAAGGTATTTCTAATTTTGTCAGATTATGTTGTTTATGAAATTGACGGAATAATATGCTGTCATTGTTTTTCATTCACCTTCATTATTTTTTCATTAATTTTTGTTGTCAGTTTAAAATATGTGATACGATGTTATTATAAATAAAACATAATATAAAAAGTACTTTCATTTTGTTTATCGAAGTATTTAGCATTGTTTTAGATCTATTTATCAAAACTTATGTTAAAACAATTTTAATGTAACCACTCTAAATAAAAGTTGTTTTGACTTTGAAATAAAATGCTTTCCATCCCTACATCATCATCATCCCTGTCATCCCTTCTACGAGCCTCTTTTTTTTTTCTTCGTTATGGCGTGTCGCTTTTCGCATATGCCAGTGTCAAGTAAAATATAATATTACAGTTTATTTGCTGCGTCAAGCATGGGAAGACCTAGGCTAGGCCTAAAATACCCCCCCAAACCCTATCAGTAAAGTGGCGGATACTTTACTGACAAATTACTAAGACTCTTTGGAGGAACCCGAAAATCATGTTTTACCACTTTTGTTCTAATTGCCCACACTCACGCACATTTATGTACATACTAGCTTTTGCCCGCGACTTCGTTCGCGCAGATTAAATTTAAAAAAATCGGAACCCGGATCCCATTTCCCGGATCCCGTATCCCGGATTTCACGGATCCCGTATCCCATATCCCGGATTTCGTATCCCGGATCTCGTTTCCCGGGTCCCGTATCCTGGATCTCGTTGCCCGGCTCCTGGATCCCATTTTCCGGATCCCGGATCCCGTTTTCCGAATCCCGGATCCCGGATCCCGTATCCCGGATCCCGTTTCTTAGATTCTGTTTGCTAAATCCCGGATCCCGTATCCCGGATATCACGGATCCCGTATCTCGTATCCCATATTTCGAATCTCGTTTCCCGGGTCCCGTATTCTGGATATCACGGGTCCCGTATTCCATATCCCGGATCTCGTTTTCCGGGTCCCGTATCCCAGATCTCATTTTCTGAATCCTGGATCCCGTTTCCCAGATCCCAGCTTCCGTTTGCCGGACCCTTATCCCGTTTCCTGGATCCCTGATCCCGTATCCCGGATATCGGATGCCGTATCTCGGATATCCCGGATCCCGTATCGTATTAGCCCGTAAAAGTCTCGTCAAAATCGGTCCAGCCGTTTCAGAGATTAGCCCGAATCGGTACCGCCATACAAACTTTCATTCCCTATTTTACACCCTCAGGGGATGAATTTTCCAAAACGCTAAAATTAATCTTTTTTATTTGTTAAAAGAAACCTAAACACCAGTTTTCATCATTCTAACTTCAAAAATGGCGAATTTCAATACAAAATTTCATCCCTATTTCACCCCCTTAGGGGTTGAATTTTCAAAAACCATAAAAACAATATTTTTCATTATTAAAACACACCTAGTCAGCAATTTTCATATTTCTAACTTCAAAAATGACGAACTTCCATACAAACTTTCATTTCCTTATTTTACCCCCTTAGGGGTTGAATTTTCCAAAACCCTGAAATTACCCTTTTTTATTTTTGAAAAGACACCTAATCACCAATTTAAATAATTCTAACTTCAAAAATGACGGAACTTCCATACAAACTTTTATCCCCTATTTTACCCCCTTAGGGGTTGAATTTTCAAAAACCCTGAAACCCAATTTTTTTAATTTTCAAAAGACACCTAATCAGCAATTTTCATAATTCTAACTTCAAAAATGACGAACTTCCATACAAACTTTCATCCCCTATTTTACCCCCTTAGGGGTTGAATTTCAAAAAACCCTTTCTTAGTACACCTCTACACATCAAGACAAACCCACCCTCCAAATTTCAAGTCTCTACGATCAGCGGTTTAGGCTGTGCGTTGTCTGTCAGTCAGTCAATCAGGACTTTGATTCTTATATATTTAGATAATGGTTAATATTCCATCAACATTACACATTATAATACAAGTTTTGGAAATTAAAACAAAAATGACAACATCACTTTTCCACTCCCCGCCAAAAAGTCCTACGAGCCTCTTATTTCTAATGTTATAATGAATGGAGTATACACACACATAGTATACCTACTGACGTAGATTGTGTATTTTGCTTTTTGATATTTTGACATTGTCACTTTGTTTTTTTTTAAAGGCCAGTACTTTTTGTTAATATGAGAAGTACTTACTCAAACTTAAAATTTAAATGAATGATCTAATCTGTATCCGTCTGTCCATGTCTGCTTGTCTGTTTGTACCAGTCTATACCAGTAAGGTGGTAGAGCCAAGCTGCGGCTAATAGACTGCAGCTCATATTTGGACGGCCTTGACCGGGCTAGTACCTCTCACAGAAGATCGGCGTAAAGTAGCTAATTTAGCTGCATTTCGTATGATGAGTGGGAGAGCCGAAAGACCAATCCAGCCCCCGTCCCTCCCACTTCCACTATCCCACTCACCTTCAGGGTGGCAACGTGCGAGCGATGCCTTTGGTATTGCAAGCATCTATAGGCAACGGTAACTGCTTAACATCGGGCGGGTCGTATGAATGTTTGGCGTCTTAGTTGTATAAAATAAAGTCTGTCTGAATCTATTTGTCTGTATCTGTCTGTCTGAATCGGTCTATCTGTACCAGTCTGACTGTATCCATTTATCTGTATCTGTCAGGTAGTTACTCCGCAGTATAACGACGGAGCAGTTGGACTCTAGAGCTGTCTAAGTTCCTACTTGATACCGACATTTATAATAATTCAATGCTAGCTGGTCGTCCAGACTCACGCTTCAGGGTGGCCGTTACCCAGCAGCATCAGTCCTGAGGGATTGGAGTCCAGAGTTCAACACCTAAGTTTCTATTACTAATTCAAAATCAGCATGTCTTCTAAATCTACAGCTTAGGTGGGCAGTTGCCATGCGCTATCAGGGCTGTACAGATGGAGTCGGGAATTAGTGTCCAAGATTCCGCGTTATATGCACATATATAATTCAAATTCAGTGGGTCTTCCAGACTCATGTTTGAGGTAGGCAGCCAGTACCTCGAAGTAGCAGGGTTTAAAGATCGAATGTTGAAATTATAATATCGTCTTGTCATAGAGATTGAATTCATGTGCAAAGTTTAATTAGTATCGGTCCAGTAGAAGTGAGTGAATAAACCATCGCGTTATTTGAAATAATTAAGCTACGTACGAAGAACTGTTTAATTTTTAACGTAAGTAGAGGCTGGCGGGCTGATTTGTGCAATAGTCAGTAGGGAAATTTTATTGTTTTTATTTATACTATTATTTTTTCTATGCTGTTTATACCTCATTGTTGTCCACTAGCTATTTCTATTTTATCGTTGTTTTAAATGTTATTTTATTTTTAAGACAAGTTTACTTTTTATATGTAAATTTTTATTGTTCTCTTCTACAAGCTGCAATAAATATTAATTAGTTTTTTATTGATTAAAAGAACTGCGAAGAAATTATTTTATATACTAAGCTAAATAAAGACTCTGACCCTCATATCAGAGGGTGATCGCGGACCGGGCCAAAAAGCACCCGGACAAAAAAAAAAAAACGTAAGTAGAGCCATTTTGTCATGTTATAGGAGCAAGGCAGACTTCAATTTAAGTTGTAAAGCGAAATCTAGTTAAGAAAAAGAAACTTTAGACGCTAGAACACGGCAATAAAAAAATATTATTTATTTAATTACTTATATAGTCCAAATATAAAAAGATCGACCAAGTGTCGGGTCACGGCACAGCGTAGGGCTCCGTAGCCAAATAGAAGTAAAAATGTCGAAAACATCTCGGCTGATAGTAACATGTTATATGAAACATAATTTGATTTGCAAAGACCTTTTCAACAATACACCACATGATGGGGGAACTAAAAAAATACTTATCCCCAATTTCCATGTACCTCAAAAAGTCATTTTATTTAATTTATACTTATGAAATTGAGATCTACTATCAAGGTATTTTGCTACCAAAATTCATCAAGTTCAGCTAAAATCTGTAGAAGTAGGTAATAGCACTGCGACAGACTGGATGCTCTTATAAGTGTTGCCTTGTATGGATTACGGAACCCTAAAAATGCTGAAACAGGTGTTAATTTATTTTGTTTGAATAAACTATCTACACAACAAATTTCACATCTCTTAACTTAGTAAATTTTAATATTTAGTTTTGTGAATGTTCTGTGGTATCCCTAAATATTTTCGAAAAAAGTAATAATCTAAATGTTAAGTTACATTATTAGTCATATCCATGCCAAAGGACATTGCCCATTCATGTATGGGCAAATGTACTGAATTCAAAATGTGCGTGTCTTCATCAAACCACCTGTATTCTACGCTCTGATGTGTCTTAATACTTCTACTTACTATGCTAGTATATTCATGAGTTATCTTATCATTCGAAATCGTAGGACTCGTCACCGGCGGTGGCGCTGAGGGCGTGCAGACTGTAATTGGCGATATGCATTGCGACTGACCCACATCAAACACATCACTGTCTACAACATACTCTCCTCTTTTTATTAATATTCGAATTTGGTAAGTTATGTACTGGCGTTGCAGGGTTAAATGTACTAACTACATTTCAACCCATTTAGCTGACTATTTGTAACATAATTACTTTTTATTAACCGATTTCAGAAAACCCGGAGCACTAAAAATCCTAAAATGATATTTCTATTACCATCTCTGCCTTCGGGATAATCAGGCGTGACGGTGTGTTATCGAGTATTTTGAGTCGGTGCCAATCTTGGTATTCTAAGTCTACGTACCATAAAAGTATCAAGATAGATTGGCACCGACTCCAAATACTCGATAACACACCATCACGCCTGATTTTCCCGAAGGGGTAGGCAGAGGTGGTAATAGAAATATTATTTTAGGCTCTTTAGTGCTCCGTGTTTTTTTGAAGTGTGTATTGTACACTTACACAACACACAACACAACACTTACTTATATAATAGTTCTTGTAGTAACGAAACGGCCAAGCCACATATTTTGACCTTGGTCAAAATATGCTACACCTTATGCTTGTTATATACTCTACACCTTAGTGTAGAGTTTGTGAAGTTAGAGCCTGTAGAGTTAGAAGGTTGGCTCTACATGAGATCTGATAACTTTTTAACAGTGCGGTCTGGTCTCGTTTTTGCAACATTTTTTACATGAAAATGTTTTTGGTGGGATACCTTTTTTGTGATATAGAGTTCATATTCTTTTATTAACAATTGATGTTCCTAAAATAAACTTAATCATATGTAGAGTCGCAGTTGAAATATTGCCAACTATTTGGAAGGTGCTCAACAACAAAATAAAATCGTAGATTAATTGAAAAGATGTTGGTCATCGCAAAAAAAAATTCGGAATTCACTTGTATTTATTTGTCAATACTGAACGACTATCAATTGACTGTAAAGGCAGAAACTTCAAGTAGGTATTTCTCAAAACCTTCAAATTTCGAAACTATTAGAAAATGTTGCAGTCCTTTAGAAATTTTATCGAACGCTTAATCCTGAACCGTAATCAAGCGTTAATTGAATTGGACGTCCTTTCACCCGCTCCTTTGACTTCACGGCATGCATTCACTTCAGCTACGGATTTCCATTAAATTCAACACAGTCTTCACACAACTATTTATAAATATTCCCTGAATATCTACATTCTTGCAGCTCTTTAAAAAATGTGGGAGTAGGCAAGGTCATACTGAGCTGGTCGCCTTTGAGAACGATAGCGGGGAATATAAGTCTACATTTATATAGATTTAGATCGCGTTCCGTAAATGAACACGATTTAAAGACGAATGCGTTTTTGGATTTGCAATTTGGAACATTTGGAGTTTTGTCGTACATGTCAGTCGTAATAACGTCATATTTTGTCTCCTCAGTGTTTGGAAAAAGGATATTAAGATGAGATGATATCGTTGGGTAGATAATATTCGTTCATAAGCAATGCCAGGTTTAACACAGATATAGGCGAAATACTTTTGCGAAGTTTATGGTAGTAAATAATATTTTCTTTATTACTATCATAAGATGTTTTTAATTACCAAGAAAACATGACAATTTAATAGGTGAACATTAATGCAGCAGCATATTTATTACTTTTCTAAATCACGACATTATTTTGTCACGAATAGTTCATAATATATGATATTGGTTTTATGGCTTTAACTGTATATAATGGTAAGGTATCCAGTGCTAGACATCAGTTAGGACTCGAAGTAACAAGATGTACAAGTTATTGTTAATATTTGCTGTTCTCCTGTTATCTCCCACGTTTTGTAAGTATTTTTACTGATCTCTGATGACTTCCATACATCACTTTGAAATTATTGAACACGCTACATAAAAATGTTGTACTTTATTTTTTTAATGAATAAATAAAATAAATATCGCCAGACAAACACAAACTGTATATGGTCCCAAACTAAGGAGAGTTTGTACTATGGGTACCGTACAATGGACTGGGGGCGATCCCAGTGACACCTAGACCACGGCAAATTATGAAAAGGCCGTTTCCGGAATTTACCTCTGGCGGGAATCGAACCCGCAACCGATGCAGTGAGCCGAGCGGCCTACGCTGGGCTCATTGCCCCAAGGGGTCCTGAATACGCATTTAAATATCAGTGAATATTGTATATGTCTTGTTCTATTTACAGGTTATGGTAGCGGATACTTCAATGTTCCTGTGGCATGTGAGTATTTTAGTATAATTCTGTCACTTGTTGATATAGCAACTTCGTTCGCGAGGAATTTATTTATCAGTGCGAGGACTTATGTAATTGACTATCCCTTAAGAACCTTATATATAATAATAATAATTTAGCCCTTTTAACGTCCCACTGCTGGGCACGGGCCTCTTCTCAATGCGAAGGGGATTCAGGCCATAATCCACCACGCTGGCCCAGTGCGGGTTGGTGGATTTCACATGTCTAAGACATGCAGGTTTCCTCACGATGTTTTCCTTCACCGTAAGCAAGTGATAATCATATTACAGTTATGATTCACACATATATTTCGATTTTGACAGGACTTAGGCCCGTATTAATAAACCGATCTCAAGATTGAGATTAACTTGAGATGCTGTTTTTGAAAGATGATCCATACATTAAACGTCAAATCTGCATCTTAAGATCGATCTCAACTTTGAGATGCATTTATTAATACGGGCCTTAGTCCAACTAGTATTAGCGCTCACACGCAAGCTTTCACTCAAAATCGCTTCCTCGTTCTCTCACTACATACATCGCGGTTTAACAGGTGAAAACCGGTTTGTGCGGGTGAGCATGGAAAAAGGTTCAAGTTCACGTAGTATTTCGTGTTTCGTCATACTGTGCGGTAATTGATTACGTGTGGAGATCGCGTATAATTACGAATATTACGAATTACTTAGTCTACATAGTGTGGTAGCTAACTGGTCTTCTAGTCCAAGTGTATGATATTTTTGTGTTAAATTATCGAGATAACGTATTTTAGCCTATAGATGCTTACAATATCAAAGGCATTGCTCGAACGTTGCCGACCTGAAGGGGAGTGGGACACAGGGAGGGGAATGGGGGGGGGGGGGGCTTTCGGCTCTCTCACTCGTCGTGCGAAACGCTGAGAGGGTGTTACTACCCCGGTCAAGTCAGCCTATATGAGCTGCAGTCAATTGGCTCCGGCTTGGCTCCGGCTTGGCTCCAGCTTGGCTCTAGTTGACAAGTTGTGCTCCGAGAGTTCCGTATAAACATATAAGGAACTTAAGAACACACGAATTTAAAAAAAAATATTATTTGTGTTGAGTAAGAAAAGCTGTTGTAGAAATTAGGACGAAGGATTGCTAAAAATTTCATCATTTACAGGGGATGGCGAAGTATCCAGCGCCCCTGTCGCATCATCCGCAGTGACCGCAGCCAATCAAGGCAAGTGTCACTTTACTTAAATAAAAACCGGACAAGTCCGAGTAGGACGTCCTGAACTTATAAGGAGATGAATTTCCAAAATCGCTGAAAATAATATTTTTTATTTGAAATGAGTAGCCGTAATGCTAATTTACAAGTATACATACAGCTTCAAAAAATTTTGACCCCCATACAAACTTTCACCCCATATTTTACACCTTTGTAGGCTGTATTTTCAAAAATGCTGAAAATTATATTTTATTTGTAATAAGTAGCCTAAATACTAATTTTCATGTCTTCAGAAATATGTGGTCCCCATACAATCTGTCACCCTTCATTTTACCCCCTTAAAGGTGGAATTTTTCTAAATCCTTCCTATGCTCTTCTTCAAAGATATAATAGTACATTGTTATCCGAGGGAGAAACTAACTTATTTATGGGTCAGAGTAGACGAGGGCGCTAATAGTTCGAGGGACCAAAAATAAGTTAGTTTAACCCGAGGTAAACACTGTGCTTTTCATTAAGGAAAGCAAAAATAAAATATTAATTAGCTAAAGAAAAAATGAGTGAACATACACACACATATATACTGACGTAGATTGTGAATTTTGCTTTTAGATATTTTGACACTGTCACTTTGTTTTTTTAAAGGCCTCGCTACGCTCGGGCGCCAAACCCCGTCTCGGGCCCAAAAATAAGTTAGTTTCTCCCTCGGATAATAATGTACTAGTCTGTGATTATACATTCGGAGGAGGAACGATTTGTGATTGATTTAGGGGAAAATGGTAATTATTTTGCCCAAACCTATGTTATTTTGAAGAAATAGTTGAAAGTAAATTATAATAAAGTCATTTAAAAAAATATATTCTTTCATTAATACTTAACTTTATGATATTTCAATTTTACATCGCGCTGTACTTGAGTGGCTTTAAGAAAATTGGAACTATTACATTCTCTTTGGTTGGAACCAGGGTTGTTACGAAAAAATCATCTTGATTTAAACACCATGTTTAAAACATGTTTTAAACATTAAAAAACTGTGTTTTTTTCTCCACCTGTGCAATCAATCAATGTTTTAAACAATGATTTGAACATGTTTTAAACAGTTTTGATTCTAAATTTTGCTGTTTTTTTTGCAACTCTGGTTGGAACATGGTTCAATAGAAATGTGAAAATAGAACTCGTATTTTTTTATAATTTGACAGAATCGTTGACAGAACAGGCAAAATCGTATTTCTACTGTCAGAAATACGATTTTTCCCGACCTGAAAAGTATCCCATTCTCTCAGCTCTATAGGCAACTTCAAACCTACTTTCCGCGTATGTGTAATGAAAAAGGTATTTTTATACATCATATATAAAAGGTACCTAATTGGGTCTCGGGGGGTAGCCGACAGTAGTTGCATATAAATATCGGCAAGTAGCGAAATCAGAGTAAACTGGAAGCTGTCATTGAAAATAGGAGAAAGAAAAGAATAGAGTCTTTAGAGGGTCGCCCTAAAACCGAAACGTTTGTCCCCACACTGGCCATGGAACTATTGCCATGAGCTCATGTTTTTATATTTAATTACAGGGTATGGTGGCATGATGGCAGTCGCAGCTCCGCCAGACGAAGGCTAGCAAAACAAGTGCCGCATCCGTAAAATTATTCTTTGTCTAAATTTAAATGCGGGGACGGCCTCGATCCTGGGCATTAAACTATAGTGACACAAGTGCACTTCTAATACTTAATAAATAATATTGGCGTCCACAAACTCTTTCAAAATCATCATCATCATCATCATAATATGAATACGTGAAGCATTTCTTTTCGTACCCTGTTTTCGAAGATTGCGTGGACGGAGGAGTATGAAATTTGGCACAGTAAAAGTTTACATAGCGAAGGAGTGCACAAACCTAATATTTTTATATAAAATTAATTAGACATACAAAATAAAACATTACACACACTACATTCGTTTCACCTATTCACATACACACACATATGACGTGCATACGATCGTACATATGATATACTGACGTAGATTGTGTATTTTGCTTTTTGATATTTTGACACTTTGTCACTTTGATTTTTTTCAAAGGCCAGTACTATTTGTTAACATGAGAACTCAAACTTAAAATTTAAATGAATTATGGTCGAATTTCGACCACTTCGTATTTGCATGTTGTTGTGATACCGTAATCGCTATCCACAATTAAAATTAAATAGATAATTACACTATCGATTGAGCGATTAAAGTTTATCAAACTAACCATAACCAATGGCAAGTAAGTAGGATTAAATAAATAGTTCTTAAAAAAATCTATCTTGGTGACAATAAACTATATGAAAGGTAATTAACGGGAGATTAATTAATCTCTATTCACGTGCATTCTTATCCCAAGCATTTGTAATATTTATTGCCATACAGATATCTGACAGTGCATAGTACCAAGGGTAATATGACTTTGCAATGGGGATTATAAATCCGTAGTAAGCCATTTCCGAGTTCACATTATAGTATTGAGTGGATGACATACACTCATCGGATTAAATCCATATTAGTCATGCATCAAAGACTTCCAAACGGCATGAAGTACTTACCTTTTAGAGTACCCATGGGGTCGCCAAATATTCAAATTTTAATGGACAGTCCGGGATGATTTTCAAATTTTATTGAAAATTATGATTATGGAAGGCGTAAGATATGGTTTAGTTGAAAGTAACCACGCCACCCAAGGGACTGTCGCCAACAATAAATATAAATACATTACCAAATTAACTCACCAACACCCAACAGCTGCCTACTAGGTCCTGAACTTAGCAGCGCTTGTACTTATTGTGGGTACCGTACAATAACCTGGTAGCGATCCACGTATCACGTAAAGAAGCAAAAATTAAAAAAAATCCCACGAAATTCGTCCCTACGAAAACCGAACCTCAATCTCTCGATACAGTATTCCGAGTACCGTACGTTTAAACCACTGTAAACACAATACAGCTTCGTAACCACGATCAGGGGGTCTAATAGCGATACTATGCAACATTTCAGCACTTCTGCAAAAGCCATTCATTTTTCCGCTCATACAGCAAAATCCGCGAAATTTGTTGTTGTGACAATTTTACAGAAATTTAGCGGAATTGTTAAGGATTCCTCACAAAATCATAAAAATATTTTTTGATAAATATGTTGCATTGACACCGTTATTACACAGGGCCCATTTAGACCTTATCGTAAATAGGTACACACATAGGTATAATAAAGACGACAGACAGTTTAAGGTAAGAAAACTAATATAAGCTAAGTAGGTTTAACAAAAAATCTATTTGTTTTCAAACATGACGTCCCAGTAACCAGAAGCTAGATGGTCACCGCAGCTACCCCGCAGAGATTTGGGAACAATAGGAGCAAATCATGAGCGATCGTTACGTTGGAGGGCTTTTGACCTATTTTCTGAGCATATTAAATTACAATCCTGGATATGGAAAGGAATATGTATAGTATCTGGGACCTGAGTTCACGAAATATGAAGGAAAACTCGTCGTAGGTTTAATTATTTATTCTTCGTGTACAAAACGTCCTTACTTTTTTATCTACCGTCGTCCATCTTCTTTTTCCGTCCTTTCGTTCTCCCCTCCACACCTCCTCGCATCCTTACGTTTCGTTACACTCATACTATTCACGTTCCATTCCCACATTCGGCCGTCCTGCACTCATGTCTGTCCTCAGACATGCACGCTTATAATATAACAAAAAAATATCTTACACCAGCTTAGAACTGAACTTATTTAAAACTAAACATGACCTCTACCTTGGTATATAATCAACTGAAAAAACTAAAAGTAACAACGTAGAAACAAACTAAAAATGCCTTGCCAGAGTTTTAAATTATGTCGCCGTAATAAGGAATGTAATTAATTCTGTAATTTAAGTAGAAATAACAACAAAAGTAACTAAATAAAATAACTCACAAACTGCTAGTTCCCCAACCTCTCAGCATCACCATGTTCAGGCCACCTCTTCATGTGATCCGCTGAACTGAACGTCTTGTTAGGGCCTTCTGTAGAGCTGTCCAACTTTTCCACGTCGTAACGGTCGTTGCGCTTGCATTTCACCACCTTGTATGGACCTAAATACTTCGGTTTCAGTTTAAGTCCAGGGCCAAACTGGGTTCTCTTTATAGCCACTATATCTCCTTCAGTATACTTTACACTTTCCTTCCTCTTCTTGTTGTAGTACTTCCTGTTTTCGTCCTGTATTTTCAATATTTGTTCCTTTGCCTGTAGTCGTAGATTTTCTCTGTTCTCATCATATTGTAGTATATTCTCATCCTGTAATAATTCCATGATTTCCACATCCTCTTTACTTCTCATTTTAACTCCCATTAGTAGTTCAAATGGCGTCGTGTTTATCCCTCGCTGGAATGTACTGTTTAGTGCCCTCTGCACTCTGCTTACGTGTCTGTACCAATGAGTTGGGTTTTCTATGCATAACTTGGTTAGAACTGGTATAATTATACGATGTACTCTTTCCACTTGTCCATTTCCGCGTGGCACGCCTGTCGTGATTTTCACCTGACTAATATTTTCTTCATTACAGTAACTTCCAAATTCGTTGCTGGTAAATGCTGTTCCACGATCTGTTATTACTCTTCGGGGATTACCAAATATTTGTTGGTGTATCTGTAGTTTATTTAATGTCTCCCTGCTTGATGTAGTTTTAGTAGGAAACAACCAAACAAATTTCGTGAACGCGTCTATAACTGTTAAAATGTAATTGTACTGCTTCCTTGTTTCTGTAAGTGGTCCTATATGATCCAAATGTAAGGTGTCAAATGGGATACTTTCTTTTTCAATCGGGTTCAGAAATCCTTCCTGCTTTCCTTCTTTCCGTGTAGCTAACAAACATGGTATACATCCTAGTAGAAATTCGTCTATTTTCTTGTCCAATTCCTTTATATAATAGTCCTTGTTTAGTAATTCCTTCATCTTTGTTTTGCCGAAATGGCCCTTGCTATGCACTCTGCTGATAACTTCCTTTTCCATGCTTCGTGGTATGACTAACTGCTTCTGCTGGCTTTTATATAACACACCATCTTGCAACCAATAATCCTGATACCCGCTTTCTTTTAAGATTTCCTTTATAGCTTTCAAACCGTCGTCCTTGTCCTGTGCCTGTTGTATACTATCCTTTAACGTCGTAACTACCTCTACTGTAGGCATCCTGCTTAAAGCGTCCGCATGTCTCATTCTAGAGCCTGCTCTATGCTCCACTTCAAAGTCATATTCATTTAACATCAGTACCCATCGGGCTACCTTGGGTGTCAAATCCTTTTTATCAATCGTCATCTGAAACGCTTTGCAATCTGTGACTATTTTAAAATGAATTCCATAGAGGTAATGGCGGAATTTCTTTATCCCTTCCACTATAGCCAAAGCCTCTAACTCGTAACTTGAGTACCTACTCTGCGCGTCGTTGGTCTTCCGACTCATGTAGTGTACTGGATGCAATCCTGATTCTGGATGAAACTGCATGAGTATTGCCGCAAATGCAATGCTTGATGCGTCTGTGTGCATTTCCGTCTTTAGTTTGGGGTCGAATATCTTCAGTACTGGTCCACTACTTAGTTTATTTTTCAATGTCTCAAAAGCAATCTTATGCTCGTCTTCCGAAAATAACTAGTCAATCCAATAAAACTATGCAACTGTTTAAGACTTCTTGGTTCGGGATATCTAATCACTGCGTCTGTCTTCTCTGAACTTGGTCTCACTTCTCCATCCTTAATGATGTGTCCCAAATATTCAATTTCACGTTGTAGTATACTTGCTTTCTTCCAATTTATGTGTAACCCATAACGGGAAGCAACTTCCAAAACTTGTTTCAATCTGAAAAGAGCCTGATTCTCATCTATGGCTGGAATAATAATATCGTCGATGAATATCATTAATAGTCCTTGAGCAATCAGATCTCTGAATATTATGCTAACAAACCTCATAAATGTTTTTGGACATATAGATAAACCGAATGGTGCTCTTAAAAACTCGTATTGTCCGTGGTGTGTAACGAACGAAGTATATGGGATAGACTCTTCACTGACCTTTAAATGGAAGAATCCATTTTTTAAATCAAGTACGCTAAAGACCTTAGAGCCGCTTAGTTTATCAATAAGGTCTTCTATTATTGGGAGTGGAAACTCATCCTTTACTATCTTTTTATTTAACCATCGATAATCCACGCAGACCCGTGTTGCACCATCTTTCTTCTTTACGAGCACTAGTGGGCTTGAGTACTCTGAAAAACTCACCCGAATAATCCCTTGGTCTAGCCACTCGTCTATTTGTTTTTCTACAACCTGCTGTTCCATCAATGACAATCGTCGTGGACGTTGTGAAACAGGGACGTCGTCCTTGAGTATAATCTTGAGTTGAATAGGCGCTTCCTCGGTTTGGCGTGGTTTGTAAATTGTAGCTCTGAACACACTTCGTAACTTCGTCCTTCACCCTCTGATCTCGTACATGATCTACAACAACATCTACACATCCTGAAAAATAATTAATCCTGCTTACCCAGTCAAAGTCATCAGGTAATAATGTTATAACCCCTGCATTCATTAACACGGTGACACATTTCAAAAACTCCTGGCCTATTATTACATCAAAGGGCATTACTTCCTTAGAAACTACATGGAATATTACTTTATTAAAACATTTGCTATCCATCTCCAGCTCAACATAAGTCTTACCTTTAGATTTAACGGCACACTTGCCTAAACCAAACAAAGTTAAGTTTTCATCGATAAGTTTTGAATTTACGGTACAAAATAACGACATAGACATCAAATTAAGGTCACTACCCGAATCAAACAATGCCGATACCTCAATATTATTAATTTTAACACTTTTCATCGGTTTATTATTGAATTCTCCGCACGATAAAGTTTTATTTACGTTCAAAACTTCCTTTGCCGGTGACTGACGTCTGACAGACGCCCACCTGCTGTCACCGTCACTTACTGTCAGTTGCGTTTTGTTCACTTCAATGTTGCCATCCGTAAAATCCGAAAATTGTCTTCGGTCCGAGTAATTTCCTGTCTCCGTGTCATCCGTTTCGTTCACTGCTCCGAACATAGCCGCTGATCGACGAAATCCGCTGTTTCCGCCGCCGGCCGCTGGCGCTGCCTTCTCGTTCGCCTTATCTGCTCCTACGTTCATGGGGTTCACTTTGCACTGCGCTCGAATATGGCCGTACTGATTACATCCAAAGCACTTGAGCCCGTTCTTGCATGCGCTAGCCTCATGATCTGTGCTTCCACAATTATAGCATCGTCGCCGCTGTGTTGTCGTCGTTGGTGCTGCCTGATTTCTCGTCCGCTGATCGCCTTTCTTTGCTTCGCTCGCCTTATGATCGCTTGCTCTTTTCTTCATTTTCTCGTAAATTAACAATTTTTCTTTTAATGCACTATAGGTTGTCACTCCATACAAAATAGCTTTGTTCGCTTCGTAATCTTCGATTCCATCCACTACATATTGGATAGTGATGTAATCGGGAAACTTTGCTCTTCGTCCTAACTCCTTCATACACAACATATATTGAAAATATGTTTCGTTTTTCTGTTTTTTACGCTTCACCATCAACTCGTGCATTTCTTTAATATTCACTGTGTCCGGGAATTCCTTCGTAATAGCTGCCTTAAGTTCATCGAATGATTTATATGTTTTTTCTGACTTCAACCATAATTCTGCCGTTCCTGTCAACGTTTTCCGTGCTATTATCAAAGTTTGCTGTGGCGTCCATTTAAATATTTCAGCATTGTCTTCGACATCCTGCGCCCATTTACTGGCCGAATGCGTCTTGTCATCTCCGCTGAATTTACACATGCCGTGGATGCCATCAAGCAATCCAAAAGTGATTGTAGTCGGCGTCGTCGTCGTTGTCGTCGTTGCTGACGTCGTGGCTTGCTTTTCCTCCATGTTTTTTTTTTTTCTTGAAATCAATCCCGTGTCGATCCCCCAATTTTATATAGTATCTGGGACCTGAGTTCACGAAATATGAAGGAAAACTCGTCGTAGGTTTAATTATTTATTCTTCGTGTACAAAACGTCCTTACTTTTTTATCTACCGTCGTCCATCTTCTTTTTCCGTCCTTTCGTTCTCCCCTCCACACCTCCTCGCATCCTTACGTTTCGTTACACTCATACTATTCACGTTCCATTCCCACATATGTAATGTAATGATTTATGATAAGACTGAAAATTAATTGATAGGACGTCAAGTTAAAATTATGAGCTTATAACAGTGAAAACGAGAATGGATATGATTATAACGTGATGGTACACTAATTTATTGTTTATTTTCCTGCCATTTGGAACGGGCCACCACTTAATAAAAGGGGAGGGAAAACCAGATAGATGAGTTAACTTTACGCTTATTTCAGGTTCGGATCATAAGAGAATGAAACATTTTCTGATAGGTAGGTTACTTGGGCTTTCTCATTAACAAAATACGAAATGCATTATTGATTTACACCGAAAATAATTTTTCTAGAATCAAAATCAACTCCAAGCAATTTTTTCGTTATTTTAAATTTGGTTAATTCCAATACTTTGTTTAATGGTATTAAATCAAATTGTATCATATTATGTAGCTATAGGTACCTAGTTTATGATAAGTTACCTGGGTACATAGTACAGCTTCATCTGCAATAGATTTCAGACGAGATCTGTCTCGGTGCGCGCCACGGCGGCGACGGGCGGCGGCGGCGGCGACGCGAAAAAACTTATTTTACGATTTCCTTTTTGTAAACTATCGCAATATCGAACTGTTAGCGCGTATAATGTATTATTTATGGCGTTTGTTTTCAGTTTTAGTGCAGTCTACAGGAATATCTGACGATGCGAAGATCTCAAAATACTGTTTAGGTACGTAAAAATACCGAATCAACATTTCCCTATTTTGGGATTCGCTATTTATACTCTAGTCTTTAAAGTAGCTTTTATTTAATTGTAATTTGCTATAAGTTAGAACTTTTTATGTACAAAAACAAAAAAGGAGATATGAATCGACACTAAAATTCTTCAGAATATCGCACGGTAGCAGAACAAAATTACCTCTGCACGGTAGATTCTTTTTGGTCGCGTTTGTAGGACCCTATCATCATAACAAGGTCTTTTTTCAAAACGATAACACCATAAAAAGCGTCAAACATCTAAACAACTAAGCGATTCCAAAAAAACATAACTACGTCACACCTTATAAATCCCCCACACGATTACGTAAACATATCTCGACGTTCAGCGCGCAAATTTTCCACGCGATAGGGCCCCTTCCTGACACACTACGTGTTACTTTTAACAAAGGGCAAATCCGTGTGAAATGACATAGGCTGACAGCATCCGAACGACAACGCTCAACATTATCGCCAAATACCCTTAACTCGATGCCTTCATATAATATTCATGATGCAGTACCAATCTTTCAAAAATTGACACCTTTTTACCGGGGTTAAGGGACCCTCGGACGGACGAGCAAGTTTTTTGTATTTGAATCGGTGAATAAATTAGGGAACAATGGCCTGCGGTTTACGACTGCGTTAATTTATAGTGTGAATGGGGACGATAAATGAAATATATTGAAATATTTTATTAACGTCGAAAGTTTGTGAATAGATTGTCGTTGTGATATTATATTGCAGGATTCGCTTACAAAATGCTGATGTTGAAATAAAATTAGTAAGCAGTAAATTAGAAATCCCACCAAAAACATTTTCAATTAAAATGTTGGCGACACGAGACCTTGTCAAAAAGTTATCAGATCTCATGTAGATTAAATCTTCTAACTATACACGCCTTAACTCTACAAGCCCTTACATGCCTTACGGTGGCTCTGTGGAGTGGGTCACCCTCTTCCCTCTAAAATGGTTGAGGAGGGTGATGCCGCTGCTCAAGTCATGCTCGGGTTCCGGGCGCTGCTTGCGGGGACTGGTCCGCCCATTTTCCACTTGACACCGTTGTTCCAAAACTTTTACAGACCAGACCTAAGCACGGAAGGCATCACACCAAAACAATCGTTCTAAATATTCACCTTTTGGTTTGACTGTTAAGTGGGAGTAGGCATGCACAGCTTTCTATGCTAGTTTTTGTTTATTTTTATTTAAATACCTTATTTTGTTTTTTTTTACTCACACTGTGTTAATGCCTGCCTGCTCACATAGCGTTACTGTTTGAAAATGTATACAATTATTCTTTTGAAAAGAGTAACCATTGAGTTTCTTGCCGGCTCTTCTCAATGGAAGCAACATTACGAACCGGTGGTAACGCTAAAATATTGTTTATATTGACTATTTATAAATGCTCTAATGAGCTTACATGAATAAAAACCTTTTGACTTTGACTTTGACTTTGACATCAGAAACTGTACACCTTAGTCAAAACATGTGGCTTAGCCGTTTTGTTACTACAAGAAATATTGTATCAGTACGTGTTGTGTTGTGTGTAAGTGTGTATTGTAAAAGTAATGAACAGTAATAAATTGATAGCGAAACGGCCGTCAGACCGAGCCCCCAGATCTATTATTAATTATCTATATTCATCTAACAAGAACACCTCAGTGCTCTACAACTTGATAAAAGAAACTCCTGTGGAAACTTGCATGCTTCTAAACACCGGTTTAGGTTTTAGCAACGTCGAACTTTGATGGTGTTGTCTGTCTGTCAGTTGTGAAAAGCCGCAGTGTTTGTTAGAATTTTATTAAGTAGATAGGGCTACAAGGTCTCTAGCTATCTGAGAGCCTTTAACATCAACCATATATGTACATTAGCGTACAGCTATACATTTATCCAAGTTACTAATTCGCTCACGCATACCTTGGTTGAAAAAGCTCGAATGTCACTAAAATACTGACGGGCCCGTTGGCGTGGTTGGCGTGATGGCGACTTTCACGCTGCAGGTCATAGGTTCGTTTCCTACCCGGGACATGCATTTGTGTGCATGAACATGTATGTATGTCCCGAGTCTGGGTGTATATTATTATGTATATTAAGTATGTATTTACAAATAAAAAAGTAGTATATGTAGTAATATCAGTTATCTGGTTTCCATAGTACAAGCTCTGCTTAGTTTGGGATCAGGTAGCCGTGTGTAAATAATGTCCCAGGATATTATTATATTATATAATAATAATAATAAACTTATCTCTTGGGGTCTCTACGTGTTAGACCCATGACCCCACGCAAGCCTTCCAAATGCGGACCTTTACCCAGAGATAGGCATAGCCCGAGTGGACGAAAAAGAGAAACATAATAATAAATATCGCCAGACTTACACACCAACTGCATGGTCCCAAACTAAGCAACGCTTGAACTATGGGTACCGTACAATGGCCTGGGGGCGATCCCAATGACACCCAGACCAGGGAAAATTACGAAAACTATGGGGAGAGATGCTTGGGGTATTACTACGCGATAGAATCAGAATTCCGAAGTGAGGAAATCCGTAAACAAACCAACCAGAGTAACAAGTTACCTTTAAAGATGACAATATAAGCATGTAGGTATAATATTCATCAAAACAAACCGACAAATTCGCATTAGGAAAACGTACATTAAAGATATTGGTCAATACGGAATTTTTAGAGGGCTGACCTATGTACACATTACTTAGTAATAAAGCTTTAAAACAAACATCGTTCCGGAGGGTTCGGAGAGGAGATCAAATAGATGGAGGTGAGGACGCCTGCGTCACTCGGCGGTCCGTAACTCGAGTTGATTGTTTGTATACCAGACATGGATTTTTCCACTTGATTGTCTGATTTCATTTTCTTGAGGGCTCCTCGGCGGGGCGGGGCAAATAGTTGTCTGAAATCCGCTTCGGACTGGATTTGGACTGGCAGTATTGGTGCTTGAATTACGTTTTCGAGGGTATTTGTTTGGGTAGTTTATTTTTTAGTTGGAAAGTATTCGCATTTTTCATTTCTGGGATTTAAAGTTCCAGGGTATCCAGGGATCCAGGGTTCCAGGGATTTAAAGTTACAGCTAAGCTCTGTCTGAAGCGGAATAATTGTTTATAGATTATGGTAAAATTCTTGCTATCACAGATTAGCCAAATATGATACCTTCTTACATCTCAATCACTAAACTTTTAGTGTGACTAACAATTTTGGACAGTCGCATATCTCTTTCTCGCTAATGTTTTCGATGCTTAGACATTGCGATCTCTATCTCCAGGTTCAGATGATTAAAAAAAAAAAATTACGTCACGACTTTTATCCCCATTCGGGGGTAGTCAGAGGCTTGAGTGGCCATACACCACCAGATTGTGGAGGTATTAACCAACTCAAAGCCCACGTTTAGATAGTTAGAACCTAACGTAACAGGTGGTGGTGGTGAAGATTAAAACAGCTGAATAATACAAGAAATAATATAGGTACACAATAGAAATACACAGGTACATACAAAATAGTTGCCTTATTCTCATCCGTGAAAGCCGAGAAATAAAAATAATAAAAATATCCTTTTATCCTCCTATTGTTAACAAAGAAAACAACGACAAATTTCTATTAAGGATTATACAAACTTATCCGCAGCCCCATTCGCGACGCTTCCTGACAATCTCAGCCGCCGACAGGCGTTTCGAATCTCCTTCATTGTCCACTTGTCATTAAGTTTTGTCTTTCCCCTTCTTACACTTTAGATGTAGGTAGCTAGAAAAATATGGATCAAAAAGTTGTCGAGCGAACAAAATGATTTTGTGACAATATCGAGGAATTAAATGACACTCAAATAATACTTTTGACCCGAGGACCTATTACGAACCCTAACCATCAGTTTCGTTCGTTCATTCGTGAATCTGACACTAATTAACTATGGAAATGTGTCAAACTTCAAAATTAGAAGCCCGAACGAAACGGATTATAGCTTTCATACCGGGTTTTTGATGGCAGCCCTCTCTCCTCCGTAAATTTTATAATTATGTTAATTTTCTTCCTTTTTATAAACGTCACTTTTACCTACATTGTCAAATTAATTTGTTAAAAATTTCTCAAATACTGCCTGAACTAGACTCCCGTGTGTCACGTGACTTAACGACGGCCCGGCCAAGTGTACGACAAATGGCCGCGGATTGACGTCACATTTATCGTTGTGACATCAGACGTTATTGTGCAGATTTATTTGTTTCCGACAGCACAGGGAAATGCCATTATAATGGATATACGTTTTGACAGTTCGACTAATTTGTCATTTGAGTGTTATCTGCTCTATATCATCAATTACTATTTGTATGCTAGTATCTCAGTCTTATTTCTTTGTGTATAAGCCATACATGGGCCATGCGGATATGCCAAGCAATATGGCATATACGGATTGCAACGCATCTCCATTAAAAAATATCCGAGAAAAGGTTATTGAAGCGTCCAATTTTGGACTTGGACAGTGGACGCATCAGATTTTTAACTGGATGACAGATCACCCAAAAAGGCGTATGAATGCACAAGATAGTTCAGGTAATGATAAGGTAAGGAATAATACCGAACATTTAAAGAATTTTTGAAATCTGCAAGATTCGAACTATCCTCTAGGTAGTTTTTTAAGCAGATAGTGCAATCTTAGAAAATATCGCATTGAAAATAAAATAAGGAGAGCCCGACCGTGCTGGTAACAAGTTTACACGGGTGAACCATTCCGAAGGCGATCGGAATTATCTCGCATTCGCGAAAACTGCTGACGCATCGCAAAATGAAGACACACACGGATATAGAAAGCCTTATAATATCTAGAAGCGGTCTACAGTAATCCATTTTATTTAGAAATGAGCTCGACCATTTCTTACCTGACCAAATATTTTGCGGCATCCATGTATCGAGCAACGTGCTCGAGTTTTGACGTCCGAATAGGTATTTTTTATGTGACTAAGGTGGCAAATAAGCGTACGGCCCGCATGATGTTAAGCAGTTACTGTAGCTTGTAGATGCTTGCAAAACCAAAGTCATCGCTCGAATTTTGCTGACCTGAAGGGGAATGAGACAGAGGGAGAGGAAAGAGGGTGTTGGGAATAAATACTTGGCCCCCGAGTCTGCTAGCCAAAAACCAATGGAAACTGGTCTATAATATTGTCTTGGAAGCGACTGTAGCCTAGGGGCGAACACGTTGGGCTACCAATCGGAAGGTCCCAGGTTCGATCCCTGGTGGGGCATGCACCAATGGATGAATTTTCATCAATGTGCATAATTTACAGTTCGATTACGGTGAGGGAAAACATCGTGAGGAAACCTACCTATCCCCCGGGATTAGGTAATAGTCAGTTCCTGTATACACGGCGACAAGGTTCACCACCTGTCACGTTGGGTTCTGTCTATCTGGTGAAACGTGGGCTTTGAGTTGGCTTAATACCTCCACAATGTGGTGGTGTATGGCCACTCAAGCCTCTGACTACCCCCGAACGGGGATAAAAGTCGTGACGTTATATTTATTTATTTTATTTTATTTTTATTGTCTTCGTGCATTACCTATTTATTATAAATCGTAAATTCTCGGAGGTCACGTTATCAGTCATCTATTAGCAGTCCTTTGGGCGACAGCATGCCAACCACCAAGAATTTACGATTTATAGAATTCACAAAGATTTCTTTAGAGACCAGTGGTTTCGGAATGGTTCTTGACACCCTGGCGAAACATATTATTGTACCCTGTATCTCCTTTGGCGAATGCTAGGACACAGTCGTAATAATGTTGGTGCCTACTACGTAATGCTTCGGCTGACGGATCGTACGATTTCCTTCCTACTCCGATAGTGTTTCGGAAGTGTTCCGGATTCTCTCGGAGTAGGGTCCACGATAGAAGAAACGTCAATCCTGACTATCGAATCCGAAACACTTTCGGTCATTTCGTTTCGTATTTCAGCGTAGGCGTCCTGTTCCAGTATTTGATATCCGTGTGCACGTACGTGATACTGTTCGCGGTATAGTAATGAGCGCAGCCGGGCGACCGCGCTAACTCGATTACCTATACGAGTCTAGCATTGTAAACGCACAGTCACTATTTTTCCACATTATTAGATACCCACCCACTGTCTGCTCGAAATGCCTTCATAAGTGGATTAACGCTGCAATGTAATTTAGGTGGTAATACGATATTACAGGTAATATTTTTATAATGGTGATCTATTATCTAGAATCTACTTCATTAACTGAAGACGCACTTCAGTTGGTACCAATCACAGAGTAAAGACTAAAGAAAGAGGTGCCCTTATTAGATATATGTATGAAAAAAAACGTGGTCATTGTTTTTTCATTTTCATTGTTCTATCTACCGATAAATAGTTGAACTACTCGCTTCGGTTTATGTCGATGTTAGTACTAGGCCGACCACTCGGCCGAGTTGCTTAGGGCCAGTCCCCTTAGTAATTGGTCCATGGTACCAATATTGTAAATAGTCACCAGTAGTCCCTCTTTTACTAGCTAGGTACGTGGCAGTAATATCAGAGGGCCTACTCTTTTCAAAACGAAAACGAAATTTCGGACGATATTTCGCGTATTTCCTACTACGTTTCTCATTCATTCCGAAATTTCATTATCGTTTGTAAAAGAGTAGGCCCTCAGGTCTCTGGGTGAGAATGACGATACTTAGTGTTACAGTTGTCATCACATGACCAGCTATGAAGGACCATAAATGAGTGACCATAATAATGACAGCTGGACCTGGGCAAGTTTCCCATGCGGTGCTTTCAGAATAGACTAGGTGCTTTTAGACTTAACTAGCTATGCCCCGCGGCTTCGCCCGCGTGGAAATTGATATGTAAGATTAGCGTATGTCTTATTCCAGAGCCTAAACTATCTACGATTCAAATTTAATTCAAATCGGTTTAGTAGCTATGGAGATACGTGGTAACAAACATTCAAACACACATATTTTAGAATTTATAATATTAGTAGGAAGTAGGATAGGACTATGATTAGACCAAGATCGTCAATAGTCTGGTATCCATGATAAAAGGTGGTAGAGCCAAGCTGTAGCCAATTGATTGCAGCTCATAAACGGGCTGGCCCGACCGGGGTAGTACCACCCTCTCACAGAAGATCGGCGTAAAGCAGCAATTACAGCTGCGTTTCGTTCGATGAGTGAGAGAGCCGTAAGCCCACCCCCTACCCCTCCCTCCATCCCACTCCCCTTCAGGTCGGCAATGTGCGAGCAATGCCTTTGGTATTGTAAGCATCTATAGGCTTCGGTAACTGCCTAACATCAGGCGGGCCGTACGCTTTTTTGCCACCACAGACATATAAAAAAAAACGTCGCGGATGAAAAAAGTAGAGTTATGTTTATATTACATCCAGTATTCATTTTTGTCTAATTAAAAACTGGTCTTGTTTGCTCAGTGTAATTAAGTACGCTCTATACTTGAGAGTGTATCTTGTTCACTTGTAAATACGAACAGTTTGAAAGCAACAGAGTGATACATGAGCAATAAAAAAAATATTAAAATAGTACGTCACGCCGATTAGCGAGCGAAGATAGCGACAGTTAAACTGCAGTGATGGCGCCCTTAATGGGCCCAGCCGCGTATCCACCCTTATTATCTATTTACAACCCGCATTTTATTATTGGGGTTAAGACGTTGGAACAGAGCATAAAAGCTGTTGTACGAAGGGTGGGCGGGGTTAAGGGAGAGTGAGATCGGACGATCGTTAAGGGATGGTTTTACGACCATCAAACTATACTTTGATGGCATCCGGTAGTTCAGTCGTAATTCTGAACATTTGAGATGGTTTTGGGTTTAATTTACGTGCTTTTTTGTCGATCACGTTAAGTGCTTTTTGAAACTTGTGTCCCTTGTTATTTGAATACTAGCTGTGCCCGCTACTCCGTACACGTGGAATGTAATAATGAAAACCTAGCTTAAGTTACCTAGTCCTGATAATATCAGCTACCTGCCAGTGAATGTCCCATCAAAATCGGTCCAGCCGTTTCGGATTAGCCTGAACAAACAGACAGACAAAAAAATAATAAAAAATGCTTTTTATAGTACCTAGCATAAATATATGTACCTACTTTCATTTGAATTTAGTAAAAAGCTGTTGATTTTGACATTACAAACAGACACTTTAATAAAATGTTATTTATTTGTTTGAATTTGAATATGATTCAGATGTCTAAAGAAACAAAGTTTAAATTACCTATTGCAAACAATTTCGAATTCACGCTGTAGGAACACGAATTTACCCTACTTGAATCTAATTAAACATAGTAATATTTCTAGTACTTAAGTACTTATTACATTGTTTATTTGATTTGCAACTTATATGAGACTAGACAAGCCAGAGAAACACTCACACAATTGATCTATTATAATATTATCTTACAACGTAATAAGGTTCAAATAAATAAAATAAGAACCTTTTCTAAAAGTAGATTAGATTGTTGTTTTATTATGAAACCGAAAAACAGCGGTCAAGAAAAGTTTACATTATTTTTTATAAGATTAATGCACTTTCTAAGTACTTATAGTTACTTATTATAATGCTATCTTAAAAGCATTAGAAGATAAAATTTGTAGATTCATCAGGTCTGAAAATTCAGCTTTCAAAATAAGCATGTCCATAGATTTTTCACAACGAAATATTTAATACTGTCAAATATTAAACATTCTTAGCTTTAATATTACAAAGGGTGTGTACAAAGAATATTGTCCCGGTGTTTCAAGGCTACAAATGCTTTAAAATCTGTTTCGTACGTGCTCAAGCCGCGAGCCACTGTTTAGTGTTAATGAACAACTCTTTACATCTCACTCAGAAACATACGAGAGTTTCAAACAATTTTTGCTAAGTGCCGACTAAAAGATGTTTAAAGTTTAATTAAGGTGAGTGCAGACGATGTTTCTATCTTAAGTTTAAAATCAGATTATAATAGTTCGTTGATTAAAATACAAAAGGTGGAAGAATACCTACTTATTTTCAATGTTATTAAACATTGTGCACTTATTTTGAATGCTAAATTTAAAACATTTATCTTAAAACAATCTCTACCAATCCTTAAGCGTGGGCAGTTTTCATCAAATTTACATAGACTACAACACAAATGTAAATAGATTAAAAGTTATTAAATTAAGTTCTCTGCTTATTTACAACAAGCATTTATAATAACTAAAGTTCAGATGCTGAACATAAAATATAGCGATAAACACCGTTTAATAACTTATATACGATGTAAATAATGTCGCGTAGAACATATTAAAGCATCTTGATTATTCTCGGAGCGTTTTTAATTAAACAAGTCGGGGCAAGTTCCAGAGCAACATAAACTTTTACAACCCTTTAATACGACGTAAAAGTGCTATAAGCTGTAGTTTTAACGATGAATATTAATTATTATGGATACCGCAGTATTTTGTTCCCGCCAAATGGTTTTATTATTGTAATGACGGATATACGTATCCACAACACGCGCATACCGCGCGAGGCTCTGCCTCGCTAAGTTTGACATGGCACGCGTGAGGCAAATGCTCGCCCTGCTTTACCCGAGCGCTGTCATTTGCCTCGCCTAGTTTGGCCTAGCCATAAGACAGAACGATAATGTATCTATGTAAGTGATTGCTCGGCTATACCCTTCTCTGCTTAGAGTGTAGGTTGGCTCGCCCTCTGCCTCGCGGCAAGCGACTGAGGCTGCTGCGCGTGTCTCGCGTGGCATGCGTGTGTTCTGGACCCCGCTATTAAATTATAAATTATAAATTAGTTGACATAATAGCGGACTACTGAAAGTAATTAATAAATATGAAACTTAAATTGTAATTTTCATTAATATATCAAAATCTTCATCACTTATATTTAAGGGTTACGACATTAGGTTGCATAGGTTAGTATTGTATTTGTTGACTAAAAGGTTCAAATATAAAGAAAAGCATTTTCTAAGGTCTATACTTACCAGGGCCCACGAGAAGCCATTTCCTGCCTTTGTTCGAGTTCAAGACGGTTACGCTTGGCTCACCAACATTCGAGCGGCCATTTCATAAATTCGTGGTTCATTCTGTGTCCGAAATCGTAATGTTAATTCCAATTATTTTCTCATCTATTATCACTACTTATTCATCTTATCGTTTCTCGTTGATCGGAGTATAGTTACTATAACACGCCAAAAGAAACAGATTGTGTAAATAAGAGGTGTAAGTGTATTACATTATAATCTCACCGGGCAAATGATATACAAGCGTTGTTGGCTTAATATACGGCCGGGTTGCACGCCATTACTGTCTACTAAGGACTAAGTGAAACTTGAATTATATGCATTTGTCTAGACGACCCATTGTAAGAAAAACAAATTAATTTCCCTTTCTATTGCACGCCTAGTCCAAAAGTGCTGCGAGAAAAATTTATGTCCTCTATTGAATTGTGCGTCGAAATGAAAGTGAAAATTAACTAACGGATTTTAGTTTGAAAAATTAATGTGTTGCTGGCTTTATTGGGTAAAGTTGAGCAATGTTTCGTGTAGTGAAATTACTTTTAAATTACCATAGATTTTGTATTACAAAAAACTTTTTTTAATAAAACGTAACGATACAGCAAAAGATCGTGCTTCAGGAACAGCTGTTATTATTCAAACGTGCAATGGAAAAATACTTACGTAATGGCAAAAACATAGATTAATTTTATTAGTTTGTGCGGCGAATCCCACTATAATAATATTATAAATGTGAAAGTTTAGATGGATGGATGGATGGATGGATGTTTGTTACTCAATCACGCCAGAACAGCTGAACGGATCTGGATGAAATTTGGCACAGAGATAGATTATAGTCTGGAATAGCACATTGGCTACTTTTATCCCGGTAAAATGTCCGGTTCCTGTGTGATTTTAAAGTTAACGCGGACGAAGTCGCGGGCAGAAGCTAGTTTTATACAGGGTTTTTGGTAAAATACTGACAACCTTGCAGGGGCGTATTACTGACATCAAAAACGACAACTTTTGAGCTATGACTTTTAAAAAAACAAAACAATATTACAAAAAATCACACTCTAAAATGTATGAAACAAGAAAATATACTCATCTAGAGAATAGCCGTGGTACGTTTAGGTAATTTAGGGCAAAGTGGAATACAACTACGTACCATGGCTTTACTCTGCATGAGAAAAAAAAATCATACATCTTAGAAAGTGTTTTTTTTTTTTTTGTTTTGTAAAAAGTCATAGAACAAAATTTGTTGTTTTTGATGTCAGTAATACGCCCCTGCAAGGTTGTTAGTGTTTTACCAATAACCCTGTATAAATGAGCGAAACCTTTTTACCTAAATCTAATCATTTTAATTCAATGCATAACGTGTATCCGTTTTTTTAATAGCTGTTACGACCATCGCTCTTTTATATACATTCGAATTTAATCTATGTGAGTGGTGCAGAGATGGACGATACCCCGGTGCGGCGTCGCGGTCAATCGCGCCTTATTTATTAGCGGGGTCGAATGGGCCGGACATCTCACTCTTTTGGGCCCAGTCGACTTGAATAGGCGGCCAAGTAATTGAAACTCCATTGGTGATAATTGTAAAATGGGTGGTGATAGCTTCTATAAAATTCTGGTACGTGCCTAGTTGATGAATTATTTATAGGCTTTTTATAGGACTGCGGTGGCAAAAAAGCGTACGGCCCGCCTGATGTTAAGCAGTTATCGTAGCCTATAAATGCTTGCAATACCAAAGGCATTGCTCGCACTTTGCCGACCTGAAGGGGAGTGGGAAGGGGGTGTTGGGCTTCCGGTACAAAACGCAGCTGTAATAACTGCTTTACGCCGATCTTCTGTGAGAGGGTGGTACTACCCCGGTCGAGCCAGTCCGTATATGAGCTGCAGTCAATTGGCTACAGCTTGACTTTACCACCTTCCAAATAACCTTGATAGCGATTGATTGATTGATTGTGATAACTTGTATAAAATTCTGGTACCTAGTTAATGAATTATTTATAGCCTTATTAAAGCTCCTTCAAAATCAATGCTATTATGATCTATGTCGATCAACGAGCGCTTGGCGCAGTGGTCCGAGCGTAGGCCACTCGGTGCACTGCGTCGGCTGGTTGCGGGTTCGATTCCCGCCAGAGGCAAATTTAGGAAACGGTCTTTTCGTAATTGTCCTAGTCTGGGTGTCAATGGGATCACCCCCAGTCAATTTTACAGTAGCTATAGTAGGTACAAGCGTTGCTTACAGTTGGTGTGTAAGCCTGGCAATATTATCTATACTTTCCTACTCAACCCGCGATGTCCACTAGATTATTTATCGTATGCAAAACCCTTTCCTATCTCCATCCACTTAATGGCCGTGTTTCGGCGTCGGCCTGCGACTGTGTAGTCCTGCGATTTTAATTATTTTCGTTCAATTTACGAGTGGCCATTAAGTGAGGTCCACTGTGACCCATTTGAGGTCCGGGCCCAGTCTTGTTGATAACTTTACGTTGTTGTATTTCACACGGGCCGTGAATTAGTGTAATCGGGGTGTGTTTTGGTGGGATAAATGGGTGCGAGATATGTATGTAGATAAAAATACAGGGTGAAATTGAATTCAATGGCCAAGTTGTTATGCGAGGTTCAGTAACTGCAACATAATCATAATAAATTCTAAAATAAAAATAAAGTGTTGTAAAAAATAAGTAGGTAAGTTTGTTATTTATTATTATTTTGGTAATATAATCGGCTTTATTTATTTTAATTAGTGATGTGCTCTACATCTTCTTTGGTATGGAGAATCACTCATCGTAGTTTGGCCAATGAATTCAAGTAGATGGTGCGAAAATATTTAATGTTGATGAGACTGTTTTTTGTTTGAGAATAGCACGGCCGTACCAAATTTAATTCAAATCAATTCAGCCGTATTTTTGGGATTCTCAGGCAAACTAATAAATAAACACGTTCATAATTAAATGCTATTTAAATCATACCATCTAAAAAACCTCCAAAATGGAAAATTATGATGGTCTTACACTGGCATTACAAAACACTTTTGTTCCCAGAAATGCTTCGTAAAACCATTGTAATCTGGCTAAAAATGCCTATAAATATGGCGCTTAATTTATATTATCTTCCTATAGGTTACCAAATCTCTATTACCCGCGTTACATTGCAATTGTCCAGACTGCCAGAATGGTTTCCATCCCAACTAATGGACCAACTCGATTAGGGATCGAATCGGCCAATACAAATAGCGGAACTTCCATTTATCGGCAGTCAGCATAAGTAGAGCTGCTAGCTAGACCGGGTAATCGAATTAATCTGACAATTAAAGTTATTGAAGTGACTATGGGGAAATATAACAGACCTCGTATGTCAACAGGCAATAGATCTCGTGGCAGACCTCCCGGTAGATGGAGCTCGCAGATCACTGAGCTTACGCAACTCCAACTGCAAAATTGGTACGCGTCGCGGCGACAGAAGCCGGTGGAGAAAAATTGCTCTCCAGAAGTTATTTTGTACATAATCGTCACGATCCTCAGTATTGCGGTAACGACTGGGAAGAAGAAGATGTCACAAGAAAAAAAAACCGGCCAAGTGCGTGCCGGACTCGCACATAAAGGGTTCCCTACCACCGTAGAATAAAAACAAAAATATCAAGTTTCTTGTATGAGGACCCCCTTTATTTTTAAAATATATTTCATTTCTAGCATTTGTTGTTGTAGCGGCAACAGAAATACACATTCTGTGAAAATTTCAACTCTCTACCTATTACGGTTCGTGAGATACAGCCCGCTAACAGACGGACAGACGGACAGCGGAGTCTTAGTAATAGGGTTCCGTTGGCACCCTTTGGGTACGGAACCCTAAAAACATCAACAGATCGTTTTTTTTTTATTCCACGTAACATGCGGTCGGTTTGTCCATTGTAGGGTCAAAATACTGTCAGAAAAATGTGAGTGTATCTTTGCCTATCCTAAGGGAACATGCGTGATGGTAATTCTTCGTAATATGACGTAACTGACACGTTAAAAAAAAATCAAACTGAGTGCACTTGTTTTTCTGTGGATGACGTAATTTAAAAAGTAACAAAGAAACTATCACGCAAGTTCCTCTCATCATGTAAGTCGTAAACAGCACCATGGGTCATCGAATATAGATTCCATATTGCGGTGATCGACTCAGCGTTTCACATTGTATGTAATCCTCGGATGCGCACAGTGTATTTTTTTGCGAAACATTTTTGTGAAATGTCTGTAAAATATACTTCCACCAAACAAGGCAACCCTCGCTAATCTCCAATATCGAAAAAAGAATCAAAATCAGATATAATCCTTGATACTCGGGTCAGGTAAATAGCTATTACGCGCTCCACTGGCGCAGTGGGAGATAAGATGTGACAAGATGTGACAAGCTCCCGGTGACGTCACGCACGCAACCTGTGATTGATAGCTGTGCCCCGATGATGGCTTCATTTCATGGCTGTTGTTGAATAAAGCCGTCCATGATAACGTGGGATGATGAATGGGTTTTCGAACAAGGGATGATGTTAATAAAGCTTTGTCACTAGCCACACTTTTGACAATCATACTATTAGTTTGTAATAAACATACCGACTTACTCAATCAATACGTAGGATTTTGTATGTGTCTAAGGTGGCAAAGCGTACGGCCCGCCTGATGTTAAGCAGTTACTGTAGCCTATAGATGCTTGCAATACTAAAGGCATCGCTCGCACGTTGCCGACTTGAAGGGGAGTGGGACGGAGGGGCACGGTTCTCTCACTCATCGTACGGAACTCAGCTGTAATATGTACTTTACGCCGATCTTTTGTGTGAGGGTGGTACTAACCCGGTCGAGCCAGCCCATAGGTATATGAGCTGCAGTCAATTGGCTACAGCTTGACTCAACCACCAATACAATACGATATAGTAGGATACAATGTAGTAACAATAACTAAATTTCACGTTCAAATATAGGTGTTGAAATTCTAAGTACTGTTGATATGACCTCTGTCGAGTTTTCATGTCTTCGTGTAACAAAACAATTGCGTTGCAGACCAGTGTTTGGTCATGTTCGGAAGAGAACTCTTACACAAAACGTTTAGCTGGTATTCAAAGACATTGCCAAGAAAGAGGGAGATAAGTGCCACACACAAAATTCTTAGTCCTACAAAACGGAGTCCATCAGTCACTCGCGGAAATTTTGACGGCGTTGGCGTGGTTGGTTTAGATTCCACCCTTCACGCTGCAGGTCGTTCGATTCCTACCCGGAACATGCATTTGTGTGCATGAACATGGCTGCATGTCCCGTGTCTGGATGTAATTATGTGTATTAAGTATTTATTTACAAACAAAAAGTAGTATAATGTAGTAATATCAGTTATCAGGTTTCCATAGTACAAGCTCTTCTTAGTTTGGGATCAGGTAGCCGTATGTAGAAGAATGTCCTAGGATATTAATTATTTACAGTTCGCTAACGGTGAGGGAAAACATCGTGAGGAAACCTACCTATCCCTCGGGATTAGGTAATAGTCAGTTCCTGTATACACGGCGACAAGGTTCACCACCTGTCACGTTGGGTTCTGACTATCTGGTGAAACGTGGGCTTTGAGTTGGCTTAATACCTCCACAATGTGGTGGTGTAAGGCCACTCAAGCCTCTGACTACCCCCCGAATGGGGATAAAAGTCGTGACGTTATATTTTTTTTATTTTTATTAATTATTATTAATTAATGTTGAAAGCATGTGGGTATTGCCAATACGATTTAACTTTTGGTGAATAATGCCTTCTTATGTATTTAATAATAATTGCGATCACGGATGTGTAAATTTCGCTGCACGTAGTGGTGCGCTGAGCACACGTTTATCATTGCAATGTTGGAAGGTACAATATCTACTAAAATAATACATCAATGCCTACATACTATTGTAATATTCAGGTAACTGGAATTCCTATATGCCAATACAATATTCAGGTAACTAGAAGTTTAAACAAAGTTAACATAGAAATTTAAACAATATATTAGAGTAGCTTATGACCGCGGCTTCGTCCGCATTGACCTTAGAACGTCCTGTAGTTATTTTTTTGATAATATTTGTTAATCGACATTTTTCCGAGATCAAAAGTAGTATATGGCCTTCTCCAAGGTCATAACTATCTGTAAACCAAAATTCATCAAAATTGGTTCAGACGTTTAGTCGTGAAAATGTAATAGACAGTCGATAGTCTAACTTACGAATTTATAATATTAAGTATATTATATGCAAGACAATCACAGAGGTACAAATTTCATTAGTATAATGAAATGTCAGGCCAAACGAGATACACTTATTAAATCGGATTTTCATAACATCGCGTTAGTATCAAATACATTCAGTTGCAAATTGTAAAGCCCTAAAGAATCTCCTCATGCGGAATAATTTAACTTCACAACGAAGTCTTTGGTATAAAATTAAAAAACGTCTCGGCTCTCCGATGTTTCCGCCTACTTTCGAAAGGAAGGCTCCCCATTCAAATCGGAAGATTATTCATTAAATGATACTTTAAGCGGCTCGCAATTACGCAGGACCTACTCCGAACTTTACTCGCGAGTCACAATTGGTAAATAATTATAATTATCGCTGCCTCCCTTTGGTGATTTCACAAAAAGGCAAAAGTGTAAAACTTTCGGTAACGCCCTCTTGGTTATTAAAATTTTCTTCATACAAAACCGTCTAAGCATTAATCTTCATTCCAATTCATATCCTATGTAGTACGCTGTGAACACAAAATTCGTTGTCATATTTTCTAAATAACGATCAAAGAGAAGTTTGATTTTGCGGTGATAATTGTGGTGAATCCTTAATTATTTTGAGGGTAAACTTTGTCCGGAGTTAATTTGAAGCTGGATGTTAGATCCTTTTAATGGACACTCTTTTAGGTGACTTCCAATTTATTTGGTCGACTGGAACATTCATTAAAATTGAGCATTGACTCGATATCCTTTTAGAAGGAATGGCTTTGATAAATTTTCCGGGTCCTCTTTATTCACCTTTGAAAGGTAAGCAGAGTATAGCAAAGATATTATCCAAGAAAGAAGGAGATGCATGACTGTCCAAAATTGTTGGTAAATGGAGTCCATGGACAGAGTAAAACTCAGTCGCTCGTCGTAAATAATCTTGAAAACATGTCGCTATTGACATACGGTTCATCTTCTGGTGTTATGTCTTCTTTGTATGTAATAAGTGAATGATCGAATTTCAAGTGCGATAATATCAACGAATTTCGCTGTATGTGGTGCACTGAGCACAAGCTTTATGATTGCGATGATAAATGGTGCCATATTTGCTAAAATCCTATCCTACTAATATTACAAATGTGACAGTAAGTGTGTGTGAATGTTTGTTACCACGTATCTCCATAACTACTAAAACGATTTTAATGACATTTGAAACGTAGATACTGTAGGTTCTGGAATAAGACATAGGCTAATCTTACACATCAATTACCACGCGGGCGCACGCCACGGGGTATCTTACACATCAATTACCACGCGCGCGAAGCCACGGGGCACAGCTAGTAATACATAAACTGAGTATAGTGTCAAAGCATCAGATGTTAATATCATGCAAAGTTCTCGTTCAAAATGCGACGCCGATGCCGCGTACTGCGTTTTACCCTTACAATACAAACATGTGCACTATAACGTTGATACGAATTTATATCACATGGCGACCGAGCCCTTTTAGCATTCCCCTCGCAAATCCTGTCGAGCACCCAAACGTAGGTATATCTAGATTCAGTCGCTGCCTAGGCATTACGGTTAGGGGAACGGGAGAGGGGGAGGGGAGAGGGGAAGGGGAGTAATTACTGGGGGAAACATCAAGTGTGTCAGAGGGAGTGTAAGGACAAAAATGTGAGGGCTGACTGGATAGAAGGTAAGTGTGTCGCCACGCGTCAGTTCACTGTGTCACTGATGATCTTTTGAAGATGTTTGTAGCTATATCTGTGTATCTGTATGCAGTTTTGGGGAGCGGATGTTGTGCCCATGATTGCGGAAATATTGTTTTGTCAAATGAAAACCTAGTGTCGTTGCTATTTGAACTATCCTGTGAAGCTTAGGCATAGGTAGGTATGTACCTACTATCCTAGTGAGTTTTGTGTTTAAGTGAAGATATGTAGAGAGCATTTGCCGTTGCCAATATTGAATCTTCTTCTTCTTGGTTAGTCGGCAACCTGGTGTCCGAGCCGGTTCAAGCCGGTTCAGAGAGGTTCAAGCCGCTGCAAGGCCTCTGACAAGGCTTAACGACTGCTGCCTAGATAACAAACGGGACCGACTTTTAATACCCAATCCCCGGTACTGGGTATTAAATTAATATTGACTATAATGTTTCTACTGGCACTAAAAAAAACCACCATTATTGTGCACACACATTTCGAATGTTTTGACTCTTGCAAGTCTATGGCAACATTTCCAACATAAGCTGGACGCTCTTCATTATGAGTGCCAATAATAAAGAGACCTTAGCTTATGTTGGACATGTTACCTAAGGTACAGGCGACCAAGTTGTATATGTGAGTATATTTCCTTTATACCATGTACTCTCTCAACGCGAGTACTTGAACTAATACAACTCAAAATATCACATCGTAAGACCAAAATAAATATCACAACAAAAAAACCTATTCAAAATCTTAAAAAAGTTTCATTGCGACATAAAGCGTATTGAAATGTTATTTCGCCAACATTTTTCAGTTCAGCAACGTCCGTCAATCACATTTCCTTTAACACAAGTATTTTCCCATCTCGCTGCCATCAGTTGCAGGATCGTGTAGCAAACGTCGATATAAGTAGCGGTAGGTGCGTTGAAGGTATTCATCAGTCTGATTGTAGACTCGGGGTAGGGTGGCCACCGTGTTGCCAACGGGTGGGGGAAGCGCGCCGCGGCCGGGGATACCTAGGAAGATAATATTTATGGAGGTGACAATCTGTACCTTTGCTTTTAAAGTAAGCAATATCTACCTATATATTACCTAGATACTACCTATCTATTGTATACTGGGTGAAATCGAAATCGTGGGCAATATTTTAAACCGTGATTCTACACATGATTCTGAATATTTAGGGAATATATACATATAACGTCACGACTTTTATCCCCATTCAGGGGTAGTCAGAGGCTTGAGTGGCGATACACCACCATTGTGGAGGTATTAATTCAACTCAAAGCCCACGTTTCACCAGATAGTCAGAACCCAACGTGACAGGTGGTGAACCTTGTCGCCATGTATACAGGAACTGACTATTACCTAATCCCGAGGGATAGGTAGGTTTCCTCACGATGTTTTCCCTCACCGTCAGCGAACTGTAAATTATGCACATATACCTGGATGAAAATTCATCCATTTAGGGAATATGAATCAACAAATCAATTGATAAAAAAATATTGCCCAGGTAAGGTGTAACAGTTAAATGGTTTCCATATTTGCTTACCCAAGCAATATTTTTTATCAATAGATTTTTTTATTGTTTTCCCAAAATATTCAGAATCATGTGTAGTCATATTTTAAAATATTGCCCACGATTTCGATTTCACCCAGTATAATGAGTCTCTATTAACTAAATCTCGATCCCACAGTCAACCCGACTGCTCGGTTTTATGGGGCTGTGTATGATACCAATTGTAAACCATATTGTTTTATGAAATAAAATAAATAAATAACTTTGACTTTTTGAAGGCATTAAGATCGTCGTAACGTAGCACTGCTTTCCATGCTCTGGCACCCATTTGGTTGATATTTTAGCCTGCTTCTCCCGGAATGTGGTACCTAATCAAGCTAACACACTAAACGCGAATCAACTAAACTAAATAAAAAATCTAGCTAACATAAAATATTTTGGTTTTGAAACGCAGCGGTCAGTTAAATCGCAAGATACTGCGTTCCATTACCCTTTAATATATAATAATATAATATCCTGGGACATTTTTTACACATGGTTACCTGATCCCAAACTAAGCAGAGCTTGTACTATGGAAACCAGATAACTGATATTACTACATATACTACTTTTTTTTGTAAATACATACTTAATATACATATATACCCAGACTCGGGACAGACAGACATGTTCATGCACACAAATGCATGTCCCGGGTAGGAATCGAACCTACGACCTGTAGCATGAAAGGCGCCTCCGCGCCAACCACGCTAACGGTCCCGTCACAACAATATACACATATCGTATCTATCTTGAGATTGCCAAACTCACATAAAACATACCAACCAAAAAACAATACGTTAGGTAATATATACCTAATTAAAAAAAATGCTGAGCAAACTTAGCAAACACCATCATTTCTAACTTCACAATTCATTTTGATGTAGGAACCCTATAGGTATGATTATCTGCAGATTAGTCGCAGCTAGGGGGTCCAAGTACAATACTGGCGTTGCTAGGTTACGGGACCTATCCCCAAGGTCACCATGTTTTATAGTCCTACATATAGGACTCGAATTGAGGGGAGAATGTACTCGCGCTGTACTTTGCCATCGATTCATTTTGCACCCGTGTTATTGGGGCAAATATTTGTGCTTTTGATGTCCCTTACGGGAGTTTTTATTCGTTTAATGTGGTTGATGTTCATTATTACGCGTTTAGTATGTTGTTCTTTATGAAAATTAAATATGTTTTGTGTTTTCATTAACTTTGTAATGGATTATGTTGTTACACGGTATGAAAATGTAATTTTTCCAAAAACCCATTTCTTAATTGAAAACATTTTCTTCGTATCATATAGATACCTACGCTTAGCTTCCACGTCGACCGGGCGGGCTAGCTTGGCAACTTAGCTCACTCGTTTCGACCAATAGGAACGCTTCATTTGAATGTGCTGAATAAAATTAGCCAACCCGCTATACGTTGACGTTCGGCCTTAATGGCCAAGGTGTCAGGGTTGTTACCGCCCGAACGACTGCTGTCTAGATGACAACAACCGGGACCGATGTCTACTTGGTTTGGTCTTTGAGTAATCAGTAAACCATTCGGCCCATTGCGGAGGCCCAAATTTTTGTTGGAGCCAGATTCAGAATTGGCTTTTCGGGTTTAGACATGCTTGCTGGAGCCGTTAATCCTCATCAAAGAGATAAAATGTATTTATTGATAACATTGAGATATTATAAGTTCGAGGTATACATATATTTATTCATTGGGGATTTGAATATCAAAGTCCTGTTCAATTTTTGTCAAACATTAAATATCGGTCTCCCGTGGATAGGAATGTTTGATACTGCAAATGCTGAGATACTTGTATCGAATTCTCAATATTCACTGCTAAAAAAAGTCTAACCACACATTTGCGATGCCAGCTGGGAGGTAGATAAGCTGAATAGCATAAATAAATGACTAGATACGCTTCTGAATAAATTTGAACTAGTAAATAAAATGTGACCTTTGTAAAATGGATTTTATTTGGATAACATCAATATAAATTGGTAGTTATTTTACGAAAAAAATACTATGTAGGTATGTTTGTCTATTGGTTTCTAAGCTTAGAACAGATAAAAATAAAATATTAAAATGATATGAGAAACCGGCTTATCATTGTATTGTATATCATTAAATCAGGTAGAGTTTGGTATCAACTACGCCTAGTTCAGTTTTATAACGAGGAACCCTACAATATTCCCCTAAAGTTGTAGATGTCCTGGACGACGGTTGCCATCTACCATCTGGTGAACCGTCTGTCCGAATCCCATGCAATCGATAAAAAAAACATTTTAGGACTAAATTTATCTTAGGCATAATACCTATACATTATTCAATCAAAAATGTAGATGAACCTAAATGTTAACCCCCGAACTGCTCATGCCTATTGTTTAGTATTTACGCACACGAGTGCGATATTAATGACGATTTCGCGCTTCGCCGAACGCGATCGGCAATGGCAACCGTTTATATTCGCGCATCGACCGCGGGGCGGCGCTGCACTGATTTCATTACGTGATTTATTTTTTTCATCTCCCTTCCAAGTCCCAATCCAATAAATCCCGATGCGGCGTTGGCGGGTTAATTAATAATTTAAGGACGCGAACCGATGCAAAACGCACTGGAGGTATTGGCTAATGGAATCGAGGTGACAATTTAATTTTAAAAATGGAATTCCAACTGCGATGGAACTGCGTAGTTGTTGTACGGGGACGCTGTTAAACTTTCATAATGGAGCCACTGTTGAATTCTATTCATATTGTATTCAGTCAAACTGCGTTGATTGGATGGAAATAGTTTTTTCCTATCAAACGATTATAAGTTCCGTATTTCGAATGTTGTCTAACGAACTACGTAGATAGGTACGTTATTTTTTGGGTGTTATTTTAACGTAGTACAAGGTACCTATACCTACAAGATTAAAAACCTGACTTTTAAAAATATGAAGTCTATTCTATATAGTAATATTACGACTATGAGTCTCTTCTTCATATTCCATACGAATAGGTATTAGCAATTTTTTTTTGCAAGTAAGTAATTAAAACTTGTTTTATTACTTGTTACTTGTTTTATACCTTTTTTACTTGTTTTATGAGCATTAGGTACTCACACCGTTTTATTATCTTTGCATTACGTAAGTGCCGCTATAAAATAAGAAATTAAAAGGTACCTATATTTTATTGTCACAAAACGGTGAAACATTAAAATGATTGTTAATTCCGTTTACCGATTTAATCTTCTTTTTTTTCAAATTACATCTCTGACAGTGCAGCCGGGCAATTGTGCGAGTTATTTACGACTTCAATAAAGTGAACCTTAAAATTGTTAATGAAAAGGTATTAAAACACAGCGGACCCCTCGTAAATAACTCGGTGACAAGCAGAGGAAAGAAAAATTTCGCGTGGATTTGAACAAATTGCGCCCTCTGTGAGCCCGTGTTGGCATAGATAGGTGCTATACGTTTCACTCGTTTTAATCCTTTTCACTTTCTGTGAGATTAATACCACTGTGTTATACGGTACCGTAGCGGCAGCGAAAGGGTTAGCTTGCATTAAAATTTCAGAATCATTAATGACTGTCTGTTATATCACTTTTTTATTTACAAATATTAGTTTTATGTTTTTATTTTCATGAGTACCCATAAGACGTAATGGTGTATTTTTGTTTTTGACCAGCAGTGCAGTGGGACATACATAAACAGCCTTACAGTGTTATAAAATCATGACTTTTGGTGTAGTTTTATTTTTAGATAGATACCTACCTACACATGGAAGTAGATAAAAAATCGAATAGTATAGCGCTGAAAAGCTTAAGGACTATCGCTTTGACTTTTCAATCTACTAAAGACTCATATTTTAGACCACCTCGAAATCCATTTAAACCTAAAATACACATTCTCCACAGAGTAATGTCCTGACGGTGTCTCTAAACTGCAGCGATGTTAATCGAAATCTTCTTTCATATGGCAAATGTACTGTGAACAATGCCAAGCCTCTCAATGCATCACAATAGATAGCCGCGGCGGCGCTCGCGCACGTGGGCGCACGTGGACACACGAATGAGCACGACAACGTCATTTTAATCCCACTGTATATAGTCTCTACAAGTAAATAAAATTGAAGTTTGCAATTTCAAAATAGCAGCTTTTTACTCAACGCTACGCTAATTATAACAAAAAAGCAATGTTAAAATTTTTGTCTGTCTATTTGTTCCGGCTTATCTCCAAAACAACTGGACCGATAAACCAAATGGTAACAATATTTGAGTTCAAGTCATTCACCGCCAGCCTCGCCAATATTCGGGTTCACATTTTATAAATTCGCTTTCCATTTTGTGGCAGAAAGTGTAGTTAAAAATACTAATTCAATAAAACAATCTATTCATTTGCGTATCGCTACACTATCGCCTATCGACTCCTAGCGAACTTAGGTATAAACTCATGGTAGAGCTACTAGCTTTTATCCTCCAAGCTCACACTTGTAAATTCACAGTATACAATAACGGCCTTACAAAATGTATCACCACCTCACACAATACCTACCTCAGTCTTATAAATATATTCCTCTCTAATATATTCTGTGTCCACTCGTCCATCCAGTCTGCCTGCGTCCGTATTTCAGGCACGTATCGGTTCTTTTTTAACAGTCCCCGAATGTGCCCTGACTGAAATTACAGTGTTTTCCGGGCACATCCGACGGTGTTTTGATTCCTCTATTGTATTGATTTGGGCCTTTTATCGTGAAATCGGTGGGAATTTTTATGCTTGTGTAGTGTGTTTAGTGCTCGTCAAAAGATGGAGGTTTAAGAAATGGGTGGTAATAGCATGGCATAAAAAGGGTTGGGGCCAAACTGGAACATCGGTTTATGGATACTTAGGTATTTGTATAATAGAATAAATACCTGAAATAATATTCGTAAGAAGCTTGAACGATTTGAGAGGGTTAGGTACCCTATGTTTTATTGTAGGTAACTCATCGCTAAAAAGGTAACATTTTCAAAGCTCTATATGTTTCTAAGTTATAAACGCAATTAGTGGGCTGATATTTACATGATAATAATAATTATTATTATATAAAAACCTCATAATATCACTAACCACCAAATACTCGTACGCTACTAAAATTTGAGAGCTGCTTAACTTTGATGCGCCATACAAAATATGACGGATAACGACGTCTCAAACTTCTCAGTGGGACTTAAACATATGAGTAGCCTTTGATTATCTGCCGTATGTAAGTATAAGGTACGTGTAACGTAAGCTAGACTAATTCAATCATAATAAAAGATTAAAAACTTTACGATTCTCACGTCCATTGCAACAACTTTGGGAGATTCGATTTTAAAACCACTTCGTCGCGTCGCATATACAAACAAATCGTAAACTAGGGGTCATAAACAGCGAACACCTTAGTTGATACAAAAGGAAATAGCTTATTTTACGTCGTTGTGACGGGTTATTTCTCTCGCTCTTATTATCCGTTTGAAAATAAACACTTTTACGACGATCCGAAATGAAACTGAGACTTTCTTAAAAAATAGATATGGCTTATAATATTGCGAGCTGTCTGCCGTGTCAAAGACACGTCTGTGAATAACTTGAGCGAGATTTATATGCAAAAAATATGTTTCCCTTACCTATGTAATTGCTTACCTAAGGAGAAAGGTAGACAAGGCTACCTAGACTAGTAGCAGCTTTATAAATCATGCAAATAGTAAGATAGGTACTGCCCTAAATAAATAAATATATCTGATATTTAAATCGTCATATGAAACACGAAAAGGTAACTAAATACTTGCTCGATTTCGTTAAAAAAAGGATTGATTTCCTTATAAAAAGTTGATGTAAACATTATTTAAAGAATAATAAATTATAATTCAATGAAACTGGTATAGAAATATAAAAGACGTACTCAAAGCTTGATCAAACTTCCTCAAAGAACTGAGGAGTAAACTATACCAAACCAACACGTCTCATTCGTTTCCCGAGCGTGGGAAAATGCCAGACGGATTTCGGCTCACTTGTTACTTGTAACTTTGCCGAGTGAAACTCTACCTGATTACACTTTTTCTATTTCCAGATTAGTTCGTGGTCTTGTATATAATTTTCAGTTACATGTTAGAAGTAAAATATTTGAAGGCAGCAGTTTGCTTTCAGTCGCGTTAGTTGAAATATCTTAGCAAAAATATGCAAATAATAGAGTCGCCAGTAATTAAAAATAAACCAATAATGGACATGCCGTATAGTGACTTCTATTGAATTTTTAATTATACCTTTGTTAACCACTAAATACACGAAAAAATTACCTTGTTATTCGTTTATATTTTCAGAACATCGTATTGTTCGATGCGGATGGCTGGTAACTTATAAATCATTTATTCTTTCCTCCGGCGTCACTCAGATTAAGAAAACAATGGATGACAATCTATCTACAGGAGTCCATTGAGTAGACAAAAGCTAAGCGAAAGACGATCCAAGTGAAGTGGAGCGTTTTATATTATATTTATCTTTAATTACTACACGACGTGGAACGAAAGAAAAAAGCTGGGGAAGTGCAAATCGGATTGTTTGTAGTGGGTTCCGTAGGTATAATTATTGGCTCTAATTAATAATAAGTATTCACTGTGATCGTGAATGGATCATCTTAGTTACGTCGTCATAAATAAAAGTATGTCTGACCAATTAGTTAGACTGCAAACATCACATTAAGTATCAGTATAGGTAGAAAGTTATTAAGTAAGTTTTATGGCATACCGTACAGTTCGTTGGGTTCTGACTATCAGGGGGCAACCATGGGCTTTGAGTTGGTTAATACCTCCACAATGTGGTGGTGTATGGCCACTCAAGCCTCTGACTACCCCCGAATGGGGTTAAAAGTCGTGACGTTACACACACACGCATACAGTTGGTTTTGCAACTAGTAGCTTATTTTTTTGTCTACTTTATTTATTTATGGAGTACTTAACAGAAACTGAAGGGGTGGAGTTAGTGCAATATTTAAATAGTATTATCTCCATAACGATAAGCTAAGGGTTCAATCTAGGATCCCGCCCCGGAACCCTAAAAATAATAAAACCAAGCGATCCACAGAATAATGACGTGATCCGCCTCTGGGGGGCGTAGAATGCGGAAAACAAATAACGATTTTCTTTTGTTAGCTTATTATTCTCCAGAGCATTCATTATTTCAGCCTGTGTACATAGAATGGTGTGTTGCCGTGTTCCTAATGTGTATTAGTGCTGTTTTGTATTCGATTAAACTACCCACCTTGAGGGCGCTTGATGTGGTATGTAGTAGTTAGTCTGCGTTGTGTAATTCAGTTGCGATGTTACTTTGTAGAGCGGTAATTACTACAATAAACAAACCGCGAAATTAATAGAGATTTTCGCCAATTTGCAATGGTTTTAAAAAGCATTTTTAGGAACAAAAGTGATTTATAATACCGGTGCAAGTCGAATAACTTTCTATAAATTTGGGGGTAGGCGGGTATTATCGCTCCACAGTTTAGATTTTTCATGGGACGGATTAAATGTTAGTACATTAATTTCCACGAGTTTATTTATCCCGAACAAACGTTGGCCGAGAAAGTTCAACCCAAGTAGGTTGTTAGTATAAAGTTACGTAGTCACGTTACTTAATTAAAACTTTCAGTCGTCGTCTATAACGTATTAGGAGCAAATTAGTGCGGGTAAGTATTAGGGTCTAACAATGTCACTGTGGTTATCTAGTTTAAAGCAAAGGTGTGAACAGAATTTAAACTTTATGATTCGAGGCTTTGAGTTGACGTTTTGGTACTAAGGCACGCAATACCTCTTTACATTGCGCAAAGACTCGGACGCAATTTGTCGCGAAGTCACGACGACGGATTTCACGATTTTGCGTTGCTTAAAACAATTGGCTGCGTCTTCATCAGGCGCATGCATCGCCCGAGCATTCAGTTTTGACGTTGAAACTCAGACATAATGTCATAACATGAGTGCTCGGGCGAGACATGCGCGGCATATGGACACACCTTTGGCGAGTAAGCGTCCAAATATTTGCAGAAATAGGTAACACAATGCTTCAAATAAGTACCTAGTTTGTTTAATTTTAAGATAATTTGAAAAAAGCAAAAAGTAAGGCTATTTAATCATCTGCCTGCCCCCCTAGACAAGTGGCATGAACGCTTATCGAATAGAATAGAATAGACTTCACAATGTATGGAAATATCAAACGTCGCTATGTAGATCAATAACAAGTTTATATGTAGATCACGTGACTAATGTCATTTCCATACATGAAGCGTAGTGATTTGAAGGAACGCTTGTAGACGTCAGCCACTTGTTTACCCCTTCTGTTGTGAATGCCCATTCTTTTCTATTTCACGTTTAAAAAAATAAAGATTAATATCGTCTAGTGAAATGATTGAAATGAAAATCTAATTCATTCAAGCGAAATGCAAATTAAAACTTTAATTCTCATTCAAGGTTTAACGATCCGAGCTTTATGCATTGCCTTAGGAGTCATAAATCGCCGCAGGGGACGACAGGACATTATTAAAATACCACATCACGGCTGTACAGACGCGTTCCTAATTAAATTTCACACAAGAGACTATGGATGCTCGTAAAATTTTAACAACCCTTCGAGTTGGCTCTGAAGGGAACTTTGACAGTCAAAGTATTATGATTTTGTCGTGATGATTTAAAATCATTACGGAATTGCTGCGTCTACACCAGCCCCCTAGACAAGTGGCATGAACGCTAATCGAATAGAATAGAATAGACTTCACAATGTATGGAAATGTCAAACGTCGCTATGTAGATCAACAACAAGTTGCTATGTAGATCACGTCGCTTATGTCATTTTCATACATGAAGCGTAGCAATTTCAAGGAACGCTTGTAGACGTCAGCAACTTGTGTAGCCCTTCAGGACTTAGTTTTGACGACAGAACGTATAGACATATAATGTCTTAACATGAGTGCTCGGTCGAGGCATGCGAGGCTTTAGGACGCATCAATTGAGCAAGGATAGCTTGTCTCTTGTTGCTATGGTTATCAGCCTATACAGTTCCTTTTTGTCTCCCACTTTGCAATAGAAGGAAATTTGATAATTTTCTATTTCATTTCTTCATTTCACGACCGCATGGTGAGCCGAGTGGCTTGCGCTCGAACCACTGTTTGGTTTGGGTTCCAGCTTCGATCTTCTGTGAGAGGGTGGTACTACCTTTGACAAGCCAACTCATTTATGAGCTGCAGTCAATTTTCCATTTCTGGTATAATTTGTTATTCGTCTACTCCTCCATGAGTTCTTGCTCATGTATAATCCTGAAAACAGAGCTAAATACATTATATTTTACTATTACTACACATAATATATTGAGTATCCCAAAGCTTACGTAAAGCTTTAAATTTTTCAAGTTTGTTTTCTTGGCACAGAACGTAGCTGCATTGAACTTGTTTACAACGCCATGACGATGCAGCTATGCAATGAATTTGGCTCCTTTACAACATCTGACAGATAAATAACATACCAGCTAAAGGATTATACCCTTACACTCGTTTTGAGATATCAACTGTAAAACAAAATACCAACATTACTTTGAACTAATAAATAAATAATAATAAATATCGCCAGGGTTATACACCAACTGAATGGTCCAAAACTAAGCAACGCTTGTACTATAGATATCATACAATGGACTGGGGGCAATCCCATGAATAATCCCATCACAATGAACTGGAGGGGTTAGTTTGAATGTATTCAAAAATGTCTTGAATGGTCCAATGTCTTCAAATATTCACAATTAAAGTTGCATGTTTCCTGCTGCAAATGTATAAAAATATTGGATCAGTTAAAGGTAATTTTGGCATGACAATACTTACCTCTTAGGGCCTCCGCAGACTTGCTACTTTTAGCATCGGCGACCGGCGATTTTGTGACGTATCGATGCTGCGTCGCGTTTCTTCGAGCGCGAACGAGCGAGACGCAGCATCAAAATCGCCGATCGCCGATGCTAAAAGTAGCAAGTCTGCGGTGGCCCTTACGCTACAATTTGCTCCTGCCCTACAACTGTACCATTCAAATGAAAAGAAAATGTTCCTTAGCAAATCTCTCTCTTTTGGGCATTATTGGTATTTTCATTTTTTTATGTGATTATCGACTGGTTAGATATTAGATCACGTTTTCATTTCCAAGATTAAAGATTAGAGTACACTATAAATATCCCGGATCATGCCACAATGGATCAGTGCGGAGCCGCTTATCGCACGAGCGACATTTTCGCTTCCGTCACACGCACGACGTCGCCGCGACAAGGGACAGATTTATAGTCCAGACTTTAATTTACGGAATAATTTCCATACATGAGAAATTTTATACAGGGGTCCTAAAAATTAAGTCCAGCTAAAGTCCAGAGGAACTCGCATCACCCCCATATATGTTCTCTGATCTTTCGTAGTTTCCCTGCTCTACCTTTGGACTTACGCTTGAAACAATTTTTTGAACATGCTATAGTTTAAATAATATAGGTAGCTATTGCCAACTAATTGCTGGATTTTTATGACACTTTTTTTCAGAGGATTTTTACTTGCACAAAGTTATCGTGCATGGTTCATTTTGATGGTTATTTTAGTTATTATATTTCTATTCAAATATTCAAGCAACAAAATGTTTGTCAATCACGAAAAAAACACGCTTCACTATCCCTCATCTTATTACCTGCAGTTTGAAATTTATATAAAACTGAAAAACGATGTCTCGACTATAAATCCTGCATCTAGTCAAAGAGCTGTCACGCACAATATTACGCCGATACTACAGCCTCCGACATCGCAAGATTATTGATGCTACACTACACTGTATCCCACTACCCGTCACATGAATAGCTGAAAGAAGATTTCGATTTCGCGAAATCTGATTATTTATTTTCAATAGTATGATGTATACGTGTATTTATTTACTTTTATTAAGCCATCATATTCACTATTTTACATTACGTGTCAGTGAACTTAACACTGTTCTTGTAAAACTTTGACATTTCTATCGTTACTACAGGGCATGGAGTCTCTTAACAAGTAACCTTTGCGAAACCACTGGTTTCTAATATTATCTATCGTGAATTCTTCATCTGTTAGCAGTGCTCGCAATGGTTAATTTGAGACTCGACGGCCAGGGCGTCGCCTGCCGTAAAAATGTGAGTAGCTATACAGAAAAATATATAGGAATAGCAACTAAAATTCTAATAACAAGATCAAAACACATGTATTTTCTTGCGTTTTATATGAAACTTAGGCACTCACTCGAAACAATGATATTTAAAATTTAATTTGCAACTATCTAGAAAGCGAATTTGATGTTTTGGTTTTCAGACCGCAAACTATTTTAGCCGAAAACATTTCAGCAATTAATTGAAGGGTTGGAAGCGCAACTATTTGTAGATAAACCCTTTCACGAACCAATATTGGCTGCGGAATGTAGTGACGATATCAATCGCAACATAGGGAATCAAAAAATCTTAGAAATAATACTATAAAAAGTATCGACCTTTAAAGGTAGGTACGTACGTACTTACCCACCATATATTATGGTTGTACTAGCTTATGGAGGTAATTAGAAGTAGAAGCGTACGGCCCGAACCTATAGTTACATCAAAGCGCCCTACATTCAGACTTTAGGCTATTTCCATAATTTTAAACCAGCAGAATCAAACCAGCTAACCACTGCAACTGCTCTAACCAGAAAGTGAATATAACACACACAACCAACTTTTCTAGACTGTTATACACATCGTCAGTGGAAAGGAAAAAACGCTAAAACGCCAAAATGGTACTTTTGGAAAACGAGGTTTAAAGTCAATTACTTTAAACCTAATTTTCCAAAGTACCATTTTGGCGTTTTATCGTTTTTTCCTTTCCACTGACGACATGATCTTTGTACGCATAGTATTTCAGGGATGATTTTCACAGAACATGTGCCAAGTAGCAGTCTGAAGGTAAACATTCTTACGTTTAATCAGGATGAAACCGTAACAATGCAGTATAGCTTCAAGTCTGAAACTGAAAATATGATTATGCTAGTAACAACACTCGCCTGAAACCTGGAGAGCTGAAATTCCGCCGCCATTATACCATAACACGATACGTTATTATGCGGTTTCATTAAAGCCTTAGGAAAATGTCTGGCGAGACTGCAGCCCGCCCACCACTAACATGACAGCGTTTTTGGAAATTAGTTTTTGATTGTAATTGTATTCTGCAGAAATTTCGTTACCATGTGTCTGAAACCTTTGTACGTACAAGTTTGAATTGAGATACAGCAATTTTAAGTGGAATTTTGTAGGACAAGACAGTCGCGCGCGCGTGAAATCAGATAATATTGTTAGGGAGTGTAGTATTTACATTATTATTGGAGAAGTAAACTTCTACCTATACCAACATAGCATAATATATTTTTTATTGGGAAAACGTAAGGGTTACCCGTAATAGTAATTGGCTGCGTTCAAAAGCCGCGAGCAACAGCTCCCTGGCATTCGGATATGACGTTATGTCTATGTGGTCAGACGTCAAAACTGATTGCAAAGGCGCGCCGCTCAGCTCATGTAGAGGCCCTCTATGTAGATCAAAATATGGCAATTCTCTATTTGAAAACTTTAGTTTTTCTTTAGCCCAACGGGCCAGACGGCCTGACGTCTACAAGCGTTCGTTGAAATCGCTACGCTTCATGTATGGAATGACATAAGTCACGTGATCTATATAGCAACTTGTTGTTGATCTACATAGCGACGTTGACATTTCCATATATTGTGAAGTCTATTCTATTCTATTCGATTAGCGTTCATGCCACTTGGCTAGCCCCTCAGTTTGCGTACCTACTCCCGTAGGGATAGCAACAGAACACGTAAATGCCTTCTGGTTATTAATATGTTTACATACCACTAAAATTAATTTTGTATAACACCAAAAATTTGTACCGGTTGGACTAAATACCGATACGCTGAGCAAGGCAAAATATACTATATACATCTCGTTGACCATAACACATATGACTATGCGTGTATGTGATTACACTGCTATCCAAATCTTCTCTGCGACTGTATCTTGACCAAACAATTTTTTCTTCCTCTATGTACAAACCTGGGGGGTTACTCCGAAATACGTCGCTGACGGATCGTCCGAAGTACGGATTCGATTTACGATCAAAACAATGTCAAATCGTAGAGAAAAACGAAAGAAGAAATGTCAAAATCACGACAATCCGTCAGCCGAAACGTTAGGTTCGTATTTCGGAGTAGGCCAGCTGGCCCCACAGACAAGTGGCATGAACGCTAATCCAATAGAATAGAATAGACTTCACAATGTATGGAAATGTCAAACGTCGCTAAGTAAATCAACAACAAGTCGCTATGTAGATCACGTGACTTATATCATTTCCATACATGAAGCGTAGCGATTTGAAGGAACGCTTGTAGACGTCAGCCACTTGTCTAGCCCTTCTTATCTTGACATCTCACAGATCTTATTCAATATGCATCCAGCAAAATAATGATAGCTCCTAACTCCTACGTAAGAACGTCTAGCCGCGGCGAACCGCAATTGTTAAAGGCTAAATTGTCGGGATCGAGTGTAAGAGGTAGTCTCGTAAAATTAATATGTAGGGTGTGGTTCTTGCTAAATGTGGGCAGTATTAAAACGGAGTACTAATAGGGGGGAGGGGGGAGGGCCCTCCGACCGCAGACTTTATGTCCTCAGACCGGTCTAGAATTATTAATTAACCGAATGGTGATTGCATTCCTTGCTTGCGGTCCCATAGTTATGCGACTTCATAAATTAGTAATGGAGTTTAAGATGACGCCTTATTGCTTTAGCGAGCATACGTCTGGACCGTTTTTGAGTGCAGCATATTTAGATGAAGCCATTCCTGTAGCATTTTCTTCTTTGCTACACTACGACCAACGGGTTCGCTATGAAAATGAATAAATTATATTTTATAAAATTTTTTTTTCGCTTTCAGTTATATTTGAAACAGAATGTACAATTAATTTGGCCGCCTGAATGTGGTTTAACCCGACAGCCGGTGACTTACTTGAACTCTTACATTATTACCATTTCGTATTGCCTCTCGTTAGCCGTGGTTTATCTCGAATCTTGCTTCTAAATTATTAATGTTAACATTGCGATTAAATAAGGTTAACTCATTAAATACAGCATCAGTAAACAAATCTTAATATTCACAGCAATCCACGCAACACCGAACAAAGAACCCAAACAATAACATTCATTTGACATCTAATCTACATTAATATGAGATTTTACTGAATAATCGTACTTAAAACACCATTCATTCGCAATCGCGTTACACAATGAAGATTTGCTTCCGAGCCGACGCACAATCTGCTTCGAACCGACTCCAAAATAAGTCAAGCCGCGTGTCTTGTTAAAATTAAGGATTTAAATTTAAATTTGTGGAACCCGGGGCGAATAGGTGAAACGAAAATATGAATATGAATAGGGAATCAGACAAGTACAGAACCGGTTCCGAATTATTAACTTTTCGAGTGCACTCGGCTGTACCGTCGGGAATATAAGCTAGATGTATTTCCTCGAGTGACGTCTAACAAGCTTGTAAACGTCAAATCTCGGGATTTCGTGGGGTATGCACCATACATGTATGTGGGCTTAAATATTTTGGAGAATTTCAATTACTATAATAAGGCCTTATTTTGATAATGCATGATATTTTGAATGGCGCTCCTAAATGCAAAAAAACATGTAGTACCTATCGCAAAACAATCTGATGGGTTTATTGCTTAAAGCTTATCTTTGATTAAATAATTCGCTATCTAACAGCTCAACAATCAATCGGCAGATTCCATCAATAGTATCAGATTATTTTGTTTTTGGGGTAGATACCTACATCATCTTTAGCATATACTAAGGCGCCATGCGCAAAATATCGTACGTTATTAAATTAAGACCTTATAATAATTATTTGCCCCATGTATTCGAACAAAATTTCAACTCGATCCTTATTCGACAAGTTCAGATGGTTCTACTTCCTTTTAGGATTATCGTGTTTCTATACTTCCACTGTGACAATAGTAAACAATAGAAATACGATGATCTCATTATAAAAAGTAGTACGCGCTGTCGGGCGACCATCTGAACTTGGCCTGTGATTAGTATTTTTGCGAACTATCCAATGTCTTCGATGTAAATTCGTTTGAACAGTAAACAAAATGCCGAATTTAACTTGCATACCGTATTCCGTGCAGACAACCAGAATCAAGCAGATAGGCCAACGGAGACAATTTGGTCGCAACCTTCAATGGTCGCAACGTATAATTTGGGTTCGGCTAAGGGCCGGGTTGGCCGGCGCGCTCCGAATTTCAAAAGCTCTCCACTATCGGCGTAGTGCAGAACAGGAAAGCTCGGGTATTTTTTTGTTTCACTTTGTTTTGGTCAACTGTTATTTTATTTTTTTGTAGTCTGAAAGCTGTTATTTGTTTGTAGTGCAGTTATTTTTAGTAGCGAAAATATTATAAATACAGACTTCAAATAAAACCTGCTACATTTTTACACCAGAAATATCTTATGTTAAGAAGATACGTGAGGCACTTTAAATACTTAGTTGGTTGGTTATATAGTCTTTCAAAAACCGTTACAAAACATTTCTTGCTTCAGTTGTACATCACTAAATGTTATGAATTCCACAAACAATTTTAAAGGCATATTGAAGCTTTAAAATTTTCCATCATTTTTCATTCCTTTTTAATTGCTGCCGCTAACAAAGGAAGATCGAAGAGCGTGAATTAAAAAGGAAATTGTATTTTTAAAATCTACCGACGCATTGTTGGAGGCTTTCAGAAGCAGGCTTTTTGTGAGCACTTATTATTTTTATTTCCATAAACTTACAAAAATAATTACATTCTACATAATTTACTTTGCCAAAGTGTAAAAAAAACTAAAACTTTCCATGCAAAGAGTGCAATAAAGTACCAGGGTGCTAAAACCAAGAAGGAGGCACTAGCCAGCAACAGCTGCCCAGTTTCGTACGTGGACCGAAGTTAATTAGAAGCCTTTGCGCGCGCGGTTTGCCTGCGGTTTTAATAATTCCGACCGTCCGCTAACGTAACAGAATTGATATAAATGATTTTGCCGGACCCCGCAACTAATTTGAGACTGAAGTTTCGTCCGTACTTGGGATTAATGGCCGTCTGAATAGTAACGTGAGCTTAGTTTTGTTACTCGTTAGGAGTGCTGTCGAACGGGCGTTCACTTTGCGAAAACAAATGACTTGGGAAGTCTAATGATGTGAGGATACCTAATAATTTATACAACTTTACTCAAAACTAACAGATAAAATCCTTGAAGAAACTGTTACATTGATTAAATAAATGCACTCAATTTTCCCAGCGAGAGACCGCCGTTCTGTCAATTTCGATTGCAAACAGGAAAACATCAATAGGCGTGTCTACAACATGCACTTGCCGCGCGAGGCTGCTCACCCACATGCCTCGCGAAGCACGACGTTTGCCTCAGACGCATGCCGCGCGAGGCAAATGGCGAGGCAACTGACACTCTAGCTAGACAGAGAAGGGTATACCCGAGCAATCAGTTTGACACGTTTGACATCGTTCTGTCTCTCATGACTATGCCAAATTATGCGAGGCAAATGACAGCGCTCAGGTGAGGCAGGACGCGCATTTGCCTCGCGCGAGGCAAGTCAAACTTCGTGAGGCAATTTGCCTCGCGCGGCATTTTAGACATCTGGACGTGGCTAATGGCGGCGTCTTCATCAGGCGCATGCCTCGCGCGAGCACTCACTTTGACGTCGGAACGCATAGACGTAATGTCATAATATGAGTGCTCGGGTGAGGCATGCGCGCTATATGGACACATCTAATCATTATTTGGGAAAAATCCATCAGGTTTTTTACTTGGCCAATTAAAACTTATACGACGGGTACAGGGGGATCGAGTACGAGTACGAGTAAAAACAGAGGTGTTGACAATAAATGCATTGACATTCCGCCGTAATACTGGATGCGGGCAGCGCAAGACCGGTTATTGTGTCGAACCCTGGGGGAGGCCTATGTCCAGCAGTGGACGTCTTTTGGCTAAAATGATGATGATGATGATGGCATTGAAATTAAGTAACTTAAAATAATGATAAAAATATAGTACCTATTTCTTCCACCCTTTTCCAACATCATAAACACCAGTCCGTAGTGAGTGACGCGCGGAGACGCGTCTGCGCCAAACTTGCGCTCAGTTATTAACAGATACGCCAGTTTCTAATTACGCGATCCAGTTATCACCTGCGACTGACGGCTTCTAAACGAAGACCAGCTTTCGAAGAACCCTCGCTAAACGTGGAATATAAGGTATTGGACTGAAAAAAATACGCGTAGGTATTGTGTAATAATATTTATTTCAAGAAGCCATCAAATGTCGGTTAACGACCCGTTCTTGCGCGGTGAATCTGCCAATAAATATCTCAATTTGAAAAAAAAATACTTTTTTTTTTCGTAGTAATTTACTGGGTCTAAAGATAGCGATAAATTAATACAAGGTTATCTAACCTGTAGAAATTACAATAATTGAGACGTCATTTCGTCATTGGATGAAGAACAACCCATTTTCAAGTTTATTGACCTATGTTTATTTTTTTTTACAGGAATCAGGACAGAACAGGAATTATGGAGACGAAAAAAACAAGTAATAGCCGCGTCCAAAAGCCGCGAGCAGCCGCGTCCGTAAAATCAGGCGCGCCCCTCGTTACTTGTAGACACGGCTGTTGGTACTGATTCTGTTGATACACAACTAAACTAAACCAACTAATTATCATCTCTCCCATGTATGTAACATATCAACAAGACAAGAATACTTTAGATGTGTCTTTAAATAATATTTATATGACAACAATTTATTGGGCATTACCTATTCAAAGTAGAATGATCTCCAAAATATAGGTAATGAATCGGTTTTAGGTAGTATATACACAGGTCTCGATAATCTGGTCGTCAGTACCTCCTTGCGAGACGGGTATTCGCGAAATATGTTCGGATGACAGTTCCATTATAGTAATGTGTCAAACGAGAGGTTAAAGCCGTTATTAACGGCGGGAAAGGCGAAGATTTCCTTTTGTTTGTATTCTTCTACCTATTGCTTCAATTATAAACTTATAGCTCGCTATTTTGGTATTTGAAAGACTATTTTTTAAATGGAGTTTTACAGCGTGTTACAAAAAGGGTATATCTATCCGAAAGGGGTGAAAAGTGTATCTGCTATAGAAACGATATGCAAGATTTCAGCTCAAAATAATTTTTCAAAAAATTCATACCAATATATTAAATTTGGTAAGTTTATTGAATTCCCATAATAATAAACGTGTAACCGCACTACGAGTGTCATTAGCCTTTTCACGTCACTTGGTGATGTTGAAATGTAAATTTGACATGTTTGGTATTTTGTTTTCATGTATTGGAATGTCTCATATCTCTGTAACGTGTAGATATAGGATTTTAAAACCGTTGCCGTCTTGTTCGTTATCATCCAAAGAAGCCGTGCACTTCGTATGTATATACCCTTTCCGTTACACCCTGTATATTGGGAGGCATCGACTCGTACAATAATATACTTAACTTAGTTTGCATTGATCAGAGTCATGCTAAATATCTTTTTAAGATGCCAGACCAGATGCGTGACGGGATGGTCTGGCATCTTTCTTATAGTTTCATGCATCATAACTGGTGCGTGCGCACGTCAGGTCACGTCACGCCATGAAGCTGGTCTGTCCCGGCCTTTAAGCAGCAACATACTGGTTTTTAAATGTTTTTTTCTACTCCTTCCCCGTTTCCTAAAAAAAATTAATGAAACAATTATTATAAAAGGCGAATTTACAACATAAGGGCTGTAATACTTTTTTATATTTCATTTAATCTAATAAACAATGTACAAATTAAGGGCTTTATTTAAGTCGGAGCCAATGCAAGCGCACGCTTGAGCGGGCGTTAGCGCCGCCTCATCCAATTTCACGGTTCGCGTACAATGTCTTTTATTAATTGTTAATTTGTATTAAAAGCATTTTAGAGATTATTGATTAAGCTTCTTAAGATTAATTAAAGACCCGGCAAAAATTATTTGGGTGAGTAACATCGCATTGGGAAATGTTTGTCTACTGTAGCTGATTATTGTATTTCACTATACACTAGTGTTGTATAGTGAAAACGAGAGAAGTTTCTTTCAAATGGAAGAAGGTTAAAGACAAGATATTAAGCTGTTAAAAAACTAAAAAGACTAAGATTGGTTTAGGCGTATAAGCTCATCAAAATGGCAGATTCTGGAGTAGCAAATTTTCTAAACACTCTTCTACAATCCAATTAAATCTATCCATTCTTGGGTTTTCCTCTCGCTCTCTGTCCATCCACATTCATATTCATCAGTAGATAATCTTCTTCCAACTCCTCCTATTATTATTTTGATTAGATCCGTGCGGGTTCCAAGACAACTTAGCTTTTCCCCGGGACTCGTCGAGGGTCAAAGCTTGGCGTCATCGTTGGATACCATTGTCGATCCTGGCTTACAGGAAACACAGTGCTGGGAGTGTGGTGAGCCTACTCCCATAAAAAAACATATTCCCCTAAGTCACATACGTTGGGTTCTGACTATCTGGTGAAACATGGGCTTTGAGTTGACTTAATACCTCCACAATGTGTTAAATGTTGTGACGTTATATTTTTTTATTTATTTTTATCACATACTTTTCATGCCTTCTTATTACATGCCCAAACAATATGATGCATGCAATACACAATACATACCTTTGGCTATTTATCTTACGTCATACAGGCTGTGCGAGTCTCGCCCAGCCACACACAGCCGTTTTGACTTCACCCTGTGTACAGAAGCATTCAAACTTTGCAGACAAATTCGATCTGAGCGGGGCGATTCGGACCATGCATATTGTACGTCTGTTTACGCAATAACGAGTCTTACGAACACGGAATACGGAATGGAATACCGTGGAATACGTTTGATGTGAAATCATAAAGTTCTGGTTTATATAACGCTTATATAACTTTTGTGTAATACGTAGAAGTCAGTTGGTAAATAAAGGCCGGATTTGAATTGAGAAGTTGGATGCTGACTCCGTAGGGCTACTCCGAAATACGAAACGAAACGTTTCGGCTAACAGATGATACATTTTTCTAAAGTTCCTTTTGGAAAGTGTTCCGGATTCTTTCGGAGTAGGGTCCACGAAAGAAGAAACGTCAAATCACAACTATCGAATCCAAACTTCGGATCCGAAACACTTTCGGAGTGCAGTAAAACGTACCATCCGTCAGCCAAAACGTTTCGTTTCGTATTTCGGAGTAGCCCCAATGATATCGATCGAGAGTCGGACAACAGTTGTCCGACTCTCGATCGATATCATTGGGGCTACTCCGAAATCTATCCGAGGAAACTAAATATTAAGCGATGTATCTCGATACCATAATTTAACCGAAAGGGGTTTTCTTCTTCTTGGGTAAGTTCTAGAAATTCACTGGTTACGTCGCCTAAGGCCAGGGCTGCACTGATAGGCAATTGCGATTGCGATGCAACAGCGATCAAATGACCAACCAAATCAAATGGAAAACTAATAACACCCAACCAGGGCAAATTACGAAAAGGCCGTTTCCGAAACTAGCCTCTGGCGGGAATCGAACCTGAAACCACCCGATGCTGCGAGCCAAGCGCCACTAGAACCACTGCGCCAAGTGATCGCCAAATCCCACCCATTATTAATGACTAAAATATCATGGACTAAAATATCATACAAAATATGGGTGTAGGTATTGCATGCAGTTCATCTCTGGCTGACATCGAGGAATACAGGTATTGATGGATTTGGATGTGTTTTCTTGGATTCCAAGTTCTCGCTACATAAAAATGGGTGTGAAAATGGAAGAGTTGCGGGAAACAGCTAATACCTTTTACTTCGATCTGTAGAGACCTTCCTACGCATAAAAAAGGATGAACAACAGTTCTACCATGTTAACGTTTGCTAGAGGGACGTGTACGAGAAATTGCAGCGGTATACAATTTCCTATATAAATATTTTACGTAGACGCTAGCGACTAACGAGCGTAACTCATGATAGAACTGCATCGTGACTGTGGGCGTGTGAAACATTATCTTGAAAGCAACATGAATTTAATCTTAGTTACGAGAACTTGTACAAAAGGTTTATTCCTGTAAGATATACTGTAGGTACAATACTTCACACCTCTATTTTTTAATCTTAATAGCATTGTGAGGTTGCATCTCTAGTCATGTGAGCGCTCAGTTTTGACGTCAGTCAACACGTCAGATTTCAGTTGTCGTACAAGGTGTTATTTAAATAACTAAAAACCTAAGAAACCCCAACTAATTTTTATTGTATTTAATTGATAGGGCAATTTATTTCTATCCGTAAATTATTTCAAAATATATTAATAATTTTCGGTATTAAACATGAACATTTTAGACTCGGCATGATACAAATATTGCATTTGGAAAAAAATAACCTTTATTAAAAAGTAGTGTTATCGATTCTTTTCTCGATTCTGACCAAAATATTTTCAGGTTTTTTGTTATTTCAATAACATATTGTATAAAATGTCATAACACGAGTCATACCACGAGTGCTCGGACGAAGCATGCGAGGATTCTGGGGGCACTGAATGGTTACGATAACCTCTCGATTACGAATTCGATTCGCAATTGGTGTTTATAAGCTTGCGCAATAGATTATACTTAGCTAATTCCTATCTACTGTGAACAAGCAGAGTTTGACAAAGCGAGCACCGAACCGGCGTGCCCTCTCGGCACACTTCGCTTACTCCGCTATTCTCATAATTGTATTGTTGTTAATTAAGAATCTCGGTGTAACAGGATTATCGCACGCTATTTTAATTGGGCACTGATGTTGAAACGATTGAAGATATTTAAACAAAAAAATTGTTTGCTTATTTTTTATAACGTTCTGATTATCCATCAATCAAAATGTTATCCAAAAATAGAGCCTATTAAATAATTATGATTAGTCGGACTATGTTTCTAACTATTATGTAGTTGTCATATCTTTTAAAATTTGAGACATGTGAAAATATTTCAGTCTTGCTCATATAATATTATGACTATTATAATGAGAAGTATGGTAATACAGTTAATCAAGTTTAGTTGATGTTCAAACAGAATCCGTACTAATACTAATAACCATAGCTTAGATGTTACTTAATCAGTTAATCACCTAATGATCACACCTAAACGTTAGGAGCATAGCCGCGTGCGTAGCTGTTGCATATCCGTTTTTTTTCCTTTTTAGAAATGGTTGTCATAACAAATATTTCAGCCAGCATTATAAAAACTAAGGTAGGTACTACTTCGTTTTGAAAATCTGTCAACCAATTCAGACAAAGGGTAGGTACTACAATTTTTTGACCTTCCAAGTCTACAACCTTTTTATGAATTGGAACTTTTAAATGGCCATTCGCATCGCATTCAAGCAGCTAATTATACAAATAGAAGACTAGAGGTGACAACCAAGCAGAGGGTGTATTGATTCACTTTCACTACCGTCCGGGGTCAGCTGCGCGCGGCTGCAGTGGCACTAGGCCACTGGAACACTGCATAGTGCATACCTCGCTGCCTACTGCAACTCACGTCGTGTTCAGTTTGCCTAATAGCCTACGTCATAATGCGAGAAAAAAAGCTAGGCCGTTCGAAATTGGAATCGCGCAATTTGAAATCCAAACGCGTTCATCGGTTTCAAAATCGCGGTGTTCTAAAGTTCGTTCGTTCCAAATTTGAAATCGGAATCCAAGTCAAGTGATGGGTTCAAAAAGCAGAGCCGGATTCGGGACAAAAAAAAAGTTACAGTGATGGTGGTAGTAATTAGATGTTCAGTGCTGTTCCAGTTTGATATGCGTGCGTGTGTTATGAGTAAGTGAGTAAACTTAGTGCTAACTGCACAAATTGCCGTTATGTTACTGTGTACTTCGGATGAGATGTATCTATCTCATGACATCTTCTTGTATGTTTTGTACTCCGTACATACTGCGTCGTCGGGTCGAAATGCGCCAAAAGCGTAGCGATTCGAAAAATTGAAGACTGCTGCGTCGCGAAAATTATGTATAAAAATTCAAAGTTCGAAATGGTAACGGGTTCCAAAAGTGACTCCGTCATAGGCAAGAACGCGCTAGAAAATTCAAAATCAATTAAAAAAGATTTTTTAATTTCACGCTAAGCTGAAATAAATTTCCGATTTTCGTTTTAAAATCTAATTTCACTCAAGATAAACATAGGTACGTCGTGGGATTCGCAATACATCTGTATACATATATTTTCGTTTTAAAACTAGTTTCCCTTATCGGATCGTTCCGCTTGCCGTCACACAAGCTTCTAGACGTTTCTTTGAGGCGTAAATACGATTCGCAATGCTGGATCCAATGAAAAGTGCAAAAAGATTAGAATAGTGCTACCTGTAAGGCAGTGGTTTGATATACAGCGGACGAAACGCGAATTTATGGCTGGCTTATTTTTTCAATTTGATGTGACGTCAGAAATAGCAATAGATTCCTATACTTTCAAGTGTCAATGTCACTCACACTGCAAACATGGTGCGGCCCTGGTGGCAAAATAATCCTGGATCCATTCACACTTCTCTTTGAAAACTATATCCTATTGTCGTTATCATTCAAGTTATTTATATACTTAATGATAGTTGAGATGCAATGACAAATGCACACGGCTGACAAGACTCATACTTTGAACTCTTTCCGCTGTCAGTACGACCTTAGCTTATTTTCATGTCACTGCTTCGCTTAGAAGCCACGTTCTAAGAATTCGCACGTCCGCCTTATTCAGATCTTCAAAAGGATTTAAGCCTTTTGTAGTATAGATGTGTATTATTATTAGGTAGGGTGAAAGGTAAGAAATCCGCGTAAGATTGGCGCGGATCCCCTGGCAGGCTTAAGGAGTGATAATGTTTATTTTCTAGGACATATAAGAGGATTCCAAAAAATAATTTGGTTTGTTTTGTTGAGATGGTATTAGAATAAATGTCCGTTCTAAGATGAATATTTTGTAATTGAAACTAATATTGTTAAAAAATAAAAGAATATTATTTTTACCAGTTTTAACCTAAAAAATAAAAACAATGAGGGACACCGCAGACATGCTTCTTTTTGCATCGGCGATCGGCGATTTAGTCGCTTTTAGCATCGGAGCAGTCGCTGCGTTCGACCGCAGAGAGTCGCCAAAACGCGATGCAGTCGCAAAATCACCTATCGCCGATGCAAAAAGTAGCATGTCTGCGGTGGCCCTAAGGTATCCCCCAATCAACAACAAAAAATACATGTAGTATTTCTAACAGCCATATTTATTGAGATTTTTAGTCAATTTACAATGGTTTTACAAAGCATTTCTAGGCAAAAAAGTGATTTGTAATACCAATGTAAGTCCATCATAACTTTATATTTTCTGGTAAGATTTTTATTAAAACTCTCCACAACGCAGCCGTGTTTATTAAAATGGATATTTCCTCTAATTAATGTAAACCTCATTAGATACTTTCCTCGTCTCAACTTTGTCGACAATAATTCGCTTAATTGCAAGCATCCCTTTGGGATTAATAGTGCTTCATCTTTGTCGTCTGGCCGCTAGTTTTCAAATTAAATAATGTCTCAATGGCATCGTTAGTAAGTTTAGTTTTCAATCAGAGAACACGAGTTTCGATACTAATTTGAATGGATAAATTGAAAAGTTGTGAAGTATCGATTCGCATAGGTAAATACTAAGCCGTTGTTACAATAAATAAAAATGAAAATGAAATGAAATGTAACGTGACGACTTTTATCCCCATTCGGGGGTAGTCAGAGGCTTGAGTGGCCATACACCACCACATTGTGGATGTATTAACAAACTCAAAGCCCACGTTTCACCAGATAGTCAGAACCCAACGTGACAGGTGGTGAACCTTGTCGCCGTGTATACAGGAACTGACTATTACCTAATTCCTCACGATGTTACAATAAATAAAATTAAAACGAATTGTAAAATCATATGAATAAATATATGGTATGGTGATACACATTTTACTCCGTGATTTTTTACACTTTACTTCTACTACTACTATAAGAGTAGTATTGGAATAGTACTATTGGAGTATTTTTATATGTCCATGGTCCCTACGCAAAATGACCTAATCTATAATACTTAGGTACCTATCTATATGTACTTAGGTATCTGCTGAAACGCTCGTTCGAGAGGTCACTTGAGGCTGCCGCTGAAATCCAGCCCTGGGGTGGCCCAGCGCTTGCGTTTTTTTCCGGCATTACGCTGAGTAGCGGAATTATTACACACAGACGATACGCAGATACACACTGCCTTTAGTTTATTTTATTTTATAACCCTAGTGTTGATACCTAATATATATCCTGGGACATTTTTACACACGGCTACCTGATCCCAAACTAAGCAGAGCTTGTACTATGGAAACCAGATAACTGATATTACTACATATACTACTTTTTTATTTGTAAATACTTACTTAATATACATATACACCCAGACTCGGGATATACAGACATGTTCATGCACACAAATGCATGTCCCGGGTAGGAATCGAACCTACGACCTGCAGCGTGAAAGGCGCCACCACGCCAACCACGCTAACGAGCCCGTCAAGCCGTTGTACGCCTGTATATGTGTATATATATTTTTTTTATAAATAGCAATGGATTAATTTGCAAATCTACATTTTCCCAAGCCAAACTTCATGAATCATTGAAATTCTGCAAGTATCTAAATATATAAGAATCAAAGTCCTGATTGACTGACTGACTGACTGACTGACTGACTGACAGACAACGCACAGCCTAAACCGCTGATCGTAGAGACTTGAAATTTGGAGGGTGGGTTTGTCTTGATGTGTAGAGGTGTACTAAGAAAGGGTTTTTTGAAATTCAACCCCTAAGGGGGTAAAATAAGGGATGAAAGTTTGTATGGAAGTTCGTCATTTTTGAAGTTAGAATTATGAAAATTGCTGATTAGGTGTCTTTTGAAAAATAAATAAATATGGGTTTCAGGGTTTTTGAAAATTCGACCCCTAAGGGGTAAAATAGGGGATAAAAGTTTGTATGGAAGTTCCGTCATTTTTGAAGTTAGAATTATTTAAATTGGTGATTAGGTGTATTTTCAAAAATAAAAAAGAGTAATTTCAGGGTTTTTGAAAATTCAACCCCTAAGGGGGTGAAATAGGGGAATGAAAGTTTGTGTTTAGATTTCTTTCGTGTTTTTGGAAATTCAACCCCTAAGGGGCGAAATGTGGAGTGAAAGTTTGTATAGGGGTGGTCGAGTTCTGTTATTTTGACGGGAAAGGGGAAAACGGGGTCAAGGGATGTTTTAATAAGTCATCCATATCTCGATATTGGTTATGATTGCTTATTTGAATTGATCAGACTGGGGTTTCCGTATTTTTAATCATTTTGACGAGAAAGGGGAGAGCGGGGTCAGCGCATGTTTAGTCATCCATATCTCAAAATTGGTTATGATTGTTCATTTTAAATAATCAGACTGGGGTTTCAGCGTTTTTAATATTTTGAAGGAAAAGGGGAGAGCGGGGTCAGCGAATTTTTAGTCATCCATATCTCGAAATTGGTTATGATTGTTCATTTTAAATAATCAGACTGGGGTTTCAGCGTTTTTAATATTTTGAAGGAAAAGGGGAGAGCGGGGTCAGCGAATGTTTAGTCATCCATATCTCGAAATTGGTTATGATTGTTCATTTTAAATAATCAGACTGGGGTTTCAGCGTTTTTAATATTTTGAAGGAAAAGGGGAGAGCGGGGTCAGCGAATGTTTAGTCATCCATATCTCGAGATTGGTTATGATTATTCATTTTAAATAAATGGGGTATAAGCTGAGCCATAAAAATCATTTCGTAAATCAACACCCAAAAGGGGGAAACTAAAGGTAGAAAAGTACGGCAGAAAAATATGTTTGTACCCGATTGACTTGAAACTTAGTATGCATAGGGTAGGTGAGGGAGGAAGGGGAAGACGTAAGGTAGGGGGAAGTGGAAGGGGGAGGGGAAAGGGAAAGGGAAATGGAGAGGGCGGGAGGGGGAGGGAGCAGAAGGAAGAGAGGGGAGGAAAAGGGGTGGAGAAGGGGAGGGGGATTTGGGATTTTGGCTCTATATACCTACCTACCAAAACACGCATTCACCGAATTAGGTACCGTGATAAAGTTTGTATGGCTCCAATAAAAATCGTGATATAAAATTATTTTTTCATCCCATCTATTCGAAAAGGACGACTTGGTTCGCCTTTAAGTGAGCCCAAAGGTGGTGTTTTAAGGCGGTGTATAAGAAACTTGTTCCAAATTCAAAAAGTGCGCCGGAATGAACTTTTCCGCACACTTATGAAATAAGTGTGCGGGAAAGTAAATTGCGGCGCACTTTTTTAATTTAGAATATCTTAGTGTTCAGCGCCAAATAAATCCAACACAAATATTGTTTGAATAAAGACTGGGTGGTACGACGCGACGGGGCCCATAGTCGAGCCGCCAGCTGAATAAAAAAATAAATCAAATTAAAACGCGCGAACTAGCCTATGGATGCTTACAATACCGAAGGCAGTGCTCGAGTGTTGCCGACCCGGTTGGGCCGGTTGGGCTTGCGGCTCTCTCACTCATCGTACGAAACGCAGCTGTAATAGCTACTTTACGCCGATCTTCTGTGAGAAAATCGGCGTAAAGATCGATCTTGGGTGGTACTACCCCGGTCGAGCCAGCCCGTATATGAGCTGCAGTCAATTGGCTACAGTTTGGCTCTACCACCTTTAAATGTCTTATTAAATAATAATATTACAATAAAATATGAGGAGCCCTTTATTTTCTCATAGAGGGTGATGAAAAGTAGAGTGTATCTCTCGGGCGCAAAATATTTTTGGCTCGGGCGACGTACTTTGAATCCCTCGCTACGTTCAGGATTCTACTAAAGAATCCCTCGCTACGCTCGGGATTCTACTCTAGAATCCCTCACTTCGCTCTGGATTCAAAAAAGCGCCCTCGCCGAAAAAATATTATTTTGCTCCCTTATGATACAATCTACTATTATAAAAAAGCAAATACTGACTTAAAAAACCCTGGCGCACTAAAAAGTACTAAAAAGTCTTAAGTCACTTGCCCGGTTTTTTTTATTTTGAAGTCTACGCGGACGAAGTCGCGGGCAAAAGCTAGTAGTAGTATAAAATAGTAACATAGTGTAAACGCACCAGTTCCCATCGTAAATCACCAGAGATTATATCCGAACGCGTCTTCTCGCCGCATGTTTCGCGCCACATGAATAATTTATACCAAGCTTATCGCACAGAATCGCATAAATATGAATATTTACTTTTACAAAAATATACTACAATATTTCTCAACTACATTGGTGTGTTTCATTGCTGTAAATGATTAATCTAAATCCTTTTTATTTTCTGAATAGAGCCAATTTGAGATTAATCCAAATTGCTTCTCTAGAAAATAAATATTATTAGCTACTTAATAGATAATTTAGTATACGTTGGATCGAATAACATTTTTTGTAGTAGACTGTAGTTAGTACTATTAACTATGTTTGTTAAATATATATATATATATAACGTCACGACTTTTATCCCCATTCGGGGGGTAGTCAGAGGCTTCAGTGGCCATACACCGTCACATTGTGGAGGTATTAAGCCAACTCAAAGCCCACGTTTCACCAGATAGTCAGAACCCAACGTGACACGTGGTGAACCTTGTCGCCGTGTATACAGGAACTGACTATTACCTAAACCTGAGGGATAGGTAGGTTTCCTCACGATGTTTTCCCTCACCGTTAGCGAACTGTAAATTATGCACATTGATGAAAATTCATCCATTGGTGCATGCCCCACCGGGGATCGAACCTGGGACCTTCTGATTGAGCCCAACGTGTTCGCCCCTAGGCTACAGTCGCAACAACTATGTTTGTTGTAAGGACATTACCAAGATAGGCGGAAACATGTGACTGATCAAAATGGTTTATTTTACTAAACCTGATTCCATAGGCACACTACGACGCAGTCGTTTACGGAAAATAAATGTACCATATGGCATGTCGGTATTGCCAATATGGCTCAGCTTTTGGTGAATAATACGCATCAAAATGCCTTTAATTTGATTGGCGAATTACAATTGCGATAACCGATGTGTGAATTTCGCTGCATGTAGTGGTGTTGCCGAGCACAAGTTTGGTGATTGCAATGTTGGAAGGTAGGTACCATATCTGGCTAATCTGTGGTTTATTGACAATGATTATGAAAGTTTTACTATCACCTTAGTCTTTACTATCCATAAAGACGAAATTGTTTATATTTATTCTCTACCTATGATATATCCAACACCAACTGAATCGCTTATCATTGGTTTACAATTGACAAATCATCTCTCATGCCATAATACAAATCAACGTTACAATAATCGACCCTAAATCTAAACAAACATAATAAAAATACGAGGAAAGTGCTCAAACGCGAGATATATCTCAGCGAACGCGTGTCGGCGGCCGTCCGCTTACTCCAATAGCTATTTTAGCGTGTAAGCGCCAATTTATGGACACAGACATACTGATAAAAATTGTATCGCCCTCGGTATGTTTATCGTGTTACATTGCCAAATATTTTGTGCCTTTTTTATTTTCATTCGTGTTTGATTTGTGGCTATCGCTTTAGCGATCGGCTTAAAATGTTTGCGTTTATTTGGAATTATAAATTGTTTTAAATATTGTTGTTTATTTTAAATCAGCTAAGCATACATTCTAAATTCAAAAACGATCTTTCTCCCACTTTCCGTCCGCCGATCTCTGTGATTGTGATTACTAAGTAATACGTAAGTAATGACGTGTTTAATAATGTGATTCTTTTGGACATTTTATATGCTTTAATTTCGTTATTTAATCTAGAATTCAAGGTGTATATTACCAAATATAAAAAAATAAAACATGTTTTTAAAATAAGTAAATTAAAATACAAAAATGAATTAGCAAAACATTCCAAGAAATCCCTTAGCCAGAGCATCAGGATCCCGAAATTAATTGGAATCCTAAATGGAACGTATCTCATTTCTGCACCCGAGTTTGGAGCATTTTCACGTTTTCTAGGGATTTTCATTGGCTCGCAGTCTGCGGCTAGGTACGATTGAAATTTTTCGAGTGGAAGCGACAGGGCTTACCCTACCAGTGGACGAGGACGTAGACGCCTGAATAAGCTCACGTATCGGAGTATCCTGCATTTTCTTTGTTATTTATGTGCGAAAAATAGATGTAGACGCTGTTATTTTATTTAAATACTAGATATAAGCATACCAATTTTGGTTTGAATCTTAAAAAACGAACCGTAATTGTAAGCAAACACAGACGACATTTCATTGGTATTTCTCGTGTATAAATCAGTAAGGTAAGGTAGGTACCTAAACTACGAACTTAGGTTGAAAATAAACCAATCCGGTTATGCACGAATTTGAATAAGCAACTCAGCACACTAGACTTCGTAATTATTTTTTTGCAATTTCTAATATAACTGTTATCTTAAAATATGCTTTTATACATGCTTTTAGTAGCTGTATTCAAAAGTAAATTAATACCCTATCCGATATATGTGCTACTACGAGCGTTACCAATGCAGAAAAACACAGGGTGCTAAGTATATTTTTCTCGTAATATAACTGTTTATGTATTTTAGTCATTGTGTATAGCAAATTGAACAGCACCTCTAGCGGACAAATAATAATATCCTGGGAACCTGAGAGATTCTTTTACACACGGCTACCTGATCCCAAACTAAGCAGAGCTTGTACTATGGAAACCAGATAACATTTATATCACTACATAAACTACTTTTTGTTTGTAAAACATACTTAATATATATACATAAATACACCCAGACTCGGGACATACAGACATGTTCATGCACACAAATGCATGTCCCGGGTAGGATTCGAACCTACGACCTGCGGCGTGATAGGCGGAATCTTACCAACCACGCTAACGGGCCCGTCAATACCTACGCAGACTATAAATTATAGAGGTTTTTACGAGAAAAACTACACTACGGGCACAGCTCAAAGATCGCATCCAGCGCCTCTACATCCCGTTATCACCAGTACTTTAGGGGTTCAACACAATAAATAAACTGCGGAGACACACCACCGCTGTCTGTAGTACTGCCAATTGAAATTTTATCCCGGCTTTATACCCATCGGCGCCGATAAAGTGCTGTAAAATAAACAAAATATCGAAACACGTACGTATTCGAGATTTTAAATCATAAAGCTGGTAATTTTATGAACACCATTATATTTAGGATAGCTGGAATATTTGTGTGAATCATAGAATTTTTTTTTGGAGCTTAGGAAAATGGGTTTCTGTTTTTTTATTAGCTATAAATGTCATGTAGCATGATTTAATGTAGAAAACCTAACATACCTATTTCAGTCGCTTAAACATATTTTTTTACATAAATCTAAGAAGCATTTAGATAAGTAGGTGCTTATGTAGTTCGTAAGACCCATCCACCATGATCTTTAAAATACATTTTCCGCTATATAACATCAGAAAATCCCGTTATTTTTTACATCAAATTATCATTGAGTGATAACATAAATACGCGACCGCAAAGGCTTTCAAATGAGGTATTACTTTCAGTAAAATAGCGCAGTTTGTATTCAGCCAGCGAGCGGGCCCTTCATTGACGGTATTGAGCCATTCATAATGGATATTGAAGTAGGAGATGGTACACGATGTTTTTTGCATACCGGTTTGTGGTATTATGATTTTTATAGATACTGTATGTTCTTATTGCAGAAAAGTACTTGTAAGTGGATACACTACTTAATGCCAAAATACACATTTTAAACTTGCTGCGAAGTCATAATATCAGGTTAATCCCTGAAAAATATAAAATTTAGCAGCAATATAGCATGGAGACATACCTACGTGAAAAGTGTTTTTTGAAATCAACAGAAAATCTGAACAAAAACAATTCCGAAGCGTCCTTTTTGTAATCGCGGGTTCTTTTTCGAATTTGGAATCGTCATTTTCACAGCGTTAAAAACGTTTTTCAAATTTAGAATCATTAGTCTTTAACCACAAAGGTTTTAAATGAGGTATTAAAGGTTGAGATAACAGTGCACTTTATATTCAGCCAGCACGAACCCGTCATTGAGGGCATTGAAAATATATTGAAGTAGTACTCCACATTTTGCGTAGGATTTGATGATAAAAACATTTAATTTGATGATTAAACATTTTTATTGTTAATTTACATTGCCAGTTAGAGTACTTACATAAACTGCTTAATTCCTCCTATTATGACGAAACATCAACACCAATGTTGCTGTCTTTATTCATTGCCAACACAAAAAGGGACACAAATCAGTATGTTTCGTCAGTGAAACCGAGGGGTTGTTCTATTGAAGTCAGTACCAAGTTTGTTACGGATAAAGTTGTATTCACTCGACTGCTTCAATAATCGTTTCGATTTGTTTGTGACAGTGTACTGATAGCGCAATGGATTGTAAAACAAACTTAGTTCTTTATACTCCCAGACTGTTGTTAGTACAACAACAAATATCGGCGAAACAGTTCAGTTTGTGTTTTGGAAACAAACAAGACTAAGTAAAGCTTTAACGTTTTCTCTTTGTATAGTAAAAATTCTAAACGTAACTCATTCAGAAAAAAGTGGAAAAATATTTATTCATATAATTTATATTCTATTTGGGTGTTACCATTATATGATTGCGGATCTATGTAATGTGACGATACACGTTAAACATTATTTTTTAAGTGGCCATAAATAAATATAGCCCCCCCCCCTCTCCTCTTTCCCACTCCGCTTGAGATCGGCAACGTGCGAGCGATCCCTTTGGTGTTGCAAGCATCTTATAGGCTACGGTAACTGCTTACCATCAGGTGGGCCGTACGCTTGTTTGTTACCTGAGTCACATACAAAAAAATACATTTACATTATCGGAGATTTTGATAGCATTATCTATGGTCTTATCACCCCGGACATCCCTCACGTTTTCCCACCTCACACCAATGTTCAGGAACTTCACTATTTACATAAACACAATTTATTATACCCAAAAAGCGTCACCGAATTCATACATCATTCATACTAGCAGTCATCTTCTAAGATAATCTTGAGTGATTTATGTGTGGCTTCCCGACCTCACCTTAAGTGCGACATCTTAAGTCTTGTTTAGTCTTGTTCGCGACAGTTCAACGTGTATGAGCTCAGAGATAGCAATAAAAATCAGCGATGAAAGTTTTCGTTCTTATATTTTATGGACAACAAAAGAAAGGTGGCGTATTTTTAAGACGACGTTTATACAATCCTTCTTTGGGACTTTAATGTGTGTACCTAACTCGACTTACCTAAGACAACATCCTTAGGTATCAATTTTATGTACAGGTACACTAAGGCCGGAGCCGCACTGGTAAGGGCCGGGCTCCATTAGCGCGTTGCGTTGCGTCGTCGCAAGATTTTGTACTGGCGCATCACCTTCCCCCGCTTCGTCTCTCGCCCGTCGACCCTTTGATCCGTTGCAACGACGCAGCGCAGCGCACTAGTGGAGCCGCGCTCGAAGGCGCTATAAAAAAACATGGCGACGGCCGCATCACATGCGCGAAAATTTGTTCATAAATCGCATCGCAATCGCCTCACTGGTGCGGCCACGGGCAAAATTTTTTTTTCTAGATAGGACGAGTGACCCCTTAATGAGATGACCTTAGTTAAGTACGTCATCAAGTCGAAGTTGAAATACATGCAACGTAGAGTCACAGTCTCAACTCTACCATAGTAAAGTTCTGTACCGATTTACGTTTAAGAAAATAACAAAATATTCAATTTCTGATATGATGTGATCCGTGATTCTTTTTATTATATTTTCTACTCTCCATAATTGAAAGCATTATGCAAATGGAATTGATAAATCAGAAGCGATAGTGTATCGGCAAATAATCGTATATTGGCCCTCCGTAACGCCAATATAGAAATACTGCATTCATAATGAAATTGGTAATATATCAAGATTTATGAATATTTAAAATATTGGATGCTTGCTGCATATCAGCATTTCTTCTATCCAAGGGTAATAACGAAATAACTGCTATTTATAACTAAAAATATACAAGCAATTTATTTTTTATCGAAGTAAACATTTTATCAATCACGGAATGTTGTTACAAACGGGAAGCATCGAGGGTGTATTTCCATATTAAAATCACTATCGGCGCACTCTATTATACGACTTTTGTGCGCATGATGTATGTTTTCCTTACATCACGCTCGCTATTTAGGGAGTTTCTCACTGTATACATACGGCCCTGAACGGTTTATTATTTAAAATTATGTGAAAATGTTTTTATTTTATCCCGCTATTTCATACCTTTCAGTCGCGTTTGTATTTACCAAATTTAAATGCACGGTATTTTATGAAAGTATTCGGCATAAACACGATATAAATTACTATTTGTAAAGCTGTACTAGGTACCCACAGATGCTATTTAACAGCTAATTTCTCTCATGCGTGCGTTGTATTATTGGAAGTAGGTAAAGAGCTACCTACACACGATGGTTAAATTTTTGTCATGTAAGTTATACTTGAAGAATACAATAGACATATTCTAATGTTCACCTTCTATCTTTGTATCCGTCATTCATGCGATAATGTCGGGCGCCCAAAATTTCAGTGAGTGCGGTCCTTTACTTGTCAATGTAACGGATGCAAAAAAGAATCAGGGATACGGAGGGAGGTTGCTGAAAAGTATTCGGGAGGGGGGGGGGGGGGGGTTATACTATTTGTGTGGGCTTTAGGTGACATTGTGATGGATGTTTCACGGTTCATTTCATAGAAAATGTAGTGTGAAAATGATCCTAAAAGAGATTTTATCATGTGTAATGTTAACCTAAAACTCGTTAGTTATTGCAGTTTATTTATCATGAAAGTAACTATTTTAAAGTTCCAAGATAAATTATTTTTAAAGTTCCGACACTACATTTTCATATATTATGTGAATATTATAAACAGATATCTACCTACCTACCTACTTACTCAATTAAATAAATATCTTAGAATAATTGAACTTAACTACTAACTAGCGAGCATAAGTAAACACATTGGTCAATCTATTGTTCAATATACACCCGGGTGCATATACAACATTCCAATAATTATCTTAGATTCCGTTTATCATAGCTACAAACAGCTACGTACTTCGTAGCACCGCTACGCGTCTACACCAATCTCAGCGGAAAAACACGGATATTAACATCAATCACATTATTATGACTAACTGTTATTTTACGAGGATCTAATGGCCCGATAAGGGTGTTTTATTATTCCCTAATGGCTTATACCTGTCTTGAAATGGTATAGAGGAGATGTGTTATGACCACGCACTGTACGCCAATTTCGCATAATGGACCCATCGTTTATAGTCGGTAGAATGGCATTAAAATGGTCTATCTATAAAGCCGATAAGTGACTGTTTTGTAGAGATTTTTATTGGAGTTATAAGAAGCTAGGTCCTATAAGGAGAAAAGTCAATCGTATTTGGTCCTATAAGGAGAAAAGTCAATCGTATTTTGGTTCGCAATTCAAAGACTTACTCGTGACTGGCCTACTCTGCCATCGGAAATATTGTAAGTTTTGTATTCAATGAGACAGAACTTCATTAAAATAACAGTACACTATTATAAATTAAATTAAAATTAATTAAATAGTTATTTTAAAACAACAGGCTCGCTGAGTTTCTTGCCGGATCTTCTCAGTCGAGTTCACGTTTCCGATCCGAAAGTAGAATTAAGTAAAATAAATAAAAAATACTTTTGTATTTAGAATAGGCCTAAACTAAATAAACTTGTTGAAATTGAAAAACCAATAAAAATATACGCAGTGAATGTTAAATTAATTACAATGTTATGTAACCTTATTTATGTTAGTTACCCCAAATATTATTAAATGCGCAATACATTGACCTATATAGCTGACCTCCTCATTCCCTCCGTGAGGGTCCAAAGCCTCCGATGAAGAAATGAAGTTGCTCTCAAACTTTATTTAATTTAACGCTCTCTGATGCAGAAACAGAATCCATTATAACTTAGTTTTAAACCTAGACTACTAATCTAAAGTTGTTTATTAACTAGTCTAGTCTTTCCCGTTGAGCTGTTTTTATAAGGCGGGGGAACTCGCTCTTAATAGAAATGCATAAAATCTTCTTTAGGGGTGTTTTGTACTACGTTCATTACCGATTCAAGGAAATAGCGTGGGGATAGCCAAGCACAGTGGCTATTTAAAGTTTTGTTAGTTAACGGACTGTAGGTACTGAAAGTAATTAGCGTTTAAAATATTAGTTTTTTCATTTATTTCCCTACATTAATTAAAAAGTACAGTTGTCGTCAAATGTTTGATATCAAATCTCGAATGACTAAATAAAAAATAATGTTTTATTTGCGATATGTTTTTTGTGATGGAGGTTCTGTGTTTTGTACATAAAACATATTATATTTTGTGAATTAATGTTGCCATACACTACTGCAATTTATTATTTATTATCTGAAATAAGCGTCCTAATTGCATGCGCGAATAAGGGCGACTGGTTTATTGTTTCGAGGTAAATATATAGCCAGACTTCGCTTGGAATTTTAAATTACACCTAAACTTGTATACGATTTATTTTGCATACTCTAGTATTTGTTGGACTTGGGTCACGCCATGCATAGCTTAATAATAAGTTGTAGCAAAGGTGTACGCCAAAAACTAAAAAAAAAAAACTATTATTTTTATATAATTTCTCACCATAAGTTTCTTTATCGTACGTAAGTGCCAATCTGGCCTGGTGGCCAAAGAGTACCTAAAATGTTAAATAGAAGAATGTCATATTCCGACATTCTTGAATTGAGACTAACAACGCTCTCGGGCTAGATTCTTTAAATTTGATTGTTACTTGCACTTAACTATATAGGTACACACTACAAAAAGATGCAGATCACTATTTTTTATTTTATTTTAATAGCCTCAAACTTCTTCGGGATGACTGTAATATCATCATCAAGTATATATTGTCAGCTAAAATACGTGCACTGTTGGACAAAGGCCTCCCCAATGTTTTCCACAATGACCGGTCCTGTGCTGCTTGCATCCAGCGGATAAAATGCTAATACCTACTAATTTGTAGGCATAAATACTTAAATAAAAAAGGTATAAGTAAAAATGCCAAGAAGTTTATTCCAAAGAAATACCAAATACACAAATGAGTATTTTATTTAAATTAACAAACGTGAAAGTAAATTAAGTTATGTAGAGTTTACAGAAGAGTTTATCTCGAGTGTACGATTTCTTGGCAGTAACTGTAGCCTTGGGAATACTCCAACCAAGCCACACGTTTTACTCAGATAAAATGGATGTTTTAAATTATCAGCGAAGACGTTTTGTAGCGTCGTCTCTATGCTTAGCCACTTGAAAAATACTTTTAATAGTCGTTATAGACTTTAATCTTCTATCTATCTTCTTCTATAAATATAAAATTCAAAGTCCTAACTGACTGATATATCAACGCACAGCCTAAACCGCTGGTCCTAGAGACTTGAAATTTGGAGGGGGTGGTCTTTGTGAAGTGTAGGCATCCACTAAGAAAGGGGTTTTCGAAATTCCAACCCTAAGGGCGTTAAATAGGGGGTGAAAGTTGAAAGCCGAAAATTGGTGCAGTATTTTTGATAATGCAATCAGTTTCTACTCTTGAGTTTGTTTCTGAAGAAAAATATATCATTTGGTTCCTGTAGGCCACGCGGGCGAAGCCGCGGGCGGAAGCTAGTACTTACATACATGGTACTTATATAATATCTTTATTATGTTGGTATTGACAAATAACATACAAATACAAGATACCTCCGTATTCATACTTTTTGTGGTCGATTCTGAAGTCATGGTTTATCCCGTTACAAGAGTAATCACACGGCAAACACGATTACGATTTTATGCCGAATACGGTCAAAACCATGGAGTAGACATCAAAACTATGGAAAAATCGTTTTAACTATGTGAATAGACGTGTCAAGGTCATTGGGTGTAAAGGAAGTCCCCCAAAAAAACTTAATCACAGTATTATTTTAGCAGATATGGTACTTATAACATCGTAATCATAAAACTTGTGTTAGCGCACCTAAATTCAGCAAAATTCAAATATCTGTTATCGCCCTCGCAATTCGACAATTCACTTATTAAATACATAGAAGACATTATTAACGAGAAGATGAGCCGTATTGGCAATAAGAACATGTTTGCGACGTTATTTTCCGCAAGCGACTGAGTCATATTGTGGCAACTGGACAAACTATTTTGGACAGTCACGTGACCCTCTTCCTGGTATTTTTTTCACAATGTTTTTTAACTGTTGTTATTCAACATCATGTGCCTGCAGAATATCCCCCATTAAAACAAACAAGTATCGTTCCGGCCCACGGTCACGGGCGGGCCCGACGCCGCGCATAAATACTACACAACAATCACTGTAAATACTAGCGCATACAGGTATAACGAAGCCAGTCTGATGCATGGGGATATAGGAAAGTTTCAGACAAATTTTATAGATACATAATTTAGCGTTTTAATGAGTTTTATTTGAAAGTGTAAAAGTTTAATTTGGAAAGTTTAAAAAATGAGCTTATAACTGATTTTGTTTGTCACAAAAAGTTTGCCAAGTAATTTAATTTTTTTTTAAACGCAAATTTCATTGGCTACCAAGCTAATATTTAACATTAAAATGCACTTACGACTGCTAACTTTAACCAGTTAGGGTAGAAGTTGGTATAACTGTCACTACAGGCTACTACTGTAACAAAATAGCCACCATATATTTTAAATATGAGTTACATTGAAAAAACGTAATCTTTAGGTAATATTCGGCTATCATAACCTATTGATGGTGTTTTTTTACCCCAACCCTTATTTTAAACGGTTAAAATACACAGTGGCTAATTACTGACAGTGGCTAGATCACCTAGTTTTACCTTATAATCTATTTTCAAACAACATATTAAGCTATCTTTAACTTACATAGCATAAACACGTAGACCGTAGTAAAAAAAATAACAATTTCAAACGTCCAAATGTTTGCCAGCCTATTTGGCTGAGAGTTCCGCATTGCATTGCATCGTATGATGTTGCATATACTGCCATGCAGACGCTATTGATTTTGTCTGTGTTAGGGGGACAGCCTGGTAATCATATTATATTGTATTTTAAATATAACGTGCTGGGGTTCAGCCATATATATACACTGATATTATTTGCATGGTGATAGATTATGACCTTGAAACGAGAACCCCTCGCGAATCTAATCTCTCGACCCTTTGTCGATGCAATCCTTTATAACTTTTCATTATTTTGTTGGACTCATTCTGCATAACTCTGCATTTACATATATTTTTTTATATAGAAGTCAAGTTCATGGGCGGTGTGATGTCCTTAAAAAATATTATGTGAAATTGAACCAAGTCCACTTTAGCTAAATATGGAGAGCAAGTAAAAATTGTATTTTTACGACAATTCTAAGGGTTACAAAGTTTGCAAAACTCAAAATAACAATATTAACAATAGTGAGGGCACGGCGAAGGTAAAGTGTTTAAATAATTTACGCTAATCATGTTTATTTATGTAACATGCTATGTGTAGTTCTATTCATGTGACTAGATTTTAATTTCATGCTATAAAACGTCAATTAAAAATTATAGTGATAATAAAAGTACCAACAGCTCACACTTCTTCAGACATATCCCTAAGTAGCTGTTAACATGTAAGTAACTAAGAAGCACTCAGCTCTTTTGAGTAGCGCCTGACGGCGGATGCATTTTGTATGAGCCGCGGGAACGTTTTAGATTAACTTGTTGTAATTACAGTCTAGGTAAACACGGTAACGTGACGCGTGTGTAATCACGATTAGTAATTAGGGGTATAGAGGGGGTTCTCGTCGCGGGATTTGTGATATGGGATGCGAGTGGGGGCGTGTAGCGTTTTGAATTTTGGAACGATTTTCTGATCGCGCCTGTTCTACTACTTATCCAAGTTCGCTCTCAGAGTTGAGATCGACAAATAAATAAATATCGCCAGACTAACAAAGCAACTGTATGGTCCTTTACTAAGCAACTATTTTGTTATGGCTACAGTATAATTGACCGGGGGCGATCGCAGTGACAGCCAGACCAGTGAAAATTACAAAAAAAAACCATTTCCAATATTTGCTTTTGCCGGCAATCACCCAATGCCTGAGTGAAGCGGCCAAGCAGTTGTTTATTATTGTTTATGTGGTATTCTTACTTCATAAACGCACCTAACTTAATTTTTTAATCCTTTTTTTCTTCTGCAGCATTTTCCACCTTGGGAGATGCTAATATTCTGATTCGATGTTATATTCTATTGTATTACGCTATTATTATTATTTATAGATTACATTACTATTAATAAACTTTTCTTTATTTAATTGTTCCCTTTCTCGTTTTGACGACATCAAAACAACTTCTAGGTATACTTACTTCCTTCGGTGGGCAATGACTCTTTACCCTGTCTCACGCTCTCACTGAGACCATACCCCACTCCTTGGATCACTGCAAGCGAGTCAAGAACACATGTTTAAGAAACTTTGTTAATATTTAACGAATATACCCAAGAACGGCGTTGATTTGTAGGCGCTTTGCGTTTAATTTACAACGCTAGAGGCCGCTAATTCAATCATTTGACGTGTGGTATGAAAGGGTTAGGTACATTTGTTTGACTGAATTTATAAACATAAATTGAAAATACCTTAATCAAGACGCCTTATTACGTGCATAGCGGAATATTATGGTTATTTAATAACAATAATAATGGTCTTCTTCTTGCTTCAAAATTATGGCCCACCCATATTAGGTATCAAGTAACGAATAACATTAAAAAACACACATCAACGATACAAAACAAAAAAGACAAAACTTCACTGTCCACATTGGAAAACCAAAATGGTGGAATTTACAAAGTAAAACATTCCAATTTAGAATCGATGGATAAATTTATCCACCAAATAAATATGGCGTTATGACAGTAGGTATTTTCATAGAATACCTATCTGTGAAAGCGCCATTTTTATTTGGTGTATAAGAGTTATCAGACGATTCTCAAAAAGGCCTTTACTCGATAAGTAATTAGTAAATAAATTTAAACTATACAGCTAGTGCTATCCATTTGACACAAACTATCTACTAATTTAGCTATCTACCTATTCGAGTTCAGAGTACCTACGATTATTTTGTCGAAAATAAATTATATTCACCGAACTCTCCATATACTAATATTATTTTACCAAATAATTCAATAGCGAAATCATCGGAGTGCGAACCACAGGTTCCCAAAACCACAGACTATAATTATCTCACGTCACAGATTAGGCCCTTAAACATAATTAAGGTGCGTTTAGACGCGGCAAGCTTGAGAACGTTGATACCAAATTAAATTAAAGTAAATCACATCACGGAGAGATTTACTGCGATACCAACTATGAGCGTTCAACGTGAAATCGAATCAGTGCCTCGCTTTAGTGGTTTCACTACGTTTCTAACGAAGGGAGACGCTCCGGTAAATGAGCATCTATGTATAATTATATGTGGAAATATTTTGAATATGAATTTAAGTTTGGCGTTAAGGTCGGGATTTACGGCGACACTAGACACTCACCCCCTTATTCATAGAAAGTTATAATCGACCTGCAGTGGAGTTACAAATCACATTTGTTCCTAAAAATGCCTTTCATAACCATTGCAAACTGGGCAAAATTTCTATGAATAAGGGGGTCAGTGTACCGACACCGCCACTACAACCGTAACAACGTGTCGCGGTAGTGGACACACGCAGACACTCTATGTATACACTAAGTATTAGTGTCAAGTGTCGTCGTGTATCCCGAGCATTATAATTTAAAACGCAAGTGCCGTGAAAAATACGGTACTTAATTGGATGGTGTAAAAGTTTTTACTTCGGCATTCAGAAGTTCGCAAACTGTCAGAATAGATAATTGAAGGACATAGATTGAGTTAGGTACAGCAGATTAGGATGATATACCTATAGTCACACCAAGTTGTCACACCGGTGTGAAAATGGATACATTTAGTCACATTAGTGTGACAAATAATTCTTTTTAAAATAAATATCGCCAGACTTACAAACCTTACCGTACAATGGACTGAGGGCGATCCCAGTGACAGCCAGACCAGAGCAATTTCCGAAAAACGCCGTTTCCAAAATTTGCCTCGGGCGGGAATCGAACCCGGAACCACTCGATGCAGTGTATCGGGCGGCCATCGCTCAAACCAATGACTAAATTAAGTAAACATTGAGTTTCCCGCGGTGTGACTATTTAGGTATTTATTGTTTATTTATTTTTTTCGGAAAACATACAGTGAGAATATCATATTCTTAAATCTAAAAGGAGTCCATACACTATTTACATACCCTTGTGACGTATTGTCTACGGGTCCTTAACTTCTTCAAGTTTCTAATTTTCAGTTCGTAATTTACCTGCTCGAAAGCAATCATTGATCCTAAATAAAATGTACACTTATCTATAATTTCCAAGAGAAATATTGATAGGAAATTTTCTATAAATATGGACACGAATAATGCGGGCACTAAAGTTTATTCAAATGCACTCGATGCACAATAGATAGTAAAAACATTTCGTTATCAACAGTCTAGTGGTTCGAATCCCTCGAAGAGTAAATAAATCAAAATTGCATTTCAAATAAAATGTACCCGTATTCTATGTTATTAGGAGGGAATTCGCAGAACTTTGACACTTGGGTTAAGTGAGGCAGTCACCGGTAAATTGAGGCAAATTCGATAAAACGAATGTTATTTTTTTATCAGGTTTTATTACGCGTTACTATTTTTTATGATTGTAATTTTGGAGAAATAAAATAAGAAATGAGACTAATCTGTAAAATATTTGCAATTTATTTTTTATTCAAGCTATTCAGATTTTTGATCGAAAATAAATGTAAACATTCCATTTTTGTTATCGAGTATTTTCCCTAAATTATGATTTTATTTTCAATAGGTTTTCACTAGCTATTCGGACTCGAATAAAATAAAATGTCTTGCTTGCTTGCGTTTGTTTCATCCTGCATAATCTCATGCAGCTGAAACCACAGCATGCGAATTGCTTCGATAACTGGTCGTCAATAACAGAAACTTATCGTAAATAATCCCATTCCAGATTTTACTTACTCTGCAGTAAAAATAATGACCAAATCACAAGAGCCACCACTTAACCGATTGAAAACGATTTGCATTAATTTAACAAATTAAATTTTCTCATTATCTTTTGCTGAAATTGAAAGTGCTGCTGCAATAAGGGAACAAGATTTTCATATTTTCTTAGGACGGCATTATGCCAAATGTGCGAACGCTTGGAGATTTCGTAAACGTCTTAATTTCCTGGTGCGGACTGTCGGATTAAGATCTCGGATCGTCCTTATCCACTGATATAAATCTTTTAACACTCATTCAGGGCTTTAGCGGATCCGGCGGGCTCCTCGCTAACTCCAACAACTGCAATTAGCTTTAGTTGCCAAAGTCCCGGTAATCTTGCAAACTGGGCGTTTATAATTTAAATACGCAAATGGATGTAGCGCTTTAAAATATCGCCTTTTACTTTTTGTCTCCGATTTTTTTTGTGGCCAGTTGTTTTTATATTAAAAGTAAACATCCATAAATTTAATGTAAGTGCAAGCATCACCAATAACGATATTAAAATGCTTTCAAGGCTGTTAAATTAATTTTAAAATTGTATTTTCAGACCTTTTGATTACTTTGTAATTATGTTTGCAACGAACTATACTTAATTGAAAATAGTTCATAACAACCTGCAGTTAAGTTTTAAATTAAGAATCCAGGTCATTAACTTTACTAAATTTAATTCATCGATGCGTCCTAAAGGTAAGAACACAAAGAACCAAGTTCATTATTCAAAATTAATAATCCGCTAAATTAATTTCAATTCAAACTTTATCCAGATCTCCTTCAGTAGTTATGTTGAAATCATGCTATACAGGGTGACTACAAGATAATTTTCAGAATTGATTTTCTAGTCGTGGGTCAGCCTATAAGTTTACTTAGAGACATTGGCCTTTCTGTTGTCGGCACTGAGATACCTATACAGGAGATGTTTTTATTTATTTTAGTCATGATTTTTGTTCAGAATGTTTTATGTCTTTGCGGCAATGTGTCAATGAATTAAGAGCATTTAACATTGAAAATCTGAATTTCTATTAATACCTTTATTCCTACACACTGAATTATATCCCCTGGCTATTTTACTTACAAATCAGTTCATAAAACTATTTTGCATTGCATTGGCAATGTAACTTATAACTTGAAATTTGTTGGAATCCTTTAAAATACCAAAATGTTATTTTTAAGTTGAGTTTATTTTATGTTGAATACATTTTACTAGTTATTCTGTTTTCTTTTCAACAAGTTTTACTATTTTATCTTTAAAATATTTTATTGGTAATTGCTTATGCAGAAAAATATTTAGATATATTCAAAATATTTCATTCAAAGTTTTTAATTGCAAAAATGTTTATTAATAATACATCTAATCAACACAAGCATTTTTACCTATTATTTTAGACTCTGACCATCTCTTCTATTTTCATGTCAACGGTTCTGTACTATTTGTTTATTGATTGATAATATTAAATTTTATTTACGTAATGCACTTTATAATTATTTTTTTCACTCATAACGTCTTTATACATCTATATTTCACACATCCTATACCTAAAAACCGTTCAAGGAAGCACACGGCACAAAGGAATAACAAAACACGGAATCAACTCCCACCCCTGACACTGCACAGATAAATCAACCGACAACCAACGAATATACATTAACCGGTTATATCAACCAGCGGTTATAAATTACAGTTATACGAACCACATTTTAAACTACAAGAGAATTTAATAACGTCACGCATCGATTGTTTAACAGCTTACGTAATTGAATTGCTGGCGTCGCGAAAGGGTTCTAAGATTTAGTTTGTGATTAATTTGTTATTATAGGGAATGAAGTGATGCGTAATATTTAGATGACAATTTTATCTATAGCATAGTATACACTATAGCCACATACCTATCTACTTTGATAAAACGGTAGGTATTGGAACCGTATCTTACAAGAATAATATTTGTAATAAAAAATCGTAATGGACATTTTTGTCAACACAGTAGCTACAGATAGACAAGTTTAGAACTGGCTTTAATAAATAAGTTAGTTGTAATAGGTACTTAATATATATATTTTTTAATTAGATTAAATTTGATCGCCGATCTGTAGGATACGCTTCATGCGGAAAATACTGGAGGAATAAATTCTATTCGTTTCTGTAAATCGAAACTGAAATAATTGCTTAACACATATTTAATAGGTGCGCCTACATCAGACATGCCGCACCTGGGCACTCAGTTTTGACGTCGAAACGCATAGACATAATATCATAACATGAGTACTCTAGGTATGGGAGGTATCTGGACGCCCCAAATCAAATTAATCAAAATCCAAATGATCTCAGAAAACATAGAATCAACCAAATTAAGTTTATTTAAAAAATCATATCACGCTCTAATTGGCGCCAAGAGGTACCGAAAGCGGAGTTTTGTCCCCTAAGACAATATTGACACTGGCGAGGTCCCTTTACATCTTGTCTGTTGTTCAAAGCAGATTAATGTTTGTGCGCGGCTATTTGCACGGTTCTTCATAAAAATACCCCGAACAGTAGCAATGATAAACAAGGGCGGAACCTTTAATAACATTCCGTATATTTTACGATGTTATCATGGTGTAATCCTTTCTCTGTGGTCTGCGAAGCTTAGTGAGTAATTTATACGAGTTTCGTGTTGAAAATGTTTTACGAGTTAACTTTCTAACGGTCTTACAGTAGTTTACACGACTTGCAAAGAAGTGTTAACTTACAAGATAGCTTACGTACGTATTAACTGCATAATTACTATTATTTCCTCACAAAATTTTGTATCGAGTACCTAAGTACTCAAAAGCTTTTTGTAGAAAATCATACAAAACTGTCAGTTATGTCCGTGTGATTAGGGACTGATTTTTTATGTAACAGTTTCCAATAAATTGTATAAAAATATCTCAATTTTATTTCTTTCAATATTACGAAAAATCTATTATCATCTAGGTATTGTTTTAAAATCCACTGTTCGCAGACCCAAAGTATTTGCTCGAAACCGGCTAACAATATTGGAAATACCAGGAAATCATAAGAGTTTTGGAGCGTTCGGGAGCAAACACTCTGGAGACAGGGCCGTAATCTCCCGCGTCTCCGGATTTTAATTACTTATTGGAAACTTGTGGCCGCCGGCTGTATGGGACCTCGTCTCGGCGCTTTATTGCGAGATTTCGAAACTTGACATCAATGTGACTACTATTTGTTCTCATTCTTTTTGTGAGTACATTCCTCGTTTCATTAGATCTTGTTATATTGCCCATCAGTAAATTACACATCAAGCTCTAGATTGAGATGATGGGCTAGCTTCGGCTTTATAGATATCATCTATGAGTGACAGAGACTGCTCTACAAAGCCGCATTATCTCTTTCTAACGCTGGATTATGTTACTAGTACCTGCGCGACTTACTGTGCAGTTAAACGTTTTGTTGTCTAAAATTCGTAAAATCAGAATTAATTAATTTCTCAATTATAAAATATTATTATAAAATGTAGAGGTCGCCAATGTCTTTCTATCCTATTGTGATTGAAGTATAGTAGCCTCTTTAAAGCATTCGAGTGACAATAGATCTCACACCAATAGTAGTGTCTTCTAAGTAAATATAATACAGGATGTGATTTCGACGCGGCACGCGTCAAGTTTAGTGTGCTTACTATCTAGAAAGGGTTCCGAGACATCGCACATCAAAGAGATAGGTGTAAACTAGTTATACTTACACACGTAGAATACTCCAAGACTTAATTCTCAAGCGCCTATTTTATTTGGACGCTGGTTGGTGCGTCCAGATGCCTCGCATGCGTCGCTCGGGCACTCATGATATCATGTCACAGGGTCAAATCGAAATCGTGGGCAATATTTTAAAATATGACTAACCACATGATTCAGAATATTTTGGGAAAACAAATAAAAAATCTATTGTTAAAAAAAAATTGCTCGGGTAAGCAAATAAGCAAACCATTTAACAGTTATCTTACCTGGGTAATAAATTTTTATCTTTTAATTTGTTGATTATTATTCCCTAAATATTCTGAATCATGTCTAGAATCACCGTTTAAAATATTGCCCACGATTTCGATTTCACCCAGTAGGTATATACCTACGACGCGACGTCAAAACTGATTGTTCGGGCGCGGCATGCGCTTTTGCGATGTAGAGTGTAGACGCATTTTTTTAGACCTCGCATTTTTTGTTTTAATGATATCAATACTTACATGTGATATTACTTTAACATGGCATAACTGAAACTTACTGTTATGTAGTATACATTTTTTCGCGGAATTTTTACAGGATAAAGTAAGAGTAAGTAAGTAAGTAAGTCATAAGTAAGATTTTCCACCCCTTTACGCTAACGTGGAAACGTATGATAAAAATATATCAGGTATTTGTCCGCGAAAGTTGTAAAAGTCAGTGTACGAGATAATTTATTGTCCACAGCTCATAACTCGGAGACGATAAGCTACCTGTAGCTACGTACTAAGACGATCTTTATGGCCGGCGCAGACTGGAGACGGCAGGGCATGGCATTTTAATTTTTATCAATCGAATTCAATACTTATCCAATTGAAATATAGACCTTATTTCAATTGGATAAGTATTGAATTCGATTGATAAAAATTAAAATACCATGCCCAGTCTGCGCCGGCCAATACTGTCATGTTTTCTTCCACCGAGAATTTCCTTTCAACAAAGACCTTACCAAGAATGAGGGAGTAAATTAGCTAGTTCAACTGCGTTTCGTACGATAAGTGAGAAATAAAACAATCATTGACAAGTACCCTTTCACGAAAAAAATATTGTCATATTTTCATATGAATGTATGAATTTTCTCCTAAAACTCAATTTGTATTTAACTAAAAATAGCGTTTAGAAGCTTTTTTTTATTAAACGCAAGCTCCACGCGACTGGGAATTGAAAAGTGAAAATTAAATTATTCAAACAACGGATTTCAATTTTTACCGTCTACGTAGTCGCGACGAGTCGCTAATGTGTGTGTACAATCAAATATAATTATATACTATGTGTTCTGTTTACTTTATTACGTACACATTTGAAATGTTGTGACGTTTATATGGGTTTGTTATGCAACGACAGCCACTACAACAATCGATGTTATGTACACTCCGTTCCTAGAACAGAACCAATTAACGACACTTGAATAGAAAATGAAAGTTAGGTAAGCCAAGCTGTAGCCAATTGACTACAACCTATATAAGTATACGTGCTGGCGCGACCGGGGTAGTATCACCCTCTCACAGAAGATCGACGTAAAATTTCATACGATGAGTGAGAGATTTGGAAGTGCCCCCCCTTCCCATCCCATTGTTCCACTCCCCTTCAGGTCGGCAACATGCGATGCCATCTATAGGCTACGGTAACTGCTTAACATCAGGCGGGCCGTACGCTTGTTTGCCACCTTAGTCTCATAAAAAAGGTACAACTCTCAAGTCACCCACCAGAGTTGGGCAAAATTTAATTGCAATTAATTAATTGCTAATTGCATGTGATGTCACAATTAACAATTAATTGTGATTTGCTCGCGATTGACGAACAAATCAAAATTAATTGTTAATTGTGACACCAAATGCAATTAGCAATTAATTAATCGCAATAAAATTTTGCCCAACTCTGTCACCCACCCATCTGACTGACCTTGCCAAGCGTTGTTTAACCTCCAATCGTTTACCGATTAGTGATTGCAGCTGGATATGAGCGCCTCAAATACTAATAGACGTGTCTACAACATACACATGCCGCGCGAGGCTGCTCACCCACATGCTTCGCGAAGCACGACGTTTGCCTCAGTCGCATGCCGCGCGAGGCAAATGGCGAGGCAACTGACACTAGACAGAGAAAGGTATAGCCGAGCAATCAGTTTGACACGTTTGACATCGTTCTGTCTGATGATTATGCCAAACTAGGCGAGGCAAATGACAGCGCTCAGGTGAGGCAGGACGCGCATTTGCCTCGCGCGAGGCAAGTCAAACTTCGTGAGGCAATTTGCCTCGCGCGGCATGTGACACATCTGGACGTAGCTAATTTCTAATACGAATGTATACATTAATATTTGGTAAACAAGGTCTGTATGCTTTCTACGCTTAAGTATCTACCCTGTTCATATATACCTAGTGCCAATGACTTCTTTCAATAGGTCCTCGCAAATATTAGCATTGGACGCTTTGATCTTGAGCAACGACGCTCACTTGAGCCGACGTGTGTTCTTAATTAAGTTCAAACAAGACTCGCTAATCGATTGAAGGTGTGTTGCGAGTATTTACGAAATTCATCCATAAGGAAAAGTGTCGAGGTGGTTTGTAGATGTAGCTAATTATATTATCGTCTACTCAATTTGTCTTCCCAGTGTAATGTTGCCTTAAAACAGCGTTTCAAAAGTAGTGGCAGCAGCATTTCTTTGAATATTAAGAAAGGCAACTAAAGCTAAAATGTTAAATGTTATTACAGCTGTGCTTCGTACAACGAGTAAGGGCCGGGTCCCATTAGCGCGTTGCGTTGCGTCGTCGCAAGATTTTGTACTGGCGCATCACCCTCGCCCGCTTCGTCTCTCGCCCGTCGACCCTTTGACCCGTTGCGACGACGCAGCGCAGCGCACTATTGGGGCCTCGCCCTATGTCAGCCGGAAGTCCAACCCCCTTCCCTCCCTGTGTCCCAATCCCCTTCAGGTGGCGCAAGGTGGTATTGCAAGCATCTATAGGCTATGGGGGGGGTTTGCCAGTACTCGCCACGCCGGACCGGACCGGTCGTTGTGGAAATCCTTGGGGGAGGCCTATGTCCAACAGTGGACGTCTTTTGGCTGAAATGATGATGATGATGATAGGCTATGGTAACTTCATAACGTCAGGCGGGTCGTACCCTTGTTGGCCACCTTAGTATCTAACAAAAAAGTGGTACTAATTAGTTATAAAATGAAATTTCTTGAATCAGGTGTTTGACTGTAACATGTAGCCTATGATGGGTTACCTACAGTTCATTTACACTGAAAGTCGCAGGTAATATGAACCCTAAGGACAGACATTAGATACCTATTAGGTTTCCAATTAGTTCAATTACACACGTAACCTGTGCGTTATTTACTTAAATACAATTTCGTCTATTCGTTAATTCTAAGTTCTAAAGGTTTCTAATTATAGTGTTTCTTTGTTGTCATTATAACCTTTGGGACTCACATTATTCAGCGTCTTGTAGCATATTGCTCGAGTAAGCAAATAAGCAAGCCAGTTAACTGTTATGCCTTACCTGGGCAATTTTGTATCAATTGATTAGTGAAATTATTTAAATATGTATACAAGATATTAGGTACTATTTACAAAACTACAACTAAAGAAAAGAGAAAATAATGAATAGAAAAAAACAATATTATGTATATAAAAGGTTAACAACGTCGTCGATTCCAAAAGTTCCCAGCAGGCTGGACGCATTTCCGCACTGTATGGCTAGTCTTTCGCGAAATAAAGGCTAGCCCGCCGGTCACGTGAAGCGGCAAACAGACGCGCGGCAATCTCCTTAAAGAGGAGACGCGCATTAGGACCCCATGTGCCGGTTTCGACCCCAAACGGCTCAAACAAGAGCCTCCGGGAAGACCACTATATTTGCGTCGTTTGTGGTTCGCAGCCTCTACAGCTACAGCGCCAGAACGCTTCCAAGAAACTTCCAAGGCACTAACGACAAACCATATACATTCCCTAAATATTCTTAATTGTGTAGAATCACCGTTTAAAAGGATGCCGATGATTTCAAATTCATCCTGTATAGAAATACCCGTATTGCAGTTACTCGAATAGATCGCATTCACCACGAATGTAACGTGCACTATCATCGAAACAATGCATCATTCGATCTACAGTAGCTACTTAATCCTGATCCCAGCGCCGTCTGATTGGCAATTAGAAGGCCGAGGCCAGGTGTCTACCCTCACAATCCTCTTTGTCTAATGCAATACTCAGCATTACTAAACATACCTCTCGAATAGAAACCAGACGGGTTCTGCGAAAGTATCATCGCAGGACTCAATTTATCGAGGATTTAGATACAGATGCGAGTTCTAAAAAACTTTTAAAGAAACGCGTAAATAAACATTTCTATAATTTCTATTTTAAGTCTAGACTTGTAAAAAAGATTTGAAAAGAAATTAGTGAATTCAATTTAAATTCTGATTTCAGTGGGCTGAAGTTACGCAGAAATTTTATTGAATATGTAATTTGGAATTATGAATGAAGATATTTTTTGTGTTCGGGTTCAATGGGTTGTTTAAAACGTATTTAGTTAGATAAAATGGTACATTTTTTTTGGCTTTCAGACACCTTGATTGAAGCTTTTATTTTGATGCTTTTACACATCAAGAAAAAAAATCTACTTAGTAGATATTTCATGAATTTTGAATTGAAATTTGACCGTTATAGAATTTCATGTACCTATCAAAATCATATTCTAACAATGCCTTCACCTCTCGCATAATCGAGGCATGTTTATACAATAAAGGTCCCTAATAGCCTCCCCTACATATGTATACCACGGTAAGCCGTCCTCCGATAAGATTTTCGGCAATTATCTTAATCGGATTACGTTCATTCAGCGTGATGACGTCACTAGGTAACCAACCACTAAAGTAATCCCATACATAATTGGCCCCATTCCACGGTACGCTCCAATAAATACGTCAAGCGAAGCTTTGTTTGTTTATAAGTATGTAGAAGCAGTGATAGCCGATTGGTTAAGCACGCGTCTTCCGTGCTCACGGTCCAGGTTCAAACCCCGGCTCATGACTCTGGGGTTTCCGAAACCTATGTGCGTATCATAATTTCAATATGATCTTCACTAACTTACGGTGAATGAAAACGTCATGAAGCCTGCATGTCTTAGAAAATATTACCAATTTTAGAAAGACTTGTGAAATCCACCAACCTACATTGGTCCAGCGTGGTGGATTGTGGCCTGAATACCCCTCGCATTGAGGGGAGGCCCTTGTCCAGGAGTCCAATTCGTCTTTTGAAAGAGGATAATTCTGGTAATCCAGCATTGGGTCAGCATGGTGGATTATGGCCTCAATCCACTTCGCATTGAAAAGTAATGTGCCCGGTATAACAAAAGGCTAACCCAGATTAGATTAGGAGCGAAATATGGGTCTACTGCAGAGCACTTTTGCCTACCCCTTCGGGAAAGACAAGCGCGATAGTATATTATTATTATTAATTATGAAGCTGATATTTATTAGATGTGTCCATATGGCGCGCATGCCTCACCCGAGCACTCATATTATGACATTACGTCTATGCGTTCCGACGTCAAAAGTGAGTGCTCGCGCGAGGCATGCGCCTGATGAAGACGCCGCCATTATATTCTAATACCGTCCTATAAAAGTAACCTTTCAAAAGGGCATGGCAATGTGCTACTGAAATGCCATTGGCGGCGTCTTCATCAGGCGCATGCCTCGCGCGAGCACTCACTTTTGACGTCGGAACGCATAGACGTAATGTCATAATATGAGTGCTCGGGTGAGGCATGGGCGCCATATGGACACATCTATTGACATCGATGTATGTTATGTAGAACCCGTTTCAGATCTTTTGTTTACCTGAGTAATCCCTTCATCTGAAAATTGGAATAAACTTTGTGACAAGTTTTTGCTTCTATTAAACCCAGTTCACCTCATCAATGTTTCTAGACTTTACAATGGTTTATCTAAGGGCCACCGCAGACTTGCTACTTTTAGCATCGACGACCGGCGTTTTTGCGACTGTATCGATGCTGCGTCGCGTTTCTTTGAGCGCGAACGAGCGAGCCGCAGCATCAAAATCGCCGATCGCCGAAGCTAAAAGTAGCAAGTCTGCGGAGGCCCTAAAACCCAACTAGTGAAATTACCGGTAACCCAAGTAATACCTACTACCTAGTTACTTACCTTTTGAGGACTATTTATAAAATGTATTATCTTACTAGCCGTAATTTCATAGCTGACTTCAGCTTAGCAACACGTTTATTTTGTTTTCTTAGGCTAAGCATGATCTAACCTATAGCTAGATATTATTACAAGTATCAAAACCAAAATCAACCTTGTCTTTTTTTAGTAAAAATTTAAGCGGCATTATTTCCACAATTATTTGGATACCTACGTAAATCCTTCTTACAAGGGTGTACAACCTTCAAGGATAGTAACAACCTGTTGGCGAATTGCCGAACAAGGGTCTCTAAGAAAATAAGAAACGCTATTCTAGCGCTTGTTAGGATCAAGTCAGCGAAATTCAGAATTAGATATTGTAGTAAAGAGGATTTTCTCTGGATTGTTTAAGCATCGTGGGAAACTTCAAGTTGTTGGTTAGATTTTGAAATATTGCCAGTCAAACACATCATAAACTTCGCTGGTATAAATACAATAATAAATAGCGGTACACAACTTATCCATAAAATAAATATACCTTTTTATCTATACAATACAACCATTTTTTGTACTTAGATACCTTATTAATACCAGAGATTATTTTTGATTTCCGCGAGCGCGACTTGAATTAATGCCTAATATAATATTCTATGCAAAGGTAGGAATATAATTTGCTTATATAATGACCATTTTCTATTAAAAAAATTTAACTTGGGTGTATAAGTACAAAGGTACTTATTAGAGTACAGTACGAGTACAGTAGTATATTCTGAAATCTCTTGAATTATTTTAGGGTTTTGTTTCAGCCACATTTTTGATCACATCAGTAGCTATAGATAACACAAGCTCATTGAACCGTACACATCACTGTTCAAATCTTGACATCTGAAAATACGAAACGCAACCGACCCTATATTGATAAACTGACAAAACCAAACGCGTAAAGACTTAACCCTCACGAAGCAGAGCATTAGACACGCTTCATTGGTTCCTCAAGTGGTGATGGAACTGATTGGCCGATTTCGGGTTAACAATACCCTTAAGAAATATGAGAATAAGATTACAACCCCAAAAAGTTTCGTTAGAAATTGAACTCTACCCCAAAATTAAAGAGTTCTTTTTCTCGTATTAGGAGATCATGGTGCTTAGTTCGGCAATAAAGGATCGGCATCTGCTTAGCCGGATTTTATGTTTCATTGATTGGCATTGTTAAGAGTCATTGCATTGATACGCTCCACTCGAATGTTTTTCGGAAGGTTTTCAGTAAATAGACACAGTTGATAAGGATCATTCTTTTTAGGAGTCTCTTTGAGTACTTATCTTATGCGATCGATATTGATGTGTCTCCCGTATTCTGATTTGTCTCCAAGTTGGGACTGGGTTTGTGTTTCAAGAAGTAAATTATAGGGGCGTCCACTAGCCCCAAGCAGTGGCGCCTCAGCAATCAGATATGACGTGTCTACATGATCCTGATGTCAGAACTGATTGTTCGCGCGCGCCGATCGGCACATGAAGACTATTGGCTGTTTTAGTCTATGATAGTGTTTTTGTTATTTAGAGTCTATAATAGGGTTTAAAATGCAGATATATATGCCACAAATTTAATTGGATTTTTCTCTAACCGCAATGAGCCTTACCTTAAAAAATAACACAATCGTTTTCTTGCGCCGTTCTATACTTTTTTATGATACATCAAGAATGAAGTTTGACTGCCTCGACTTTTTGCTATGGCAATATTTTTCTGCCAAATTTTCTCAGTTTTTGTGTTCCGTATTTTTTTTCGTATGAATTGATACTATTTTTGGAACCCCGAATGTAATTAAAATACGAATATTGTGCCGTTATACAAAACTATTCCGAGCAGGGGTCAGCACAATGGTAACATGACACTCATAAGCGTAGCATGGTTTAACAACATGTGTACAATCGTGCGGAAAATAATAATAACATTGTCCACTGTATTTAATGGACGGACGGAATGTAATGCGTTCTGCTTATTATTTGATCCTCAAGAGGGGAATTATTGTAGCGTGATTTCGATCTCATGAAAGTATGAAAAAGTGGGATGAATGAAAATAATAACAAAAGAAATGTGCGTTAAAATTCCTATTTTTGTAAGCCACTCTACTTGCCTTAAATAGCCACAATTTATATGTGTTTAAAGCAATCTTCAGTTAATAAATTATACAAAAAAAAATGGAACTATTAATATAGTATCTTTTAATTTCCTCCAAAATGACCTTTATTAGGTAAGATATTATTCGGTGCCTTCGTCGTGTATAAATCAGTTTTCATGAAAACTGTTGCTCTGAGCATGAGCTCGTCGGCTCATAAAAACAAAACTAACGCTCTTATGTGCTTTTAATAAATTTGCTTGTATCAGCATTTAGCTTCAAGTGTCAACTGTACTAGGTCAGAAAGAATACTATAACTCAAGGCTAAATCAAGCATATAGATCGAGTTTGTTCAGAACTTCAGTCTCGTGACCAAGGCTCATAATGTAATTATACCGTAACTAACAAAGGCTATCGATATGCAACGTCATTGCGCACAAAGTCGCGTTTGTCCCGGCAAAGGTAATATAATTACACCAATAAGCCCGCTAGCCTGTTACATGCGGAACCCTAATAGATACTCCGTTGTTTGAGTTGGAGACGCATTGTGTAAATTGTGAGATAAGTAAGCAATCGCTTGTGTTGCGATTGCTGTTTATATTATGAAGTGAAAGACTATTACTGAGTGATAATCTTCTTTGCTTGGTGATCGCAACAGTGAGTTTTTTTTGTTCATGATGTAGGCGATCCGTTTTGTTTATATTTTATTTAAATATGAGCAAGCATTTTTTTCTATTAAAATTTTAACTGCCACCATGTAGGATATAATGATATGTTTTCTTGAACTAGAATAACTCCTAACGCTACTTTTAAATCATACAAACGGTTGCAAGTTACACAATATCCCCACCGTTATATGTGGTGTTTACGAAACACAATTATTAGAGACGTCCATTTTGCAATATGAGATTTAAGGCCCAAATTAAGTGAATTAGAGACGGGCGGCCTTTGGACAGGCGCTCTTTGCTCCCCGGTAGGCGTTTCAACCAAAATTTGATTCCACTAACTTCTGAAACAAGATGATTAGGAAGTAATTTGAGATCTACCTATAGGTTAATTTGCCGTTGTTTTGGTTTATACTGTGTGTGTTTTGTCAAGATGAATAAGTATCTATAAAAGATAAGAGAAGGTAGGGACTTATTTAACTCTTTGTGCATGATTGTATGCATTTTATTTTTCGTCCGACCTACCATCGAACAGTTAGTACCTATATAATAATAATAAATTAAAAAAAATCCGTTTCTTTTTGACAAAACTTGTATCTTCTTTGAGATGAGCTCTACGTATATATAAAGGAAGTGAGGGCTCCAAAATTATTAGAAAACCCTCTAATTACGTATCAGAATCATTTTATCCAATAGCATTCAAACTCATCCGATCGGTAACTACCCAAAATCTCAAGTATATCTAACAATAGACGAAATCAACTAGTCGTTTATTACGAACAATTTGAAATGTCCCCGGTCAGTTCGGGTGGGTATTTTGGGGCGACAATAGTGTCCCCCGCAGATCTCAGCTGATTTAAACAAGGGTTTTTGCCCCAATTATTTGGACTGCGTAATTATTTCCACTAAGAACTAATGGAATACATGGAGTGTGTGACAATATCCGAACAAGGAAAATCGTAAACTGGAATTGTACCAGAAAATTCCCGTTGGAAATATTAATACTTAATAGCACAATAGTGTTCGCTTCTTAAGGAGCATTATTATTATAAGACAACTATACGCGATTTTAATCAGGCAAATAGAGATACAATTTCGGTACATACAAGAGGAATAATGTTGTTAATTAATTAACATAAAACAATGTAGGTAATTATAGTTCGCGACAGGTCGAGATGACATTCGGGTTATGAGCTTTTTGTAGAATAAAATTACCAGGACCCGCAATGCAACAGAGTCATTTAATCTAATAATTTTATGGGCGATTTTAATTGTTTATCGGGTCCTGTTAATTTTGATTCGGATTTTATTCTGCAAAAAGCTCATAACCCGTATGTCATCTCGACCTGTCGCGAACTATACCTACCTGTTCTCAATTTAATTAGAGTACATACCTAAAAATTATGTCCTTTTCAAACACATGCTTTCACTATAAACTTTTTCGAAATTGTTTTTCAATTAACGGTAGAAAATACAGCATGTCCGAAAGAGCGTAGACTTCGAAATTAATTCATCCAAAACTTTTCCAAACTATTTTCCCTTCAATACAGACACAAAATAAACTACCACCTAACCTTCCAAACCAATTAAATCTGTAATCAACTTCGTCCATTACTTTTTAAATAGCCGTCTAAAAACTTTTGCCGCTTTAACGATCAAGTCCATAACGGCTAGTAAACATTAATCAGTGCAATAAAGAGTTCGCTTTCACTGGCCAGGGAAACTCCCGGCACTCACAAATATCTACGTCTACAACACGCACATGCCGCGCGAGGCTGCTTACCCACATGCCTCGCGAAGCATACGCGGTTGACTCAGTCGCATGCCGCGCGAGGCAAATGGCGTGGCAACCTACACTCTAGACAGAGAAAGGTATACCCGAGCAATCAGTTTGACATCGTTTTGTCAAACTAGGCGAGGTAAATGACAGCGCTCGGGTGAGGCAGGGTGACCATTTGCCTCGCGCGCGGCAAGTCTAACTTCGCAAGGCAGATTTGACACGCGCGGCATGTGCGTGTTGTAGACGTAGATAATAGTTTAATAACTTTGCGATCATGTGTTATCCCTATAAAATAAGACATTTGATCGTAACCGTTATAAACTAACCCCCTTATTCATAGAAAGTTATAATCGACCTGCAGTGGAGTTACAAATCACATTTGTTCCTAAAAATGCCTTTCATAACCATTGCAAACTGGGCAAAATCTCTATGAATAAGGGGGTTAGTCTTACAGTTAAATTTACAGTAGCAGATTCTCATTAGTCGATGCGTTGTAGGGTGTTTACGTCGAGTTCCAATCAGTCGGTGGCCTTTCATTTCTAACACAATGCTAGGATAAAATGCGATATAAAATCCTTTAATGAAAACTATCGTCTCACTGAAACTACCCCCTGTATTAATCTATTATCGTTAAATCGGCAGCAGACGCTATTAGCGCTTTTAAGGGATTCTAGACGATATAATTTTGTACGTTCGAGCAGCTATTTATAGCGTTTTAGTTCGTGTAATGGAGCTAGCGTAATTACAGCAGCTTAGAGAAGCGGTGCGATCTTGTTGAAGCTTAATTGCGTTAATATTTTATGAAAAAATAATCCGCAGCTTTTTGATATTTAACTAACAAGTGATTTAAAATTGAAACAGTATAAGATTATAATAACATACTATTTGCGCGTACCTTTGTTTGTGCAAAATAATATAATCATGGGTTTAGAATGTATATTGACTGTTTGCGCAGTTGGATTTCTGTAGCCGAGCGTTCAAGTTAAAACATAGAATCATAGATTGGTTAAGGTTTCCGCGAGGGCATTTCCACTAAATGGAACCTACGCACTAGTAACTTTTATAAATCTATGCATAGGGTGTATTAATACCTACCTGTTTTTATTTAATAGGACCTCAACCCACATTATCTAGGCACATTGTTCAATGTACGCCAATAATATAACCCCAACATGCAAAAATAACACAATCAAATATAAAGAGAAAATGTGTTTTATGACAACACAAAACTTTGTCGGGGCTTTGACAGCCTGTGGCCGGAAATGGAAGGGACAAGGGCAGACAGCTTCCGGTCGGCAGGGGCTCGGCATCTAAGCAAAAACAATCTCCTAAACCGACCTTATTGGGAGGAAATTAACGTACGTAAATCATGATAGCGGCAGACGTACCTACGACGTATGAAACCATGCTATGCTTCAGCGCAGTGACGTTTTGAGGTGTACCACGATTTAGAAATAAACTGACGCTATGTTGAAATTAGCTGGATTTGTAACTACATCTTTACTTATTTAGCGGAAAAGGAAAGATCTGTCAGCCAGGCGGGTGGTATGCTTAGTGGAGCCGGCTGCTATGCCCCAACGATTGTTGCCGGGGTCTTCTATAAATGTGTCTCATGAATCTTGGTATCGTGATTTAGGATTTCTATGCAGAATCGCATGTTGGACTGGAGTGTGCATTCAACGCCATCTTTTGGTGGCGTCGTGAATGTGTAGTATGTAGCGACATATACGGTCGCTACACTTTTATTTTGCATTGTTTGTAATTTTACCATTATAGTCAATGGATTATGTCCCTTAAGGTCGGCAATGTGCGAGCAATGCCTTTGCTGTAGTAATTGTAAGCGTCTATAGGCGACGGTTACTACTTAATATCAGGCGGGCCGTACGCATTTTTGCCACAGCAGTCCTATATAAAAAATTTACTATAAGATACTTATCTGTAATGAGGGATAGTCACAATTACAAAATCAACTAATCGCAATATATTGTTACTACATTTGTGAACCTAGAGTCTAAGGTTTGGGTCATAGTGTGGGTGTTACTGGAATTGCCGTACTCTAACACTTTTATTGCTTTATTTAGAATTGATATGTATCTCGCAATCTTCTTTATTCATATAATAATAATAATAATAATTATAATTTAGCCCTTTTAACGTCCCACTGCTGGGCACGGGCTCCCCTCAATGCGAGGGGGATTCAGGCTCTAATCCACCACGCTGGCCCAGTGCGGGTTGGTGGATTTCACATGTCTAAAGACATGCAGGTTTCCTCACGATGTTTTCCTTCACCGTAAGCAAGTGATAATCATATTATTAAAGTTATGATTCACACACAGATTTCGAAAAATCCAGAGGTGTGAGCCAGGGTTTGAACCCATGACCTTAAGCCCGCAAGACGCGAGCTTAACCAATCGGCTACCACTGCTTCTTTATTCATACTTTTCTAAAAATATCTTATGTAGATGAATGAACTCTTTCGTGTCTAGATAAGCACTAGGACTTTGACTGGGCAGATAACCGACTCTACTAAGAATTGCAACCTTGAGATACCAGGATTTCAGATTTCTACATAGTTATAGAATAATCTCTTTCAATCAGTCCAATTCATCCTAACGTGGGAGGAATAAAATTCATAATGTTGATTTTTGTGCACAAAGGAAACACATAATGATACCGCCACGAGAAATCCTTTAAGCACCGTCAATACCTTTACTTTGAAATGGCAAATAACGGCATTGAGTAGATCTAAGCGAATAATGTGAGCCATACATCTCGGCTACAACTTAATACACTGGACGGATCAAAGGACCCACATACGGAACCGCTGCGAGCTTAGAATAAACCAATTATGAGTGAAATATTAGGGATCAGTCCGCCCCATAAAAGCCTTTGATCACACGTCGCTAACTGCTTATATTTCTTTCCGGCCCCGAGCGAGAAAAGAGAAGCCCAAGACCGGTCAAAATATAACCGAAACTCTTAATAAATTACAGAAATTGGTGGCCACGAGACTAATACCCCCGGAATGGGGAATAAGCCGGTCATAACGTCGGTTAACTGCGCGTGCCGAGTAATCATTCCCGGACAGGATATTTACTTCCGTCTGTTCTCTTGATATACGCCAACTGCCCCGCTCTTATTAAAAGGATTCGGTACAGAACAACCGCTGTTACTGCGGATAAAGCGCACCTAAATCATATTGCGCACGTAATGAAGTTGCGAGGAAAGTAGCTGAAATTCGAGTGTAAATAAATTAAGAGTGATCAGTACGGTGACGGCCAGCGACGCTCCATTTTCAATTACATTGAAAGCCGGGGACGATATGGATATTTTACAAAATGGGAAAATAATCGAATTTCGACTGAATAATGAGGACCCTCGGTACGTCGATGAATGGCGACCAGGAGAGCATGGCGACACAAAGGGTATTTAACTCGCACTTAGTACTTTTTGTCCATCGCCCCCCGTCGCGCGCCCGCTCGCCCTCGGCCCCAGCGCGATTATATTGTCGTTATCGCCCTATAACGTATGCAGAATAAAACATGTATTATCTATATTGCCAGCGTCCATTTACCCGGTTCTATTCGCTCCTAATCCTTTGATTTATAATATCCCGCTGAAATATAGCCGTTGGCCGCAATTTATTTAAATTATTCCAACAGTCAATTAACGAGATAGCTTTTGCTCCTATGTAGGTCGCGATGTGTGCACTGGAACGTAACAAACGAACTGAATTTGTATGTTTGAAATTCGACGCAAATTTTCGGTCGAGTAACCTGAATACAATTTTCAATTTGAAAGTATAAATTTATTTTATTTACACGTAAAAGTTGTCGGAAGTTGTATGGTTACCCTCTGCACCCGCATAGGTCCTTATTAGTGAAGTCAAACACACCTTTTTAAACTAGATCCCTCGTAATATTCCCGCGTGTATTTGTACAAGGAAATTTCCTACAAACATTCTATTGGTACAAATAATTCTGGTAAGGGAGGATAATATTTCACTGGCGGTTTTGTTAAGTCAACTTGGGGAGAGTTACTGTAACTTTTTCGCGTTTCGTTAAAAATGCGAGGATTAATAAGGGTGTTCGCAGTAATACTTATTTACAACAATCCTACTTGTGGGAGCATGAATTGTGAGAATAAATTTCGCTTTCAGACTTTCACGACGATAGAGCTGCCCCACGGCACTGCAATTTATCGACGTTTTATTTTTTCGACAGTATTATTAGATTTATTTTTACTTTGTACAAGTGCTCGCGTGTTTCTGTCAATTTTCTCGAATTTATTTGTGAAAGTACAACAGAAAAGCTGCAGATGTGTGGTACATTTATTTCTTTTCTAACAATAAATGTGTAAGACTGTTGTTAATTCCACCATCTTTTTCGATTATCGGTATATTTTATTCACTACTGCGAGCTTATTATCGAACCAGTAATTGTATTTTTTTAGTTTGGTAAGTCCTGTAGCAAGATGCCCATTTAAATATTTATCGATAACTTGATTATTCAAAGTACGTACATCACTAAACTTACCTACGTATGCAGATCGTAGAGCCACGCTTTGAAAATTAGGTACGTGCTCAGTACAGTCCTTTTTATAATCCCCAAGATTTTTTTGCATAATGACGCGTCCATTCGTATGGATATCCCCTTTATCTTCACCTTCGGATCCACGAATTAGGGGTGCCTCATAATTAGGGTCCTACGAATATTTTCATTGTTGAACTGGCGTCGAATTAAACAATGAATTATTTTGTGTTTATTTTGGTACAGAATATGAAAAATAAACTTTAATGGTGTTGACGAATTCTCTAGTTGATGTGTGTTACAATTGCAAATTCCATAAAATTTTGGTAGCATGTGACAAAATTGTAAATACTTCAACCAGACGGTTCCTTGTGAAATTATTAGAACATTGTCTGCTCATGTTTAACAGAAGTCTGATTAGGTAATAAACAACATTACAAAAATAACTAGATCCGCTCAACTTTCTCCGCTAATTAAGGAATCCGAAACTTATTTAAACATGACAAAAAGTGTTGAATATTGCCCCGACAGCATGAACAGCGTCGCGATATCCCACTATATTACCATATTACGACCAATCGCGAACGGGGTGGATACTATAACATTTGCATACTGCGACGGGAAATCTCATGATTAACATTTTTATTAAACAAGGATCAGCCCTAATCCTTTTTTATTCGACAATTAGAAACGTTATCGCGGTGGGTGAAGTCGTAAAGAGTTGAAATGGCTACCTATCGAGTCAGTAATTAGCCAAATTGCTGCTATATTCGTGATAAGAGGACCTTTAATTATACTTAGAGAAGGCTTTTTTCTGTTCACTTTACAGAGTGCTAATTGAGCGATATTAATCTTAGTAATAAATAGACCAAGTTTACTACGCTTTTACGTTGAAAAAGCACCAATGTCTCACAATTTTGTGTAGAAAATAAAAATGTGAAAAGAAAATCGAGTGAATTAAAACTTCGCAGAGTTCTCAGACTTTGATTGGTTTGAATAAATAGCGTGTTTTGTGGTGGTATTTTTCGTTGGAGGCGTCAAAATTCGAAAACGGTTTTCAATAACTGAATACACGAAAGTTGAATATAAAGTTTTGATGGTTAATATTATTTTGCAGACACATTCATGTGGGCTTAGCTTGCATTGAGTCAGCTGTGAGTACGTGCAATAAAATAAAATACCTATTTTAAAGTTTTTTGAATGTCAAACTTAGTTAATATAGCGGTGCTGATGCAATTTAAAATTAAAATGTAACACAAACAGAACCGATATAAAGTAGCTACCATTTCTACAGAATAAAGTAGAATGCTATGGAAACGAAACATTGCGTTTAATTAAGGGACATGGACTATATTGATGTTACTCACACTTCGTGCTGTTTATAATTATGCAAATAATCAACCACTAAGATTATTTTTTAGGGCAGCAAAAAATGTATCTCATTAGAAATACTTAAATACCGATATGCAGAGGAAGACAAAATATACTACTTAATGCATCTCATATAATATTCCTCTATGCTACTAACGCAAATACCTTCGGTGGTATCTCGCTAACACAGCTTTCAAAATGTCCAGACCGACTCTGTCCTGACTAAAAACGAACGATTTTTTTTTATTTTTCTATTATATCAACCCATTAATTTAACATGCAAAAGGTTAGCAATAAATACATACCAACCTCCTTGGAACTCTGATTTAAAAATAAATAAAGGTTCATTTCCATTAATTTCCACTTATTTTCGCGCACAGTTGTAATAAAGACGTTTCCACCAGTCCTTAAACATTACCAATTCCACGGAATCACCTATAAAATATGAGTTTTCGTCTCGAAACGGTAATAAAATACGGGGTTGTGATATTATATTAGTTACATTTGAATGGCCAGACGACGTGACCAAAACCTGAACGGCACCCCGCTTATTAAATTTCACTGAAGAATTAAGCTGTAAAATTTGACGTTGGCTGTAATACTAAGTGTCGGGCGTCACGTACGATATTTATTTTAAAAATTATACTTTGTTATAGTAACAATGCACAGTATTTTGCAAAATGTTATATACTTTTATAATACACAGTCTGTAGATATAAATAGCTTTGAACGGCCAACGCCGCCAAGTAACTAGTTATAACGAGCAGCCCTCAAATTTTAGTTTAAGTATACCTAAACGTAAGTTTTGAGAGCTGCTCGTTAAAGCTACAAAAATGCAAAATAACAACCTCTGAAATAGTTGAGTAGGATATAATATTTTTATATTTTAATATTGATAATATTTGTGTTGGAAGTATTCGATTTGAGTATGGGATGATTAGCTCAATATTTAAACGAGATTATTTGCTTTTTAATTTCTTTCAAAGTAACTAATCTAGCTTAAATAAATAAATATCGTCAGACTAACACTACAACCACAACCGTATAGTCCCAAACTAAGCAACGCTGGTACTATGGCTATCGTGCAATGAACTGGGGTGATCACAGTGACACTCAGCCCAGGGAAAATTACGAACAGGCCGTTTCCGAAATTTGCCTCTCGCGGGAATCGAACCCGCAACCACCCTATGCAGTGAGTCGAGCGGCCTACGTTCAAACCACTGCGCTAAGTGGTCGTCAATCATTAATCAAGCTTATCAATCGATAAGCTAACCGCTAGTAGTAGTGACCCCGCCCTGGCTTCGCATGGCTTTCTTCTACTGTTTATAAGTTCTGTTATAAGTATGTTAAGAAAACCCTGTCCGAGCCGAAACCGGTATTTAGGTTTCCCAATCACATGAACAAATAATAAAATAAAAAAATATTCATGATAGTAAACATATTTAATGAAAATTTAAAATGCCATTTTTTTTTGCCTTTTTGTAGCAAACATGTAGCAAATTTTAGAAATATCAACACTGTTACCTGCAGTAATTATTTTAGATCGTGTGGTATTTTAGATCGTTATTTTAGAGGTGCCGACCTCTGACGACAAAGTATGTAATGACGTCATTTTATGAAAAAAAAATATGTAAACGGAGTAATTGTTTTCCAAAAAAAAAGGGGAGGCCTTTGCCCAGCAGTGGGACACTTACTATGCTAAAAAAAACAAAAATAGAATCTAATCTCGACACCAAACAATACATTTTCGGGTCGGACAGGGTTTTCTTAAGACGAGGGTTCGAAATTTGGTTGATTTTCTATTCTACTTTTTCTTTAAGTAAGTATGTGGACTAGGAATCTTATATTTAGATGTATGATTTTTGACTATATTATCTTGAGTATCTTTAAATCCAAATCACGATTTGACGAAATTTTCTCGATAAAAAAAAATTATGAAATGAGCTCTAATTATTTACAATTTTCCTTGCTACCACGATGTTTTTACGATTTAGATCACGAAATTATTTCTGAAACATAGCAAATAATGATATCTAAACTACCCTTCAACCATATTTTAATTCATGAAGTAGTTTTTTTTTAATTCAAGAAAATGTGGTTTGGCGCTTACGTTGTTTATTTCCGAGCGCGCGCACAATATCGCCATCTCACATTTTAAGTACTTGAACTAACCATGTCTCTCTCTAACTTTGTATTGTCAGTGTCCGCTCGGACTTGTTCGACGTCGGACCTGTGAAGGATTTTTTAAAAAATATTACGAAAAAATATTACGGTCGTGCCACATTACAGGTACAGTACAGTATTTACAGTCCGCCGACGCCTATGATAAATAAATAAATATCCTTGGAAATTCTTTTACACATGACTACCTGATCCCAAACTAAGCAGAGCTTGTACTATGGAAACCAGATAACTGATATTACTACATATACTACTTTTTGTTTGTAAATACAAACGAAATATACACTTAATTACACCTAGACTCGGGACATGCGGACATGTTCATGCACACAACTGCATGTCCTGGGCAGGAATCGAACCTATGACCTGCACTGCAGCGTGATTTTCGTTTGCTTTTCCTTGTCTTGTGTAATTTCTTTTCATCTCTTGTCATTTTGTGTCATCTCTTGTCATTTTGTGTCATCTCTTGTCATTTCATAGTTATTCGTGTCATTTCTGTAAAAACTCCCTATTTCGCTTACTGTTATATACTTGCAGCATGGTCTTGGGCCGACAGTGGGAATACATTGCTTGTCAAAACAATGGAGTCGCTTTATTGCGTTTGTTGTAGGTATGGATGGGCAAGTAATAAATATATCATACATCAATAAATTATCGTAAAAAATAACATTACAGATATGGATAGGAAAATGTTTGTCCGTCCTATTCAATCTATTATATTATAAACGAAAGTAACTCTGTCTGTTACCTTTTCACGGCTAAACCGCTGAACCAATGTTGATGAATTTTGGTATGGAGATAGACTGGGTCTTGGCGGAGAACATAGGCTACTTTTTAGGGTTCCAAAGGGTGCTAACGGGACCCTATTACTAGGCCTACGCTGTCCGTCTGTCTGTCTGTCCGTCTGTCAGCGCGGGCTGTATCTCACGAACCGTAACAGGTAGAGATTTGAAATTTTCACTGAATGTGTATTTCTGTTGCCGGTGCAGAACAAATACTAAAAATATAATAACATTTAAAAATAAATATCAAGTCTCAAACTTGATATTTTTGATGTGTTTATTCTACGGTGGTACGGAACCCTTTATGTGCGAGTCCGACGCCTTCAGATCTTATGAATGTTTTCTTGAAATAAATATAGTGTATTTTAAGTAATTAACTGGCCAACCCTCAGGTCCTACCTACCATGTTAGGATCTTTTTCGTTCTAGCGGGTGTAAACCGTGATTTAACGAGTTAATGTGATAATTTTTGTATTTTTTAAATTATTCAATTCAATGTTTTTGTTTCAGACATAGTCCAATATTGATTATTAAAATTATTATAATTTCACAATAAATATAAAACAATAAATAAAAGTAAAATTAAATTTAAAAAAAATAAATATATTTATTTTTAAACCGACTTCAAAAAGGAGGAGGTTTCTCAATTCGACCGTATATTTTTTTTTTATGTGTGTTCGCGGATAACTTCGTTGTTTATGAACCGATTTTGATGATTCTTTTTTTGTTGGTAAGGAGATATCCCAGCGGTGGTACCATGATAAGGAAACCAGGATCTGATGATGGCATCCCAGAGAAATCGAGGGGAACCTTCGAAAATCGTAGGAGCGACTAGTGCGTTTGTAATTTTTTTCATTAAGTATTTTAAAGCACTACTATTTTATGAAGGTCTGGAGTCGATCTGATGATGGAGCCGAAAGACAGTCGAGGGAACTCCTCAACGATTTACAACAATTACCTGGTGTTTGGGCTTGATTAATTTGTATTGATGAGAGCTTTACACCTAGATGGGTTGTGACTGTCATTAGGGGACTGATGATGAAGACGAGGGACAGTCGAGGGAACTCCTCAACGATTTACAACAATTACCTGGTGTTTGGGCTTGATTAATTTGTATTGATGAGAACTTTACACCTAGATGGGTTGTGACTGTCATTAAGGGTCTGATGATGGAGTCAAAAGACAGCCGAGAGAACTCCTCAACGATTTACAGCAATTACCTGGTGTTTGGGCTTGATTAATTTGTATTGGAGAGAACTTTACACCCATATGGGTTATAAGTGCCATTACAGGTCTAATGATGGAGACCATAGACAGTCGAGGGAATTTCTCAAAGATTTACAGCAGTTACCTTTTGTTGGGCTTACTTCATATGGTTCAAAATGCCAAAATGTTCATTGGTATGGCGCCACTAAAAATCGTGAAATAAAATTATTTTTATAAAAAAAAACAAACCGACTTCAAAAAAACCTGGATCACTAAAAAGCCTGAAATAATATTTCTATTACCTACCACCTCTGCCTACCCCTTCGGGAAAACCGGACGTGATGGTGTGTTATCGAGTATTTGGAGTCGGTGCCAATCTTGGTATGCCAAGTCTACCTACTATAAAAGTAAGAAGATAGATTGGCACCGACCCCAAATACTCGATAACACACCATCACGTCCGGTTTTCCCGAAGGGGTAGGCAGAGGTGGTAGGTAATAGAAATATTATTTCAGGCTTTTTAGTGATTTTTTTTAATTTTTCATGTTTTATCATTAAAATACAATATAATATAACATAAATTAAAATAAAATACAATAAAATAAAAACCTACGCCTAATTAAACAAATACCGTCCGCGTGGGATACTGGCTGCATGTCCTCCCTGTATTCAAGCTGTTCCTGTTGTCAAGCGAATTTTTTGAGCAAGGAAAGAGCCAGCCCTCTTGTCACCTGTGGCGGTAACCAGTCTAAGGGTGATTTTGATAGATAAAAAAATAAAGATAAAAAGATAAACAAAAAATAAATGCATGGTTAAATCAATAAAATTAATAAAAACTGAAAATTAAATTAAAACATAAATTAAATATGGTAAAAAAAAATATTATGACACCGCTGATGACTTCATGATCGGCATCGAAGTTAAGTACCAAAGTATTCCTTAGCCTACGAAACATGAAAAAGATACTCATATCCGGCAGTCAGTCACTGACACAGAGTATGTACATTTTTACCCGACTACGGTGGGCGGAGGGTTATGATTTTGACCGATATGTATGTATGTTCATCTGCTCCCGTATAACGTCCAAACTATTTTTATATCATAATAATTTGACTAATGAGATATCGTTGGACGCGTCTGGATCGTCCGCTGGTTATAGGCTATTATACGATCGAAGTATTGTTATACGTATCTATCAGCATATTGTAGGTATCGTTTGTCTTCTTTTGACTTACTTTGTCTTCAGCAATAAAAACAACATAGAAATTAAATTATTTTTTTCAAATACACTCGACATAAAAATCCCATATAAAACGAAAAAAAAATATTTGAATATTTTCATCCATTTCATCTATTTTAAAAGGTGCACTGGGACATATTATTTTAATTGTACGAATTAAACAATATTGTTCCTTCAAAAAATAACTATACTATAGTCTACTCCATAGCTGTTCTGTCCTAGCTAAGCGAGAGGGATATATCCTTCGGCAGCTCACGCGACGCCAGCCACACCCCGAAACTAAAATTCATTTTTTTCTTGTATCGTCTTAACACACTGTATATAACAAATTTCGGAAAAAATACAAAATGATACTAAAAACTGCATCAAAATCCGTTGCGTAGTTTATAAGAAATAAGCGGACAACAGACAGACGCGGAGAGGAGATTATTGATGTGTCAAGCCACGCCTAGTGCATACGACGGAGTCGATAACCTGCCTGTGATTTATATAACCGAAGCGCACCTGCGCTTGCCATTCAGCCGACGTGCCGTCGCGAGACTTCCATCAAAACTTCCACCCGACTCGATACAGATTTATTTACATGCCGTGAATAATATACTGTAGTTGCATAATGTACAATACCATCTATACAAATAAATAAAATTGAAGTGTCTGTTTGTAATGTCACGATAACAGTTTTGTATTAAATGCATAACATGAAAGTATATACGGTACTTATAACAAAAAAGCACTTTTTTGTCGGTATCGATGTTTGTTCCAGCTTATCTCCGAAGCGGCTGAACTTATTTTGACGGAACTTTGTACTGCCAAAGCTCAAGCTACTATACCAAGCGGTTTATTTTAAATGAATTATTGTAATAGGTGCAATAACAGTGTTGCCATCAGTTATCTCGGGTCGTCCCAATTAATCTTTCGCGACGAGACTTAGTACGCCGTATATCAAATCGGAGGTCGGGCATTTTTGCCGGTCGACGCTGCAATCACTATAAATTCCCAAAGAGTTATGACTATAGCCTATCAGTGTTGGCAAAGCGTTGTTACTATACAGGGTGTTTCAAAAGTGCGAAATAATGCTTGGATGTTTGGAAGAGTATTGGGAATATAATTAAATGGCATAATTATTTTATTGAAATTCGAACACTTTTTTCCAATATTTTTCCCGGCCAAGAAATTTTCATAAACTGTTTCTTGAATATTAGTGGTCATTGGTGGTTATTAGTGGTGGTACTCCTTAATTCAGTTTACACTGGTTTCTAGGCCACTTGATGTGTTCTAAGGCCGCAACACGAAAGTTGTCACAAATATTTAAAGGACCATAACTCATAAACGATTACGTATAATCTGTCTCCACTAAGCATCTACATTTCGTACTCTTGAAATACTCGGTTTAAGTGTTAAAATATTGTCACCAGAAAGGTGTTGTATGTTGATAAAACCACCACATATTTTTATAGTACCTACATTAAGCATTTATTACCTACATTAATTCCTTGGGACACGTTTTATGCACATTTTTTAAAGTTCTCCTGAATGAAAATCTCAATTAGAAAACGTTCAATATTTTCATGATAATATATTATTATTCACGTTTCAACTGCCAGATATAACAAATCTTTAGACATATAACGACCATTAAAGCTCTTCTTAGCACAATTAATTAGTATAATACGGCAATTTGAAACGCAAATCTCCACAAAGTTCTAAATGAATTATGTTTGTTCTTAAAGACTTATCATCCTCCTAATTATCGCTGCAATAAAATTAAGAAACTCGAAGTTTTAAACCGACAACACTAAATTATACTTGTAGAGTCGTGTAAAATTGTATTATTGCAGTTTAATTCTATGCAAGGCACTTTGGGCGGGTCACGCCTACTCGCCTTTGCGGCGAGACAATAAGTTTTTACGAGCTGAATGGAAGCGAAGATTGGAAAAAATTCAAAGCACTTTTTGTCGAAATTCGTAAAAAAATGTTTTGTATTGTGAGTGGAGCACAATGGTGGATGGAGGAAATGAGAGTCTGGGCGTAGCGGTGCTCAATTTAACTCGTGCTCGCTCCGCCGCCCGCCCGCCCGGCGCGCCGCCGCCGCCCGCCCACTACCCGTCGGCTGCATATTGTGAATATGCACGCAATGAACAATCACGCTAAAGATATGACACTTCATTAGCTACATTATCTCTATATAAACGCTAATTCATTGACTAAAATGAAATATTTTAAAAGCACTGAATTAGAGTTATAAAATATGAACGTATTTCGTTAACTAGTTTCGAATTCATAAACGAAATTAAGTTGAATCACGATTTTAATTTAATAAAACTTTGGAAAATTTAATTATTAATTTACCCAGCGTTAATTTCGTATAAGATAAAATGATAAATCATACCTTCAAGAAAAGAAATGATATGATAATAACAGAATATCAGAAATGCAAAGAGTTCGTTTAAATTGGAAACAAAACACGGTCGCTAATCTAATGTACGCGCTACGCAGCGCGGGCCGCCGACGAGGCTTTGTGCCACACGCTCCGCTGAAATTTAATGTTTCGCCCGTGTACAGACCCTTTGAAGGCTCCCATATTAGCCGCCGCCTATTAGCATAAAACCCATAATGGCACCACCTAAGCTTTTAATTAATTACCGGACAGATACCGACAACTTTCAACGGCATATGAACAAAAACTCTCACCGTCTTTTTATTCAATTTGCATTTTACAACGCACCTGAAAATAAACAAACAAACGATATACTGTAATTAAACAATACCCGTGTAAAAGAGCTCTCATATTTAATTTCTTTCATTTCTTGTGCAAACAATTCCTGAAAGAAACTCGTGAAGGTATCTAATATTTTTTGCCTTTTATAATATTTTGGTAGTTAGTTCTCCAACTAAAGTGTAATAATACCAACACAAAATGTTTCGCCGTCGTTGAAAAACTCATAAATGTTAACGTAAAATAAACAAAAAAGCATCGAATGAGCAAACAATCTCCGGGAAAACTAATTTATGCGGCGCATTCGTCGGGGCACGAGTAAGATGCTCAAAAATCTCTCTTTTATGTTTTGGCAAAGGTTTAATATAAAAATTACTTTTCGCATTATCATGTGTGCCTGGTAGGCGCCGGGGGATTGGATGGCGGAGTCGCAATCCGCTGAGGGCGCGCTTTCCGCCTTTCGGTGGATTATCTCATGCGTGACAGCTGCTCCGGTCTTTGCGGCCCTGGTACTTAAACGGCGATAGAAAGCAGGTAGGGTGACTATGTTTATTCTTGACGATATTTGTATAATTTAATAAATCGGAATACGATACGTTATTGTTGGAACTAAATTCGCAAGTAATTAATTTAATACAATAGCGACCACTACCCGAAAGACGTGGGTAGTTTAGAACGGCTCCTCACAAAGTAGATGGATAACACACGTCTCAGGAAGCCGGTGGATGCAAGTGGCAGATGATCGTGACGTATGGACGTCAAAGAGGCCTATGTCAGCAGTAGACGTTATCCGGCCGGCTTGAAGTCAATGTTAATTCAATAATTCTACAAGTAAGATATTATATTTAGAACTTATTAAAATATTAAGCAACCCGCACAACCCTACCGCGACCCCGATCCTAAAATCTTTCTTTTATCGCTCGCATATGTAGACGTTTGATTCCGGCGAGCCCCTCATATTCCTTTGATTATTGTATTACAGTGAAACGAGGGCAGGAAAAATGGCGTATTCTGCACTTTTTATGTTGTCGCGTAATCTATTTATTGTCAGGGTCTGTAATGAATGATGTTTGGCATCGCTGCCGACGCGAGTGTTTCTGCTTGTTACAATACCCGGCCGGATATTCGGATATGACATCGCTTTCATGTGAGTGAGCAATCAAAAACGAATTTGCATTAAGAGAATTTATTCTTTTTGGGGATTTATTGACTGGGTGGTGCCTATTTTGAATGAACTATACTTAGATTGTGACAAATGATGAATGAATATGAAAATGGTTACTCAACAGGAATGCTGGCGTTTATTTATGCACCAATATAATTCAATTATACAATACTAGCTTTTGCCCGCGACTTCGTCCGCGCAGGGTTTAAATTTAAAAAAATCCGTTTCTCTTTGCTGGAACCCAAATCCCGTATCCATATATCCCTGATTCTGTATCCCATATTCCGTATCCCTTATCCTGTATCCCGTATCCCGTATCCCGTATCCCGTATCCCGTATCCCGTATCCCGTATCCCGTATCCCGTATCCCGTATCCCGTATCCCGTATCCCGTATCCCGTATCCCGTATCCCGTATCCCGTATCCCGTATACCGTATCCCGTATCCGTATCCATATCCCGTATCACGCATCCCACATCCCGTATCCCGTATCCCACATCCCGTATCTCGTAAGCCGTATCCCGTATCCCGTACCCCGTATCCCGTATTCCGTATCCCGTATCCCGTATCCCGTATCCCGTATCAGTATCCGTATCCGTATCCCGTATCACGCATCCGTATCACGCATCCGTATCACGCATCCCACATCCCACATCCCGTATCCCGTATCCCGTATCCCGTATCCCGTATCCCGTATCCCGTATCCCGTATCCCGTATCCCGTATCCCGTATCCCGTATCCCGTATCCCGTATCCCGTATCCCGTATCCCGTATCCCGCATCCCACATCCCGTATCTCGTAACCCGTAACCCGTATCCTGTACCCCGTATCCCGTATCCGTATCCGTATCCCGTATCCGTATCCCGTATCCGTATCCCGTATCCGTATCCGTATCCGTATCCCGTATCCGTATCCCGTATCACGCATCCCACATCCCGTATCCCGTATCCCGTATCCCGTATCCCGCATCCCACATCCCGTAACCCGTATCTCGTATCACATATCCCATATCCCAAATCCCGTATCGCATATCGCGTATCCCGTATCCCATACCCCGTATAATTTTCAAAAACGCAAGTTTTTTTTCTTACTCCTATTCACCAATTTTCATAATTCTAACTACAAAAATGACGAACTTACATTCAAACTTTCATCCCCTATTTCACCCCCCTTAGGGGATGTATTTTGAAAAACACTGAAATTAATATTGTCGATCTTTAAAAAGTCACCTTATCACCAATTATTATAATTCCAACTTCAAAAAATTACGAACTTTGATACAAACTTTCAACCCCTATTTTACCCCCTTAGGGGTTGAATATTGAAAAACCCTGAAATTAATATTGTTGATCTTTTAAAAGTCACCTAATCACCCATTTTTATAATTCCAACTTCAAAAAATGACGAACTTCCATACAAACTTTCAACCCCTATTTAACCCCTTAGGGTTTAAATATTCAAAAAAGCTGATATTATTATTTTTAATACGTAAAACGAACCCTAAACACAAATTTTCATTACGCTAACCTCAGAAATGACGAACTTCAATACAAACTTTCGTCCCCTATTTTACCCCCCTAGGGGTTGAATTTTCAAAAACGCAGCAATTCAAGTTTTTTATTTTTAAAAAGGAACCTAAACACCAAGTTTCATAATTCTAACTTCAAAAATGACGAACATCTATACAAACTTCCCAACTAACTTTCATCCCCTATTTTACCATCTTAGGGGTTGAATATTCAAAAACGCCGAAAACCATATTTTTTATTTCTAAAAAGACACCTCAACACAAATTTTCATAATTCTAACTTGAAAAATGACGAACTTGCATACAAACTTTCATCCCCTATTTAACCCCCTTAGGGGTTGAATTTTCCAAAATCGCTTCTTATTGCTTGCCTACGTCACAAAATATATCTACTATCCAAATTTCATGTCTCTAACTTCAGTAGTTTCGGCTCGGCGTTGATGAGTCAGTCAGTCAGTCAGTCAGTCAGTCAGTCAGTCAGCATTTCCCTCTTTATATATTAATAATATCTACTATCCAAATTTCATGTCTCTAACTTCAGTAGTTTCGGCTCGGCGTTGATGAGTCAGTCAGTCAGTCAGTCAGTCAGTCAGTCAGTCAGCATTTCCCTCTTTATATATTAGTATAGATTAGTATAGATGTTAAAAACACCCTGTCCGAGCCGAAACCGGTATTTAGGTTTCCCAATCACATGACCAAATAAAATAAAAAAATATTCATGATAGTAAACATATTAATGACAATTAAAAATGCCATTTTTTATTGCCTTTTCCCCTCAAATTTTAAAAATATGACAACACCGTTACCGGAAGTGATTATGTTAGATCGTTAGATCTGAGATGTGTCCATATGGCGCGCATGCCTCGCGCGAGCACTCAGTTTTGACGTCGGAACGTATAGACGTAATGTCATAATATGAGTGCTCGAGTGAGGCATGCGCGCCATATGGACACATCTCTGACCACAAAGTATGTGATGACGTCATATTATGTTTTTTTTTTTTATGTAAACCTGGTATTTGTTTTCCAAAAAAATATGGGAGGCCTTTGCCCAGCAGTGGGACACTTACTATGCTAAAAAATATATTTTTTTTTTTCACAATAAAAAAAATATATTTTTTTTTTCAAAAATAGAATCTAATCTCGATACCCAACAATACGTTTTCGGGTCGGACAGGGTTTTCTTAACATGTTGTATAATCTAAATATACTATTTCATGAATGACTAATTAAATTTGAGACCTTAGACCATTTCTTGGTTTGGTTATCACAGTTCACTGCGGTCATTCTCTTCAATAGAGCTCTATCTCAAGAAATGATATTCAAAAACAAAACGTGATACAAACAAAAATGAGCAATATCGCCTACAGCTATGAACAAATAAACGTCGTTCTTAAAAACAAATCTGTGTTAGGAGCACCGAGCCTCACGCATGTTTATATGAAGGGGGATGATCGTACAAAGGAAAGCAATTTAACAAAATAAAAAACTCTATATTGGAATCTGGGAGAAACAAATGATACGGGGAATACTTAAATCACCGGCATTGATGCGAAATTGGAAATTGTGCCGTTTGGAGGCGGTGAATTACTGGGAATGAATGCTGAGGGGTTACTGCTGAGGTTATTGATTTGATATGCATATTCTTTTTAGATCTAAAAAAAGTAATAATAAAGGCATACTTAACTCTAATAAACAAATAAGATGCGTCGAAAGCAATTGGCGATTAGATTGACATTATCTTGGTATAGAAGGTGTAGTTATTATCTACAATATTTCTTTAGTAATTAGAGATCTAAAAAAAAAATCTTTTTTAAATAAAATATTTATACGCCCTAACGATGTTTATATCCCTAGACTTTATCTATTTTTTAGAATGCAATGACAATTCATACGTTTTCATTTACATAACCATAAATTGTAAATGAAACTTCATTTATTTGCATGCAATAGCTACACGCTAAATCACGAATATGTTAATAAATTGAAAAGGCTCGCTATTCAATAACTTGAAATAATATATCGGCGGGGGCGTACCGAACCGCCATTGACAAACGACACGGCAAATATAAGCCGAATTATGGAAATTACATTCAAGAATCGCGAAATTATAGCCTTTGTTCGTATTTTATCTCGCTTAAGTCACATTACGGGCCACTATCGCAATTGGTTTCGATAAAATTTGCTTAACGTCCCATTGGAAATAAATTCATAATCATTGCTTTTATTGTCACATTTAGTTAAGTTGCTGTATTTTTTTGTTAATAGCTTTTTGTATTATTTTATGTAGAGTCAAACATACATCTTTAATGCGAACGAAGTTTTGGTTAAAAGTTAATCATTGGCAGCGTCTTTATCAGGCACATGCCGCACCCGAGCACTCGGGTTTGACGGTGAAACGCATAGACATAATGTCATAATATGAGGGCTCGGGCAAGGCATGCGCGACATATGGACACACCTATTTAGTTTGTAAATGACACTTTACCTGTCAATTCGCCACAGCTTGTCTTTACCACTTGTAAATATATTATAGAATAGCTTTTGCCCGCGACTTCGTCCGCGCAGGATATAAATTTAAAAAAATCAGTTTCCGTTTGCTGGAACCCAAATCCCGTCCGTTCCTGGATATCCCGGATCCCGACTCTCATATCCCTGATTCTGTATCCCGTATCCGTATCCGTATCCCGTATCACGCATCCCGTGTCCCGTATACCGTGTCCCGTATTCCGTATTCCGTATTCCGTATCCCGTATCTCGTAACTGTATCCGTATCCGTATCCCGTCACCCCGTATCCCGTATCACGTATCCCGTATCTCGTATCCCGTATCCCGTATCCCGTATCCCAAATCCCGTATCACGTATCACGTATCCTGTATCTCGTATCCGTATCCCGTATCACGTATCACGCATCCCACATCCCGTATCCTGTATCCCGCATCCCACATCCCGTATCCTGTATCCCGTATCACGTATCCCGAATCCCGTATCCCTTATCCCGTATCCCGTATTACGTATCACGTATTCCATATCCCAAATCCCGTATCCCATACCTCGTATAATTTTCAAAAACGCTATTTTTTTTTAAGAGACACCTAATCACTAATTTTCATAATACTAACTACAAAAATGACGAACTTCCATACAAACTTTCATCCCCTGTTTTATCCCCTTAGGGGATGAGTTTTCAAAAACCCTGAAATTAATATTGTTTATCTTTTAAAAGTCACCTAATCATCAATTTTCATAGTTCCGACTTCAAAAAATTACGAACTTCCATACAAACTTTCCCCCCCTATTTTAACCCCTTAGGGTTTAAATTTTCAAAAAAGATGAAATTATAATTTTTAATACGTAAAAAGAAACCTAAACACAAATTTTCATTATGCTTACCTCAGAAATGAAGAACTTCCATACAAACTTTCGACCCCTATTTTACCCCCTTAGGGGTTGAATTTTCAAAAACACAGCAATTCAAGTTTTTTATTTTTAAAAAGGAACCTAAACACCAATTTTCACAATTCTAACTTCAAAAATGACGAACATCTATACAAACTTCCCAACTAACTTTCATCCCCTATTTTACCATCTTAGGGGTTGAATATTCAAAAACGCCGAAAACCATATTTTTTATTTCTAAAAAGACACCTCAACACAAATTTTCATAATTCTAACTTGAAAAATGACGAACTTGCATACAAACTTTCATCCCCTATTTAACCCCCTTAGGGGTTGAATTTTCCAAAATCGCTTCTTATTGCTTGCCTACGTCACAAAATATATCTACTATCCAAATTTCATGTCTCTAACTTCAGTAGTTTCGGCTCGGCGTTGATGAGTCAGTCAGTCAGTCAGTCAGTCAGTCAGTCAGTCAGCATTTCCCTCTTTATATATTATAGTATAGATGAAATTATAATTTTTAATACGTAAAAAGAAACCTAAACACAAATTTTCATTATGCTTACCTCAGAAATGAAGAACTTCCATACAAACTTTCGACCCCTATTTTACCCCCTTAGGGGTTGAATTTTCAAAAACACAGCAATTCAAGTTTTTTATTTTTAAAAAGGAACCTAAACACCAATTTTCACAATTCTAACTTCAAAAATGACGAACATCTATACAAACTTCCCAACTAACTTTCATCCCCTATTTTACCATCTTAGGGGTTGAATATTCAAAAACGCCGAAAACCATATTTTTTATTTCTAAAAAGACACCTCAACACAAATTTTCATAATTCTAACTTGAAAAATGACGAACTTGCATACAAACTTTCATCCCCTATTTAACCCCCTTAGGGGTTGAATTTTCCAAAATCGCTTCTTATTGCTTGCCTACGTCACAAAATATATCTACTATCCAAATTTCATGTCTCTAACTTCAGTAGTTTCGGCTCGGCGTTGATGAGTCAGTCAGTCAGTCAGTCAGTCAGTCAGTCAGTCAGCATTTCCCTCTTTATATATTAGTATAGATATACACTGGACTGCAAAGAAAACGGGTCGGTTAGAACATCTTCAATATCTTCAAAAGTACCTGACCTAGCTTTATGAAATTAACACTAAATTAAATAATGTTTTATTGTGCTTAAATGAAAATAAAAAACCAGCCAAGTGCGTGTCAGACTCGCTCATAAAGGGTTCCGTACCACCGTAGAATATAAACGTCAAAATATAAAACCTTTCTTTTTAAATTTTATTTTACATTTACTATTTGTTGTTGTAGCGGTAACAGAAATACACATTCTGTGAAAATTTTAACTCTCTACCTATTACGGGTCGTGAGATACTGCCCGCTGACAGACGGACGGACGGACGAACGGACAGACGGACAGCGTAGGCTTAGTAATAGGGTCCCGTTGGCACCCTTTAGGTAAGAAACCATAAAAAAATAATTGAAGCTTTTTATTTTTAATAAATATATTATAAATAAAATGTTATTGAGAATATTATTGAATATTTTCTAACCAACCCTTTTTCTTTGCGGTTCAGTGTAGATAGAAAACCCTCACTGGTACGGTCAGCAACGAAAGTCGCTGAACATTCTTAGTTTTTCAAATAGCTTGCACACTTTTGTTTTGCATCAAATCCATATTTTTTCTTTATCGAAACTAAATGTAGACATGTTGTTAATGTTTGGTTTTATAAAGGTTTACCAACGTTTGTAGAATAAAGAGTATAACCGATTTGAAAAATTCTGAATGTTCAGCGACTTTCGTTGCTGACTGTACACCTTGTATGAATATTTTCTAAATTAGGTACACTTCACATCACTCACAACACATACTTTACATTTTATTAGACTACACTTGACAATGACAAAAATAGTTGTCAAGAACGGCGTCATCCCGAGGCGAAACTTTTCACATCGCTAGATGAAACTAAACTCGTAAACTTTATGCAGTGACAACATATTTTAGGAACGTCGGCGCCTTTTATTAGACGGAGCCAGATGATCGTGGAATCCCCTTCTCGCAGGAGTTTAAACTTGAGCTGTTGGCTGGTATTGCGAAAGTTTTCGGCTCAACGAAAATACAGCGGAACGCTTTCAAAAGAGTGCCGAGTGATTTTTTCCGGGAGGATTAAGTTCACATACGGTGTCAGTTGCCAGTCATTGACGTACACTTCAGATTTACTCCCAAATGTATATCAAGTTATGATCGACTTACGCTGGCATTACAAATCACTTTTGTTCTTAGAAATGCTTTGTAAAACCATTGTAAACTAAGAATCTCTATTTTGGCGTCGAATTCATGGTATCGAAAATAAAGTTTAACAAATGACTTCTTCCTTTTGTACATTTACACCGTTGCACTTTCTTGATGTTATTATTACACACCAAACTTTATCTTCAAGACTAGAAGTTATTATTTAGTAGGGCTTTGATAATTTTAATATTACACGTTGGTGCCACTATACTACCATGATTAAGATTGCAGATTTTAAATTGGTGGCGGTCAATCTTAGGATCATAACACACCGGGTAACCATGGCGACGTCGCCATGGCTACCCGGTGTGTTATGGCCCTTCTATCCATTCAAGGAAGTTCCTTTCAAAAAATCTGCAATCTTTGAAAGGGTAAAAGTGCGTTCAGTTTACTTTTGCACTAATATTTATTCAAGTCCATTCATGTTTTATTGAAGTGCTGTTTTGAACAACTTTCAATTTTAAGTTCTTATACTGGTGATATTTATTGTAGTTAGTATTCGTTGTTTCCAAAGTTAGTACGTATAAATCTCTGCTCCTAACAAGTTGAGAAACTTTCTGAAAACTTTTTAGTTTATTTCCTCGCTTGTTCGAGACAATACAGTTTTATTACTCTTATTTTGTCTTGAAGGAGTGAAATTATCTGCTGTGTTGTAGTGATTTCTTCTCTTCAATCGTTTTTAAACTTCAATAATAATGTTGACTATAAATTACGACTAAACTAAATTTGACCCATCTTAAATGTCTATCTCGCTTACTATACGTATTCACGAGAAGGATGGCAATACAACTATTTAAGTGAAACAAATCCTATATAATGTTATAACATTAAGAACAAGTACCTATGCTTATAATTTGTACTGGTCTGACAAGAGTAAATAAATAAAAAATCATAAATATCGCCAGACTTATACAACAACTGTATGGTCCCAAACTAGACATCGCCTGTACTACGGCTACCATATCATTAACTGGGAGTCATCCCAGTGACACCCAGTTAATGATATGGTAGCCATAGTAAGCCAGGGCAAATTACGAAAAGGGCGTTTCCGAAATTAGCCTCCGGCGGGAATCGCGCCCGCTACTACCCGATACAGTGAGGCGAGCGACCAACGTTCAAATCTCTGCGCCAAGCGATTGTCAGAGTATTACTGAATCTATTATGTTATACTATCTACGTAATATAGCAGAATTATATTATTTTATTACGAACATAACACAGAGGTATAAAACTATCAACACAATGCTTTTTATCCCACAACGAATTATTTCAACTTTGTTACATAACATCAGCCGCGAACATAACGGTAACATCAACTAAACCAAAGCAATATTTATTTTACGGTCCACAAATGTATGTTCACCGTGTTTGCATTTTACGATTCCAGCCAAACCATTTGTATTCGCGTCTTGTAGTGGCTCTAAAACTTTGGATACCGAGACAGTCTAAATTTGTCCAGGTGCAATCAGAAGGGAGCCAGCCAGCAATGCCTAATCACGATTTCTTTGTTCGTGGTCATCCCTTTGCATCGAGGTTCAACGCTCGAAATTCTTAGTTTCTTTTTCGATTGCACTCGAAAGTTTGTTTCACCTTTCAGTTGTTTTATTTCTTTCTTTTTCTTTTTTATTTGTATCACCTTTACAATCGGATCGGACGGCTTTATTTCTAAATGGAAAATGTTTGAGTGGCAATATATTTTTTCATAGGTACCAACTTACCAAAGCACTTGGAATAAATAGAGGTACTTATAGTACGTTTTTTTATACTTGTCCTATTTGGTAATCAAAGATGGCGTCCAGCGGAGCGATTGCGTAACTTTTTGTCAGTGTTTAAATTGGTTTCATATATAATTGACACAGGATGAACGATACCAATTGAAACATTGACAAAAAAGTTACGCAATCGCCCCGCTGGACGCCATCTTTGCTTACCAAATAGGACAAGTATAAAAAAACGTACTATACATCATTTAATTATTTCATACAATCGGAGAAGAAAAAGAAAGAAAAACATAGAACAAATCTATTAATACTAAAACAAAGCTCAACAAAACACAAAACAGCGCTCCCAGAATAGTCGGTTCGGGCACAATCACCGATGCACTGCTCGTAGGATTGCATCTATGTCTTACTAATTGTGAATAAGAACTCACCAACGTTCCCCTTTGTTAACTAAATTAAATTAATTGTAAGGAAATATTTGAATAGAAGAGTCCCGGCGGTGCAATTGGGAACAAACCTTACATCTGGCTTTTGTCTAGACTTTAAGTAGAGACGCTTGTTTCAAATTGTAGATTTTGCTTGTATTATTTCATATTTTTGGTAAAATTCCTTTCTTTTTGGCTTACGGCGTACGGCCCGCCTGATGTTAAGCAGTTACCGTAGCCTATAGATGCTTACAATACCAAAGGCATTGCTCGCACATTGCCGACCTGAAGGGGAGTGGGATGGAGGGAGGGGGAGGGGGGTGGGCTTACGGCTCTCTCACTCATCGAACGAAACACAGCTGTAATAGCTGTTTTACGCCGATCTTCTGTGAGAGGGTGGTACTACCCCGGTCGAGCCAGCCCGTTTATGATAGACGACAGGCATCGCTCGAATTTTGCCGACCTGAAGGGGAGTGGGACAGAGGGAGGGAAAAGGAGAATGGATTGGATTTCTGTCTAACCATACATCATACATTTTGGGTTTAGTTGTAATTTAATAAATAACATTGTGATTGGTCAACATTAAATAACTTTATATTTCAAAAATTCATCACAAACGTTTGAAATCAGTAAGTATATGTGGTAGTAATAATAATAATAATATCCTGGGACATTTTTACACACGGCTACCTGATCCCAAACTAAGCAGAGCTTGTACTATGGAAACCAGATAACTGATATTACTACATATACTACTTTTTTATTTGTAAATACATACTTAATATACATATAAACCCAGACTCCGGACATACAGACATGTTCATGCACACAAATGCATGTCCCGGGTAGGAATCGAACCTACGACCTGCAGCGTGAAAGGCGCCTCCACGCCAACCACGCTAACGGGCCCGTCAAAGTAGTTTCACAATAAAAACATGCTGACTACACGTGAGGAGAAATACAATAAGAACGCTTAACAAAGAGGTTCCATAAACAGCTCATTGGAAAAATGTTACAAAATGTCTAGTAGGTAGTACACACGTATTACACACATACTAAACATCAATGTAAAGTTGTATTACAGTAGGTTGACACTGTTCAAGAATATGACCATATTAAGTTAATAAGTAGGTAAACTGAAAATACACTACAGTTATTTTTCAACATTAAGGGTGGGTAAATGTGTGTTTCAGCATTTTAATCGTATTCACCCCTTCAACTAAAACAAATGCTTTTTTTTCTTATCTTATGGGCCAGTCCCACTATTAAGCAAAGGCCACCACTCTGTCTAATGCAATTTCCGGCCACTTTTACCTCCCAAAAGTGTCCAAGTTATCTCGCCACTTTCTTCTGATGACGGTGAAGAAACTAAATAAATTTCTAGAAAATTCAATTAGAAACACTATTGACTAAGCTTTGATATACTAACGGCCGAATACTCGTACGCAACTTAAATTTGAGAGCTGTTTAACTTTGACGCGCCATACAAAAATGACAGTTTACGACGTCTCAACTGCTAAGTGGGACTTAAATATTTAAGTAGCCTTTGAGTATTCGGCCGCTAGTGTTACAAATTGAACTTCTGTACTACTTGCCCAATATAGTCCACGGCATATGAACACGGGCGCCCTAGGCGTAGCGAGATATCGGCAAATTTACAGCGCCGTTAACCGTAAATACATCGCCGGTGAACCCTCGGCCAACCATTGATCTCTGCGGAACCACTGGTCCTTTTGTTGACCACAATTATGAACCGACTGGAAGTTCTGATAATTTGTTTTCTTGTTAATTCTCACCGGCTATACATTATCAGAAAATTTCTGTCATAACATGCTTTTCGTTATTTGCGTAACGTCAGTAAAGCGCGCGTAAAAAGTTTCTGACAGAGTGCGTTTGTAATGTACACCCAGTTTATGTGCAGTTATACTTCTTTGCTAGTGTTTAAAAAAAATATAAATACAGTCGAAGATCTGACACATAATACATGTCTCAAAAGTCGGAAATAATAATACATACACGGTAGCCGATATATAATCATATTTTTCTGAGTTACTGGCCATTGAATATTTGTCACAACTTTCGTATCCTTAGGACGCATCTAATGGCCTAAAAACAGTGTAACTGCATCTAGGCTTAGCAGCTACCAATATTCAAAAAAATATCGTAAGAATTTTGAATAGTACCTACTCAAGATAATATAATTTTATATTTTTATATTAGTGGGAATAGATATTTGTAAACATGTGTTCGAATTTCTATGGCCGATACTCATCCAAACCCCCAAGTATTATTTTGCACTTTTGAAGCATCCTGTAAACACACATAATATCAAATAATAATACGGACCTCAAAAGAACATTTTATTGCAGAATGAAAGATAAGCTAAGCATGCAGCTATTTTTATGTATGTAAAATACCAAATTATTACATTGTACCAAATGAATACAGGAGAGTATCAAACAATCGCAGCCCTTCCTAATACGAGTTTTATTGTCACGTCATAAACGCCAGTGGTTATTATTTTCCCGTCGTAAAACAACAAATTAATACCGCCACAATAAGGAGGAGCACCCTCTAATCTCGTCGCCGCGGATTCCCACTGTCGCACAGGATGATTGCGAACTATAGCTTTTAATACCGGCTTCGCCTGTGGAAAGTGGGCTGATTAATTTTAGATTGAGTGAGCATTAAATAAATTTTTCCAATTTTAAAATCAAAAGATGTAATTGAGTACAAGTTCTGTCTACTTACCTGTACCTACGAAAACATAGCGCTTCAGGTACTAAATATTATATTCTTTATGTAATTATTAAAATAAGATCGTATCTTAAAATAAAGTCTGGAGCCTGCGCCTCGAATTCTGGTAAGTTACCTTACCTATCGATAAATTATGAAATTCCTTAACAAAGTTCCTGAATAAAGCCTTTTTACTGTATTTTGGAACACCCAGACACTTATATTTTTCTATACTTAGTTACTAGATGCTTTACGAGAGTTTCAGTACCTACCGCACGTTTTTATTACGGATCCGAATGCGTTGTGAACCATTTTTATACAGCCACGGTTGTTTTATTGCTAAATGAAATCGAAACCGCGACGAATTTAATATTGTGACGTAATAAGTTATTTTTATTGGTTATCGATGATAATGTAAATCTTTTAGAATTGATATTGCTGAAAAAAGCTTACAGTAATTTTAATATTGATGATAGAGCCATATTAATTCTTCTCAGAGGCCTTTAGAAAACATTATTTTTTAAACATTTCCTTTGAAAGACCGTCGTTCTATTAAGTAATGAAAACTGCCAATACGTTTTGCATATCAAAAACCTGGTATACACCAAAGCACTCGTAAAAGTTAATTTTCTGTCGCTTTGTAAATAGACGTATGTATATAAATGTCTCGTATGAGAAGATAACGTTAAAAGTAATTGGGGATAGCGCCAGAGAATTTTAAACTTTATAGAGGAGAGAGTAGGAATGGAAATTGTGGCAAATGTAATATATTTGGGGTGCAATATTATCTTCTTCACATCCAAATAAATGAGAAAAAACTGGGGTCTGTCGGACGAACTTTTTAATTCGTAATTACAGGACAGCGTCCAAGCTTTAAGCACCATTAACTTTTTTCCTAAATGTCTGTGCAGTATGGGGTTCCGTATACATAAATGGAATTGGACATTTTATTGTCCACATTCAAATTAGTTTCGGTATGCAATTACACAAATGGTCTCCGTTTATATTTGTGCACAAAATAGTATTTGAAGGAGAGCAATCTACTTAACTAGAATTTTAAATCCATTTGTGCAGGTTTTAATTTGAATTAGGCTCTTCCCTACTGTGCAATGCGTTGCCTTGCATGCCTCGCCCGAGCATGTTCTAGCTCATGTTATAACACTATGTCTATGCATTTAGACGTTAAAACTGAATGCTCGGGCACGGCATGCGCCTGATATAGACGCAGCCGAAAAAAGAAAATGGGTTCTAATGAAATTATACAAAATCGTTTGGACGTAGCCCAGTGGAAGTGTGCTGGGGCCATAACCGGTTTGGATGTAAATAATAACTCAGATTTTGGACATCAATAAACAATATTCTTTATCACAGAAGGACATTCATGACAATTATAGATGGCGCAAAAAACGACCCTCAGCCCCTGACCTGAACATCATCTAAAAAAATACATATAGGTACAGAGATACGGTCAGACATAGCCTAATCTTCGTTCCTTAACAAAAATAATAATATTTTTTAATAAAACCATAAAAAGAGCTCCTCAAGTGTCAGATAAACACCTCGCCTCGTAACACCATATTTATCGCAATCCTCTCAAACGGATCACAGAGTGCGTCGTTAGCAGATCTCAACTTGACAATTTTATTGCAAACTCCGCGGCGTATTGAAGGCGTATGAGGGCCCTTAGCGCCTCCCTTACGCTAGTTATCACGGTTTTTTGATGTGCACGCGCCTTTTTTGGACCACTTTTGCGTATTATATTAAATGTGGTACGAGTTATTGGGTCATGCGACGAAGATTTTGGTTGTAATTTTCGGACATTGAGCGTCGACCGTATATAGCAAAGACATTACTAAGAAAAACACGTGGCTGTCTTCAATAGTATGTCCCACTAAACGGAGTCCTTAGACACAGTAGTAGTCAGTCGTTCGGGGAAAATAATGATGTCGGTATTCCCAATAAGGCTCACCTTCTGGAGAATAATGTCTTCTTATGTATTTAGTAATTGAATTGTCAAATGTCTAACGTAGAAGCACGTTAGACCCGAGCACTCAGTTTTGACGTCGGAACGCATGACATGAGTGCTTGGGCGAAGCATGCGAAGCATTTGAACGGACCAACCTACAAGTCGATAACAGATGTGTCAATTCCGCTGCATATGATGGTGCGCTGAGCACAAGTTTTATGATTGCAATGTTAGAAGGTAACATATCTTCTGAAATAATTCATCAATGCCTTTCACTACATAAAAGTAACTACATAACACAGTGATCTCAACACGTGCGTCAAGAGTGGACCCAAGTTTCCGCCACTCGAGTGGACGCTTTGATTTCCCCTTTTTGGAAAACCTCGAGTGTCGTCCGCGGACACGATTTCTCAATTTGGCAAATAGTTCTCAAACACAGTTCTTTGACGACAAATGCGTTTAAGCGTCTTAAGGAAGCTTTCGTTTATTTTGTTTGCAGACGACTTTAGACATTCGGCTTGTTCTATTGATGTACGGAACTTTAGGTAAAAGTTCGTCGAATATTTCACATGGTATATCATGTATAACTTGTCTGTATTTCCAATATGGTTAATATTCCGGTGAATAATGCATTATTATGTATTTAATAAGTGAATTGTCGAATTGCTAGTGCGATAAGAGATGTATGAATTTCGCTGCTAATGATGCGCCGAGCACATTTTTTTTGTGATTGTGATATTAGAATATCCATATCTACTAAAATAATACAGTCACTCAGTTAACAGGTATTCGGCCAGTGTCAAGTAACAAATAGCAACAATAAACTCAATTATGATCTAAAGTGAATGTGTTTAGATTTCGTACTGAAAACTAAGTACATTTAATTTAACATATAACATAAAATATCAATTTGGGTAACCGCCCATTTGGAGGTCCTAATTAAGGCCTTCTAATAGTACTTGATATCGTTTCTTTTTTCAATCATACCTACCCTTACACACACATAATAACCCAATGCGTATATCAACACAGACGGCACGATATCCGGCCCGAACAAAGGGGTAGCAAAGTAAGCGAGTCTGAAATATTCACGTTCCCGGCGAGCGACGCCGCGGGTCGAGGCACTTCCTGTTGGTGGCAGCCGTCACCAGCCACGACACGGAACAATGTTGTCCTGATTAACTGGGAATCGCTGAGATGGAACAGATGTAAGCTTCTGTGGATATTGTTTTAGAGTAGTAGCTTACCGTCGGATCAAACTTGAGGGTTGAATTTTGACGATTCATATCAAAAAATTTATAACAAGTCTCAAACAGCTAAGTAGAACTTAAACATTTGAGTAGCGTTCGTTTCAGTATTCGGCCGTCAGAGTATAACCCCCAAATTCATAGAAAATTATTATAGATTTAGAGCCTGTATCAGAATTGTTAGGTAACTTTTATCAACCAAATAATTATGGCGTTTTAATAGCGTTTTCATAGTAGGTATGTCTGTTAAAACGCAAATTTTCCGGCTTAAATGATTTTTTTTCTGTTTTATCTAATCAATTTCAGCACAATATATGTACTTGTACAATACAAGACTTCTCTCTACATGTTATACCCATATCCCCAATCACGCCTTAGGTATAAAGGGTCAAAATTATTCATTTTCTAACTAGACTAAGTATAAATCAACGTAATAAGAGGCTTCATTTCGTGCTCACAATACACTTTAATCCTGCAAATTCTGAAATTATTTTGACGCCTTGTTGAGTCTAGTTTAATTCTTGTTAAGAACGAAGTTTTTACTTAACTTTTGCATCTATTTGATTCGCTGTTTAAATTCTTCAAATAGTTTGCTCTCCAACAAAGAAAATATAGAGCTGTTTGTTAAAATAAGTGCGCTGTAGAGAAAATTAAAGTCGCCTTCAATTACAAAACTAATAGCTATCGCTTTTCTATTTTACGTGATAAGTAGATAAATAACGAAACGCGTTCATACAGTCTGATAAAAAGTGAAATAAAGTAATATCATAAGTTGAACTCATAATTAAATTCTTAATACCGTCTCTACATAAATCCGAATGACGTATAAATGTGTTATTTGAATAATATTACAATTTGGAATCGCTGAAACGTCGACTGAGGCGGGGCCCACATTTACATATCAGGATGGAGCCCCAGAACAAGCGGATCGAACTTACATTAATATACATATATTTTCCTGGGTTGGTACCTAATGTATTTGTACCTAGTTTTAATGGATTAACATTTTATCGTACTCACGTTACGTCAGATATCTATTAAATATCAAAAATGTATCCAATATTTTATGTTACCTTCATTAAAAATTACAACAAGAGGGGCTAAAACGGTCTGTTTTTTCTGATTTTCTAGCAGAATCCTTGGAAATTTCGCTAAATTTCCTTAAAATAGGCACGAATAGCGTAAAATATGTAGATAATCAGAAAAAAATATTTCTTTTGCAGAAATCTTAGCCCGCAGATCAATTTTAAAAATTAATCAATGTAGGAATCGTATTTATTCGTCATTCCGCTGATTTCAAGGCCCAACCCACAGCTAGTGACCCGCGAAGCTCTTCATAATGCAGTTTTCACGTATGTTTTTCTAACTTTATGAACGTTAGAGGGAGAATTTACGGCGAACACTCGAGCTAAATCTTTTAGTTTTGAATAGCACTCGTTTTTTGTTAAATTAGCATTATGAGTAAGCTAGTCTCAGACAGACTTAGCTATATTTTACAGAACCAATTTAAAATATTTTGTATACTTCAGTTTCAAAGCCAGAAATAGGTTTTTATATTTAAAATTTCAGTTTATTATCCGTCAACAAAACACAACATCCATGAAAAAATATTTCAACCGTTTTAAATAGCTTTATTAGGTACTTGTCTTATTAAATACCTAGTTAGTTATCTAGAATATCACATTAAATATGGATTAAACCCAACTTTACTCCTTACAAAAAGTTTCAGATAACTTTATAATTCTGGAATAACTTAAACACTTAAGTTGGTGATCAGTTACTGCTAGATCTTTGAACCCAAATTTAAGGTTAATTAGATTAGATAGATACATATTACAAAGAGTTTGTTCACACTTCGCAAAAAAATAAGTGTTTACTTACTTTCTTACTTGATGTGATGTACGAGTATTTACATATGTTATTTGTGGCTCCTGTATTATTATGTGTTCCTGTTTTACACAAAATAAATACAACATTCAGGATTTTATAAAGATAATGAGCGTTCAGCAGCTTTGCAGGGCTGACCAAGGGACAGGAGCATTGACCACATAACCCATAGACGCCTTATACCTACCTATTAATTCGCAATTCAAAACTACTATCAACTAATTCAGGTGTGCGGGCGCTGGGTATTGAAGGCTCTTTGGTCCGGAGAAGGTCACGACAAATCATCACACACACATATTGATTGGTACTGGCCAAACATTCACGGGTGTGGATTTATATAAGATTTGTCTTCCTAATGTGGTATCGGAAAACTTTCGCCCTAAACGAGTAGGTGTCTACTGGATATGAAGTCGATGGACGGGAGGCATTCGAACGATGCAGGAAAAGTTAATAACGCTTGAAGTTGCCCAGTCGCCGCCCCCGCAGCAATTATAAATTTATTCGTCTACCCCAGACCCTTGCTTTATTTTTCTAATTATTAGGTCCAATACAATCGTTAGCGAAAATTAATGTTGGACGTTATGCAGTCTGGATACTTTTAATTAGCGCGAGCAAGGAAAATTAGAAAGATATTTTACTCTAGGTGTAAGATATAAGGCTCATTTTTGCGTCTTGGATAACATTCTCAATAGAATCGGCATTCGAAAGAAATAGGTATATTATTGGTGTCGTAGCGACAATAGTTATCAGGGACACTACACTATAGTGTCAATCATAGCATAATCCAACGACCGACCGGGATAGTACCACCCTCTCACAAAAGATCAGCGTAAAGTAGCTATTACAGCTGCATTTTGTATGATGAGTGAGAGAGCCGGAAGCCCCTCTCTTCGTTCCACTCCCCTGCAGGTCAGCAGCGTGCGAGCAATGCCAGTGCTTAACATCAGGTGGGCCGTAAGCTTGTTTGCCACCCCAGTGCCATAAAAAATGGAAAACCAAATTTAAAATGGACTTAATAATAATTAAATCAAAATCCAATTTTTAAATTACACAGTATATAAGAATTTCAGATAATAAATATCGCAGAATGTATACTTCTGTTCAGATTATATATTTGTGTTCTTCTTCTATACTGACTTCAAGAGTATAACAGATCACTCGTTCAAGGCCGTTCAAAATTTGCAATACCACACTGTATACGCCGCAAAACTCGTAATTCAACATATCCTTGAGGAAGTCCAGGGATACTAGTAAATCTTTAATATTATAAGTGCCCTGAAAATAAATCGAGGTTGAAATTATTGTAATCATCAGTCGGAAAACGTCTACTAATTGACATCGATCCACCAATAACTTTAACACATCAAGGCAAATCCACTTGAGTCTACTGGCATGAGCCTCCGCTTGTGATGTCCTCGGTCCATCATTTGGGATTTCTCAATTTACGACTGTCGAAAACTAACGACTTAACCAATCGCGGGTCGCGGGCAAAAGAAAATCTATAGACTATTTTTTTTGGGACATTCCACGCGTCACCCAATGTGAACGCAATTTTCCAAAGTTGTGAGCGTCATTAATGTCGGCTATTCTATGCTTAACGTTGAAGGGCTAACAGAGCTAGCACACGCGCCAAGACAAGACCTTCGTCAAGTATTATGTTGCGTCAAGTCGCTCTCTCTCTTGCTTAATGCATATAAAATAATGAGACAAAATCGGTTTATCTCACGTTTTGTCTTGTCACGGCCAGCTGTGCTATCAGTGTTGATTACATTGGTTTACCCTTCACTGTCTAGATTTTGGCTGTAGCATTTGGACTTGTGGACGCTGTCTGCCTTTTATTATTTAGCCTGACCTGTAAAACACAAATAATGGAACTTACGACTTGAATAGGACATCCAGTGATGTTCATAGCCTCGATGACACAATACCACGGCGCGTGAGTGTTCTCCAAGTTTTCACACAGTTTCATCCTCGTGCTCCACATCATTTCTTTATCACACGGCAGCGATTTCCATATTTCTATATAAATCTGCATAAAAATAATAATTTTATAAAACACTCTACATAATAGCCTTTTAAATAGCTTCAGATGTCACGTGTCTTCCAAAAAATGTATTTAACCTTTAGATACAACATATTGTACTTATTTTGGCAACATGAATGCAAGGTAACTACCCCACATCCACTTAGTCACGCACCGCCCAGCGTGGCGGCTGCACGGTTGCTTGCGCGCGCGCCAATTATTATGTAGCTTTTAACACTACATAGTATATTCATCTCTTTCTAACAACAGGTCTGACGTACCTATACCTATGGCTTGTTTTTAGAGCACTGATGTTCGTGTAGGTCAGGTCTATATTATCTACTAGCTTTTCCCCGCGACTTCGTCCGCGTAGAATTTAAATTTAAAAAAATATCGGATCTCTGTTCCCGTTTTTACCGGAACCCGGATCTATTTCGCTGGATCCCATAGCCCGGATATCCTGGATCTCGTATCCCGGATCCCGTATTCCGGATATCCCGGATCCCAAAAAATATAGCCTATGTTACTCAGGGATAATTTAGCATTCTAATGGTGAAATAATTTTTGCAATCGGTCCAGTTGTTTTTGAGTTTACTCATTACAAACATCCATACAAACATACATACAAATCTTCTCTCTTTATAATATTAGTGTAGAAGACGTCATTATTGGTTTCTTTCAAAATATACTTTGTTACTTCTTCGGTCCACTTTGGCGGTACATAGGGACTATCAAAAGTTGTGAGGAGAACTGTTGGTGGGACAATGCAATCTGAAATCTAACAGAAATTATTATGTTTGCAGCTATTATCTTACCGCCTACACGTATGCGGTGTTCCTATATCAGTATTCTCTGACCAACCTCCTGAGGTCTATGACGTCATGATGTTATGCATCCTACTCACATCATGCTCCTCATCAATACTCTGCAACATCTCCATCGGTCCCGACAGACCGCACGCGTCGAAGCCATCTGGTGTCGTCGATTCGCTTAACTTCAAGCCGCTGCAATCTAGGTACTCGTTCGTAAAGTCGTCACACTCGAAAACGTCATCTGTGATGTGGGCTACGAAAGTAGACTACAAAGAAGATGAATCATCATCATCATCAGCCATGAATATTGGTTACCCTCATTTAGACAGGCACACAAAATTCCCCGATTTACTTCTGCTTTTGTCTCTATTTCGAGCAGTAAAAAAATAGAGACAGTACATAAATCAATACAAGTATTGCGTCAGAATGCTAGAGCTAGATTCGCTCGCACCTATCGCTCATAGTCTTGCCGTTTCAAAGGAGCGAGCGATATTTCTCGCTCGTATCAAAGAAATCACAAATTCAATATAAATAAGGCGCTGAATACAGCAAACTACATAAGTCATAAATTTGAGAAAATTAATATTAATAGGGCTTTTAATCAGATTAGAGATACTTACAAATCAATTGAAAAAAATTATACTTAATCACCAACATAGGCCTAATATGCATAACGTGCACCTATCGTGGGTATTTAAAACCAAGTTTGGCTTAGCTAGCCAGATCTAGGCTCGCCGTCATCGAAATCGATGTGGAGGACTATATATAATAATATGTTATTAATAAAACATTTTAACAGAATATGTATAATCCTTTGGTATTTTCTCCATATTTTGCACAAGCATAATCTTATTACTTACATCGCTATAAACTCCAAGAAACAAGCTAAACCAAACAAATCTCGTTAGCACAACGTTAGACGTCATGTTTGTTTGTTTAGTTAAAACAAATAAACATGCCATGTCGTGTTACCGTGTTTATATATTTCTAGATACGGATCTTTATTGTTCAGGAACAAGTTGATGTGATGGTGATAATTGTGATGGCTTGCATGTGATGGACAAGTATGGCGTGTTGCTAGTTAGGTATGTACCTAACTATTGTCAAGGTTTTTCATGTTCCAAATCGCAGAACTCTTGTGTAAAAACTGTCTAACTCATTAAGCCACATGATTGTCTACCTCAGCCACTTTAAGATAAGTACTCCAAATTAAGTAGGTACTCCCGCGTATAATACGCAGTGGCTTAACCTTCTCTATTTTTGCAATGGGCACATTTTCTAAAAAATACGGTAAAATGTCCAACGCTCTGACGTGTAAAAAACGCATGATTTTTGCCACGAATACCTTATCTATACATATAATAAGAATGTAAAATTGGTCGCGTCTGTACATTCGAAATATTTAAAAAAAAAATAGTGGGGGGGACTTAGATGGACCAGCAGAATTCATTTTTATCATTTTTAGAATTTTTGTCTGTGGGTATGTTTGTATGTTTGTATGTTTGTATGTTTGTATGTTTGTATGTTTGCTCAGATTTTCGAAAGAGCACAACTTCGAATCCACCGGATGGATTTCAATGAAATTTGGCATGGATATGACTAATAGTCTAACTTAACATCTAGGATACTTTTTTTTTCGAAAATGTTTAGGGTTGCCACAGAAAATTCAAAAAACTACTTAAAAATTCTAAATGTTTGAAAGAGCACAACTTTGAATCCACCGGATTAATTTCAATGAAATTTGGCATGGATATGACTAATAGTCTAACTTAACATCTAGCATATATTTTTTCGGTAAAGTTTAGGGTTGCCACAAAACATTCAAAAACTACCTAAATATTCGAACACGCACAACTTCGAATCCAATGGATTGATTTCAATGAAATTGGGCATGGATATGACTAATAGTCCAACTTAACATCTAGGATATTTTTTTCTAAAATATTAGATTGTAAATTTTTATGACCACACAGAAATTCTAGCCAAAAATAAGTTTTAGTTATTGAAATACGTCTATTTAGAGCGGAGCCCTACGGAGCCCTACGTTGTGTGTGATCCGACACTATTTGGAATACATAATCTTAATTTTAATAATAATAATAAATATTTTATTGCTGCGTTCTACCATCTTAAGTTTAGTTTTTCTTAACTAGATGTCGCTATACTTAAAATCAGACAAAAGCTGCCTTGCACCACATGTCAAAATTTAATATCTTCCTTGCTTCAAGAAATTTAGTTTTTTTATTCCTAATTACGTATAAAAAACATTAAAACATTAAGCTATCTTTGTATCACGCGGAATCTTAGACGTTAACTCTGGAATTCATCTCCACAGTACTAATGCCGTAGGGAAGCTACCTACCTAAGAAGTAAGTCTAGAGGACCTGCTGATTTTGAATTAAGTAGTAATAGAAACATAGACATTGAACTCTGAACTCCAACCCCTCAGGAATGATGCTGCTGGGTAACTGCCTGCTTAAAACATAAATCTGGAGGACTTGCTAACTTTGAATTAGCAATGTGGGTATCAAATAGAAACTTCTCAGGCGAGGTCGCGTTTCCGATCCGGCGCTAGAATTTAAGGAAAACATGTAAAATGACTACTTATAAGTGCCCTCCTAGGCCTAAACAAAATAAACGCTTTGACTATTGACTTAGACGATAAACTCCGGACTCTAACTTTTTAAGCACGATGTTGCGAAGTGACTCTTACCTAAGCCGTGAGTCTGGAGCACTCACTCATTTTAAATAAGGAACATGGGTATCAAGTACAAACTTAAACATTAACTAACTCTGGAGTCCAACCGCTCAGTCGTGATACTGTGAGTAACTACAGATATAGATAGACGGATACAGATAGACTGGTACAGACAGAGATACTTACCTACCGATAGATTACAGACAGACCGATTCAGCAGACAGATACTTACAGCTAGACTGATACAGACAGACAAATAAAGTCAAACTTTTGTTATACAACTAAGGCGCCAGGCAAGCGTACGGCCCACCTGTTGTTAAGCAGTTACCGTACCCTATAGATGCTTGCAACCAAAGGCATCGGTAGCACGTTTCCAACCTGAAGGGGAGTGGGGTTAGTGGGAGGGGACGGGGACGGGGAGGTGGCTGGGTTGCGCTTCCGGCTCTCTCCCTCATCATACGAAACGAAGGTAAATTAGCTACTTGAATGCCGATCTCCACCTTACTGGTCAGACTCTACCACCTTACTGGTATAGACTGGTAAATATAGACAGCCACGGACAGACGAACTCAGACTGATGCAGACTGACGTAATACAGATTAGACGATAGACAAAATTATATTTAAGGGCTTCACCGACTGGACGCGGACGGAGTCGCGGGCACAGCTAGTTAATAATAAACTTGGTTATCTAGTAAAGGATCCTTGATACCAGGAAACTAGAGGAGATACATTCACACCCAAAACACATTAATATATCAAAAGAAACAAATAAATGGGGCGCGCATACACACACACCGTATATCATTTCCAATATAGTAGTTTTATGTAAATGCTGCCTACTTTTAAACTGCCGTAATTTTTATATTCCGATTGGAGTTTCCCCTCTCCGTATTTGTTATCTAACTGGGAAATGAATGAATGTATTCACGGCTATGATTTACCGACTGTTTTTATACAACTTTGTTACTTACTACGTTATTTTGTGTCATAGTACCTTTTTGTTTTGTTCGATACTTTTATCATTTTCCGAACTAAATATTTTTGAATTGAGAATATGTGACCATAATGAGTTATTTTTCTACAATTATATTTACTCTTAGATAAATTATTATTGCATCCCGCGAGAATGCTCGAAACGAATCATAAATCTATTACTTTCCTTATCTATTTTATATTATATATCGACTAAAATTACTACAATAGGTAATGTACAATAAACAATACCTCAGTAACTCAAGCAAACCACATTTGACTTTTATTCTATGTCAACTCAACTCCAAAAATAAAGAAATAATATAATCATATCGCTACTAGAATGTTTATTCTCGCATGGAAATATGATGCCTGGGTAGTGTCCCGTGGAGAATATTTGAAGCGAATATGAAACATTTCTTCCTGACATAGCGTTATGTTAGCAGCCAATTGGGTAGTAAAAGAAAAAGACCATTTTGATGTTGTTATTTGCGCTTCGTTGAGGAAAAGTTGGTCTTTATATCTCAAACCAATAACCAAAACCTACCTTTGATACGGCAAAATATACCAAACAAAGAATGAATTTAAAACAAAAATATGAGGCTACTCGGAGCGCATATATTCTAAAGGGTAAATGATTTAATTATGCGCGTAGAAGTGTCGACGTGGCACTTAATTGGATTGCTCACGACACCTATATGCAAATGATACGTTACGACTAATTGAATATCTTTGTACCGGGTCGTTTGGGGATCGCTCCATGACTTTCGGGTCCCTTCCTGTTAGTTGAATCATTCAAATGTGACATTTAGTTGGAGTGTTTTATGCAAACCATGACCAAAGTCATTATCCTATGGAGCACGCTAGCTTTTTTCCGTGTTAACTATGTAGTTTTTATGTTGCATTAAGTACCAATTTTGTTTGTAGAGTTCCAGTTATTGGTTGTTAGTTAAGATTATATTAGCGTATATTTGAGCAATTATGGTATTAAATCGTCAAACATATTTCGAAAATAACAGGAGTTTACAAAATACTAGGTATAGCAATTTAGATCGAGCTAGTGTTTTTTTCTTAATATACATAAATATGAACATCAAAGACTCGAACCTGAATGAACCGGATGAACAACTGTCGAGTTTTTTACCAGTATTATTACTGGTTTTTTGCGATGAAATCAATATGGCTTGCTCAATATCGTATATAATACTAGCTGTTATGCTATAATTATTATAGGTTCCTAATATATCTACCTAGGGTATTTATTAGGTGGTGCATAGTCACGAGATAACCCTGTCACTATAATTACTCTACTGGATAACCATTCGCACGTGGAAAACCCATATCATTCAAAATAAATAAAACAGTTTGCAAATTAAAAATAATAATTCTATTGTATCAATTAATAAATCACATCATACTACAACTGGCTTATTGCTTAATTAAGTCTTTCTTAACACGCGATTACTACTCTTCCCTAGGATCCATAAATGATATTATACATCTAGCAATTATTTTTAGCACAAAAATGGGAAATTCCCGTTCTACGAACTTCTTATATCTTCCGTCCATCAGAGTATCGCGATAAAAGAGCTAAACATGAGTCCAATTATTAAACACTATCACTTCAGACGTTCGTCAATTCCAGCGTAGATTTGATCCAGTCTATGTAACTCGCTACGTTGGTGTAGACGCCAGGCCATCCGGCTTTACCACAGCCGTAGCCGAAGGAGACCACTCCCACTGCCTCCCACACTCCATCGGGCCTCTTCTTCATCAGAGGACCTCCCGAGTCTCCCCTGCAGGCATCTTTGTTGCTGCCCCCACCAGCACATATTTGGGTATCAGCTAAGACCGCGCCGAGTGGCTTGTATTTGTCCACGCATTGTTCTTTGTCGTAAATAGGCAGACCCAACTTCAGCTTGATCGGGCTGTTTTTACCTGGAAGAGAGATTATTATCAGTAGGGTTTTGGGGGTAGAGTCAAACTGTAGCCAATCGACTGCAGCTCATATACGGGCAGGCTCGAACATTCTCTCACAGAATATCGAGCTATTACAGCGTTTCGTACGATGAGTAAATAAAAAAAAATACTGTGTAGGGTGAATTCGATTTTCTTTGGAACAACCTGATATTTTGCCGTGTGTCCACTGGCAAGTAACTTCCGCAATTTCTTGCAGAAGTCACTTGCCGACGTGTTTCCACTAGCTACGTCCAGAAGTGTCACATGCCGCGCGAGGAAAATTTTCCTCGCGGTGTTTGACTTGCCTCACGTGAGGCAAATGCGCGCCCTGCCTCACCTGAGCACTCACATTTGCGTCGCCTAGTTTGGCAGTCGTGAGACAGAACGATGTCAAACGTGTCAAACTGATTGATCGGGTATACCTTTCCCTGTCTAGAGTGTCAGTTGCCTCGCCATTTGCCTCGCGCGGCATGCGACTGAGGCAAACGTCGTGCTTCGCGAGGCATGTGGGTGAGCAGCCTCGCGCGGCATGTGACACTTCTGGACGTAGCTACTGACTGCAATTTTACACAACCGTGTACATGTGGGACTTGCAGCAAGTTCGGCAAGTTGCAGAAGTCCACTTGCGTGAGTGTTTACACATTGGAAGTCGCTTGCGCAAGTAAACTTGTGCAAGTTTTGTTGTCAGTGGACACGCGGCAAAATATCAGGTTGTTCCAAAGAAAATCGAATTCACCCTACAATACTATTTTTTTAGCTTTCCCATTTCCGTATTCTACTCCTGAGGAGAGCTTTTCGTTTAGTTCTCCACAAAATACGTCTTACCGCAGTTAATTTTAACATACCGAATACCTTCTATTTGCTTATTCTTATTACTTATGTATAATAATAATAATATTCTGGGACATTTTTTACACACGGCTACCTGAACCCAAACTAAGCAGAGCTTGTACTATGGAAACCAGATAACTGATATTACTACATATACTACTTTTTTATTTGTAAATACATACTTAATATACATATACACCCAGACTCAGGACATACAGACATGTTCATGCACACAAATGCATGTCCCGGGTAGGAATCGAACCTACGACCTGCAGCGTGAAAGGCGCCATCACGCCAACCAGGCTAACGGGCCCGTCGTAGGTATACATCCGCAAGGTCCATTAAGTACTTTTCAGATTACCTGCCCAAGATTAGTATTGCTTCTGAATTACAATTACAGTCCCCTAGTTCGTATTCATCTTAACCGATATCCGCGTTTATATCACTGGTGCATCATTATGTATGTACGTGGCACTCAACCGTGCCGTAGACCTTCGACCTCGGCTTACTAGATACACGTGATGGATAATGGGTAAACATTACTGATAACCATTTTGTTTCTCAGCAATATTTATTTACTTGGTATTTTCTAGTGAATGTATTAAGAGGAGGGTTCGAAATTTGGTTGATTTTCTATTCTACTTTTTCTTTAAGTAAGTATGTGGACTAGGAATCTTATATTTAGATGTATGATTTTTGACTATATTATCTTGAGTATCTTTAAATCCAAATCACGATTTGATGAAATTTTCTCGATAAAAAAAAAATATGAAATGAGCTCTAATTATTTACAATTTTCCTTGCTACCACGATGTTTTTACGATTTAGATCACGAAATTATTTCTAAAACATAGCAAATAATGATATCTAAACTACCCTTCAACCATATTTTAATTCATGAAGTAGTTTTTTTTTAATTCAAGTAAATGTGGTTTGGCGCTTACGTTGTTTATTTCCGAGCGCGCGCACAATATCGCCATCTCACATTTTAAGTACTTGAACTAACCATGTCTCTCTCTAACTTTGTATTGTCAGTGTCCGCTCGGACTTGTTCGACGTCGGACCTGTGAAGGATTTTTTAAAAAATATTACGATTAAATATTACGGTCGTGCCACATTACAGGTACAGTACAGTATTTACAGTCCGCCGACGCCTATGATAAATAAATAAATATCCTTGGAAATTCTTTTACACATGACTACCTGATCCCAAACTAAGCAGAGCTTGTACTATGGAAACCAGATAACTGATATTACTACATATACTACTTTTTGTTTGTAAATACAAACTAAATATACACTTAATTACACCTAGACTCGGGACATGCGGACATGTTCATGCACACAAATGCATGTCCTGGGCAGGAATCGAACCTACGACCTGCACTGCAGCGTGATTTTCGTTTGCTTTTCCTTGTCTTGTGTAATTTCTTTTCATCTCTTGTCATTTTGTGTCATCTCTTGTCATTTTGTGTCATCTCTTGTCATTTCATAGTTATTCGTGTCATTTCTGTAAAAACTCCCTATTTCGCTTACTGTTATATACTTGCAGCATGGTCTTGGGCCGACAGTGGGAATACATTGCTTGTCAAAACAATGGAGTCGCTTTATTGCGTTTGTTGTAGGTATGGATGGGCAAGTAATAAATATATCATACATCAATAAATTATCGTAAAAAATAACATTACAGATATGGATAGGAAAATGTTTGTCCGTCCTATTCAATCTATTATATTATAAACGAAAGTAACTCTGTCTGTTACCTTTTCACGGCTAAACCGCTGAACCAATGTTGATGAATTTTGGTATGGAGATAGACTGGGTCTTGGCGGAGAACATAGGCTACTTTTTAGGGTTCCAAAGGGTGCTAACGGGACCCTATTACTAGGCCTACGCTGTCCGTCTGTCTGTCTGTCCGTCTGTCAGCGCGGGCTGTATCTCACGAACCGTAACAGGTAGAGAGTTGAAATTTTCACTGAATGTGTATTTCTGTTGCCGGTGCAGAACAAATACTAAAAATATAATAACATTTAAAAATAAATATCAAGTCTCAAACTTGATATTTTTGATGTGTTTATTCTACGGTGGTACGGAACCCTTTATGTGCGAGTCCGACGCCTTCAGATCTTATGAATGTTTTCTTGAAATAAATATAGTGTATTTTAAGTAATTAACTGGCCAACCCTCAGGTCCTACCTACCATGTTAGGATCTTTTTCGTTTTAGCGGGTGTAAACCGTGATTTAACGAGTTAATGTGATAATTTTTGTATTTAAATTATTCAATTCAATGTATTTGTTTCAGACATAGTCCAATATTGATTATTAAAATTATTATAATTTCACAATAAATATAAAACAATAAATAAAAGTAAAATTAAATTTAAAAAAATAAAAAAATATTTTTTATTTTTCATGTTTTATCATTAAAATACAATATAATATAACATAAATTAAAATAAAATACAATAAAATAAAAACCTACCCCTAATTAAACAAATACCGTCCGCGTGGGATACTGGCTGCATGTCCTCCCTGTATTCAAGCTGTTCCTGTTGTCAAGCGAATTTTTTGAGCAAGGAAAGAGCCAGCCCTCTTGTCACCTGTGGCGGTAACCAGTCTAAGGGTGATTTTGATAGATAAAAAAATAAAGATAAAAAGATAAACAATAAATAAATGCATGGTTAAATCAATAAAATTAATAAAAACTGAAAATTAAATTAAAAAATAAATTAAATATGGTAAAAATAAATATTATGACACCGCTGATGACTTCATGATCGGCATCGAAGTTAAGTACCAAAGTATTCCTTTGCCTACGAAACATGAAAAAGATACTCATATCCGGCAGTCAGTCACTGACACAGAGTATGTACATTTTTACCCGACTACGGTGGGCGGAGGGTTATGATTTTGACCGATATGTATGTATGTTCATCTGCTCCCGTATAACGTCCAAACTATTTTTATCATAATAATTTGACTAATGAGAGATCGTTGGACGCGTCTGGATCGTCCGCTGGTTATAGGCTATTATACGATCGAAATATTGTTATACGTATCTATCAGCATATTGTAGGTATCGTTTGTCTTCTTTTGACTTACTTTGTCTTCAGCAATAAAAACAACATAGAAATTAAATTATTTTTTTCAAATACACTCGACATAAAAATCCCATATAAAACGAAAAAAATATATTTGAATATTTTCATCCATTTCATCTATTTTAAAAGGTGCACTGGGACATATTATTTTAATTGTACGAATTAAACAATATTGTTCCTTCAAAAAATAACTATACTATAGTCTACTCCATAGCTGTTCTGTCCTAGCTAAGCGAGAGGGATATATCCTTCGGCAGCTCACGCGACGCTAGCCACACCCCGAAACTAAAATTCATTTTTTTCTTGTATCGTCTTAAATACGGGCAACCGATTAATCGGACGTTGTAAATAAGATCGCGCCAAAAACAAAGTCGAATAGTACCTACAGTGGTAAAAAGTCGTGAAATCGAATAGTCCGTATTCCAACTATGTACCTATATTATGTATGTATATTCTCATAACATTCCCTGAGATAGTTCAAAAACAAAGTGTTAAATACAATACGACGGCACTCTACGACCGCTTGGCGCAGTGGTTCGAGCGTAGGCCACTCGGCTCACTGCATCGGGTGGTTGCAGGTTCGATTCCCACCCGAAGCAAATTTCGAAAACGGTATTTTTGTAATTTTCCCTGGTCTGGGTGTCACTGGAATCGCCCCCAGGCCATAGTTCAAGCCTTGCTTAGTTTGGGAACATACAGTTGCTGTGTAAGTCTGGCGATATGTACCTATTTATTCAAAAGTATTATAGGTGACTTGCCATCACAGACTCCATTTTAATCAATGCGTTTTTTTTCATTCAGTTCTATGCCCGACACGTAATGCATATCTATTGTGTTAAAGTAATATTTCGGATTAAATCCGTGTCATTCGTAACATTTAGAGCCAAATATTCATAAGTTCCAAAAGGTACATTCTGTACTTCACTAGTATGGTCGGTTATTCATGGAATAATGAAAACACCCGGACATAGTCGTAAAATCAATAATTCGCTTACCTTGTTCGGTTTTCCCCCAACCGGCGACGTACACGTCATAGCCTGGCGATAAACGATCCCTGACGTTGACCAAGCAGATCGGCTGGACGTAGTCTGTAAGCAAACAAGTCAATTATTAAATTATACTGTGTTCTTATAAGTGCGATGAACGAATGTTTGAAGGTTATTTTTGGGTTGTACTTTTTGTGGTCATTAAAAGTTTTTTTTAGTAAAGAAGTAATTCTGATGCAGATTCGTATTCCATCGAATTCTTAAATGTTTGTCATTGGTAGCAAATTAAGGAGGCTACTCACGATTTTTTATCGCAATCTGTCAAATCAACTCAAGTTGAATCAACAGATTGAATAAAAAATTGAATCGTGAGTAGCTTCCTTTAGAGCAACGGTCGGCAACAGGCGGACCGCGGTCCGTTTGCGGACCGCAAAAGGTCGAACCTCGGACCGCGAAATATTGTAATGTATTGTATACCTAGTATAAATTAATACGTAGATCGAAATTAACAGACGACCTAGAAGACACACTTCGAATTTGCTGTTCTTCTCGAGAACCAAACTATAAAAAACTGTCTCAAGACCGTCGGTGCAGTTTCTCACATTAATTTTAGGTCTTGTGTTTTATAATTCGGAATTTTATTTGAAACCATCAATTTTTTTGTGGTCCTCATAAAAATTTCCCACAGTATCCGGACCCCACCTAAAACTACTTGCCGACCCCTGCTTTAGAGGATGAACGGGAGTCGTCGAACGCGTTCTCCTAAGCCAAAGTGAAACAGTCGAAATGGTCAATACGTACGTATTGGTTGGTATTCAAACAAATAAGTAAGTATATGGCACGATTTCAGAAAGAGAGCTCAGAAAGAAGCGTCTTGCGTCTAAGCTCTAATCTACCAGAATAGGTACTTACATGAATAAGTGGCTCTTTTCGCGAGTCTTGCGATGCCGATGTCGTCTTTCCTGTTCGTGTTTCTATCGTTATAACCAGGATGGGCGTAAGAGCCCTGCACCGCAATCTCCTGAGGCCTATCAGCGCAGACGCCGTCTTTGCAATCCAATTCCTTCTCCGTATCGTATTCACCTAGACGAACTGTTACCCTAGAACATTATAACAATTAGCTCTTAGGCCGTAATCCACCACACTGACTCAACACATATTGGCTGGATTTGACAAATCTTAAAAAAATTGCTTAAACTTTCCAGGACAGATTTTCTTACGATGTTTTCATTCACCACAACCTAGCCTTAAACCTTACCTGTGGAAGGTGTAAAAATGACATGTCAAAGGCCTGCGGGCGGCTTAAACAATCGGACACCAGGTTAGCCACTAACCATACGATAAGAAGAAAGTATGAAAATTACTTTCAAGAGTGTTGAAGGAGTTACGGACTAAACTTTAGAGCTTCAGATATGACCTAGACATAGTCTAATAAATTTACGTAATGATTTACTTTTAGTCTGTGATTCAGGCAAGATCAGGTACAGAACCTATACAAGTCCTAGAAATAATTCTGAACAATACATTGTAAACATTGGTTTATTATCACTTAAACCGCAATACTTGGTTTTCCTCAGAATCATTATAACTGTAATTTACTTCATATGATTACGTCATTGGTTATACGTTAATGTAAGTAGGTATGTTTTTTATAGATTCTAACGCCTTAGTTTTTATATGGATTGCATACCTACAAATACATAGGTAAGGTGGACAACCTTGTCAGAATTTATAAATCATGTGACTCTACCGTCCGTTCAAAACGATTCCTATTGAAAGAATTATTGGTGGTAGAGCCAAGCTGTAGCCAATTGACTGCAGTTCATATACAGGCTGGCTCGACCGGGGTAGTACCACCCTCTCACAGAAGATCTGAGTAAAATAGCTATTACAGCTGCGTTTCGTACAATGAGTGAGAGAGCCGGAAGTCTAACTCCCCCCTTCCCTTCCCTCTGTCACACTTATCTTAAGGTTGGCAACGTGCGAGCGATGCCTTTGGTATTGCAAGCATCTATAGGCTACGGTAACTGCTTAACATCAGGCGAGTAACGCTTGTTTACCACCGTAGTCACATAAAAAAGAAGTTCATTAATATCCATGATAATTTTTAGGGTTCCGTACCCAAAGGGTGCCAACGGGACCCTATTACTAAGCCTACGCTGTCCGTCCGTCTGTCCGTCCGTCCATCTATCTGTCTGTCTATCTGTCTGTCAGCGGGCTGTATCTCACGAACCGTAATAGCTAAAGACTTGAAATCATACAAAAGACTTCAACGTGTGACTCTAAATATCACCATTTTGGGGATGTTTGTTTATATTCTACGGTGGTATGGAACCCCTTAAGTGCGAGTCCGACACGCATATGGCCGGTTTTTTTTACGTTTTTTTTTTCTTCATTGGATTTGGTTGAATACTTACAAAGTGCCAACTTCTCGCTCGATGGCTCCCGTGATGCAATGCGCAGCCGTAAGTACATAGCGCTGGTTTAACAGCACTCCACCACATTGATAGGATATTGAACCATTACCTGATGAACAAAACAAACAAAGATATAATAATAAGAATACATTAAACGAAGGATTGAAGGATTGGCCCAGTATTGCCATAAACAGGGAGGAGTGGAGGAAGGAAACCTTTGCCCAGCAGTGGGACGACTCAGGTTGATAAAAAAAAACAATGACCAACAATCGGGAGTCTCTTGACTCAGACAATTCTTCTCTACCTCGTGGTAGAGCCGAGCTGTTAATTGACTGCATTTCATATACAGGCTGGTTTGATTGGGGTAGTACCACCTTCTAACAGAAGATCGGCGTAAAGCTATTACAGCTGCGTTTCATTCAGTGAGAGAGCCGGAAATCCAAACAAACCCCCCCAACCCTCCCTCTGTCCCCACTCCCCGTCAGGGCGACAAGCGAAGCCTTTGGTACCTATTCTATGCATATAAAATAAACTTGCCCTACTCATAATATTTGTTAACAAGTAGATATTTGAAATTTGTTTATTATGTTTGGAATATAGATAATCTGAAGAAGGTCGTGTGTGACGCAAGGTTGTGTTCCATTCCATAAAAAAACATAGTCTTTGAATCAATTAGGTGATTGCAAATTCGTGAATTTTGTTCTTGCTTTTTAGTATTTATACAAAAGCTGTTCAGAATATATTAAGTCCTGCATCTGACCTATGTTTAAAGAATATGAACTTTAATTTAAAAGTCAAAATATCAGAATCATCAGATACCTAACTTTTATCCACTTAATAAATATGGCGATTTGAGTTTCTCCATGAAATATCTATCAAAACACGATATTTATATTAACGATAACGATATTTGTATTTAACTAAACATGTTTTTTTTTCTTACGTTACCTATCTATAAATCTATAATTTTACGTCATTGCCAGACAAAAACTATGAGACATCGGTCCCATCCGATCCAAAGTACCTACATATTATATACCTTTTAAGAACTGCTATAATCTGCTTATTAAAAACTTAAAACTTGTATCCGACAGCCGGCACAAGGCCGACATCTGACAACGATAATTTTTGGCCCTTTGGGAAAACGAGTTTTGATGATTAATTGTCATTTCACATTGAGGTGAAGACTATAAAAACATAAATTATTTATTGTTCCATAAAGATAAAGTAAAATAATGGCAGTAAAAATGATTATTATTTAGCATTAGTTGCTAAAAAACTGGAAATTTAACGTGTTTAAAACATTGATTTAAAACAGAAGGAAAAAGTAATTGTGTTTTAAATGTTTAAAACATGTTAAACACGGTGTTTGAAACAAGATGATTTTTTCGTAACAACCCTGTTATTTTGTGAAGACACGGCCTTTGTCAAAATGTTGACAAAATGTGACATGATGATTATGATGAAGTAAAGAATACGTACGGATCCTATACCCCATCCGGGCCATCCAGGGGAACTCGTCCAGGTCAGTGGCCTCGCCGCCGAAGATCCTGTCCCCGTTGGTGTCGATCCCGCACTGGTTCGCTGGCGCTGGTAAAGAATCTTCGGAAGAGAAGTCATCGCCATCCCCTCCTCCGTACGAGGGCTTACTGGTATGTGAACTGTGCTGTAGACAAAAAAAAATGATTGATTCTTCTTCTGCTTCTTCTTATCGTATGGTTAGTGGCCAACCTGGTGTTGGATTTGTTCAAGCGGCCCGAAGACCTCTGACAAGGCTTAACGACTGCTACCTAGATGACAACAACCGGTACCGACTTTTACATGCCCTCCGAAGCACGAAGACGCTCAGTTCAAATACTGCTAAATGGTCACCAATCTCTGACTGACCTTACCACGCGTTGCTTAACCTCCGATAGTCTACCGATCATTGGATGCAGCTGGCTATGAACGCCTCTACTGATGAATTATTATAACTATTATTTAACTATTTATTGATCCGTGAACTCTATTCTAGAGACTCAAATCAAATCAAATCAAAAGTTTTTTATTCATGTAAGCTCAATAAAGCGTTTATAAATAGTCAAGATAAACTATTTCAAAAGTCCGAAATAGTAATGGAGGTGCATACACAGTAGCTGATATTTACAGTAGCTAAAAATCTCCATCAATTTCGCGATAAAAATCAATGTTTTAAGGATAGGTAACACATTACATACCAAACCATTTAAATAAAGAGCTTTTAGAATATAAAAGTCGTACCACGTTTATGTATATTAATAAAAGATTTTTAAAGTCTCCAACTATGATTCAGAAATCTAAGTCCGTAATCATTGTCAATCACCGACTTAATAATGATTTGTGAATAGCTAAACACGAAGCTAAACTACGTTTTGCAATCAACCTGATTTATTGCAACACTATACTATAAAATATTTCCGGCACACTCAGGGTGATACCTTATACACAATGATGCAATATTTAAAACAGAGGTCATCTAGATCTTGGACATGCCCTTAGTATACCTATTTCCTCTACTACTCGAGTATGCATACCATGGACCAGTTACTAAGGGGGACTGGCCCTAAGCAAGTCGGCAGAGTGGTCGGCCTAGTACTAACATCGACATAAAACGAAGCGAGTAGTTTAACTATTTACCGGTAAATAGTAAAATAAAAATGAAAAAACAATGACCACGTTTTGTTTCATACAAATATCTAATAAGGGCACCTCTTTCTTTAGTCTTTACTCTGTGATGCATACACTGTCCTAGTCATATTTCTTCCGGACACAGCCACGATGAATCAGAAATTATACCTAACACTTCTGTGAAATAATTCTTCCATCTTTGGACATAGCATGAGCCATTGACCTTCTAACTCACCGAACAGGAAAATAATACCTATATTGTATAAACATTAGCAGTCGTGAACAAAATTGATATTTTACCTTGTGTATTTATATCGCATAGTTATAAGATTATTCGAAATAAGTTTAGTGGACCGCCGAAGACTAAGATTAATTTAAGTATTAGTCTATAGAACGTAGGCTTTTGAGAAGAGCTTAATGTTCCGTAGAAAAAAAAAACTGATGATATCGACGTCATAAACAACAATTGAACAGTCCAACAAACTTTATCTGGGCCCTATGTCGCTTAGCCATTATGGCGCCACTGTGGCGTATGTAGATTTTTACTAGGAGCTAGTACATAAACTCTCTGATCACTCTTATTAACCCGTTTCCTTTGGTTTTCGAATTTTGAATTCAAATTTAGAATATTTAAAATCACATACGAAACGTCATACAATCAAACTGTGTCGTTACTAATAGTTATTTGTCTTATATGGGGCCAAAGTGATATATTTTGTTCCGCGAGGGCGTTATTTTGAATTCTGAGGAAAGCGAAGGATTCTAAAGTAGAATCCTGAGCTTTGCGCGGAATTCAATATACGCCACCCGAGGACAAAATATTTTGGCCCCGAATGATACATACTATTTTTCATCACTACCTATGAGAAAAATAAAAAGCTACGTGTACCTCTACCTACTCGAAACTCTCACAATAGTATCCAAACAAATAATATATCATCACATCATTACTCGAACTCATTTTTCTTTATTATTTGCAATAACACAAACTTACTAAACCGAGACAAAAGAAATTAAAAGAAAAATGTACATGACAATTTTTTTTCAGCTCGCGTTGCCATTACATTCTCTTTGGTTGCCGCGTAATCCTAACCGGCCAGTAACTTCTTCATACATTAAGCGTTCGATTTTTTTTCACATTCAATTCACAAGCACGAACGCTGACCAAACAGGAAGGAGAAACAAAAACTCCCGTGGGAGCAAAATATATTTTTGCTCCCGCTAGCCTTGGAAGGCAATTGACGTTTTTCGAATGGGTGTGATGAAAAGGATATTTATACTGTGCCCAAAGGGCAGTAAAAAATATTCCTACTCTCTATGATCCTTACCGTAGGTATGGCAGTAGACTGCTGCTCTGCGGGCAGTGGGCCACAGCACACCTTCGGCACTTCACCATCGAACCCGCACTGTGACTGCCTCAGGAAGCCCACCACATTGGATGGGAGGGGTCGCTCTTTAAAAGCGTTCACGAGTTGTGCGCAATCGTAGAGGTTGACGCAGCTGCTTGGCGCCCCGAGGGGTGTCACGCAGGATTCTGAAACTAAACGAAGCTATTTCAGACATTTGCCTTACAAGGTCTAGTACTACCCCACCAAGCCAACTAGGAACTCGGATGTAATGCGACTTCCCCGCCCGCACACACGCCACCGCCTGCGGCTTACCGCCCGCCACACCTCCCACACACTGCCACCGCCTTTTCGTGCGGGTAACGTCACCTTTGACAGGTTCCTAGCTGGCTTGGTGGAGTAGTATCGTATTTCGTCGTCTCGCATTACCGGGGTGGTAGCACCCTCTCACAGAAGATCGGCGTAAAGTAGCTATTTCAGTTGCGTGTCGTACGATGACTTAGAGAATCGGAAGCCCGACTACCTCCCTTCCCCTCCCGGTCCCCATTCACCTTCAAGTCGGCAACGTGCGAGCGATGCCTTTAGAATCGCAAGCATTTATAGGCTACGGTAACTGCTTAACATCAGGTGGGCCGTACGCATGTTTGACACCTTAGTCCCATAAAAAAAATGAGAATTGTTTTTTTAATTGGGTGGAAATTCTGACCACAAATAGTTAGTACAGGTTAAACTAATAAAAAAAAATGTAGTCTCAAATTATTTCGCTCTAATTATATATTATGTCAAACAAGCATTGTATCTTCAAATATTTTTTCATATAATTGTTACCATTTGAAAGTAGCTTGGATCTGGGTGTCACTGGGATCTCCCCCAGTCCATTGTGTGGTAGCCATAGTACAAGCGTTGCTTAGTTTGGGACCATACAGTTAGTATGTAAAGCTGATGATATTTATTTATTCAAATACATTGGTAATATAACGCATTTATGCCGATAACCCTAATAATAAAAAACAAGGAAATGTACTTGTTATTAATTCGTTATCTCAATTAGTTTGCGGTTGTTTTTTATCAATCAGGTTCAAGATCAGACATTAATTGACAGACTGTGGCACATGAACTGATGGAAAACCGACTTGTCGATAGTTCATACCTACATGTCGAACAAACTTGTCAAACAGACCTGCCCAACATACTTTTTGTCTTGTTCTATCGTATGGATGTAGACACTGCTAAAGTGAGAGAGAGTCAATATGAAAAATCCGAGAAATAATTGCGGATGCCGTGCAAGCGGTGCAAGAGATAGAAAATTTCAATGTTATAAATAATAATAACAATATGCTTGGACATTTTTTTTACACACGGCTACCTGATCCCAAACTAAGCAGAGCTTGTACTATGGAAACCAGATAACTGATTTTACTACATATACTACTTTTTTATTTGTAAATACATACTTAATATACATATACACCCAGACTCGGGACATACAGACATGTTCATGCACACAAATGCATGTCCCGGGTAGGTATCGAACCTACGACCTGCAGCGTGAAAGGCGCCATCACGCCAACCACGCCATCGGGCCCGTCAAATAGATATATGTAGATAAGATAGACACGAACCGAAGTTTATACGGAGCAGTATATAATAGATAATAATAGTAGTATTGTTAACCTCGTAATATCAAGTTGTATCAAACAAGTTTTATAAGCCAAACTACATCGTTACCAAACCGGTAAGTATGCATGCAAAGCACACAATGATAAAGAGTTAATCGCGACTTCGGAGTCGTCTATTATTTTTTGGAATCTCCACATTTTTTATCTCCTTTGTCCGAATATGACTTTTAGAAGTCCTTCGTATGATAAATTACGTAAGTGCAATACCTAAGTAGGTACTTTAGTACATAACGTCACTAGTAAGTATCAATATTATTATATAACGTTATTAAATTATAAAACAACTTATGCAATTATTCACAAACACGCATATAGCTTAGGACAGTGATACCCAAACTGGACTATATCGACCCCAGGGGTCGACGACGACCTACAGGGGGTCCATTTGAGCGAAAAAGAGAATTAGGGGTCTATGGGATGTGACCGGGGGTCCACGATAGTTGATCTCATTTAAGTAGATCGCGATTTTAATGTTGACTTGCCGTTAATTAAATAATTATACATTTTATTCTAAATGACTTTTTTTTCAATTAAATAATTCGCAACCCTGATTGATTGAATTTGTAAACAACCTTAACTTACCATATTAGTAGCGAATTGATACAACTCATAGCATTGTGTAAGTTAGTAGCATAATCACGTTGCAATAAAGTTTGAAACTGTGCCCCCGCCGCCCCCCGCCCCCTAGATCCGGGGCTGGCTAAGCTAAGCAGGGGGTCTACCTAAAACCGAAAAACATGGCAAGGGGTCTATGAGACAAAAAAGTATGGGGACCTCTGCCTTAGGGCCTGTTTCAGAATCATCAGATAACTGTTATCCACCAAATAAATATGGAGTTTTGAAAGTTTTTCTATAGAACACTATTATATTTGTCAAAACGTCACATTTGTTTGGTGAATAAAAGTTATTTGACGATTCAGGGGGGTTACTCCGAAATACGTCGCTGACGGATCGTCCGAAGTACGGATTCTATTTACGATCAAAACAATGTCAAATCGTAGAGAAAAACGAAAGAAGAAATGTCAAATCACAACAATCCGTCAGCCGAAACGTTAGGTTCGTATTTCGGAGTAGGCCAGCAGAAATAGGCCTTAAATGTTTTATGTATAATAATTTAAGTATAAATAATACTCTACACTACACAACTACAGGTGGTTGAAAAGGACATAGCAACAGGTAGATCAAAGGCAAAATCATTGAAACACACTAGACAAAGATATGTATAGATTTTCCTTATATCCTGTGTTAATAAGACACATTACGAGTTGCGACTCAGTCATTCGCGATAAAATTATGTTATAAACAAGTTGTTATTGCCAATACGGCTCATTTTCTGGTAAATAATACGCATCAAAATGACTTTAAGTTCAATGTCGAAAAGTACGATAACGAATATGTGAATTTCACTACATGTAGAGGTGATTGCAATGTAAGGAGATACCATATGTGCTAAAATAATGCATCAATACTTACAAATACGTTCTAAGAACTCGTACTAAGAACGAGACGAAGTAATACGGATTTTTGATGCATAGGTATATTTCTTGACTTAAACTTTACACAAAGCCATTAAGTATATAATCGAATGTACTCTCTCAGATACTTACGGGCATGCCTCCAACAAAGAGCCGTCACAAATAACACACCACCCCACATTTTGACACCAGACACTAAACAGTTCACTTATAACATGTATAAAATGTATTTGAATAATTATTATTATAATTATATTATTTTAATAATATATAATTGTACGATGCGATTGGCTCGGTCCGCTTCGCCACACTGGTACTCTGAGGTCAAGACCGTACGTTAAATACGAATGAATATGTACTTTTGTTGTTCCTATTCGTACCGTTCGCATGACAAATTAATAGACGCTATTAATTGCTTTTAGCCATAATTGCCATGTTTACGTATCTGACTGTAGCCATAAATGACGTCACGTTAAATATATTCATTAAATCATTGCGGGTCTAGGGACTTTTTGTGACTTTTTGAGTTGAATACATTTTTCTACTAGACAAGTTTATTGTTTGTGTACAGCAAATAGATCCTAGATCCACTTCATTTTACAAAATGTAACGGTATTTGGTTTCAAATTGATGGCAGATAACTGCGGCTAAATAGCAATTATGTATAAGTAGGATATAAATATCTATTATACTACTTTTATAAATGCGAGAGCAACTCTGTCTGTCCGTTACGCTGTTACGACTAAACCGCCACACCAATTTTGATGAATTTTGGGATATAGACATAACCATGGAGCAGAATACAGGCTACTTTTTATGCTGGAAAAATTTCACGTTCCTGTGGGCTTTTAAAGATAACGCGGACGAAGTCGCGGGCAGAAGTTTGTACATAATATAACGTATATTTAAAAAAATAACTCATTATTCAAACATTATTTTTAATTAAAGCTTGGACACTTGTTTGTTCCTTTTTACTTGTAAATTTTGTAATCCATGAGTTATCATTGGTGTTCTATAAAATGTAACCTAACTAAAAAAAAAAAAATGAAAGTTAATACTGTGAGGTTAATTTGTTTTAAGAACTTATATTTTTGGTGTTTTTGCGCTGTCTCTACATATTATAAAGCTGCAATTTACATCGACGTTTCTCATGATCGCCAATGAAATGTGAGTCATGGATTTACCCATTCCACTAAAATAACGTAACTACGTAATTATTTAGTACTTTTAATACACAGTAAATAACATTTTGCTTCATTGGTTCGTTATCTTTAATATTCCTACTCTAGTATATAGGATGACCTTTTACAGTAAATGTTAGATCATGCTAGTCACCCTGTGTAAAGTCTGTAAAGTTAATTAATTGCGACATTCATAAAGGAAACAATATAATATAGTTAATTATATTACATATATTAACATCTATTATTTAGGTATGTTGCGATGCTGCACACAATAATCTCGCTTTAATTGATCGTATTGCGCCATATTTTTTTATTTTTCTTATAATAATTTAATGATAAGTATAATTATGAGCGTTGTACAAAATCTTAACTTTATATTAGGTAGAGTTTCTTATCTTACAAACTTGACGACCACATGGTGATGTGGTTCGATTCCCGTTACAGGCAAATTTCGTAACAGCCATTTCGTAATTTGCCCTAGTCTAGGTCTGGTAAGTAAAGCGTTGCAATAAAAATATTTTCACACATTTAAATTATCATGTTTAGTGGAGGTGCGAGCATTTTTAGACTGAAACATCTCTACCTTTATAGCTCTATTAAACTAAGCTGTATCATATATACGTAGGTACATCATTTCCAAACGACCCAGTGCCCAATCAACCAAATTCCCTCCCAAGTGGGGCGCAATTTCCTTCGCGCAATTCGCTTAGCGATTAAATGCATTAAATTTCGTGTCTCGTCTGCTAATTGTGTTGGGCCCCCAATTCCGGGCACAGACATTTGATTATACACTCGTTATTGGACAAAATAGTTCGTTATTCACTAAATATATGTTGCAAATACGCAATTTGTGAAGGAATAATTTCGACTAAGTTTCTTTAATTCGTCAATTCGGATCTTGATTATTTTATTGCATTACGATTTGAATAGTTAAAAGTACGATTACTAACAGTTAAAGTTTCGAAAAAAGTGCTAACTATTGATATAGTACTTTTTTTCGATATTTTAACTGTTACCGTGTAACCGATGTTAATTACGTCATAATCCGCTACCTTTAATAAACTTTAGTAGATTAAGTGAAAAATACTCTCACACTATGTCAAAAAACATAACATTTGGCACCTGCTTCAAGAATAGTCTAAAAAATACATTCAGTATTAGGAAATATACAAAGAAATTTTAATAATAAGAGTTTAGAAATCGACACTTTCTGTCACAATAATATAAAAAATTACACTAAATTCAATACTACGATTGGTACTGATATTTTTATTCACTTCACTTTAAAAAACAAAGATCAATAAATATTCTGCTTCAGTGTAAACAAAAAATAAATTGTGCAACAAATCGTGGCGATGTAAGTGAAGCACGTATTCAATCGAACGGTCGGACGAACGCCTGGACACAGCCCTATCCTGGAATATTAACTAGCTTATAGTAGAAGTAGTAGAAGCTGTATAGTATTATTAAAAACAGCAAAAAATATGTATTATTTTAATAAGTATAAGCCCACGCAAGAACAAGTGCAAGTAAGGTTGCACCCTAAGGGTTTCATACAAACTTAAAAGGGTTCGGATTTTAGAAAATGCTAAAATGTATTTTTTAGGGTTCCGTACGCAAAGGGTGCCATCGGAACCCTATTACTAAGCCTACGCTGTCCGTCCGTCTGTCCGTCTGTCTGTCAGCGGATACAGCCCGCTCACGAACCGTAGAGGTAGAGATTTGTTTATTTGTAATGACTAAGTAGATTCAGACTGGCACCACTATACAAACTATCACCCTTTATTTCAAACCCTTAGGGGTTGAATATTCAAATATTATAAACAAATACTATTATTATTAAAATGTTATATAATTTTAAAAGGGAATTTCGACGAAAATTTTGTCACCATGCAATATAATATACCTAGGATTACTTCAACCATATGCCAGAACGTAGATATACGCGAGATATAGGCCTATCTGATTTCCCTTCGGATTGTGACATTCCACTAGTATGTAAACTAATGTTATGAAACAGGTATTTCACCTTAAGACGATACAAGAAAAAAATGAATTTTAGTTTCGGGGTGTGGCTAGCGTCGCGTGAGCTGCCGAAGGATATATCCCTCTCGCTTAGCTAGGACAGAACAGCTATGGAGTAGACTATAGTATAGTTATTTTTTGAAGGAACAATATTGTTTACTTCGTACAATTAAAATAATATGTCCCAGTGCACCTTTTAAAATAGATGAAATGGATGAAAATATTCAAATTATTTTTTTTCGTTTTATATGGGATTTCTATGTTGTTTTTATTGCTGAAGACAAATTAAGTCAAAAGAAGACAAACGATACCTACAATATGCTGATAGATACGTATAACAATATTTCGATCGTATAATAGCCTATAACCAGCGGACGATCCAGACGCGTCCAACGATATCTCATTAGTCAAATTATTATGATATAAAAATAGTTTGGACGTTATACGGGAGCAGATGAACATACATACATATCGGTCAAAATCATAACCCTCCGCCCACCGTAGTCGGGTAAAAATGTACATACTCTGTGTCAGTGACTGACTGCCGGATAAGAGTATCTTTTTCATGTTTCGTAGGCAAAGGAATACTTTGGTACTTAACTTCGATGCCGATCATGAAGTCATCAGCGGTGTCATAATATTTTTTTTTACCATATTTAATTTATTTTTTAATTTAATTTTCAGTTTTTATTAATTTTATTGATTTAACCATGCATTTATTTTTTGTTTATCTTTTTATCTTTATTTTTTTATCTATCAAAATCACCCTTAGACTGGTTACCGCCACAGGTGACAAGAGGGCTGGGTCTTTCCTTGCTCAAAAAATTCGCTTGACAACAGGAACAGCTTGAATACAGGGAGGACATGCAGCCAGTATCCCACGCGGACGGTATTTGTTTAATTAGGGGTAGGTTTTTATTTTATTGTATTTTATTTTAATTTATGTTATTATCATATTGTATTTTAATGATATCACATGAAAAATAATTTTTTTTTTTTTTTTTTTTTTTTAAATTTAATTTTACTTTTATTTATTGTTTTATATTTATTGTGAAATTATAATAATTTTAATAATCAATATTGGACTATGTCTGAAACAAATACATTGAATTGAATAATTTAAATACAAAAATTATCACATTAACTCGTTAAATCACGGTTTACACCCGCTAGAACGAAAAAGATCCTAACATGGTAGGTAGGACCTGAGGGTTGGCCAGTTAATTACTTAAAATACACTATATTTATTTCAAGAAAACATTCATAAGATCTGAAGGCGTCGGACTCGCACATAAAGGGTTCCGTACCACCGTAGAATAAACACATCAAAAATATCAAGTTTGAGACTTGATATTTATTTTTAAATGTTATTATATTTTTAGTATTTGTTCTGCACCGGCAACAGAAATACACATTCAGTGAAATTTTCAACTCTCTACCTGTTACGGTTCGTGAGATACAGCCCGCGCTGACAGACGGACAGACAGACAGACGGACAGCGTAGGCCTAGTAATAGGGTCCCGTTAGCACCCTTTGGAACCCTAAAAAGTAGCCTATGTTCTCCGCCAAGACCCAGTCTATCTCCATACCAAAATTCATCAACATTGGTTCAGCGGTTTAGCCGTGAAAAGGTAACAGACAGAGTTACTTTCGTTTATAATATAATAGATTGAATAGGACGGACAAACATTTTCCTATCCATATCTGTAATGTTATTTTTTACGATAATTTATTGATGTATGATATATTTATTACTTGCCCATCCATACCTACAACAAACGCAATAAAGCGACTCCATTGTTTTGACAAGCAATGTATTCCCACTGTCGGCCCAAGACCATGCTGCAAGTATATAACAGTAAGCGAAATAGGGAGTTTTTACAGAAATGACAAGAATAACTACGAAATGACACAAAATGACAAGAGATGACACAAAATGACAAGAGAAGAGAAAAGAAATTACACAAGACAAGGAAAAGCAAACGAAAATCACGCTGCAGTGCAGGTCGTAGGTTCGATTCCTGCCCAGGACATGCATTTGTGTGCATGAACATGTCCGCATGTCCCGAGTCTAGGTGTAATTAAGTGTATATTTAGTTTGTATTTACAAACAAAAAGTAGTATATGTAGTAATATCAGTTATCTGGTTTCCATAGTACAAGCTGTGCTTAGTTTGGGATCAGGTAGTCATGTGTAAAAGAATTTCCAAGGATATTTATTTATTTATCATAGGCGTCGGCGGACTGTAAATACTGTACTGTACCTGTAATGTGGCACGACCGTAATATTTTTTCGTAATATTTTTTAAAAAATCCTTCATAGGTCCGACGTCGAACAAGTCCGGGCGGACACTGACAATACAAAGTTAGAGAGAGACATGGTTAGTTCAAGTACTTAAAATGTGAGATGGCGATATTGTGCGCGCGCTCGGAAATAAACAACGTAAGCGCCAAACCACATTTTCTTGAATTAAAAAAAAACTACTTCATGAATTAAAATATGGTTGAAGGGTAGTTTAGATATCATTATTTGCTATGTTTTAGAAATAATTTCGTGATCTAAATCGTAAAAACATCGTGGTAGCAAGGAAAATTGTAAATAATTAGAGCTCATTTCATAATTTTTTTTTATCGAGAAAATTTCATCAAATCGTGATTTGGATTTAAAGATACTCAAGATAATATAGTCAAAAATCATACATCTAAATATAAGATTCCTAGTCCACATACTTACTTAAAGAAAAAGTAGAATAGAAAATCAACCAAATTTCGAACCCTCGTCTTAAAGTGTTAATAAATCGGAGTGACCGGTTTTACCCAAATGCCGATATGTCCTGATCATCCTTAAAATAACATTGCACACGTCAAAAGGATACTTAAATAAATATACTTGAACATGAATAGGTACCTATTTTATTATAAAAGTGCGTCTTTATTGACGACTTTATCCATTTGGATTTTATAGTAGTAGGTACCAACAGGAAATTGTTTAATAAATTGATAATAATATAACACGTTGTTAAAATCTACCTAGCAATTAAAATATAAGTAGTCATAAATAGTACTTACTGGCTATACCTACCGTATAGTTTATTTTTTTATGTTACTAAGCAAGCAAAACAAGCGCGTATGCTTGAAAACTTCAGAAGGGCTACGGCCCGCAGTTACCGTAGCATATACAGGGTGTCCCACGACTTTGCCACATGGAAGGCAAGTACCTTAAATACTGTAGATAGAACATTTTACTGAATGAAGACCCCTCCATGTGGCAAAGTCGTGGGACACCCTGTATAGATGCTTGCAATAGTGAAGGCATCGATCGCACATTGCCGACCAGAGGGGGAGTGAGATGGATGGAGGGGAAGGGGTTGGGCTACTTCAGCCAGCTGTACCAGCGCTGGGCAAAGGAATCCGCGTAACTCCTCCATGTCTTTCCCATCCATCTATCAGCCGGAAGACGTCCACTGCTGGACATAGGCCTCTCCCTATACCTCCCGACATCACGGTCCTCCACGCGCATCCATTGGCTACCAGGGGTTTACCACCACCTCTTATGGCAGTTTTGTTTTATCGTTTCAGCGACTTTTTGTGCAATGACGTTTCTTATTGTCATGACAATAAGGTACGTCATTGCACAAAAAGTCGCTGAAACGTTAAAACGTTACTGTAATTGAATAGATGTGTCCATATGGCGCGCATGCCTCACCCGAGCACTCATATTATGACATTACGTCTATGTGTTCCGACGTCAAAAGTGAGTGCTCGCGCCAGGCATGCGCCTGATAAAGACGCCGCCAATCGCGATAAGAGGTCATGGTAAGCCCCCAAGTCTCTTTTATACTCGTTCAAGAAACTACTTGCCACCATCCTAATAGTGTTTACCTTCCACTGTGACCAAAGCATTTGGACTATCAAAATCCCCAGATCTTCATAAATATCAAGTCACCCTTTCGAAAGCTAACCACTTATAATTCCCCGGACGAATCATTCCGCGCCCAGGTTTTTCCCACCTTTTTCCTCGAAGTGGAGAATAGAAAGAACCATGCAGCGATAGCTCAGTATCAGAAGTCGGTGTCAGACATTATCGATGGCCCCTAAATATTATTTATGGCCGTCTCAGGCGGCTACCGCTCCGGTATTGACGCTCCTTCTATTTGCGCAAACACCTACCGACCATCATTGATTTATGGAAACCTGGTACTTTTGTGAGAATACTTGTGAATTTTTGAGATGAAAATATCTTGTTTTCATCCCAGGTTTCCGAAATTGCTATTGACGTCAATTCTGTTATTTACATACAGATGAAAGTAAAGACACGACTAAAAAATATTTCCATCTTGGTAAAAGCTACGTCCAGAAGTGTCACATGCCGCGCGAGGAAAATTTTCCTCGCGGTGTTTGACTTGCCTCACGTGAGGCAAATGCGCGCCCTGCCTCACCTGAGCACTCACATTTGCGTCGCCTAGTTTGGCAGTCGTGAGACAGAACGATGTCAAACGTGTCAAACTGATTGATCGGGTATACCTTTCCCTGTCTAGAGTGTCAGTTGCCTCGCCATTTGCCTCGCGCGGCATGCGACTGAGGCAAACGTCGTGCTTAGCGAGGCATGTGGGTGAGCAGCCTCGCGCGGCATGTGACACTTCTGGACGTAGCTAATGACGACCGTGAGGAGAATAGCAATAGATATAATTTAGTTTGTGTGCCAATAGAATTAGGATTATTAGGCAAGGATTATAGGGCCATAGGGCCTACCCTGCTAGCTCAGTGCGGATTGGTGAACTTCACACATCTTTCGTAATACGTAGGTATAGACTTTATTATGAGACACAATTTAGGTACCTCTTCTTTAAGTTTTTTTTATATTTTATTTTAATTGCGTGACATATTGTTGTTAAGAATAGGCACAATAATGAGGAAAATTATTTAAAAAGATGTCACAGAATCTTCGTTTTTATTTTTGTTCGTGGTGCTTTTGCTACATTTACATTAAGTTCGTGCTGCTGCACGAACAAAAAGAAAACAAACATTCTGGGTATCTTTAATACAGGTAATTCCTTGGTTTTGATTAATGGGTGCGTACACATGCCCCGAGCTGCCGTATCCAATGCCGTGCCATCATTATGTCATGTTCAGAATCAAAACTGAATGTTTGGGCGCGCCGTTCGCCTCTTTTAGACGCACCTACTCTCGCAGGGTTTGCCTACCTACACTCATATTTTTCCATCCTGTAGGTCATCCAAGCACTTATAAGATCAATAGCACTTAATACTACTTTAGTCATAAATGACTTGTGATAAAGTAACCTGCTTGTTTACGCCGATATTTTTTATCAGACGTCCATAAAAAGTCTAAATTGGTTGTAGGTAAGTACTAATTTTACAACCTTCGTAAAAACTTTTAAATCAAAACCACGACGCGCAACTTTCACCGAAGTCATTAGAACTTCGGCACATTAGTTTCGCGGCTGTTTATTTTGAATACCGCTTTCGCTAAAAGCTTTTTTTCAGACTGCACTTCCATTGATATAAATGAGTGTCGTCGGGGAATCGAACGGTGGACATAAATCAAGTGTAACGTACACGGAATGAGATCCGCATGTCGTTTGTTTGTTGTCCGAAGTAATAAACGATTGTTGGTCACTTTCTCAATCAAGTCCATTTGGGGTGATGGCCGTACAGTACAGATAAAAGGAACAAGGTTTATGTGTCGTTTATTTAGAGGATAACTCCCTTTCATGTGAAGGATATGGGTCGTCCTGATCAAAGAATTTCTAATTACTTCTGTAACGACTCACAGTGTCGTATTTCTTAAAGAAAATATCGTGTGGTTTATTAAAATAACCTCTGATGAGTTGACGATACTTTTTGATAATGTTTTTATACAATATGATTGTGTTTTATACAATAAGTTATGTTCAAATACCTACATTGAAGACGAGAAGACCTCTTGAATTTATAATTGAGCCTTCAATGTCAACGTCATTGGTTTAACTCTATTTGATCCATTGACTGATTCGTATCGGTCACAGGAAAATACCAACAATCAAGATTTAAAGTAGAGGTCATAATCTTTAATGAAATAAAATATAATACGAATGTTGATAAGTTGAAAATGGCACGTTAAAACCTGGCTAATTGGTAAACTCGAGCTCAGTATACCGCCGCCAATGAAAGCGTTGACAGGTGTTCTGGCGGCCGCATTTTGAACGCCTATGAAGGTAACCCGACTTTATTGTTTAATAAAGGTCGTTGGTCGTAATCATAAGTAGCAGACAAATACTAACCGGATGTTGGAGGAAAATACACGGGGTTTTCCAGCCCGGTGCGTTAATTACGACCTTAGCTTGCAGATGTAGAATGCAGTATGTTGTGCGAAGCACCTTGATCTATTGAAAGATACCTGTATCTTAAAGCAGCACGAACAAAAAAATAAACAAAAACTCTGTGATATATTTTTACATTATTTTTCTCATTATTGTGCCTATTCTTGGCAAAAATATATGTCACGCAAGTAATATGAAAAAACTTAAAGAAGAGGTACCACATTGTGTCTCATAATATAGTCTAGACTACAACCCACCAACCCGCCCCAACCCGCACTGCGCCAGCGGGGTAGGCCCTATGGCACTATGGCCCTAATCCTCCTTGCATTGAAGTGGAGTGTGCCGGGTATAATAGCAATGCGCATTGTCTAAAATTATTGACCTTCAATTTTACATTTTTATAGAACACTAGCTGATGCCCGCGGCTTCGCCCGCGTGGATTTCGGTTATTTATATACTAAAACCTTCCTCGAGAACCACTCTATCCATTGGTGAAAACAGCATGAAAATCGGTGCAGTAGTTTTTGAGTTTATCGCGAACAGACAGACAGACGCGGCGGAGGACTTTGTTTTATAATAATGTTGTAGTGAGATAGTAACTACCTAGTTTAAGAAACGAATTTGAATATACTATTAGATAGTTATTAAATACTATTAAAAAGTTTACAAACTTTGCATCGTTTCTCAAAGTTTTATTAAAATCTTCGCTATAAAAGATGAGCATATCGAATCACTTAGCTTCGCCTAGTGGAGCGACGGAAGCTAAGGAAATAGGAATCATTATTTAACGTCAATGTTTAACTAGATTGGCCCCCGCAAATGGGCCGGTAATGATGCCAGCCGATTGCCACCCCGCAATGTAAACGCTAACAAGTAAATTAACTTTTAGGCTGCGTTTCAATTTTATCTTATGTTTGTTTATACTAAAACAGCTTAATTGAAAATATAGATGCTGGTTTTTAAAATGAGTAAAATATATATAGGTACTAACACTCTACGCAAACTAATCAAGCAAAAGATAATAGGTACTATTTGAGTAAATATCAAATTAAATAGTTACCCAATCCGACGCCATCATTGTGTTGTATAGGCAACTGAGGGTAAATAGTGAAAAATCATTATTCTACTTCGTATTTTAAGGGGTTCATTAACCTTACTTAGTCATAATATGAAGTTCTTACTGTAGAAATTTTCATGACTACAGTCAACAAATTGAAATTCCCGCGGGAACCCAAATGAGAGAGCGATGTCGCTTACACAGATCAATATCAATCCATTTAGTACATCATGAATTGCTGAGGTAGTCTCGATTTCAACCAAACAGAAACGTTCCGTCTGTCTGTGTTTGAGAACCAGTGGTCTTATGTTACCAATTACGTCCCTATTATCAAATTCAAGGGAGAAATGGGAATACCTAACTAGTTTATAACTTAATTTAATTATGATTTTTCATTACTTCTATTTTTTTATAGCCTATTTCGTTTTTCACTGCTGGACAAAAGCCTCCCGTTTTTTTCTCCACGCGTCCCTCTCTGTTTGTTGAGGCCACGTTTTACACTCAAATGTGTTTAAATCGTCGCACGCAACATCTTCGCCTCGGTCTGCTACAACGGCGACCGTCTTTGGGCGTCCTTAACCCACCTTGGTCCATTGGCTAACTGGATAAAAATCTCTATAAAGGAGATTGACAGGGTTTGCACCAAGTGCTGCCCAGACATGGGAGTGTTTCCAAATGATTTCCTAGATCAATTTACGTAACAAAAAAATAATAAAAAAAAAACACCCTGGGATTTTTTTATGGTTTTAGCTAGGATTTTGTCAAGTTTTTTTTTAAATTTTATTATCCTATTGAATGTCCCACTGCTGGACAAAGGCCTCCCCCTTTCTCCCCTAGTTTATTATCAATAATAATAAACAAATAATCAATTTTTTGTTTTTTAGTTCATTTTTTACACGATTGCCCAAAAAAAAGAGTGTATATGTGTTTAGGGTTCATGTATGTATGTATGTTTGTATGTTTGTATGTGAGATTCTTTATTCCACCATAACTTATAAATGCCTGAACGGATTTCGATGTATGGGGTATCGTTAGAATCCTTACATCATTCCGGGTAACACTGGGTATATTATTTTTGAAAAAATCAATATGGCGGCATTAAGGCTCAACTTTAATATGTGAAAAAAAAATTTTTTTAGTTCGTTTTTTGGCAGGGTAATCGTGTTTTTAATTTTTTAAATTTGTGTTTTTTTCCATACATAATTCACAACGAAAAACAAGTTTTTCTCTTGACTCCATGAACAGAATTTGGAGCCCTTCAGTTTATAGGTTAGTATAGACGTATGGAACAAAATGCACGATGTGTTCATTCTGGGCAGCACTTGGTCCAAAGTCCATACATAGATTGTCAATGTCCTTTGAGGTTAGGTCTTCTCATAAGTTAAAACCATGATAATGATGATAACACTGTTAGTTAAGTGTCAGTGTAGGTATTTACCAATTTAAAGCAAAAGTTTCCAACCAAATGAGCATTATTGCCAAAGTTTATAAGAGTAAACTTGACTACCTATGGTGTAAAAGTTTCAAGAAGGTTACACTACCCTTAACCGACCCTTGACATAGGTTCAAATGTTACAATATCACATGTGAACGTTCTTAGGGTCAATGACTAGATTCAATTAATGTATAAGGTCACTATACACCACAGAGGGATCTTTAAATTAAAATCCAATATATTTGGCCTAGAGATTCGCAATCTATGATGGATTTACGGTTAAATTAAATTACTCGCTCAACTGATTCTGCAATATTCCTTTCAATTTAGCTTGGATTTCTGTTAAAATTTACCCGTAAGTTACTTGGTATTCTAACTATCAATTACACGCATTTGAGATTGATATAAGTTAATTACTGACATAACTTAGTAGATCAAAGTGTACCAAGAAAGAGGGAGAAATGTGATTATCTAAAATAGTATGTCCTACTAAATTGTGTCCATGGACACAGTACCCCTCAGTCGGTCGCGGAAAATAATGTTAAATCATGTCGGTATTGCCAATATGGCTCATCTTCTGTTTTTTTTCCTACTATCATCTGTATAGGTACATCTTAACAAAATATAAACAAGTACAAGCAAGTGTACATAACGTAAGGTAAACGCACCAGTAATGGTCAGCGTTCCACTAATGGTCATTTGAAAACAAAAACCTTCCAAATAAGAACCACGAATGTTTTAGGGAAAGCGGCAATACTCAACCATAAAACATAGACACTCAGCTTTATAAAAATGAATTTTGAAGTCTTAATGTCGTTTATTTTCAAAATGGCGACCGTGTAAAGTAGTCGCCATCGCAAACTCATCAATTCTTTAAGAATTTCGTTAAGGAAGTGGTATTTTTAAACAGATTTTTTAGTATGAAAAATAGTAGTGGATTTGCACCTAATCTATATCTATACTAATATATAAAGAGGGAAATGCTGACTGACTGACTGACTGACTGACTGACTGACTGACTCATCAACGCCGAGCCGAAACTACTGAAGTTAGAGACATGAAATTTGGATAGTAGATATATTTTGTGACGTAGACAAGCAATAAGAAGCGATTTTGGAAAATTCAACCCCTAAGGGGGTTAAATAGGGGATGAAAGTTTGTATGCAAGTTCGTCATTTTTCAAGTTAGAATTATGAAAATTTGTGTTGAGGTGTCTTTTTAAAAATAAAAAATATGGTTTTCGGCGTTTTTGAATATTCAACCCCTAAGGTGGTAAAATAGGGGATGAAAGTTAGTTGGGAAGTTTGTATAAATGTTCGTCATTTTTGAAGTTAGAGTTATGAAAATTGGTGTATAGGTTCCTTTTTAAAAATAAAAAACTTGAATTGCTGCGTTTTTGAAAATTCAACCCCTAAGGGGGCAAAATAGGGGACGAAAGTTTGTATGGAAGTTCGTCATTTCTGAGGTTAGAATAATGAAAATTAGTGTTTAGGTTTCTTTTTACGTATTGAAAATAATAATTTCATCTTATTTGAAAATTTAAACCCTAAGGGGTTAAAATAGGGGGTGAAAGTATGTATGGAAGTTCGTCATTTTTTGAAGTTGGAATTATAAAAAATGGTGATTAGGTGACTTTTAAAAGATAAACAATATTAATTTCAGGGTTTTTGGAAATACATCCCCTAAGGGGGTTAAATAGGGGATGAAAGTTTGTATGCAAGTTCGTCATTTTTCAAGTTAGAATTATGAAAATTTGTGTAGAGGCGTCTTTTTAAAAATAAAATTATGGTTTTCGGCGTTTTTGAATATTCAACCCCTAAGGTGGTAAAATAGGGGATGAAAGTTAGTTGGGAAGTTTGTATAGATGTTCGTCATTTTTGAAGTTAGAGTTATGAAAATTGGTGTATAGGTTCCTTTTTAAAAATAAAAAACTTGAATTGCTGCGTTTTTGAAAATTCAACCCCTAAGGGGGCAAAATAGGGGACGAAAGTTTGTATGGAAGTTCGTCATTTCTGAGGTTAGAATAATGAAAATTAGTGTTTAGGTTTCTTTTTACGTATTGAAAATAATAATTTCATCTTATTTGAAAATTTAAACCCTAAGGGGTTAAAATAGGGGGTGAAAGTTTGTATGGAAGTTAGTCATTTTTTGAAGTTGGAATTATAAAAATTGGTGATTAGGTGACTTTTAAAAGATAAACAATATTAATTTCAGGGTTTTTGAAAATACATCCCCTAAGGGGGTAAAATAGGGGATGAAAGTTTGTATGGAAGTTTGTCATTTTTGTAGTTAGAATTAAGAAAATTGGTGATTGTCTTTTAAAAAAATATTAATAATAGCGTTTTTGAAAATTATACGGGGTATGGGATACGGGATACGCGATATGGGAGACGGAATTTTGTATATGGGATACGTGATACGAGATACGGGTTACGGGATATGGGATGCGGGATGCGGCATACGGTATGTGGGATGCGTGATACGGGATACGGGATACGGATACGGATACGGGATACGGGATACGGGATACGGGATACGGGATACGGGATACGGGATACGGGATACGGGATACGGGATACGGGATACGGGATACGGGATACGGGATACGGGATACGGGATACGGGATACGGGATACGGGATACGGGATACGGGATACGTGATACGGGATATGGGATATGGGATGCGTGATACGGGATACAGGATACGGGATTTGGGTTCCAAAAAACGGAAACGGAATTTTTTAAATTTGTATTCTGCGCGGACGAAGTCGCGGGCAAAAGCTAGTTTATTATATGCATGCTGAGATGATTGGGAGACAACATTACTACGTAATTGCACTAATTTACTTCGTAGTTTTTTTTAAACTGGGGTGTCCATTACTGAAAATTGCAAAACGATTGGTTGCCAATTATGGTCAGTAATGAACACTGGTGTGACCATAACTAGCACATCATCTGTTAATCAAAAATATTGCTTAGTAATTATTGTTTATTTGCAGTTTTTTTTTTTTTTCAAAATTAAGTCGTGTAAATAAATTATATGCGACTTAGTACATGAGCCTCGCCATAAAAGTAGTAAAAAAGTTTTAAGTAGCTGTTCATCAGTACCCCAGAATGCTATAGTAGGTACTGGACATTTTAAATATAATTTTTCAAATTTTCTGTGGTTGCTAAGAATTGTAATTTAAAATTAATTTTATTTTATAAAAATGGAAGTCTATTTTCAATTTGTTCTTTTTTGAATTATTTTTCAATTTTTCTTATTATATACGTAAAACGATATTATCATAGTATTTTATTTTGTTCTAGAAAAGCATATCTGGATGAAATTTGATTAAATTTCTATTAACATTACGTAATTATCCTAATAATTGGCTTGACCATAATTGGCTGTTCATAACTGGTGTTGACCATAAATGGAGTGACAATCATTAGGTTGTTGCCTGACCATTACTAAGGCAATTTTTTTAATTTTTCAAAAATATTTTTAAATTTTTCTACGATAGATAAATGAGTTATTGAATCTTCCACAACTAAAAGATACCATCCTTCACTAATATCGCAATGAAACAGTAAAATTTAACAATAACTACCCAGACAAATGGCTAAAAATTACATATTTTTTTCTTATATTGACCATGATTGGGTCGTTTACCTTATGTTATAATAAGGAAAACAACTTGATAATATTATTATACTAGATAACTAGAAAATAGATTGTTATAAACTGTTATTCAAGGCATATTACTATGTCACTTTATTAACACCTAAACTAAAATGACCGTTTGGGTCCCACGACTAGCCAAACGGCATCGCGGCAGACCCAGAAGGTGAAGGCGGGATGAGTTGCACTTCTACTTGAAGGGTTGGCCCAGTATTGCCATAAACAGGGAGGAGTGGAGGAAGGAAACGGAGACCTTTGCCCAGCAGTGGGACGACACAGGTTGAAAAAAAAACTTAAACACACATTGTTTACAGGTCGGCGCCGCGTCTGCTCCCCTTAAGTTGCAAATGTCCTGGGCGGCTTCCACTTACCATCAAGTGGACCGTCAGCTAGTGTGCCATCCTTGGATATTAAAAAGTAAATCTGTTCTGAGAATTTAAAACCCAAATTAATTCTTATCACCATTATGCCAGATTTTAAATTACGGCTAAGCTCGCTAAAAAGGTTCTTAACACAAAGGCTTGAGCATCCCCGAGCAATTACTCACGGCATCAGGTGCGAGGTCGCATGCAATTAAAACAAGATCTCACATAGGGTGGCCTGCCGGCTTTATCTTTACTTTATTGTAACATAAAGAAAGCTCGCTGTAAACTCTGACGTAAATCGCTTAAACTGCTCGTGTGTGCTGAGACATAAAGGGGAATTAATAAGGCCATTCCGGGGAACGGTTCACCAGACGAATAGCCAACCTTATAGTTGGAATAAAGCTTCGGTATATAAAAGATATTGAAAGATATCGATTTTAAAACTCTGGTTTCTGTATCTCAATTTAAGTTTTATTGAAAACAGTCTGAATGGAGTTTTATTTTAATGGTACGGGATGGGAGTTTATTGGTTTTATTTTTAAACGATTTAGTTTGCGTTATTTTCAATGCTGAGGATTTCTTTGTATTCAGTAAATGGAATGGGAACGATACTACCTATCAGAAATCTAAGTAAGTATATTAGATGGAATAGGCAGGGGAACTAGAGGAGATCAAGAAAAATACACTTAAGTGCTTAGCATTATTATAAAACAGAAAGTATTAAATAGCTATTCACCTTTTTGCTACTTTAATCAGGGTTAGGTATTTTTTTCTAAGGTGGAAGAAAGCTTACGGCCCTCTCACTCATCGTACGAAAAGCAGCTGAAATAGCTTCTTAACGCCGATCTTCTATGAGAGGGTGGTACCACCCCCCCTGGTCGAGCCAGCCCATAATGAGCTTTTCATAATGCAATCCCTGTTTCCAAATGCAATATTATCAGAAGACTCAAATGCGATTGCTAAAAGTAATTGTCAGGCGCTACCTTTTATCCAAGGTATATCCTTACGAAATTCAAATGTGCCGTTTTATACTAACTATAAAAAGAATGTAAAACCAACCCCCCCATTCGATGCTCCATAAATGCGGACACTTAGATTTGCCCATCAAAGTATCGGGTGCTCAAAAATCCATTTGAAATATACACATTTTATATGGGAAGGTTTTACCGCACCGTTTTATATTGCATTTGGTTAGTTTCAGCCATTTTAAGTTGCGTAATCCTAGCAGACATTTACCTATATCAAAGACTGTCTGTCACCTACCCGATGATATCTTACTTTCAGACATCATTGCTTTATCGAGCACTTGCCCCGTAGGTACCATAGCTAAATTCGGCCAGACATTTTTTCACTTTTCAGCAGTAGGTACGGTTGAAATTCATGCACATAGTGCAAAAGTGAATAAAGTTTGACCGCTGCGGATAATTCGCGCAAATTTTCCGCAGTGATCGCTTGGATCCTCAAATTTTGCGACAGCAAACGCTTGAACCATCTACCCACGTTTATATTATGCGAACTAACTTCAGCCTAACAGCACAGCATAGGTAATTGCATTAGCTTGTGTACACTCTACGTCCCTTACTGTCTGCCTCCATAAGTGAATTGGCCATTCGGGTAGGGCGCGTATACTCCGCGACTTTATCGCACTTAAATCTAAGGTAAATACAAGTAAGGGTTATATTCTAATATCATTGTGATATTAGCCATAAACCAATGTTATTGTATACGGTATAACTGCTGCGGTTAGTTTTAATCGTCAGTCATAACCGTTTACAGTTGCAATAATAATTTAATCCAAGAGGGGATCAAACATGAAATTATTGTTTCGCGCAAAATCTTGTTTGCGTTTTACATTTAAGGTGATACGAATGTTCAACTGGGTGGGTCTAAGTAAATGGTTTGATGAAGCAGCTGGCTTATGTGCAATATAAAGTATACAACATTAAACCTCATATGTTCGGGAATAAAATGGCTTAGCCGATTTACTTTAAATGTTACCAAATTTTGTAGAAATCGATTTCAAAATATGAAATTGTCAACCTTAATCGTAAATGTTCTCCATAGCAACTGAACAGATTTACGTGAAACCTATACCAGAAAAATTGTCAAGACTTGTCTAAGAATCCGTGGATCCAAGATTTAATATTAGTCATTTTATTTAAAAAATAATCAATAATAACCTTAAATATGCTACAAACGTCATGGGTCATCATGGCTTGGCCAGCAAAATGTTCCTGGCAGTAGCGCAATGGCGCCGTTGAAAGCTGGACGTGCGCGCAAATTTTTGCGTGAAATACGTAAAAATGTTACACGTCTACCTATCTTTTTATGAATTAAATCACGTTTTAAATAGTTGAAATATAATATTGAACATAATTTTTAGGATATTATATGATTACAAATATTTTTAAATTAATATTTATGTCAGTGACGCGTTTTGTTGTCATCATAGATTATGAATTATATAGAATGATGAATAGGTATATGATTAAAAAGCATAATCGTCCTCTAAAAACCGCTTACCTACTTTCTAATCTTATTGTCTTGCCTAACAACAACAACAGGTTGGGCTAACAATCAGAAGGTCCCAGGTTCGATCCCCGGTGAGGCATGCACCAATGGATGAATTTTCATCTATGTGCATAATTTACAGTTCGCTGACGGTGAGGGAAAACATCGTGAGGAAACCTACCTATCCCTCGGGATTAGGTAATAGTCAGTTCCTGTATACACGGCGACAAGGTTCACCACCTGTCACGTTGGGTTCTGACTATCTGGTGAAACGTGGGCTTTGAGTTGGTTAATCCCTCCACAATGTGGTGGTGTATGGCCACTCACGCCTCTGACTACCCCCGAATGGGGATAAAAGTCGTGACGTTACATTTCATTTTTTCTTATTTTTTGTCTTGCTTATGATATCTTTTTATACCACTGAGTTGCTAGACAAACTTGTTTTTTTTTTGGCGGGAAGTGGCGAAGTGCAACATTGAAAATCTATATTATTATAGGTAGGTACTTGACACTGGCTATATGCGACAAGAAAAGCCAAGACAAAAAAACATGCGTACGGCCCGCCTGATGTTAAGCGTGTTTCAGTTGATGTTATTCATACTACTTAATATTAGTAATACGAAATTATTTTTGTTTGCTTATTTTTAAGTTGGACTAACCACCGTTTGGTGGGGTAGTACCACCCTCTCATAGAAGATCGGCGTAAAGCAGCTATTACAGCTGCGTTTCGTACAATGAGTGAGAGAGCCGTAAGCCCAAACCCCCCTCCTTCTCCCCTACCCCTTCCCTTCAGGTCGGCAATGTTTACTATATGTTTAGTTTTATTGAGCATCAGGATGAAGTTGGGAGACTGGAGTTCAATGCTCTACATTACTAAACCATACATCAAATAAACATCACAGCTTCTTAGGGATGGGTCCAAATTTAATAAGTCGCTAAATTTGCAGTGCTAAATTTATTTAGTGTCATCACCTGTTAAATATTTTTTTAGAAATGTAACGTCACCACTTTTATCGCCATTCGGGGGTTGTCAGAGGCTTGAGTGGATATACACCACCCCATTGTAGAGGTATTAACCAACTCAAAGCCCACGTTTATACAGGGTGAATTTTTCAAGTGTGCGTGGATGGCCAAATCCGAAACTATGAGTGATATCGAAAGGTACTCAAAGAAGTCTCGGGGCCGATTTTGGTGAAAACTAAAACTGCATCATTGGATTTTTGAAAAAAACTAAATTCGTAGCCAGGAATCGAACTACTTGATTTCGAACTAGTTGAAAAAAACCACTTACTGTATTATTACACCATTCGATAGAGTCGCTGATAAGGAACGTATTCTGGGAAGTAATGACATACGGCAAACTTAAAAAAACTGTGTTTTTTAATAAACTGCTGCATATTTTCAAGTTGACTGTAATAAGTCATACGTACATTACCTTTACCTTGTTCGAAATTATGCTCAATATTTTTATTTATTTACTTTCGCAGCGCAGTCATCTTCATAACATTATGTTCTAATTACAAATTTTCAATCATTTTTGAACAATTAATCACTTTAGGTTTAATAGTTAGGTAACTTACGAGAAATAAAATACTATTTTGTTTAAAATTAGCTCTTTCCTTAAGTTTACCGTAAAAACAATATTCGTAGCCAGGAATCAAACTAGTTGATTTAGAATAAAAAACCAAATACTGTATTATTACACCATTCGATAGTGTCACTGAATAGAAACGAATTTTGAGAAGTAATTACAACTTCTCAAAATTCGCATGTGCATGTGCATAATCTACAGTTCGCTGACGGCGAGGGAAAACATCGTGAGGGAACCTACCTATCCCTCGGGATTAGGTAATAGTCAGTTCCTGTATACACGGCGACAAGATTCACGACCGGTCACGTTGGGTTCGGACTATACAGGGTGAAATTTTCAAGTGAGCGTGGATGGCCAAATCCGAAACTATGAGTGATATCGAAAAGTACTCAAAAAAATCTCGGGGCTGATTTTGATGAAAACTAAAACTGCATCATTGGATTTTTGAAAAAACAATGGTCGTAGCCAGGAATCGAACTAGTTGATTTAGAATAAAAAACCACATACTGTATTATTACAGCATTCGATAGTGTCGCTGATAAGAAACGAATTTTGTGAAGTAATTACAATTTTCATCAAAATCAGCCCCGAGATTCTTTTGAGTACTTTTCGATATTGAAAGAAAGAAAGAAAGAAAAAACTTTATTGCGATAAGCAGAAAAGTTGCAAAGTAAAAAGTAAAAAAATAAAAATTAATATAAATAAAATTAAAGTAAAATTAAATTAAAAGGTAGGTAACAAAAACACACACAACTTCTGTTCGCCGCAAACGGATCCAATTCAGCATGTGCTGATCGACAAGGACCAGCGCTGGTCTTCCATTTGGCCCGTTTGGCGACCCGACGGGCGCAAACCACAAACAAATAAAAAAAAATAAAAAACTAAAACCAAAACTAAAAACACTCGTACCCAAAACAATAAAATTAAAAAAAAAACTATAAATAATAAAAACAAAAGTTATCTGTGCCGTACGTACGACACATTAAATTATTAATCTATGGTGCGACAAGACAACAACATGGAATTTCTAACCTGTAAAAAAAATTAGAGGCATTTGGTAACTAAAATTAAAATTATTCCTAAGAAGTGAAGTGAAACATCACAGGCCTAAAAGAATCTCGCCAAGCATCAAAATAAAACAACTACAACAACACAAATCATAAATCTAACTATATGACGTGGCAACAACCCGATATTGGCAAAGTACCTACACAATCATGTCATTGTGGCATAGAAAATGAAGAAATTGATATTGGACGGCACAAAGTTAAACAATACCTATCTAAGCCTATAGGATATCAATCGTGGTAAGTACACTACATAATTATAAAGAAAAATGATATCACTCATAGTTTCGGATTTGGCCATCCACGCACACTTGAAAAATTCACCCTGTATAGTCAGAACCCAACGTGACAGGTGGTGAATCTTGTCGCCGTGTATACAGGAACTGACTATTACCTAATCCCGAGGGATAGGTAGGTTTCCTCACGATGTTTTCTCTCGCCGTCAGCGAACTGTAAATTATGCACATAGATGAAAATTCATCCATTAGTGCATGCCCCAACGGGGATCGAGCCTGGGACCTTTTGATTGTTAGCCCAACCTGTTCACCACAGTCGCTTGCAGTACAGTTGTAATCCCGAGATTCGAGTCTTCATGATTTTCCCTGTTTTCGGAACAATACACACTTAGGTGTTGTAATTATTATGTATTGTTCCGAAAACTAGCAAAGTGGAAGCTCAAAGAACCCCAGCGAGACAGTGGAGCACATCTTGCTTCATTGCCCTGTATTTGCACGCCAAAGATATGATGCACACACAAACATAATAAAATAACTAGTCTTTTTTTAAGTAGTACTACCTATTACCCAGTGTTGGGCAAAATTAAATTTCAGAACAATTAAAAATTAACAGTTAGTGAGCTTTTATTTACTATATCAACAAAATAACAATAAAAAAGATTACAAAGAAAAAATAACCAACCCACCTACCTAGTAATAAAAATGTAGTACTTAAATTGTACTTAAGATTTAGTGAAAATTTTCCTTTACGAAGTTACACTTATACGACTAAATAAAAGTAGGCAAGATACGAATTTAGTATATGAGTCACTTCTGTTTTTGATTTATCATGTCGTCTTTTTGATGTATCGTGGCGTATCGAAAATTCTAAATTCAAAAAATTCAACTCGCGGTCCTACGACATTGTTTGAGCAAAAAGCGGTCAACCTCGAGCTGTCAGTTGCAATGGTTCCAGCCTTAATGTGTGTAGCGAACATACTCGTAGTGCTGTTGTTTGTAAAGTCTGATGTGTTTTCGAAATAAGCATGTAGTATACTAAGTACGTAAATAATAATAATAAATAAATATCCTGGGACATTCTTTTACACACGGCTACCTGATCCCAAACTAAGCAAAGTATAGTACTTTGCTTAGTTTGGGATCAGTGTAACTGTAACGTCACGACTTTTATCCCCGTTCGGGGGTAGTCAGAGGCTTGAGTGGCCATACACCACCACATTGTGGAGGTATTAACCAACTCAAAGCCCACGTTTCACTAGATAGTCAGAACCCAACGTGACAGGTGGTGAACCTTGTCGCCGTATATACAGGAACTGACTATTACCTAATCCCGAGGGATAGGTAGGTTTCCTCACGAAGTACTATGGAAACCAGATAACTGATATTACTACATTATACTACTTTTTGTTTGTAAATACATACTTAATATACATAATTACACCCAGATTCGGGACATTCAGTCATGTTCATGCACAAAAATGCATGTTCCGGGTAGGAATCGAACCTAGGAGCTGCAGCGTGAAAGGCGGAATCTACACCAACCACGCCAACGGGCCCGTCGACTTAAGCCGCCGACTTATGCCGACCGAGTCCTTAAGCGGCCAAGTACATAAGGACCTATTCAGATTTAGGTTGATTAGTATCTAGTGCTGATTCTGGTAGTACGGTCAGCAACAAAAGTCGCGGAACATTCCCTATTCTTTTGGTACGCATCAAAACCATTATTTTGATTAATTTAAACCAAATTTAGATCTGGGTGGTTACTTTGAAAAACGAACTCTGACGGATCGTCCGAAGTACGGATTCGATTTACGATCAAAACCATGTCAAACGCTGAAATCGTAAAGAAGAAACGAAAGAAAAAATGTCGAATCACGACGATCCGTCAGCCGAAACGTTTCGTTTCGTATTTCGAAGTAGGCCAGCTGTTGCTGATATTTGGTTTTGATAATGTTCACATACGATAGATTTTTCGAACTTGAAACAGATAACGCGGTTGTATTAAATCCTTAATATTAATATAATCATTAGAGACAGGTTTGTACGTAGTAAGCACCAAAATTTCGTCGTACAAAATGATGAGTCAGCATATTACGAGTGGCTGCGTAGTAGTTTTGCGTAGCACAGTTGCGTCGTTGGTATTGCCCGGATGATGTCATCTTGCAGGGGTTGTGCTGTGACGTCATAGCTCTCACCCCTACGCCGTGGAACTGAGGTATCGGGTCACGCCCCAATCCACCCTTAAGAATACTATTAGGATGATGCGAAATTGATTTTTTGGCGATAATAATTTGAAGTCAGTTTTGTTATTGTTAAGTTAGATTCTGCATATTAATTGTAGGTATGTAACATGGACCAGTTACTAAGGGGACTGGCCCTAAGCAAGTCGGCCGAGTTGTCGGCCTAGTACTAACATCGACATAAAACGAAGCGAGTAGTTCATCTATTTACCGGTAAATAGTAAAATGAACATGAAAAAACAATGACCACGTTTTTTTTCATACAAATATCTAATAAGGGCACCTCTTTCTTTAGTCTTTACTCTGTGGTATGTAACTTAACATTCGAACATTACGAGTAGGTGTAGGTACCTAAGTACTTATTAACTACTATTAAGGAAAGATTCAGTAAGTGAATAGGTGGAAATCACGAAATAGTAATCTATCTTGCTACAATAATATTTATGGTCATAATACTTTAACATAACACCACCCTGCGCTCCATTACTCATTACTCCATTACTGACGTGGGCGAGAAAACCGCAAAGCTGAAGTGGTATTGGGCCGGCCATGTGTCACGAATGGATCCGCAAAGGTGGGCAAATCGCATCAATACCTGGACGCCCAACGATGGTCACCGATGTCGTGACAGACCGCGGCGAAGATGTTGTGACGATTTGAACACCTTTGCGGGTAAAACGTGGCCATTACAAGCCCAGGATGACCTGTGGAGACAGAGAGGGGAGGCCTTTGCCCAACAGTGGGACATTTAATAGGCTATAAAAAAATAAAAAAAACTTTATTGGCTGCGTCTACAAGAGGCAAGCGGTGCGTTCGTACGCGTAGACATAATGTCATAACTGATGGCCCGTGTGCGGCGACGGCTCGGGGCTTGTGTACATACCGGCTATGTTTTATTTAAAAAAAGGCAATTCAAGCTGATGTTTCTCGATAAAAACAAATAGAAACCATATTACGAAACGCATACAAGCTGTAATTACCTATAAATCATAAAAACACGTAGCGCCTACATAATAAATCGTTACTAAAAACCAATTTTCAGCACTAAATTGAATACCCCGATAAAAATCGTTTTGATACGTGTTGTAGAAATAAAATGTGCTATGAATAAAACGTAAGGCGTTGACGTCGCTTTGAGCAAGTACTAATACCGGCCTCCGGGGACTCAATCAGACAGATTAAAGGGTCTTTGAAGGGATCTGATAAGCTCGCTATTACTGTTTAACAACTACGTGGTACATGTAATAAATTAGTATTATTTGTGTTAAGTTACATAGGTCCACATTAGGTAGGTATACTTAGTTCGTAGTAGGTAATATATACATATGTTTGAGGGAAAGTACTTAAATATGCATCATGGAGACATTATTTTATTTTTAGAAGAAAGGGCCACCGCATCACGTTACTTTTAGCATCGGCGATCGACGATTTAGTCGCTTTTTAGAAGCTAAGTGCAGCGACCAGTCGCAAAATCGCGCGATTGTGATACTGCGACCGAACGCAGAGAGTCGCCAAAACGCGATGCAGTCGCAAAATCGCCGATCGCCGATGCAAAAATTAGCATGTCTGCAGTGGGCCTAAGTAATACCGCAATATAAGATTTTTTGAGTTGCTTGCTTGCCACATTTGAGAATAGACCAACCAAATGTCAAACATCCTGTATTTTTATGACGCCGAGCGAAAGGTTCAGTAATTGTAACGATGAATTATTTTCAAGTCACATAGTATCTTAAATGAAAGGAACTCCTTAACTAACGATAAAATGCTTGTTTAGGTTACTTTACGACAGGCCTTGAAATTGGCAGGATGAGTTGGACTCGCACATGGCATAAATCGGACGGAATGGGGGAAGCAATGTGAGGCCTTTCCTAGCAGCAAGACCACACATGCTACCGTAAAACAGTATTAGGTAAGTAGCTGAAAACAAGTTTGGTCAGCCGGCTACTGAAGTTTGTGTTTGCTTTCCTATATCCACGTTTAATTTCAGTAAGATGTTCCCGTGTGTTTGACTTTCTGTCTACCTCTGAAGCCTTTCATTTGGTAGCCAATTCCGCCAAATAGGTTGGAAGTTGCCGCACTATATTCTTATCTACGCTCCGGTTCACACCTGTTTCGTGCACTATTCATTTGCACTATCTCGCGATAAAAATCAGATAATTGTTTAAATTTATAATCCCATTGTAAATTAACTACATTTTTTAATCTACTGTTTCAAATTATATCATTCGTGTCTGTTTCTTTGAAATTGTTGATTGCATTATTATTGTCTGATATGCATCGAATGTCATAAGATTGTTATAATCTTTTCGTGGTAACGAATGTGGGTGCTTTGTATTTTAATTGACATGTTTAACACAAATTAAAGGTTACATGATATTTATCAGTAGACTTGTATGAGAGAGAGTAGAGATAGAGACAATCAAGATAGAAGAGTTTCTTGTTTCTGAATATCTAGTATGTAATTGAGTAAGTTGTCGTTGTACGGCTTATTAGCAACAGCATTACGTATGTAGAGGTACCTACTTACCTAAAGTTAGACCGTACAATAAACGTAAATAATGATCCCAGTTCAAGATATATATAATAAATACCTTTATCATCGCACTGACGTACGAAATAAAAAATGCCCGATACGGGAGCGATCCTTGAATACATCACATTTCATGTTCTCGAGGAAAATATCCGTGTACTCGGCTGCAGCGAGGATTTTTGAGATAAGTACAGTATAACTGCCGAAGGAATAAGTACCTACTGAAATTAATAATTTTTATAGGTACACAACACGGCTTCGCGGGTAATTTTTCTCAAGCATACTTCAGTGAAAGCCGGTTCATTAGTTTCGAAGATAAGCAGTCACAAATAAGATAAATAATAATATATTGATCTAATGACAAGTAGGTTAGCATTTAGCAAACCAACACATATGCCATTCAATTAAAATACCTACTCTATATTCAATGAAGCACCTAAGTGGGAGTTTTTTCTAAGAAATGTATTGATGTTAAAGGTGGTAGAGCCAAGCTGTAGCCAATTGACTGCAGCTCATATACGGGCTGGCTCGACCGGGGTAGTACCGCCCTCTCACAGATCGGCGTAAAGCAGCTATTTCAGCTGCGTTTCGTACGATGAGTGAGAGAGCCGAAAGCCCAACCTCCTCCCCCTCCCTCTATCCCACTCCCCTTCAGGTCGGCAACGTGCGAGCAATGCCTTTGATATTGTAAGCACCTATTGGCTACGGTAACTGCTTAACATCAGGCGGGCCGTACGCTTTTTTGCCACCGCAGACCTATTAAAATAAACAATGTTACTTCTAATGTAACCTACCTAAAATACTCTTACCAATATGATTTATGTTACTACATATTTACAACTTCTCAAAAATATAAAGTTGAAATAAAAATATATTTATGGGTAACTATAGTATTATCACGCATTGAACACGTATCTAAAAGTTCGTAACTAGAGATTTCCACGTCCACTCCAACTGACAAACGTTTGAGACTCCGAGAAACTTGTTAGAAAACTAAAAAGAACTCGTTGCGAAGTTGTTAAGGGACTACATACAGAGATAATAAACAGAAGTTCCACTTCGAACTGACCGATAAATTGTGGGTAACGTAATGTTATACTTTTAAATACGAGCGTTTAAGTTTATTTTGCCGTTATAATATACAGGATGAATTTGAAATCATGGGCATCCTTTTAAACTATGACTCTACACATGATTCAGAATATTTTGGGAAAATAAATAAAAACATCTACTGAAAAAAAATATTGCTCTAGCAAGCAAATAAACAAACCGTACCTTATAGGTACCTTACCTGGGCAATAATTTTTATCAATTGATTTGTTGATTAATTTTACTTGAATATTCTGAATCATGTTTAGAATCACCGTTTAAAAGGATGCCCATGATTTCAAATTCACCCTGTATAAGTATGAAAGATATAAAAAACTTGCAAAAGACTATTGCATAAATAACGACATAATGTTAGTACCTACCTACTTAGAATTTAATAAATATTGTCCGTTAAAGCCTGCTTTCTAAATGTTAACATACCAACCACGATACCTCAGTAAAGATAAGATAGGCTTTCTGGGACGTATGCAGATTTTATCATGAACGTTTCATTTGATACTTAAACAGCCATTTATTTTTTGTAAAATATACTTACTTAGTGCCCGTTAAAGAACATAAGAGGCCTACAAACCTAGGGTAGGGAAATACTGGGATAAACAATTATAGAGAGGGACCCACCACTCACCCTCGGAATTGTCAACCTCCAATATTATAAACCAAATGAATTGATCGATAATAGAAGAAGCCAACAAGACCTAACTCCCTGTCAGTCGAGAGTATGTCTGTCATGAGTCATGGACCCTAACAATTAGCAATTCTCCGCAGACAAATCGAATCCTAAATAAATTCGACACGTGTTTCGCCTCTAAACGAGGCATCCTCAAAATCCAAATCAAAATCCTGATTCCATCAAATACTGGGATAGTTTGTGGGTATACAAGAAACAGAGGAAAAATCTTGTTTAGCAGTTACTCACGTTGGAAAGATAATCCATACGTGAGACGTGCCTAGCCCACACTCACTTTAGCTTTACTTTAGGTGGTGGTAGAGCCAAGCTGCAGCCAATTGACTGCAGCTCATACACGGGCTGGCTCGACCGGGGTAGTACCTCCCTCTCACAGAAGATCAGCGTAAAGTAGCTATCCCAGCTGCGTTTCGTACGATGAGTGAGAAAGCCAGAAACCTTCGTTACACTCCCCTTCAGGTCGGCAACGTGCGACCAATGCCTTTGGTATTGCAAGCATCTATAGGCTACGGTAACCGCTTAATATCAGGCGGGCCGTACGCTTGTTTGCCACCTGTCCCATAAAAAAATCGAGTAATGAAATACTCAATTCCCGTTAACGGAGTTGTATTTCTGCTATCAGTTGTATGATCCCTAGCGAGGCTGGAGCCCAGTCCACGACAGCCACTCGATTTAATTTACATCTCCGCACCAATTGTTCCCAACTCTAAAGTTCGACGAACGCCGTCTCTGAGGGCCTACTCTGTTTCAAACGAAAACGAAATTTCGGACGAAATTCGCGTATTTCCTACTACGTTTCTCATTGATTCCGACATTTTTTACGAACGAAAATTGTTTGACGTTTAGATTCGACGACGACGAAGACGTCAAACAATTTACGTTCGTAAGAAATGTCGGAGTCAATGAGAAACGTAGTAGGAAATACGCGAATTTCGTCCGAAATTTCCTTTTCGTTTGAAACAGAGTAGGCCCTCTGATTTATTTTCCCTCAACATCGCTTAAACTGATTTCAGTTCCTTTATCAGGTCTTAGACCAGTTTTCTAACGAATTAGTTATTTATGAAGACTTGGGTTTCATGCTGATCTCAAAACGAAGACTAGTTTTCGTTTTACTAATGAAATTTATGATCAGGTACATTTTTATAGCCGATGAAGGCACAGGGACAGGCACAGGCACAGGATACCTGCAATAATTAAGGACCTGTAAACATGCTCTTTGCAGAATCCCATGTTGTAGTGCATAGGAAAGACTGCTGGAAGGAGATCGTTCCGCAACTTGCAGGTGCGCGGAAGGAAGGCGCGCGATGCACGTACATTAGGGGCCATCCATTAATTACGTCACACGTAAAGGGGGGAGGGGGGGTCGACGAAATGTGACATTGTGGGACAAGGGGGGGTTAGGGGTCCTAAGTTAAGTGACGACACATTTAAAAATCTAATATATCCAAGTATTAAAACCGAAATTTGAACTGCAAACGAAAAATTTTGAAAATTTCTGAAAATGGAAAAAATATGTGACGTCACACAGGGAGGTGGGGGGGGTCTCGCAAATGTGACCAGCTGTGACAAGGGGGGAGGGGTCTAAAAATCATGAAATTCGTGTGACGTAATTAATGGATGGCCACTTAGTGGGATACCGGGTCTCCAGAGAATGATGAAATCTCTCCCTGTGTTGAAGGGATTATAGAAACGAAGATTCCAGATATGTGAATATTAAGATGCAAGACTGCAAGAATTTACTTTCCTATCCAAATGCCTTGAAAAGTTAATTCAGAGCTTTTGGCATTTAAATGGCAAATCCAAGCAGGAATTTAAAATGTAATCGACAATCAAGGTGCATTATTCAATAAATTATTATCTTTCCGGTACGTACACAATAATGACTTCCTTCATTCCTTTAAATGCTGTTTATGTAGTCTGCGTCTCCGAAATGATTCGATAGCGTAGTGGTTAAAGTATTGCCTTATGAATCAAGAGGTTCTGGGTTCAATTCCCATCGTGGCCTTAGGAGACACATGTTCCTGATGAGATCTTAGTATATACTGGTCTAGCGATGGCGTTTCTAACGATTTTACGATTTTTATTGTTTATTTTTTAAATTGTCGATCTATTAAACAAATTGTTAAAAGGATTATTTTGGTTAAAATTTCGCATACCTAGTATCTGTCAATGAAACTATCTGTAAACCGTTGTGGAGAGAATTTACGACTATGGTTGAAAAAACATTTTTGAGTAATTTTCTACATTTGCAAACATTTCAAAATAAATTGAGCAACACATTTTATTCCTGACGATCTGAAGTATTCTGAAGTTTAATGTGACATATTTTATAATAGCAAATAGCCACGTCCAGAAGTCTCACATGCCGCGCGAGGCAAATTGCCTGATGAAATTTGACTTGCCTCGCGCGAGGCAAATGCGCGTCCTGCCTCATCTGAGCGCTGTCATTTGCCTCGCCTAGTTTGGCATAGCCATGATACAGAACGATGTCAAACGTGTCAAACTAATTGCTCGGGTATACCCTTCTCTGTCTAGCTAGAGTGTCAGTTGCATTGCCATTTGCCTCGCGCGGCATTCGACTGAGGCAAACGTCGTGCTTCGCGAGGCATGTGGGTGAGCAGCCTCGCGCGGCATGTGCATGTTGTAGACACGCCTAATTAATGGACAATCGCATTCATCAACAAATTTGCGCTAAGACAACTATTTGACCCTTACGTTAACAACCTCTTACCTTAAACTACTATAAGCATTTAGCTTGATTGGAGCTAACAGGCCTACTCCTAATTTTATTTAAAAAATATGAAGTCTAGACTAAACTTTAAAAGCCTGTTACTAAATTGAACCAAATGGTTTTATAATTCGTATTGGCTGTCAATACCCGAACCTTCTCTAAGACCTGAAAGGAATATTATGTGAAGCGATACTGGACTTGGCTTTTGAAGAGATTTTTAATCCACTAATGGACGTCCGATACAATTTTGCTCAACGTTTTCGTGTTCTATGAAAGAGAAATTTTGCTATTAGCGGTGTTAAGCGTATTAGCTATACCTTATAGACCATATATGTAGAGTGAATAATAAACTAGAACTAAGACTTGCTTGTCAGGTAACAGTCTACTCAAAGAGGTGCCCTTATTAGATATATGTATGAAAAAAAGTGCTCATTGTTTTTTCATTTTCATTGTTCTATCTACCGGTAAATAGTTGAACTACTCGCTTCGTTTTATGTCGATGTTAGTACTAGGCCGACCACTCGGCCGAGTTGCGTAGGGCCAGTCCCCTTAGTAATTGGTCCATGGTCTACTCCGTGGGTAGCAGTGTGAAAGTTTCAATATTTAATATTTAGCTGTCTATCACGATGATAATGATAATTTAAGTAATGCTAGATGATATCAAAGCACTTGCTTAGGAGCTATTTGATACTTTCAGACATTTCAGAATAAGTTTTGTATTAATGTATGCAGTTTGTGATTGCAATTAGTCCTTGAATTATTTAATTGACCGTTAATTGGACAGATAATGGTGTCAATTATCTATATATATATCAATAGAAGTTTCTGTTCATACGAAAGTAAATACGGTACTTATAACAAAAAAGAAACTAAAAATATCTGTCTGTTTATCTGTCTCTTTATTCCGGCTTATCTCCTAAACGGCTGGACCGATAATTACAGGACTTTTACTGGCTATTTTAAGGAGTATCATGGGCTACTATTATTTAAGCCAAAACTAACAAACATTTTTTTTACCAACAGAATTAACCCCAAAATCAATCATTTGGTGATATTCCGTTTTCTCTCATCTTTCAACCACGGAAACTTTCCGGATTCAGCTATCTTTACATAATCATGATACCGTTCCAAATATGTCGATTTGGTCTTCAGTAACATTATCGATCAACGCATCATCCATTACTCATCGCGTCTCTAAAATGTCCAATATAAACAGCATACCCACTGACGACAGCTCCCAGTCCGACACTCGTACGCATTGTCACTCTTAATACACGAAACACGACTCGTCGCTCACAATCTTGATCCATCGTTACAAAGCTGTGACCACGGATTTTGCTGCACGATCTCGGCTTACAGATCTAAGATAAAGCTTGGCTTGGTAGAGTATTTGACGGCTCTTGCAGACGAGCGATGCTGCGAGCGTGTCGATTGATTGTGTCGCTACATCACTCATCTTTTGGCCCTGTACTATTATAAACATACTTTGATCTATGGCTGCGTGTCAACAACAAAGTTCCGCTGATTCCACGTGGTTATTAGCTCATTTGCATACATCCTTGTAATTCCTTCTTTTCTTCTGTGTTGAAATTTGGTACTAGGAAGCAGAGTTGCAAAAAACAGGAAATTTAAAATGAAAACTGATTAAAACGTGTTCAAATCATTGTTTAAAACATTTATTTAAATCAGAAGGAATAAATCACCGTGTTTAAAACATGTTTAAATGATTAAAACATGTTTTGAACATGGTGTTTAAAACAAGGTGATTTTTTCGTAACAACCCTGCTAGGAAGTTGCAGGGGGGCTTTGAAATCCTAAGGCGAGGAAGAGTTAATTTTTTCAAAAACATATATGAAAGCTTTTGACACCGACAATGTGCTATCTTAAAAGCTCATTGGTTAGCCTTGAACATGACCAAATGGATATTAAATTGCTTTACTCTGCTTTGCATCGCTAAACTAGGTGCCCTACGCAACTCAAAGTCGCCCGTCTGTATGTCTTCGGTAATCACCAGCGGAACTTTTACTAACGTTTTGTCACGCTGTCACAAAGCTACGTATGAACGTACATAGGTACAGCGCAGTTTGGTGCTTTGTGTTCTAATCAAGGCTGTTTTATTGTAAATATTGTCTAGACAAGCTTTGCATTGGAGGTAATTTACGTTTTAGATATTGAAGGCACCTCATTTGTAAATGTTTGCACCGCTCGACGCTCGTTCGCTCTGTTCCAGGAGCGTGGGCGTGTGGCTCTCGCTCCATTCATCTTTGAAGTTTTACATTAAAGTTAAGCGTACCATAGACACAGCTTTCAAATATTTCACTATTCCAATACTTGTTTATATTTATAGAAGCTTTGCATATTGAAAATACTAAACTTTTAGTTTGGCTGAAATAGCCATCTACTCTAGAATATTATAGCCACAAAGTTTCTTAAAACACAAAGGTGGAACGTTCTCCTAACGAGCTACGCCTTCGAACTGATTTCACGAACTTTACCCACTCGTAATAAATTCCGAGCAAAACAAAGAATCGGTTCTCATTCGAGTTTGGTTTCTAACGTTTACAATAAACAACGGCCCATAAACTAAGCCGGCTGACACGCATATTTCTTATTTTTCTTTGAAACATCTCGGAATGATATTGCCCTAGCGGGCCGTAAAGTCGCTCTATTAATTAGGAGCGCTCGAGACGGCTCCTGAACGCGTGACATCATGTTCCCGCGATTTTCGACAAGGCCCCTTTGTCTCCAAACTTGACAGACATGGTGTAAATCTTCGCCAGTGACAGCCGCGCCACCACAAATCTGAGAAAATATTATTTTTCAACGTCGTCTTTTTCTTTGTCCGCGGGGACCGTACGCATGGTTGCGTCATTGCCCATCTCGCATGCCGTTGACGACAATGTGCTGAATGATGAAATGGTTTCACGGCTACATTTGTTTGTACAGACTAAAGATAAATATCCACTCGTGAGAGCTGTTCGAGAGGCGGTTTGATTAAAGGGAACATAAACGTTGATCGCTCGCTTGTAATGATATTTACAGCTATTGAAATTTCGTCGTCAATCAAAGTAATTATAGTGAAATATGAGCCGATCGTTACGACGAACTATAGCGATCATATTTCAAGTCGAGCGTGAAAAATCATTCAAAACAAGACAGTTACAAAAAAACAAGCATGTGTACTATTATGGATTCGAATTCGACCTAAATATAAAAATAATTATTTTAAATTTGACACTGGTGTTACTAATCGAGACGATGACGTGAAATTACAAGTGGAAATAATTATAACGCGTTGCAACGTCCGTAACAAAGACGATTCGTGTCCTGGGGCGGTGGTGTCAGGAACAGGAATAGCTCGAGGAGCGGAGCCCCCGACTGAGCGCGAACGAGGTGTTTCCAATTTACGGACGACGACGTCTCTAATGCGCGACAAGATTTACAATCGGTATTAATTTAAAAACATCTCTGATGACATAAGATCTATATTTGAATCCCCGAATCCCCTCGATATCGACCACGTGAATGCAGTATGTCTTGTGCAGTTTTTTGCTCTTTCAAAAGTGTAGTGGCGAAACTTTGCGGCGGTGAGTATAAAACCGCAGTAAGAAACGCATTATTCACCGCGGCCAGACGAATCACGTATCTGAAATGCCATGAAGACGTTTAATTAGTACCAAACACGCGATCTTCGGGTCTGGGTATACTGTTATTCGGTTATAAAAGAAGAGTGGCTCCCATCGCTGATGCTCGTAAAGTGGCTGCAATGAAAAAACCGTAAAACAAGGGAGAGTGCTGAGGCGAAAATATGATTTTTGTGGTTGGTTGTTCCTTATAAATAATGTCTGCGTATAAAAAGTACACCTTCGACTTTGTGCATGATAGACGAAATGGAATTTGAGTTTTAAAATAGAAAAAGATTCGAAAACGAAAAATCAAACAGTTTCTGCCATTATAATAGCTGCGCTGCATCAAGCTGAAAGCCGAAGATGAAATAAATTATGTAGTATTGTTAAGTAGGTAACCCAATGTCGGAAAGTTAAGGAAACTTAACTAAGTCCGATATTGGCTTCTCCATTTAAAGGGCCTTTTTGATGTGACATCAAAAGGAAAACTGATCCTTTTTCCGGTCCAATACCTGTTGTCATTGTCGTCGCTTCACATCGAGGTACCTCGCCTTCCTCATTGTAGTCGACCCTCATAACTTTTATGAATGAACAGATTTCTTTATTACACACGAATTCTTTTTCTAATTCAATCGCCTTATCCTCCTAGTTCATTTATTTATTCGTTTCAAAGTAATTCGCTCGAGAGGCAATGGGATTTTTTTTCTTCTTATTAAAATAGTCAAAGAGGGAAGTCCCGAGGGACCCTATCGCATTGTTAGACCACCTGTATTTTCTTTAGGTAAGTTCAACATGAGTAAATCTTATTATGGTATTCAAAGGGCATCTGGTTACTTGAGGGATCGAGTTCATTTCATATTTATGAATGCTTTGTAATCGCTGTTTTTGGAATTCCGGAATAGCCGTTTCAGACTTTTATATGAATACAAAGTTATTTACGAACGTTGAACTTTTTATTTTAATGTTCTTAAGTATCTTGTACCTACCCCAAGTAACTGTGAACTCTTTACATCGATGTTTCTTATATTTTGTATGACATCTGAAATACAGTACTCGGGGAGTACCCAATTATATTTTATTTAGTGCGTCCAGTTGCCTTGCGAGCCTCGCCCGAGAACTCATGTTTTGAAGTTATGTCTATGCATTCCGACGTAAAAACTGAGTGGTCGGGTACGGCATGCGTATAATGTACCCATTAATATTTTTAAGTTCCAATTTTTTCCCGCTCACAATAAATGTACGCCAAATTATTGTGTATTTACAGATGCCAATATTTCTCGCGGCGGAAGTTGCGTTCACATTCATCATTTGTGATTGCGCACAACAAAACCAACCGGTCTCGTACGAAACGGTTCAAGTTACTTTTATTGGCGCTTTTGAAAGACCCGGTTGAATCCATAACATATTATGTAGATATTAAAATGTGGAAACATCATAAACGATGGCTGTGCGCGAACTGATTGCGAGTTACGATCCCCCTCGCATGTTCACATAGATTTTTAAACACAGGCCGACTGGAGGGGCCTTTTATTCTTTTCGTTAAGTACACGTTTACGACAAACTCGTAAAACACGGATCAGTGAAAATTTTTGATATGTAACTTTCCTATTCAAATGCGCACTTTACGAGGCGGCCCATTATAATTTTACTGACGTCATATATTTCGCTGTCATAGTGATTATGAACGGTGGATCGTGAGATTTTAATAAAAAAATTGTTATATCTTTTTAATCACTTCCTTCTTTTATTACTCTACTTGAGGTCGTATCTTTAGAATTATTCACAGCGGTCCAATAAAAAATATAATTTGCATTCTGCAATTGCCTATTTTGAACCGGCAGATGTTAGATTGTTAACCAGACTTATTGGACTAAATTTGTATCATTGCCAAATTTAGATGGTACTCGAATAGCTCATATCTCTCTTTTTGGCATGGAATACATTGTGACATAACATTGCATTTTTCGTGTTGTTGCTATAAAACGACTGCACTCGTAACAACATATGCCTATAATGAGCGTAAGAACAAAATAAACAAATCAATTTTATTGCCAACAAGAGTTGATTCAAAAATTGCTCCAATTTATAGTCACATGATGTCGTAAGCCAACTGTCCAATAAGGACAAAAATATACGCATTGAAAAACATGTGGCCGAGTATCGTGAGAACATTAAACCCAATCCGATAAAAGAAACAAAGAAGCTTTATTTCATAAAGTTGTATTAATAATTGTGCCGAGTTATGGAAACTAACTGTTCTAGAACAAAAACAAGATTGGCACATGTAAATAATGTGTAATGATAACAAACACTGGACATAACATGGCATTGTTGAGGTCCTTATTTATTCTGTGATAGTAACTTTCTTATCTAGACTACCTATTATTTTAAAAATAGAAATAGGTAAGCATACCTATTGTTTGCATTATCTCGCTCGGTTATGTTATTTAGTTGTTATTCTAGATCTAGCTAGACTATCGTATATTATTATTGGTACTTTTTATGTGGTATTATTGAAAATACATGGGTCAAATAGTATATGAGTATTGAGATTCGTGTATAATCTAAGTTTGGGTATGTATGTATGTATGTACATACTTGAAGTAAAAATAACTATCTGCGCCTTCTGATTAGGTATTGTAGATATACGATTAAAAAATAAGGAACTCTGATAAAAACTTTAGTACTAATTTATTAACGCAGAACTAAATACAAAATTTCAGACGCTACGAAAACACGAACCAGATATTTATTTCAAAGAAACGTTGTCGTAAATATACAACATTCTCTTTATGGAAACAACTCTTTAATTAAATAAAATAGCGATAATGAAATAAAGCAAATTGGCATCGATGGAATCAGTAGCGAGTTTCTGAGCACGCTACAATAAAGCTTTATCGACTGTGTAACAGAGGATTGGTGCACCTTTTTTAAGGTGGACAAACAATTGAATGTAGAATCGATTAACCATGCATCGATATTCTGTATTCGAAACACGAGTGGCATACTGCGCCTAATTTGTTACACCTTTTGTATCAAATGTTTTTATAAATAAATAAATTTTGCCAACACATTACCATCAGCAGATTATTGGTCTATGGGCACCGTAAAATGGACTGATTATGAAAAAGCCAATTCTGAAAATTGCCTCAACATGAAATTTAACTCGCAACCATCCGATATAGTAGGCTTAATCTCGAACTACTACAGTGAGTAGTGAAACTATTTACTTGGTTAGATGGGTTGGTAAAGTGTGAAAATACGATTATTATTTTATCTAAGGCAAATAAATTATATGGCTAATATAACAGCTAATCAGGAATGGAGATTCGGTTACGTAAGATATTCCAAGAACTAAGATTTATTATTCTACCTACAATTCGGACGTCTGCAAATTAATTAAGTCCTGAATACGTAAAGTATTATTTTTCGATTGAAAAGGTGATTGTGAATAATTTAAAACGGGACTTTAGTAAGTGTAGGATATAGATAGGGTACCTACACGATAGTACACAATTAAATCAAGGTTACCTATCTTATTAAAAATTATAATAAGTACGTAGGGAAGTAAAGGTGATTGAAAACTACTGAACTTATAAATTTATGCATATTTAATGCTCTTCATTATTACTTCGAGTAGCAACATTTATATTTTATATTGAAATTATTTAAATTACTTATTAAGACACTCTACCATCGGCAATAGCTCTACTATGGCCTTCGGAGTATTTCATGAGTCGCTAACGTTTACTCAAAATATTTGTACGTATGGCAAATTCTACAGCATCTATACTATTTACCATATTTTACATTGACTTTAGGAACGTATAAACTAATGGTAGAGACACAATAGTAAATACGTGAATCTTCCTTAAAGCTTCAACCGATTTAATAGTGCGCAGTGGCCTTTTGCTGCAGTAAATATAAATCTTATGGCCTTGTGCATTGGGCAAAAAGAAACACATGAATGACACGCACCGCCGCGTGAAAATCCCAAGTTTTTTGCCAGAAGTTGGTACCTTTATTTATAGTGTGCCTAAAGAGTACATTTTCAATTATTCGCACATTTAACGCGCGTAATAAACGCGTAACTCAGTTTCCTTTAGAACACGGAATCGGTCTACAACTAAAGGTTGGCACTCATCTATCAATTCGGCACCCGACCAGCACCGCCTCGTCGGTCGGCATCCACTAACTGAACCGGAAATAAATGGACCACGCGTTGACCACGCGGCGTTCACTCGTTGACCACGCGCGGTCCACTGGTTGATCACGTGACGTTTATGGTGTAAAAGCAGCGTCCGCCCGCGGACCACCTGTCGACAACGAGTGGCCACCGAGCGGCGAGGCGGTGCTGGTCGGGCGCCGAGTTGATAGGTGAGTGCCAACCCTAACAGATTTATTTTCGGCTTAAAATTGATTAAGGTCAGGTCAACAGGGTCAACAGTCCCATACAATGTGTCGTTGTTGGACCCTGGGCTGGGTTACGCAATCCGTTGAAACTATAACAGCGGACTCATTCCGAGAAACGTGCTCCGTAGAAAAACATTGGAGGTTTTATTGATTTGAACACGATATGGGAACATAGCCGAGATTCAGAGCATAGCTTTGGCGAAACTAATTCGCTGATTAATCTTGAGTATGCTTAGGTTTGCGTTCCCTGGTTTAGGGTTTATTGACATTGGGAGAGCGCTCTCTTTGCTTCATTCAAATAGGTCTACAGTTCTACAAGCTTACCTAGCCCTCTAAGAGCGTTGCTATTGTCGATACAAGACGGTCAAAATGTGAAAATTCTCTATTTGAACATTGCAGTTTCTCTTTTGGCCACAGGGGGGCCTGTGGCGCTCTGCCTGTAGGTGGAAGCTATGAATGAAGCTTGAATTATACACCAATGGACATCAAAACAGAGGTTCCCAACCTTTGTTGGATATCCACCCCTTCCCAAGAATTAAGTCCAACGCTTTCTCTCCTATAGCATGTATACCAATATTAAAGCTTTGTTGTCTATCTATTGGGCCTGCAATCCGTGGAAGGCTTTCACCGCCCACTGCAGAGGGACGTTTTTTTGTAGATATAGAACAACTGACTCATGGACATGCTAAATAATGTAGATTTAAATTACACACACTGGTGGTATTACCGAAATACCTAGGTCTCTTTAATATGTAACGAATTAATTAATTTTCCCAGTCTTTTAATTGGTATTTTCCATGTCTATGAAACAAGCCAGGTATAACAAAATCTTTTGAACTCTTATATTATTATAGAAATGAAATATGTGCCTACCTCAGATCAATAGAAAAAGTACTTATCTACATACGAACAACACTGTAGGAACTATTCGATAATCTGTGACATTGTTTAATCAAATTACTTTCTGGCAATGTTTATCAATTACCTAAATTTAAGCACGTAAGTAGTGGTGTTTAGTGACTATGAAAGTAACACATAAGTATACTTACATAGTAGGTAATTTGTTACACATAGTAGGGACTTATGTAATAACAAATACCTGTTGTTTACTCATAGAATGACCACTGAGAAAGAAACAAAGAATGTTCTTACCTATGAGCGGAACAAGTTTTACAAGTGTCGAAGTGCCTTTTATATACGGTAGGTATCCAATTTTGTCCAATCTACTATTCAAACAACTACGGGAAGGGGTGCATGCTACCGTGATAATGGCACAAAACACACAAAGGTGACAATAACTCAATACGTGAATTGTGCACATAGCTTTACCGAGGCTCTGTCTGAAATATCTTTAATGGTGACTCTACATTTCAGATTAGTTTAGGAACACCAATCAAGGCATTGATAGTTACAAAATATATATGAATGTAACATTAATTAGCTCATATTCTAGAATTTATTTAAAATATTACCGACGATTTCGAAGTCGCCTTGAAGTCGAACTTTAAGCTCTACCGTGAGTTTATACGTTGGAGCCTCTCCCACGACTAGTCTGGGAATTTTTCAAACATGCCCCGTCAACAAAAACGAGTCGCTCGTCTACGTAACATATTTGTATCGCAAATGGTTACCTGCGGTACTAACAGTTGCGACTATAGCGAGCGAAAACTGATGGTAGAGCTTCTGAACTGTAAGTTTCTGGGTGACCGCAAACAGCAACTTTTGGAAAAACGCAGCTGTACCCAATTCGCTGCGAACTCGAACGCCCATTATTCCGCACCATAAATAATCCACTACACAAAAACGCGAACCCTTCATTGCCTCTTCCTTTTACGATTCAGAGAAAAGAAATAAAATATGTGCGAGCCAAAACAAAGGGTATAAAACCAAAATGACAGGGCCACACTTTCAAGGAGACGGAATACGAAAAAGAGTAAAACTAGGTACCTATAAGTTTCGCATTATGTAATACTCGGAAGGAGACGAAGGAGTTGCTCGACGGGATTCGTATGCAGGCTGCGTGGTTTAAAAATAACTCAAGGTTAGTTCGCGGCAGATCGAGGGTCCCTTTGTATTATCAAGGTCTACCGGTTCTGCAGGATGCCTATAACCACTATAACTATAACTATAGCTACAAACGACCCATTCCTGTGTGCATCTGTCGGTGCGTAGGTTTCGAAACGCACTTTTATAAGTTTCTCATTCTGGTGTAATTGTCAATTTCGTATCTGACTTTGAATGGTATTAATAAATTCCGTTGTCACGTACACGATTTATTATGTCTTGTGCTTTATTGATTAACATAAGCGATTAACGATTTTTTTGTTTATGTTATTGGTTTTTTGCATGCAAGTGTTAGCGCCGCCATACACGGACTGCTTGTAGCTGTCGGAACAGAACAGCTACAAGCAGTTTTCAAGCAGTCGACCGCATCGACAGCCCGCCGACAGCCCGCCGACTGCTTGAAAACTGCTTGACAACTGCTTGTAGCTGTCCGTTCCGACCGCTACAAGCAGTCCGTGTATGGCGGCGCTTATTGCGGATATTTTTGAAATGTTTATTAATTAAATGTAGCAGTGATCGCTGATTGGTTAAACACGCGTCTTGCGGGCTTATGATCCAGGGTTCAAACGCCAGCTTGTATCTCTAGATTTTTTGGAATCTATGTGTGAATCATATCTTTAATATGATTATCACTTACTTAGGGCGTTTTTGCACTACAAGGAAATTTACGGTCCGGCAGTCCGAATTTTCACGGTCTGATGTGTCATGAAAAAACCGATGTTTGGCTTGTGCACATGTCCCCGTCTTTACTCGGATCGGTGCGGCGCAGTTTAGGTTCTAGCCTCGGTTTAGCTCTCTTTGAAACTACACGCCACGCACGCGTAATAACGCTAGAAACAATGAGTTTCTTGGAACGGCCCGGAATGGGGAAAAGTAAAATGTTGGACGGTAAAATTACGTATAGTGCATAAACTAGTATATACATTTATGGCGTGCCATATCGGCCCGTAAAAAATCGGACTGCCGGACAGTAAAATTCCTTGTAGTGCACAAACGCCCTTACGGTAAAACATCAACGGTACCAATACGGTACGGTAACAAATTTTCGAAAGAAATATGAAATCCACCAACCCGCACTGGGCCAGGTGGTGGATTATGGCCTAAATTCCCCTCGCAGTGGGACGGTAAAAGGGCTAATGTTATCATTATTAATTAAGTACCTACTTATCTATAAAATTGTATTCGATACGTAAATGAAACTTCACAAAAAATTGATGCCACAAAAATGATGCCTAGATAAGTAACTAATATTTCTGATTAGACCTAGCTATATGAAAAAGTTTCTGCCTACTGACGCTTTTTTTACATAAAACACTTAAATCAAAACTTTTAATCATATCATTTACAATTGCTTCACAAAAGAGCTGTAATGCCGTAGTAAATGGATTACTTAATTTATATATTTCGGGGGTTACCTACACTTTAATTCCTACTTTCATAATTATTTTATTAGCTCACCAATTTGATTTGATTTCAAAAAGTACCCGAGCAAGTGAAAAGTGCGATACTTTGTACTAAGCGCAGAAACTTAACACAAACTTAAAAGGTCACGTAAAATAATTATTCTATACTTAACAACTTAATTAAAAATAATAACAAGAACTTATTAAGTTAGTACGTATATAAAATACCTAAGAGGTATCAGCGCAGGGTGCTTTTGCAAGGAAAATAGCTGTGTTAGTGCAAACAATGGACTTACTCGATAAGAGGCAGTTATTATTTGCACAAGTACTTGAACGAAGACGCATTTTGCGAAGGCCTTGGGCAGGGCAGGCAGGTGCGTCCCGATGCACCTGCCGACATTAAACGCTGACCTATAAAAGTAATAATTAAATAATTTATTCCCGAACAATTATCCCTTCAATGTGGGTCAAATAAAGAGGGGGTTTTAGGGATCAGTGGGCAAGGACACGGCGTCAATTATTACATGCCATTAGTTAAAACATTATGTCTATGTCAAAGTCAAAGCGTTTATTTTGTTTAGGCTTACGGGGGCATTTACAAATTGTCATTTTACATTTTTTTGCTTCAATTTTACCGCCGGATCGGAAACGCGACCTATTATGCGTTCCGACGTCAAAAGTGACTGTGCCGATCGTCTCTTGTAGACGCAGCCATTTAATGCATAGGTGCGTCTACATAAGCTTTTGCCCATGGCGCTCCCGAGCTATCAGTTTTGACGTCTGACCAGGTAGACAATTTTTGTGATTGCTCGAGCGCGGTTGCTCGGGTCTTGTGGACGCAGTCAATAATGACTGTTCTTCTATGCGTAGGTACCTAAGTTAAGTCTTTGACTATTAACCTGAAGTTAAGTATACTTTCTACACCTTGATATGCCGCAGCTTCAAAATGTTCAATCTCCTTATGAAGTGTGTTAAAATACCTAACATTCAAAATTATTTCCGCTTACAAAATCCTTTGCATGCGGCTTAGTGAGCGCTGGTCGAATTTTTTCACGATGACGATGTTTCATTAGGTCGAATGATCAAAAGCTCCAACGTGCATACTTATATGTAGGTCGAAAACTGAAATAAATTAGGAATCTTTAGACAAGTAGTTTTCTATTGGCCCATACGTAACTACCTACAGAATGACACACTAAATAATAGTCACTGATAATAGTAGGCAATAGTAATAGTATTTCCTCATGTTTTCCTTGTGCAGAACCCAAACAAGTATAAAATGCATTGTTATAAGTACTTGACTCACATACCCGCGTATTTTTTTTATATCCCACAGCACGTCCGCTTGACTGCACGAAAGGAAATAGGGGCTCTATGTACCTAGTGTTTTACAACTGCTGTCGTTTTTACACCTACGTAGGTAGCTTTAGATATGTATGTATTACAATTGATGTACAGTCAGCTTCAAAATAAAGATTAAGATTAAGATTGTGTCATTTTCATGATGTGCATTTTATTTTTTCAAATTATAAATATACTTCGACTTTTAATCGTATTCACTAACATGACAGTTGAAGGGTGACCAGTTTTTGACAAAAAAAAGATAGTGAAGTGGTGTAAGAATTAACGAAATTGAATGAACTTAAATAATGTACTTATATGCAAACATTTGATTAAATTTCATATCTCGTCTTAAAAACCCGTACAAACACTATTAAAAATTGTAGAATTCTTATTCACCATGTCTTCTGCGCATGGAATATTTATATTAAAAAAAAGTAAAATTACACGATATTTATTTTTAATTCGTTTCTATTAGAAGAAAATAATAAAAGCAAATAACTTTTATTAATAGCCATTCATTATTCTTATATTCCACACATATACGAATTGTTGTATTTAATTAAACCATATTTATCATTCGTTCTTTACGCAAAATCGTTCACTACCCCAACACTATTAGTTTTAGTATGGTAACATTATTTCTCTTTGCACTGTCAAGTTCGTGAATACGATTAAAAGTCGAAGTTTAGGTTTAGGAGAAGAATCTAAATAAATTAATATAGTAAGCGCCAAGTTTAGCAAAATGTCATCACACTTTCACACATGTCTTAAAGATATAACTACCTGCTTATTTATTTCATTTTCTTTTTACTTACAACTAAACTTTCATGTTAATTATTCCTTTTCTTACACGACTGCCCAAAAAAGGAGAGTATATGTGTTTAGGGTTCATGTATGTATGTATGTATGTGAGATTCTTTATTCCACCATAACTTATAAATGCCTGAACGGATTTCGATGTATGGGGTATCGTTAGAATCCTTACATCATTCAGGGTAACACTGACTATATTATTTTTGAAAAAAATCAATATGGCGGCATTATGTCTCAACTTTAAAATGTGAAAAAAAAAATATATACTTTTCTTCCATTATTACAATATGGGTATCAAATTGAAGGCCTTGATGAGCACATTCCAAAACTGTAGAATTTATAGGCATAATTTAACATAGGTAGGGTGTACATGCAAAACAAACTTATAATTTTTGGCTGCTGTCACTAAAATGCATAAAATAAAAATAAATAATTTAAAAAATTAAAAACACGTGCCCTGCCAAAAAACAACTTAAAAAGTATAAAACAAGTGCAGTGTTATTGCAGTCGGGGGCCCTCTTAGTTAAAATATGTTCCACAGAACGGTCCCCCGACTGCAATGACACTGCACTTGTTTTATACTTTTTAAGTCGTTTTTTGGCAGGGCAGTCGTGATTTTAATTTTTTAATTTTCAAAAGTTTGTTATTAAAAGTCTTATAAGAAATTACGAAATTCTATGGTTTTTGAAAATAAGTTTCCACTAGAAAAGGTAGGTACCTACCTACTGGCGGTAAACTTCACTAAAATAGGTACTTACATACAATGTATATCTACCTACAAATATGTAAGTACCTACTGGGTATTTTGTTGCCTATTATATCATTTTATTTACTTTTTGCAGTGGTATGTATTGTGTGTATGTACAGTCGCGCGCGACTGCATTGCGCTGGGTTTCAAGCTGCCAAGGTCAAATTATTGCGTCGTCGGTGCCGATGCAAGCGCACATAAATATAGGCGCAACCGCCGCGCCGTACATAGAACTTTGTTTACTGCAGCTGAAAGCGGCGTAGTTAGTTTTAAAGGGTAGGCCTATACTGGTAGCGTGGAGCTGCAAAAAGTCGTTTGCTATGATGCCCATAGTTCACAATATAACAATTACTTTTGTATTTTTTTTGGTATGGTTTCCTAAGTTAGGTTATAGACATTATAGGGCATTCATATTTTTATCTTATGATACATGATAATTTTTAAATCATGAATAGTTTGCAGACTACAAATGTGCCGCTTTTATTTATTTTATAATTTTTAAAATAGGTATGATGTTTATAATTAGTAACATGCCCTTAGATGGTGTTTTAAAATAACCCGATGCAATAAACGCATTGTTATTAAGAATAAATAAAAAAGTACTCTATACAACGGTCACAGATGGAGGGCTTCACATACAAAAGCATAATAATAGCCTAGCTAGAACTTGCTGGTTTGAGACGCAGTTCCTCCGCAAACATTTTGAGCTTATGGGGAAATGGAAATGACATGCGCAGTATACCTTATTGCGTCACTACAGCGACCTGTTTCCAAAAACCACTCGCTATTTAGTGTGCAACATGAACTTTGTATTTCGGCTAGTGTTCAATCACGTGTTCCGGAGGGTCGCTTCATAAAATAGTGCGAGTAGAACTGACACTTGCTTTGACGCCTTCATTTAGTTTTACTTGATTTACCTATATCTACTACTTATTGGATGTCATGGGCGGCGGCTTCCATTTACCATCAGGTGGACCGTCTGACAGTGTGCCATCATTGCCTTTAAAAAAACCTAGCTGCTTACAAGAATGTACAGTAAGCATGACAGAAAGGGGCAAGACACGTGATAAGAGGATGGATTGTAGCGACGCATGATGGAAGAACAAAGTTAAAATTAAGCTACTACTACGTACTGGAGCAGACACTGCATCACTTAGATGTCCCATTTAATTGCGGCGCTATGACCGCACTTCACTCAGTGATGCTACTTATACTCTCTCATCCTCTCGCGCTCTTCCTACCTGTGTGTGGCTCAGGACCTCGTCAGACAAATCTGACGAGGCATCTCTAGTAGATATGTTTCACTCTAAAAATACACGCACCTCAACTTACATAGCACTTCCATATTAGCTCAATGAAAAATAACAAAAAATGGGATTGGAATCTCTCGTAAAATTTGGAAAACAAAAGTTATCTAAGTATGCGCACGGAAATCTACATCTACACTATATATATAATATAATAATATATAAAGAGAAAAGATTTGTATTTTTGTAATGAGTAAACTCAAAAACTACTAAACCGATTTTAAAAATTCTTTCACCATTAGAATGCTACATTATCCCTGAATAACATAGGCTATATTTTTTGGGATCCGGGATATCCGGGCTACGGGATCCGGGATCCGGTAAAAACGGGAAAGTGGATCCGATATACGGTATCCGAGATAAGAAATCCGATTGTTTTAAATTTAAATTCTACGCGGACGAAGTCGTGGGGAAAAGCTAGTATACTATAAGCATTTACTTAGTCATAAAGAGAGATACAAAGAGTGTCATGTCTACTTGTTTTTATTTTTGTGGTTCCCCTTAAAATGCACCTATCACCTGGCACTGAACGACGGAATAAAATTGGGTCACACGTTACACCAGTAGTTCCTTTATACCCTCCGAGTGAGCAGTGAGCACTCAGGGCCTAGCCTTGAACCGGTTCTGAAACAAGGCGATTTTGTTCCTTTTGCCCCTTTGATACTCGGCCCCTCTTAGTACACGTGCGAGCTAAGACATCACATTGAATGAAAGATATTGCGTAGTTTTAAGAACATAATAGTGTTGGGGTGGTCACAAAACGTTTATGGATAACCAATATGTATAGCTATGATGTAACATAAGATGTGTTTATATTATCTTTACTACCAGGTATAGGTATGTTTAATATTTAGCGAAATTTATAGGTAGATGCAGTCAATAGTTTGTTTTGTAGAAAATTTGATAAGTTATGATTTTAATTTGCCTACTATAATAAGGTCGGTTATATAGTCTTCGGAAGATACGACGGTAAAAAGCGAACCTGCTGAACCCCTCACAAATATTACTTATTTCAAATTTGGAATCAGAAAAAAAAACTGCGTCGAATAAAGGTATTCCCGTGGCTCTACGACCTCTAGAAATTTTTGTACAGCATTGGAATTTACCCTATTTTTTCAAAAAGACAACTGAATACTTGCTGTAAATAGCATGAAAAACCGATTTTTTTCCATCATTTGGTATTTACACCAATTTCCGTTTGGAAAATAATGTGATCTTTGTACTTACAGCATAATTGCATATAAGATTACACACATACATTTATTATTATTTTTGTATAGATTTATGTCATTTACGTCATAACTGAAATAAATAATAAGTAATTACACCATTTTTGCGTGACAAAAACAAAAGTGCTGTTGCTGTAACCCATGCAAACATAGACTAAAACTAACTTTTAGTAACTTTTTGGTGTTCGGCTTAAACAATAAAAAAATACATTTTGGTTCTAAAAATAACATTTTTATAGGTGCCATAGTTTAGGAGATATGTTTTTTTTTTTCAAAATTTTCAATTTTGTTTTGGCTCTGGTGAAAATTTTAGATTATGTGGGTTACAGCAGGTTCGCTTTTTATCGTCGAATAGGTATAACATAAACATCATGTAACTTGTAACCTTTGGTTAGTGCCAGTGGAAAGTAAGCAAGTAAATGACGTTTGCAAGATTTATCTATGATTTCATCAAAGATCCATTTTAACTGTAGCTTAAAATTACCCTCAAATCTTCGAGTAGCACTGATATCACAACCTTCTAGTCTTATTAAAATTGAAGTCAGTTTGTACCTCTATCACATAAATTCCCACGGGAATTAATTCAATGAGATAGATAGCTGATGATATATTTTTGATAATTTAAAACGGGAAGTCGTTGGTCATCATCTGTTTAATTAATATTTTTATCTACCCTTTATCTAAGAAATAATTGGTAAAGAACCGCAGCCATTTAAAGTGAGAACGACCTTCATGGAGACCAAGTTATCAAACAGTAGACAAAGGCCAGAAGAAATCATTACAATAGGCAGACAGCAACCTATTGTTACACCATTTAAGGGTGCTAATAATTTTATTGTGATACTCAGGTAGGTACCTACACAATACAGTGCAAACCTAAATTTATTAATAGGTAATGTGCATACAAATATTCCTATTACAGCTACTAATTTAATGCAACAACTACGTACCTATTTATGTATTCATCAGTCGTTATAAGATAAATATGATTAGCTAATTTTGACGCTGACTGTACTACAATACTCGCTCCCGCTTCCGCGCCCGCTGCCGCTTCCCGCTACGCGCGAAAGTGAAAATTCGCTATGGCACTTTCTCCCCACCGCCGCGCGTCGGCCGCATCGGCCCGCCCCTCGCTGCACCCCCGCGCCCCTCGCCCGCGCCGCGCGCCGCGCCGCAAGGTCAGCCCCGCGTGCAGGCGGGTGGCGGCGGCGGCGCGGCGACGCGCTGCGCTCTTGAAATTTCGCTTTCGTTCACTCGCGGTTATTAGTCGGCCGCGCGCGCTCCGGCAAGCATGTGTTTCGTGTGACGCGCTCTACTACTTCCGTGCGGCACGTTCGTTTTCGTTGAAGTTGAACGCGGCATGGCGCCGCGGCGGCAAGGCGCGACCGGCGAGCGCGAGGCGGAGGAGGCCCGCGCCTGCTGCATGCCCGGCGAGTGCCTGCGCCCCCGGGAACCCGTCCGCATCGAGGACGCCGTCCGCGTGCTATGCAACAACGACACGTGCGCCGCCGGCCGGTACATGCACAGAGAATGCTTCGAGCAATGGGAGGCCGGCGTGCTCGCATACCTAAAGTCCTGCGGCAGGGCCCGCTCATGGTCTGAGAGGCAGCGACACCAGAATCTATGGACGAAGAAGGGCTATGATTTGGCGTTCAAGGCTTGCGGCTGTCGGTGCGGCCGAGGGCATTTGAAGAAAGATCTCGATTGGGCGCCTCCGGGAGCGGCGATCCGTGCCGAGGAGGATAAGAAGCGTCGCCGGCGAACAAGGTCAGGGCGCGCGCCGGCGGTGCCGGACGGCCGACCCAGGGCATTCAGTCTGTCCAGCTCGGGATCCTGCTCACCTCCGTCGGCCTCCTCGGAGCCGTCTGCGAGCCCAACACACGCCCCGACCCTCGCCGTCACACCCGCTAAGAAGACTTCCAAATCCGAAATCGTATCGGACAGAATCAGGTAAGCATTCGATTTTTTTCTTATGGGTAACTTTCTTATTGGGTTTTTGTTTACTTCTACCTTCCCACCCACACCGCTTCATACATCATACCTACGAGGTTACGAAATTGTTTATTATGCACAAACATTTCGGCTTACGACCAGGTGGGTAGAAGTATTTGTCTTCAGTTAGGTTGTTGATCCATTGCTACCTGGCGTCAGACGAGAAACAATAATGTCATGTTACAAATTACATAGTAGGTACCCTGGTCCCTAGGTACTTAGTTGCCTACAGAGTGCATTGTATTCCTGTGTGGGTAGGCTGGCAGTGCCCACACACACTGGCTTATCTGCGCGTCTTGTTGAATGCACTTCTCGGTTGTTTATATCGTATCGAATAGCAGCCCCACATAATTGGCGTAGAGCCGTAGAACTGGTTGGAATGGAACGCTCGGGGCTCGGAGCGCGGCGATCGAAAACCGGCCCGCACGGCCCTTCCCCGCCCTATTGAATTTAGATAAGACTCGAGCAAGTTGCACCCAGTGTACTCGCCTTCCTATTAGTTCCTATGCAGAATCTGTGAGCTTTGCTTAGCGGAGATAACGTTGAAAACGAACACAGCACAATGTTGAAGTTTAGGATGGTTAGCAAACAAAAGCATCTGATGATTTTGTTTTTATTTATTTATTGTTAAAACAATTGGTTCTTCGTTGTTTGTAAGTCCGACTCCGATTGCAGCTAAGTAGGTACTTATCCATTTACCAAGGAACCTCTTTCAAAATAGGTACCTAGCACGATCAAATACCTATGTATTTTATCAAAATACCTACTTAACTTAAATTATTCCTACCTACCTACAAGTGTATTTAAGTATAAAGCACTAAATGAATGAATCACTTAAAATTACTTGATTACACGAGCGTGAATTACATTAGGTGCCTAATAAATGCAACAGCTATCATAAATCATTCAATAAAAACGTCTATTAGTAAACAAACTGTCAAAAGTATTTAGTTATCGAGTAACGAACAAAAAATAACCGTTCACTTCCTGTCTCCCGGTGATTGATATTTGCACTGTAGGTGCCTGCCCACCTATTGTGATTTGTGATACAACCTTGAATTAAAGTTGTGCAAGGTTTTAGGGTTCCTTGCATCAAACATAAAATTGAATTCGCCGCTAGATAGGTAGGTAGATAGGGCCGATCATTCGTTGTTTTTTTTCTATCTCTGATAATATTATAACTAACTAATCTAATAATTGAACTTCTGAATTCATTTGGTGAGTACAGATGCCTCGCATGCCTCGCCCGAGCACTCATGCTAGCGTTCCGACACGTCAAAAATGAGTGCTCGGGCGCGGCATGCGCCTGATGTAGATGCAGGTATTGATGCAATGTTTGTTGAAATACTACCTATAACAATGTGTATTATACCTATGTAGTAAAAATAATTACTTACTTATTGTAAGTTTGACATTACGAATTTATGAAAAAGTTAATAGGTAATATCACGGGACCCACTTAAATCCACCTGTGTCACTCTGCAATCATAAGCAAAAAACATTCTGTGACAAGTTTAACAACAATTGGTTTGTGTTACGTTAGGTAGGTAGGTAAGTAGTTACTTTTTGAATCAACATCTTAAATGTCAAATGTTTGCATTCCATTAAAGTAAATTACCTACTTGCATGTTACTTAATGCATAAAGTTACGTGAACAAAATCTAAAAAAAAACAACTTATCTACATAAAAATAAGCTCGAAAATCTTATTAAACAGCGATTTTTTATGCCAACCGTAAGGATCAAAATGAATAAGTTACTTAAATCTGAGGTAAATTTGTGAATTGTCTATGATTATGCGTAGGTTATTTAAATACCTACTTACCTAAATACGGACAGCATAAAAAAATTGAGATCATTTCACATAAATAGTCAAGTACCTAAGTTGTTTAAGTGAGTAGTAGTTGCACACATAATGAATACGAGGTATTAAAAAGGGTGATCTTAATAATTTTAATGCATACGAGTATACGTTAGTTGTAGTACGTTTTTCAATACGGTGTGTCGCAACGGTCGCAACATTGTTTTGCCTTTTTTAATTCGCACCGCCAAAATTAGTGGAGCCTTAAAAATGCAATTTCGCCGGCTTAACATTAACCGCACTCGGATGCACAGCTGGTTTCCTGTTCCTGTGCAAAAGTGCATTTTCCCGAAATTACAACGACAGCTGCCTCCATGGCCAAATTACGGGGGTAACAAAAACCAAACCGTTACCAGAAATTCACTATTCAATATTATTATTTGTGTATTTTTATTTATTTCTTATGTAACGCATGACGGCTAACTAGTTAATTTAAATAATTATACAGGTTCTTGTATTTCGATATTCCGAGATGAGATACCGGAGTGCAAATGTCATCATCATTCAAGATTTTGGATTATTGCAATATACCTATACCGATGATTATTATTATTATAATTCGATGATAGACGGTGACTTGAGTTGATTGATTTATTTAGGAGATAGGTAACTATTAATTATTTGTACCTATATGCGAATAAACTGGAAATCAATTTTAAGAAATTGAAAAAAGACTATATTATTATGGTGATACTTAGTTGATACTTTCATTCCTTGAGCATTAAGTTTGTATCATTTCTCTGATACTAACTTAATTCCTTGATAAATGATATATGTGCTACTTGGGCGGTAATCTTATTGTGTTTTATTTTTATCCATTAGATAATGCTCATTACGTAAACATAATATTATGATCTAAATAACCGTAATTTATAAAAAGAAAACATAAATATTTTGTTATTTGATATTTAATTAATGTATGTTAATATCGCGGTTATGGACTGTTCGCATAAAAAACAAGTTATAGGTACCTAATTTATTTTTATCTATTTTATAAACTGCAAATAATATGCTTATCTAAATTGGTTTTTTTATACCTAGTAGGTATAACAGAGGTAGCTTAGCTATGGTGGTTGCAGACCATTGTGCCTGTGCTATGTTGACTTAAAAAGACGCTACTACATTTTGCTCTTATAGTCGTCGAGATATAAGAAGCCCGGTTTGACAGCTTGTTATGACCATAGAATGTAACTTAACACGAAATCAAGAAAATAATAATAAAAAAAACCACTAACTTTTTGAGTTCACAAAACACTAATGATTTTCGTGCGTTAAATAATATGTAAGATCATATTTCAACTTGTCAAACCGGGCTTCTTATATCTCGACGACTATAAGATTGTACTACTTCAATCTACATTTTGAGCCAATACATTTTTATTCTGTTCTCGCTGTTACACTTTCTAAGTACCTAGAATCTGTAATAAGAGTCATTTGGTCATAATAATTTTGTTCGTGAATGAGGCATCGTTTATAATCTGTTTAGTAAAATTAAACAAGTGTCAGATAGTTAACATAGTTGATATTCCCCAAATGTTATCTGAATGTGTCGTATGAGTATACACGTGCTGCGTTTCTCTAACGATGTGTAGGAAGGTATTATAGGTATCACGCTTATTGAGCCGTGGGCGAAGACCGCGTGACGTGTTTAGTGAACACTTTATTCATTTGTTATTTTAACTTGACCTAATAAAGACGATACCAAAATAACCTCGAGAAATTTATAAAAAAATATTTACTGTCACTTATTGAATGAAGATTGATGAGCTGTCAAACCGATAACACCGTTGGTAGGTTGAGTGTTTAAGTTCAAAGCAATTTCTTTCTACGAGAATTTCAGAGATTATCGCATCTTGAACATTCCAATTCAGTTATAATAATAATAATAATATCCTGGGACATCTTTTACACACGGCTACTTGATCCCAAACTAAGCAGAGCTTGTACTATGGAATCCAGATAACTGATATTACTACATATACTACTTTTTTATTTGTAAATACATACTTAATATACATATATACACCCAGACTCGGGACATACAGACATGTTCATGCACACAAATGCATGTCCCGGGTAGGAATCGAACCTACGACCTGCAGCGTGAAAGGCGCCTCCGCGCCAACCACGGTAACGGGTCCGTCTAATTATTATCTACCAATATAGGAATTCAGACTTCGGCACTTCTTTCTATCTCCCATCACCTATATTTATTTACCTTAGAACAATCAAAAACATTTAATGCACGTAAATCCATAGTTCAATGATGATAAATCTTGCGTCATTAAACGAGGCACCAACTAGCAATAAGATATTTGAAATCGAATCCAAACAGAACAAAATGAAGCAGTTAGTATGCGCGAGCGCATCGTTTTGTTTTCAATTATGTTACCAACGCATAAAATACAGCCTATTACGCCTTGACTCTATATGAGACATCAATTTTATATCGACGTTTAAAAGTTTTGATTCAAGTTTTTATTTGGGTTTTTAAACCTTTTATCTTAAAATGTGTTTTTATTTCACTTCTCTTGATGATAATGGGTTTTTTAACAACACAAAATTGTTTTTAAGACGGGTATTTTATTTTTAGTAGCTTCATAACATTTGTACCTACACATTCTAGGAAATATGACAATTTTATCAAGTGTTCTGACGTAAAATGTAAGTAATAAACATAATTAACTTCATTCATTAATATTTTAATAATTTTCCGAATTTTACGAAAATACTAGTTCGATCTTAATTTTTTAATACCTACTTAATTCCGAAATAAGAATTATTTCCGCCGCTGTCGCCGATCGTACCAGATCTGGCAGAATATTAAAAGTCTGTTGTTAGCCGATGCTGATAGATAAAAAAAATAATGAAGTCTATGGTTTATAGCCAGCTGTGTAGACTGGTGGTGTATTCCTGTTGCTGCTATAAACGTGGAGGAAACAACTGTGTGAAATAAAGCCATTTGCATTCCTCGCCCGTGCGACCGATGTTCGTTCGTTGTGACCGTTCGCTTAGCATCATCCAGCTTCTATTTATCGTATAAAACTTGATTTAAATATTGCAATTTATATTTGTACAGCGTACTAAATTGTTTAAATTAAAAAAAAAAAACAGTAATTTTATTATCTAACGAAAAACATATTTATAAGTACAAATAAGATTTCTGAATAGGTATACTTACCTAGGTAGAAGAGAACAAACAAAAATTTCGGATTTGAAAAATTCATCGTGTATAACTACAGTCAGTACTTAGTATTAAATTGTAACATTTGTAACTGCAGTTAATATTTTTTCATGAACTTATTTTTCGTCACGAATTGTGAATTTAATTTGTCATACTATTTACGGAAATTTGAATCAAAAGTTGCACGGTTTCCTTATTATTTCGTGCATACGGTGCATACATACTACCTATAATCAACAAGGTTAAGAAATATTATTTATTTTTATCGATTTTGTAAATATTATTTTGTAGCCTTATAACTTCTTAATAATATTATAACTTTAATAAATGACTTATTCTTTGTTAATAAAAGCTATGTTGGAATGGTGTAACTAGTTTTTTTTAAATTGTGTTCTAAAATTACATATAACTACCTACTTAATTATTTGTGATTTGCAGATCAATCTGTCTTAACTAAACGTTGATTGGTAGGCGTGGCGTGTTTTTTGATTTAAAAAACTGCTATTTAAATTTTCGACAGCCCGTTATTATATTTCGTTTTAAATGTTCACTTCCACGATGTGATTAGTTAACTATGTAATTAAAATACTTTTGCTATTAAAATAACCCAGGCGCTGACTTACGGAGGTACTAACAACACCTATCTGTTAATGACTATTATAGTGAATTACAACTACATAATGTGCCTATCCACTAATATTTATTAAGAGCCTGGCCGCATTGCGAATAAAATCCACGCGGTTTTTATTCGCACGGATTTCACCTAACGCGCGAATAAATTTCCGCAACGTTACTCTCAAAAATATTTGTCCCTAATGCTTGAGTCAAAAACCCCTAAAATCACTACAATTAATAGAAAATGATATAAAAAAATATAATTCATAAATTGCTTACTTAATTCATGAAAGCTAGACGTAGAGTTTATAAATCGTTCTAAAAAATTCAAATTTTTTGCGTTACCACCGTCCCACTTATTTAACACCATAAATTTGGGGGGAAAACCGTAAGTTGGCAACTGACCCGCCGCGCCACCCGCTCCCGCGTGGTTTTTTCCCGCAGTGCGGTGAGCGCCATACAACCTCATACTGCACAAAATATTCGCGCGATTTTAAACCGCAAGTGGGGGTACATTCATATTATTCCATAGGTTACAGAATTTCGGGGAAAAAACCGCGCGGTTTTTAACCGCAATGCGGGTTAGGCCTAAACCCTGTGAGGTAAGTAAGGTAAACCTTGTCGATACAAAGAAGTCGATACCTACAAAAATTTAAGTGAGCAGAGGCCGTCAATTGTTAAATCCGCTAAGGTTGATTATTATTAATTATAGGATTTATAGGTATTTAGATTGTATCTGTTAAAACGTATTATTATGGTATTATTTATTCACGATAAAATGCGTCGATATGTTTTCGTTAAGTAGGGTAAGTACGCCAGTTTTCGACCAGTTAGTGGAGTTGTCAAGTTCGGGAAGCGAAACAAAAATGTTCAAGTAAAATTTTTGGTAAATAATCTATTTCAGTCTACTTCTGATATACTCTATTTTCATAAAAAGTAAAGATGTTTATATTAATGCCTACAGTTTATTTTATATTCAGATAAAAGCTAAAAATGGCGATTTGCCCAGTTTTCGACCGCAAAATCTAGTTTACGACCGTCCATTTACCAGTTTTCGACCACTTCCTAAAATGAGAGATTCAATAGGAAACATTTGGTAGAGGCTATTATAAATGTTAATCTGCCCTGGTTTCGCCATTACAAGGTCACCTCAGACGGTTTCCAGCCTCCTCACACCCTCGCTTCATCAGCCGGGCTGTACCCAATATTACACCCACCACGACGAAGAATGGTGGATGCTACACCAAGAACGGTCCGGCAGGCGAAGCGAAGGCACGAAGGAACTGGAAACCATCTGAGGAGACCCTGCAATGGCAGACCCAGGTGCACTAGTACCCGAGAAGACCGCTATATTGTTTCCACTGTGTTGAGAAATCGCATCCTCACTTCTGTTAAAGTCCAGCAACAGCTTCTTCAGACCCGAAGTACATAAGTGACAGTACAGTGAGAATAAGACTTGCTAATGCAAACCTTAAGCCTCAAAGGCCAGCAAGTGGTCCCAAACTCGCCAGAGAGCATCAAGTAGCAAGACTGCGCCATGCCCATGAACACATACAGTGGGGTGAAGAAGAATGGGCAAGAGTTTTGTTCACTGATGGGTCTCAATTCTCTCGATTCACTTCTGATGGAAGGCAAAGAGTCTAGAGGCGACCTGGTGAGCGAAACATTCAAGCCTGCTTCACAGAAAGAGTCCAATACGGTGGAGGCTCTTTACACGTATGGGCTGTACAGCAAGTCGCATAGAGCTAGTGGCCATAGAAAATGGCACCCTGACTAGGGAATGCTAGAGATCATTAATGAGTATGCAGAGCCATATTTAGTAAATATGGGTGATGGATGGATACTGATTTAGGATAACGCCCGGCCACACACCGCTCGGGTTATACAAGAGTACATTCAGGAGCTTGGTATCAGCTTAATGGCATGGCCATCAAGATGTCCTGATCCCAACCCAAACGAGCACGCCTGGGATGAGCTCTGGAGGCTGGTCGGAAGCCGGAGATCACCTCCTACCACCCTCAGGGCGCTCAAACTGGCCTTAATGCAAGAATGGAAGAATATTCCCCAACATCGCCTCGGAAACCTTATCATCAGTAGGCCAAATCAGCTCGAAGCTGTAATCAGAGCCCAAGGGGGCAATACTAGTTATTATATTGTAAATAAAACGTACTTAAAACATACTTATAAATAAACAATTTTTAGAGAGGGACCCACCACTCACCCTCGAAGTTGTCAACCTCCAAAATTATAAACTAAATGAATTGATCGATAATACAAGAGGCCAACAAGACCGAACTCCTTGTCATTCGAGAGTATGTCGGTCCTGAGTCATGGACCCTAACAATTAGCATTTCTACGCTGAAAAAGCGAATCTAAAATAATTTCGACACGTGTTTCGCCTTTAAACGAGGCATCCTCAGGATGGTTGGGCTGCGACTGAGCATAGCTGATGGTTGGGTTCAGTCGCCAAAGTTACGCCTGATTCCATCAATTATACTTATAAATGTTGTGTATTTGGCCAGTAAGTAAACAATTGAAATTTTTTGGTTTTTATCTTTTTAGAGTTAATAATGTATAACTCCAAATAAAGTAGCTGAAATTTGCTATAAAATGTTTTTTATTTCAAAACTCTAACTTCTGTAGGTTAGAAGGAATTGCAATTTTAAAAGTGTCGTACTAAGTTTTGAAGGCCAGTGTATTTTAATTACATTTTTCAACATAATGTAAATCAATAATCACAGCAGTAGCATATAATAATATATAAAATTAGCCATCAAAACAGCTTTTCAAATGGTCGAAAACTAATCGGGGGTTTTTATAGACACCCAGTTTCCGACCACTTATTTTAATTAATTTAGAAAGAAAATGTGTTTGTATATAATAATGTAATCTGGAGGGTATAATGGGATTAACGTTGTGAATTGTTTTTACAATTTTCGCTACAATTCTTTAGCTAAGAAATAAAAATGGTCGAGAACTGGGCTACGCTCCACAGCTAGTTTTATTTTCGACCACCAGCGTTTTTAGACATCTGTAATTTTTAATAGAATCAGATTTACTTGGACGGAAACTGGCTATTAAAATGTACGCAGCCATAAGGTTCAAAGTCATAAAATGGTTTTCGTTACTTTTCATACATAATTGAATACGAGAATCAATCTACTTAGCCACGATAAGCTCATTTCCGACCGCCCGGTCGGAAACTGGATTTTCTAAGAAAATGCTTGTCTTGTTTTCGACCACCTAATATTACTATTATAATAATGAAATCAAAGTAAAAACATGTGTAGCCATCGTGTAAAGATCGTAAATAAGGATTACAAAGAAGAAACAAAGCTAAAAACAATAATAAACTAAGTAAAACTTGCTTTGAAAGTTGCGGCGCGCCACTATTTTTTTTGCACGAATTGACGGGTGCGGACCCGTTCGTTGCGTACCACGGATTAACAATTTTTTTGCCAATCAATCGCTTTCGCAAGTGAGGATATATCCATGCATGTGTATAGTCAAGACGTTTGGGTACTACTAAAACATATTTTTATGAATGGTTGAGTGTCAAGTTTTCTATATTTTGCCTTTGAATATAAAGACCCATCGAAAAGGTCGGAAACTGGACGTGGTCGCCAAACTGGCGTACCTACCCTATATAAAAAATCGTTATTGCGCTCGTGGCCTTGAGCCGAGCCCACCAGGACAACATAAGAGCGAGGTAGGCCCCACTGCGCCGCGTATCGTAATCTACATCGATGTTACAATGGGAACAAGTTTTTGTTAAAAGTTGTCTGATACAATACTTATTTTGCATTTTTATTAAGTGCACGATACGGGTTCGTCTGTTTACAAAACATTGTACTTACTGTCACCTCTTATTGCGCCTCAATTGAAGACTCGCTACACTTATACGGCTATATTTGAATCCGTGGGCATCCTTTTAAACTATGATGATTCGGAATATTTTGGGATAATCATTAAAAAAATCGATTAAAAAAAAGATTGCTCTTGTAAGCAAATAAGCAGACCAGTTAACTGTTATACCTTACCTGGGCAATCAATTTTTATCGATTGATTTGCTAATTAATATTCCCTAAATATTCTGAATCATGTGTAGAATCACCGTTTAAAAGGATGCCCATGATTTCAAATTCACCCTGTATAGGCAAAATAAAGGGGCTGATCTAGTGTTCTCAAAAAATCTTTAATTGTATGTTAAGTAAGTAATTCTCAAATCTTGAACAATTGACACAAACACACATGAACCATACAAAAATAATATTTTACTTTATATGTTGTTAGTCAGTATCTTTAGCGTGTCTAAAGGCGCGACCATAATGAGTCAGGCGTCAGTGGCGCGTGAAGCAGACACGGCTAGCGAGGGGAGGCCGGCAAAGGTTACAACTGCATTTCAAAACTGCTTGATTGTATCGTCTTATTAAAAACACTGTGTAAGTACTATATCTTCGCAGTGTTGCCGTTTAAAAATGAGCACAGGCTGTATAGAAAGGTTTTGAAATTGAAAAAAGAATAATTTTTCTTTATAAAACTCCTTAGTTGGTACATTTGCCGCAAAATATATAGAGATTTCTAGCCAACTTACAATGGTTTACAAAGAATTTCTAGGAATAAAAGTTTTTTATAATACCAGTGTAAGTCCATCATAACTCTATTTTAAGGAATTAGTTTTTTGATTAATAATATTAGGCTGGGGCCGCACCGATAAAGCGATTGCTATGCGACAGCGAATTTGTTAAAATAAATCTCCTTTGATTATAATTTGCCGTCACATCGCAATCGCCTTACCGGTACAGTCCCGGCCTTAAACTAGGCTAGGTACGTATGGTACTGATTACTCACAAGCACGGCTTTTTATATACTGCGTCCTTATTTACACAAGTTAATAAGGACGCAGTATATAAAAATCTGTGACTAAATCATTTGCTGTAATTTTACAAACGCACGAACAACCGCATTACACATTTTATCTTGTAGTTTTATTGTTTTGCGGTTGTTACCGACACCTATTATAGAATTGTACAGTGGATCCATACACATACTTATGCTCCATGATTTTCATCAGTAGGTGCAGGTATCTAGATTTATCTCATAGAAAGTTGTGATATGTAAAGTCAGTGTAAATTAATTACAATTTCTATAAATATAGAGATTATTTTTTTCAGTACTTATAAAAGATAAAAACTAATTTTCCCTCTGCGAATAAGAAATAAACTATAGTATCTAAGCCAGTAAAAACCAACTCAGAAACAGCGGCAATCACCGTAATTTGCTAAGAGGGCTATTTTTCTCCATTGGCAACAAAGTGATCGCAATTGTCTATAGTCCGTCTGGTCTGGGTAAGAGGCGGCGGTTTCCGTTCCCATGCCGTCGCGTCGGCGTCGGCGGCAGCCAACCGGCGCGGCTCGTTAGCTCCGTTTTCAGGGCGTGATCGACGCAACGGCGCATGCCTGCATAAATTGCATCCAAACAAAAGTCATAACCCACCCGAAAGCCCCATACTCCTTCCCCATAATATACTGGAACTTTTGTTACGTGCTGAAATCCCTGTAAATATTGGGGTCATTCGACTATGTACAGCATCGACGTCTGATAGGCTCATGGTTCTTCAAAAGAAACTCATCGTTGCCGTTTAACTAGGGTTCCCACAATTTTTTGTGCAAGTTGCCATCTATGAAGATCTAATAAGGAAAGATGCAAAAATAAATTAATATAGTATTTAATTACCCTGACTAACTCGAGATTCCTCACTTTTCTATGGCAGGCAACTATCAATTGCGACCACAACCTATGCACATGTAAATAATACAATAGTAGATTTTTCTTTCCAAAATAGAGTAAGCGATACCTAAATGTGAGTACTAAGGAGTAGCGGCAACCCTACACAACCCGCATATGCCTGTAACAAGTCGACCTTGTGTCATTTTTTCGTCCCACCTAAACGACCCAAACCTGGTTATGTCGAGACAATGCAGTTTAACATTTGCAAACCTCAAAAGTGCCGTGTAGCGTCGTTTAACTTGCAAATTCTCGTGATTATGCATAGTGTAGCCGGGCGAAGATGTATTTACGTGTGCATCGTATGTATAGTGCGGGTACGCGTGTGGGCATGCACCAATATGCATTACAACGTTTCATGCACGACACTTGCTGCAGCATTCGCTTATTATTACAACCTTAGCAAAAAGTCTACAGGGCCCATAAAAGTTTCATAAATTCATCTAGCTGTAAAGACAGAACCAGATAAGTATTTATGATATTGTGGAGTGGATGTTGTGAATCCCTCGCATATTCCCCCAACGTGTTTTTTTTTTTTTTTTTGGACTGCGGTGGGAAAAAAGCGTTCGGCCCGCCTGATGTTAAGCAGATACCGTAGCCTATAGATGCTTACAATACCAAAGGCATTGCTTGCACATTGCATTGTTTCAGTGGAATGATCAATGCAACTCAGTATTACACACCGCTCCAAAAAAATAATGCCACTTGAGTGTTTAAAGATAATTAATTCCCTTTCTTTTCTTTAAAAAAATATACAACTCTGTATTTCTTTATTGCCTATTTCTGGTTCGAAGCACAGTTTCAAAAGAAAACGCTTATTAAATATTGTATTTTATCGTTCCCCAGCTTATATGGTCAGCCTGCAGTTAATTTCATTGCACTGACCAGCGTCGGAGTTGCCAATTCAGAGTGAACTATGAATAATTTACCCATTAATTCTCAAAATGACTTCGAAGTTCTGCTCTCACCAGAGTGACCAAGTCTGCAAGCGACAGTTTTGCATGAAACATTGAAAGGTACTGATTCGGATTGCATTAGCAATAAAAATAAATTGGGGAACCAATTGCGGCTTGAAAGGAGACGGTGTGCCATCCTCTTCTTGCATGCGGTACTCGTATCTGGCTAGTTGTACACATGTGTTTAAAAACAAACTAACAAAAATATTTTCACAGCGTTTGCATGCAGCGTGCGGGAGAAAGTTCGGGTAGGTTCAGGGACGGGTTGTGGCTATTTGCGTCTCATGGCGGGCGATCGTCGATGCAATTAAATTTGTAAGCAATGCTTGTATGCTCCTCGGGCTAAATATACGGCAGCGCGCGACGTTGCCGTGCCGACCAAGTCCATCCGAGACCATCGCTTTCGTCGTTCCCCGCTTGGGAGACTTTTGTCGATTGTTCTTGGCAGATACAATTGCAACATACATTAGGAGTAGCGAGTTTTCACAAGCTCCGTGGATTTATGACCGGCATTCTTCGCAACAAGTTCTTGCATTTCTTGAAAAATAGATATTTAGGTAACCGGTGTTTTCATATCTACTGCAGAAACCATAATTAATTCTGCTGCATTGTGATTGTAATGAAACCTTCAAGGATTCGTCGATCCAGGAAATGTGCTTAAGCCAATTTATATTTGATGATTTATGGTAAGTTAATTAAACTTAACCCAAAATGATTTGAATATTCAAACATTGGCGTAAATGGAAATTGCTACTGTAGGTACAAGGGAATGTCGCGTCGTTAAGATGGGAACGTGAGCTCGAGATGTAGCAATCGGCTGAAGTAAGCAAAGTTCAGTAGTTCAATGAGCTTGAACACCTATCGCGTTCATTGTCCCTTCACAAAGGTCAAATCTACTGTTGCGGACTATCTCGTGAGCCTGGAGTAAGTAAACAAACTAAACAATGTGAACTTGTCATTCTATGTCATAATAGATTTCATATCTTAATTTGCTTTTGTTTAATGATTAGTCTCTTATGAAGATAGGTCCTTACACAGAATACAAAAATATAAATTAATACATTTTCCGAACGTTACATATCGGGCCTAGAACGCTGGCAGCGTTTACGAGTTGTCAATGCTGATATGCTTTGTGTTTCATTTTTTGTCTGGAATTCAAATCTATACTTCTATACTAATATTCTATTATCTCTACTAATATTATTATAAATGCGAAAGTAACTCTGTCTGTCCACTACGTTTTCGCGAATAGAGTGCTAAAACAGTGATGAATTTTGGTATAGAGATAGACAAGACCTTGGAGAAGGACATAGGCTACTTTTTATCCGGGAAAAATGTTAGGTTCTTGTGGAATTATCAAAAAAATAACTACAGGACGTTCTAAAGTCAACGCGCTCAAAGTCGCGGGCAAGATTCTGACTTCTTGTTTTATTGTCAATACGATTAACCTTCAAATCCGTAATTCCTGGCTGTCGAGCTAAATCTTAATTAGCTCATGACTTGTTCCATATGTTTACCAAACCAGCAAAATAAATTGGATTTTTCCTAAACATAGTAAGCTTCGCGCTTTGCAAACATTTAATTGCAATCGTTCTTACTATCTTAGCTGCAATATATCATGTTTTAGTTTTCAGATCCTCTCGGCGCTTATAATGTACGCAATATTTCATTCCTTTATGAGATCTGGCTTCAGATTCCAAATGTTGTTTGTTTTACCGATTGCGCAGCGGTGACCTTAAGTTTCCAAACAAATAAATAACGATGGTAACCATATTTTAATTATGACATTAATCTTTGTGACAACGGTTATGTCCATTAGAAGTTGAAACATGTTTCTGCCTTCAGTTAATCCATTGCTAGTGTTCGCTCTGTTATTTTTAAACTTGCTGTGCCCGCGACTTCCTACGCGAGGTCTTTAACGTTAAAAGTGGCCTAGTTACTTCTTATGACATCAGCTATCTGCCAGTGCAAGTCCCGTCAAAATCAGTCCAGCCGTTTCGGAGATTAGCCGAAACAAACAGAAAGACAAAATTTATTATTATTTTTGTTATATGTACCGTATATTATACTTACAAGTCAATTAAGCTGCGCTTTATTAAAGCTGTTATTTTGACATCACACACAGACACTTCAATTTTATTTATTAGTACAGATTACATACTGTCAGATGTTTCGTCTAAATCACGTCATGGCTGACATTTTAGCGCTTTTTTTGGAATAATCTTGTCTCAAAGGTTCGTCTGAATGCCAAAAGTAATGCTCTTAAATTCGTGCACTGAATTCCCATGTTTGTGCGTTGGCCGTCTCATTGGCAAGTCGAATGGTGTTGTCAGTGATTGCTAGCAATATATTCGTGCAAATTGCCGCCGCAGCACGCCTAGAATGACGTCCCCAGCAGATTTATAGTAGTGTTGACTCGTTAGTTGATATCGTATCAAGTAAGGCATAGCTATTATTAACTAAGTATTGCATGCGTGTATGTGAAGTGAACATGCCTACATTTTGAAACGGATATGATTTTAATCGGGATTTTGATTTGACTGATGTGCTCTACAGTCCACACATTATTGTCCATTTTTGTTTTGTGAGACATTGCGTTTGCGAAATATTGTGGCATTTTATTTAATGTGTTGCGTAGTGTTTTGCAATGAACGCACGCGCAAGTTCCGGCATTTACTCCGCTTAGCAACAGCAGTGCAAGATAAATATTTTCTCGACTTGTGATAAGTTCCTAGCATATCGGCATTAAGTACTTTACCGTAAACCATTATAACCATTTAATAAATATGAAAGAAAATATTCTCTCGATATTATAAATAAGTAAGCGTTTATAATTTCATTGCAGTAATAAATATTCCGTGGTAATCACGATGCAAGTAAGCGGCATTAAGTTCGTGTAATTTTTTACAAGAATTCTCCAATTACTGTTTTTTGACTCGTATTTCTACACGAACAGCCAACACGGTTGCCAAGCGCAATCGTAAAATAAAATTCCTACACTTAATGTGCGCTAATGTGCCAATACTTCAAACTTAATGTCTTAGGGAGTGGAGTGGAAGTTTTTTGGCCCTTACCGACGTAGTACTATTATTTATTCTCTGTCCTTGTTGAGAACAAATTTGTCAATCAGACTAACGTTAAACTAATACATATTCGTTTAACAACACGGAAATTAAAGCGATTGACGGAGACCATTTTTGTTTATTTTTTGCCAAGAATGGCACTGGCAGACGGTCCACCTGATGGTAAGTGGAAGCCGCCGCCCAGGACATCTGCAACTTAAGGGGAGCAGATGCGGCGCTGACCTTTTAGATACCTGTAAAAATGCCCTTTGAAGAACCCCATGTTGTAGTGCAAAGAAAAGACTTCGGGAGGAAGATCATTCCACAACTTGCACGCACGTGCCCGGGAGGAAAGCTCGCGATGCAATGCGATGGTGAAATCTCTCCCAGCGTCGAAGGGTGCGATGGCGAAAAAGTGACGGTGGCACCAAACTAAACAGTTCATCAGAACACGATACAGACGGTAGAGCAAGCACAAAGATCTTGGTGAGTTACTTTGTGCATCTGCACCCACGCACATGCTGCTCTTTGCTGATTTTGTGTATTAGCACTTAACTAGACGCATGACTTGGGGTTAGTTTCTGTGCGTAAAATCCGAATGCTATTTTAAACGTATCTAGCGGAATACTCGAGCGATAAATATAATAATTATCATTAGAAACAAAAGGGCTTATCGCAAATTAAATGTACTGTGGTCATGCGTGACATGATAGCGCTGTTTGTTCAGAATAATCACGTTCTGATGATAGTGACAAAGTTGCGTGATGTCCTGAACGTATTTAATTATAGCAAACCAACGCAACTGTGTCTCATCAGTTATATAAGGCAGCACTAACCATACTCAACAAATACATACTTGGAAAGGTCACGCGTTAGGACGTTCGTGCAAGTCAACACTTTTATTTCCTGCAGTGACAATATAACGTTGAGTCGGATTGCGTTTTGTTTAAAATGAGAATACAGTTCACACAACACGTAGTAAATAAAAATGGAACGTTAAAAATATTTATGCTAACGATTACTAAGATACTCAGATAAAATATACGCAGGAATTGTATATTCGTGACTGTTAATATTTTCGTGGATCCATAAAACTATAAAAGTGAGAAACAGTTTTTCTTTTAACAATTACGCTTCAAATATAACATTAATAAATTGTCAGTCATCCAAAATGCGATCGCCTACCTGTACGAAAATGCTAAACGATATTTTTTCGTCGTGAAATTAAAATGTAAGCTTTTTCGCACCTCGTCATAAAACCTATCATTTATTGTGGCGTGATATATTTTAGAAATCTTAATTTAGCATAAAATGTTTTGCCAAAGAATGTGCGTTGACAACATAATAATGTAGATTACCTACAATACTTTTTGCAAATTATTTGTAAATTTAATGTTAAGTACTTCATAGTGTAGGTACTAGGTAAGTTACCTATCTACTAAGAAAACCACATAATTGACCATGGCCTTTAAATTTGTCTCCTTTTTGTCATACAGACAAACAACCCATTTACCTACAGCATTATTTTATTTTTGTATCTTTCAACCAGTTTACCATGCATGGAGATTTTTCCATAACAACTGTATTTGTTAACAGGCTAAAATTAACACCAGTATTTAGCTCGGTTGTCATGTAATTTGCAAACAATAATTACTCTATAATGATCAGCAATTGGTTGATATATTGAATAATAAAAAAAGTGTTGCACAGCTCCCCTAGACAAGTGGCATGAATGCTAATCGAATAGAATAGAATAGACTTCACAATGTATGGAAATGTCAAACTTCGCTATTTAGATCACGTGATTTATGTCATTTCCATACATGAAGTGTAGCGATTTGAAGGAACGCTTGTAGACGTCAGCCACTTGTGTAGCCCTTCTGAGTAAAGATTTGTAGTGTGTTCATTCATATTTCTTTAAAAATTGTTTTATTATAAATTTTGCTTAAACTGTAGTTCTAAAATGTTACTGTGTCCACAATTTTAGCGACCATGGTACTTCAAACAAACTTTTTTTTGTTACTTTATAATCCTGTTCCATACATCTTGTAGTAATTCACAAATAAGAAGACCCCGTTAAAAATACACCGTTATATCTAGACTATCATGGGAGTGGGACAGATGAAAGGGAAAATTCGCTACGAAAACCAATGGTTCAATTGATCAATTTCACATTTCACTGATCATCCTGAATACGTTAGATCGTTGCTCCCAAGTCCTATACCACACCCAGTTTCACAGAGTACAGTGTGCAGTGTCAGTAGCGCAACACCCCAGCATATAAATCATTGTACCGTCACCTTTTAATCGGGTATGATAAAAAATACAGAATATTTTTTTTTCTTTAACATATTATTAAATATCTCATATTACCCAGTAAGTAACAATTACTATCAATTACATTGGATAACATAATTACTGTAGCGTCTAAAAAAATAAGTTATTACAAAAGATATATCTTGGAATAATTGCACACACTCATCTGTGCTGTTATTTATTCTGTGGCACCGCAAAAACTCAAACTTTCTGCGTTATTATTACACTCTAGTCTGAATTACGTAATGGTTCACACAACAAGCAGGTTTACTGACTTACTCTACACTGTTTGCGATCGCGCCTCGGTAATATGAAAATTGCAGTGCTGATTTGTAACTCGTTTGATAATAGAAAACATGAGTTGGATGTCTATACGTTGGTGTATTTATTTACCTATGATATTTAAATACAATTCGCAAGTCTTTAATATTCTAGCTAAGTATTCTTTCATATTTATATTGTGTGTCAGTGTCGGCCATGTCTGATTTAAATCTGCTTACCTACTTACAATCAAATTCTATTAAACCCACACGGGAAAGCTTTAAAAAACGACAAAAATAGTCCTTTAAACCTGTAAAACATTCGCTCGTAAAACATACACGTAAGTACCTAATATTAGTTTTTCTAGATCCAAATAATAAATTTCGCAGAAAAACTAAAAAATAAAATCTGTATCGTTGGCCTTGGTCACTTTCCGCCACAAATGTCTTTAATTCCTAACTATACTACGAAACGTTCGAACCTTTGACATTTTAGAATCGAGCTTTGTTCTTTATCTCGCTTAACGAGCTTATCCATTACTGAGAACATGTATATCGTAGGTAAATAAGTTCTTAAATATCCCCAGAACATTCCACACATCCTTATTATTATGACATTTAGCTCGCTATATACCTATGCATGTGTATATAGAGATGCTACCTGCATCGAATCGTTATGATTTGTCGATATACCTATCCGACTAAATATTGATGTACAAACATTGTTTTTTGGGGTTTTACGACGTCAAAAGTATGTTAAACAGAGATCACTCGGAATTGATTAAAGAAATACAGAAACTAACGTTGTTAACTTGTTAGTACGAGACTTGTAATTAGCACCAGAATAACAATTGTATGTTAATTCATGTTGTAATTAGGTTTTCAAAGTAGTGCCTAGCAATCGATTCACAAAAAGAAATGATGTCTTACGTATATTTTGTTAAGTACTTGCCTACCTACATTTTTGTCACCTTGAATTTTGAAACCCACGAAAGTTTCAGTAAGAAAATTTAACACTACCAAAAATTAATAAAAACTACTTACACAATTAAATTTTCTTGCTAACATTAAATATATTTTTATATCGTCACCGCCCAAGCTCTGTTATATCGGTGCCATCTTGGGGTAAATAAAACCATGGGGTTCGAACTCAGATAAAAGACCTACAAAGTTATAAGTCGATCAGTAGGTATTATTCTTAACTCGATAATCATTGCCAATTTTCATATGATATACTCAGCTGTATCTTAACAATGTGGTGAGTAATAATCACCATAAATCCATTTATAATAGCCAATTTAAATATGAAGCACAATGGAGGCTGCGGCATTTTGGCGCTAAACCAGAATAGATAAATAGGGATGGCACAAAAAGTTGACCATATTGAATACTTATTCATATCAAAACACTTAATTTAAAACACCATTATGGTTTTGTTATTTATCTACACACAAACTTACATTGTGATATTGTAAGTTAGTGATTTTTAGGGAGAAAAAACTGACCGAATACCTAGTTATAATCTGTAGAAATGCGTTAAAAATGCTTTGAAGAGCCGTTGTAAATGGACTACAATTTCTATTACGGTTAAATCATAGCCTATTTATTATTATTTCAAGTGAGTGTACATTTGTTATCGAACGAACACAGAAATTACGTAACACCATTTTATTTCATTTGTTTACTTACAAAGCGTTGAATCAAACATTCCAAAAATAAAACTGTTCATCAACGGACGATTGAGTGAGTTAGCTTACTTTTTATGTAACAGTCGGAGCTGTTGAATTGTATTGAACACTAGCTGTGCCCGCGACTCCGTACGCCTAAATTTTTGAAAAATATTACCCGCGTTAATCCAGTGTGAAATTTCCCGCGGTTTTTTATATTTCCTGCGGAACCTTAATTATTTTTCGCAAATAAAAGTAGCCTAAGTTACTCCTTGTAACATCAGCTATCTGCCAGTGAAATTCCTTTCAAAATCGGTCTAGCCGTTTCGGTAATTACCCGGAACAAACATAAAGACAGACAGACAGACAGCCAAGACGGAAAGACCGAAAGACAATTTTTTAAAATTGCGTTTTTGTTTTAAGTGCCGTATGTACTTTCATATGCATTTAGTGAAAAGCTGTTATTTTGACATTACAAATAGACACTTCAATTTTATTTATTTGTATGTAAAGATTTCAGAAATTGTCACATTTACGGCCGAACTCATACGCAACTCAAAGATATCTGTTTAACTTTGACGCGCCATACAAAAACTGATAGGTAATGTCTTTGAGTATTCGGCTATTAGTTTATAAAAAATAGTAAGTACATAGTAATTTATTATCCCATATGAACCGATATTATTATGTTTACAGAAGGAAAGGAACATTATAAGGAAAAGAAATTGTTAGTAACCTTGAGCACCTATCTACTTTACCTACCTTACTTATATTTATTTTTCCTGGTTTGCAATATATTATTAATTATAATATAATTTAATATGAATATTTAATTGTCTTAGGTTTGCAATTATATTTTTGATGCGATTTATTGAATTCGACAACCCTAACATTTCAAATAGGTACTAGAGTTGCATAAAAAAAGGAAATTTAAAATTAAATCTGTTCAAAACGTGTTTAAAACATGTTTTAAATGTTTAAAACATGTTTTAAATGTTTAAAACATGTTTTAAACACGGTGTTAAAAACAAGCTGATTTTTTCATAACAAGCCTGTTTTTATTACCCGTTTGTTAAATCACTAATCCAATTTTTCAATTTAACTTAAAAAAAAAACTACAATGCTATTCCATAACCTTGATTGTCAATTACGAGCTTAGGACCTATTCTTTAATTTATCTTCCTACAATCTTTTCGCTTTTGAACGATTTAAAAATATTTGGTTAATTGGAATCTTAAAATGTTGTGACTGTACATTGAGAAACGGTATCGGTTTCTTTGTTAGTCAAAAGGAATGCCTTCTGGAATTATAATGAGGTTATTTAAAGTACGAAAGCTTCGATAAAATATATTTTTTTTTGTATTAATCTCATACGATAACCTCTTAAACTAACCATATATCAACCGGTATAATATCCGCTGTATTATCAAACACACGTTTCTCAATGGTTGTTTTGAGCTACGTTTTGGCCTTGATTTAAATTATAATACACCCGACGTGTATCTTGGCGCACACAATCCTTGGTATTTTTTTTTGCAAACGTATCTAGTTACGCCTATTATTTTAGTGCTAACTAGCTATGCCCGCAACTTCGTGCGTGTGGAATATAATAAAAAATGCTAAAATAAAAGTAGCTTAAGTAACTTTTTATAACATCAGCTATCTCCAAGTGAAAGTCCTGTTAAAATCGGTCCAGCCGTTTCTGAGATTAGCCCGAACAAAAACAATCAGACAAGCAGACAATTTTTCAATTTGCTTTTTTTTGTTATTATGTACCGTGTATACTTTCATATGCATTTATTAAAAACCTGTTATTTTGACAATACAAAGAGACTTACATTTTATTTATTTGTATAGATAAAACTGTTGATATGACATGTTATATTATAATGTAGGCATAATAACTTGGCTCGGCGCAATTCGCTTTTAACGACTGCCCACTACAACTTTCCATACCATGGCCGTAACTTTACTTGCACATGTAAAAAATATTCATTGTATATTAAAATGCTATGAAACACTGCCCACCGCACCGTGTTCTGGCACCAACCGTACTACTGATAGCGAATACAACAAGAATATTATTTTTTTCATTACTCATACGCGGAAAGTAGGTCTGAAGTTGCCTGAGGAGCTGAGAGAATGTGATACTTTTCAGGCCATGCAAAATCGTTTTACTACTGTCAGCTGTCAAATTAAAAAAACGAGTTCTTTTTCATATTTCTATTGAACGATGTAATAGTTCCAACCTTCTTACGGCCACTCAATTACAGCGCGATGTAAAATTGAAATAACATAAAGTTAAGTATTAATTAAAATATATATTTTATAAATGATTTTATTATAATTGACTTTCAACTATTTCTTTAAAATAACATAGATTTGGGCAAAATATTTTCAATTTTTCCCTAAATTAATCACAAATCGTTCCTCCTCTGAATCTATAATCACAGACTAAAACCTTTTATAATGTTTGAAAAAGTACTGGCCTTTAAAAAAAACAAAGTGACAGTGTCAAAATATCAAAACGCAAAATACACATTATAAGTGCGTAAACCTACTGAATGGGGATGATACTGTCACTTAATGTGTTGCAGTGAGGTATGATCCGGGGTTCATACGGGTATGATCCGGGGTTCATACGGGTATGATCCGGGGTTCATACGGGTATGATCCGGGGTTCATACCGGTAAGATCCGGGATTCATACGGGTATAATCCGGTGTTGTGATACGTTATAGTGGGCAAAGTAGTGTCCGTCGTGTTTTCTTCGTGCTTGATACGTTAATAGCACCTTCATAGTATGGAACGGTGTAGTGGGCAGACCATTATGGCGAAAATCGTGATCAAAATAGCCGAGACTATCGAATTTAGTGGAGCCGTCTCGGGGCCTATTGTTTGCGAGGCCAAGGTCCGAGTTGTTTACACCGCACGATTAGACGATGATGCATCATTACGGCCGCTAAATCACACGTGAGTATGTTTTTTAACTTGTTACGTAACAAAAAATATAGGCGTGTTATGCCGGTATTCACATTAGGTATTACTATTGACCTTGGTTCGTGAATTCATGATAACAATTGTTTCAAACGGCCGCAGAACTCATTATGTTTCTGTAACACAGCTGTAATGGGCGATTACGATCTCTTATAACAAAGATTTATATTTTTGTGTAATGTTTATGTGATACTTGTTAAAACTATAAATTCAAATTAACGTTTTGTTAATTTAATTAAGCGTCGTGTTCGGGCGATGCAAGCGTACAGAGAACGCCTACTCATTTTTGGAACTGTATTTCGAGGTTTGCATATAAGTAGGTACTTACACAAACTTTCCGTTGAGGTGGCCAAAACTGGCTAGCTAGAGTTCGTTACGGAAGTGTCTTTGTTTTGTGAGTTTTGTAGAGCCAGGTAGAGATGCGGTCGACTGAACGGGTAAGTTGGTAGGTAGATGTGTGATGAATTACACATAGTATAGTGTCGCGGGGGCGCGGTAATACGCATACACAAAACAAAACTGACATTCTCAAAACTTTATGGTAATGTTTGTAGTACAACTTACCAACATACGATGGATATGCGTAGTTTCTCGAAGTCAGTTCACGTCTGGGCCGTGTCTCATTTCATCCAGTTGGACGTTTAAATCGTCAAGTAACCCACGCCCGTCTGGCTCACCAGTGACTAGTTCATTAGTCAAAGCGTAAACAATCACTTATTGCGACGCAGTGAATCGTTAAAGCCTACCTAGAAATTGTATGAGCGGTTCGACGACGTGCCTGAGACGCGTTCGAATATTTCCTTGACGTTGAATTACTGCTTATCTTGATCTGTGGCCAGGCTTGCGTAGCGCCGGAGGACCGGTCGATATATCAATAGTTCGCTCGTACACATATTAGGGGGCGTCCATAAATTACGTGAGCTGATTTTTGTGATTTTTCGAGCCCCCCTCCCCCCTCGGTGAGATGTCGTGAGATTATGCTCGACCCTCCCCCTTTTTTAATCTCACGTGAGATTTTTCAATAGCCATATTCTAGAGGAAAAACATGTTTTGCTTAATTTAACTCAGTTTTCTTGCAATTTTACACTATTACTTGCGTTTAAAAAAAAAACGTGATATTTGCCGAGACCCCCTCTCTCCCCCACGTGAGATTTGTTGAGATTTGGCTCGACCCCTTCCTCCCCTTAAATGCCTCACGTAATTTATGGACGCCCCCTTAGTGTCTATTCAGACAAGCTGCGGACTGCGAACCGAGTGCATAATTTCAGTTTGGGATTTGGATGTAATTTTGGTGCAGTTGATGTAACTGCATCAAGACAAGACTGCCAATCGTCTGCAAACGTTCTGCATGCCGACTGCAAGCGAACTAACCGGCAGTCCGGATACATTCGGAGTGCAGTCCGCTTGCAGTCGGCATGCATCTTCATCCAAATTGCAAATTTGCAGTCGGTTTGCAGCACAGACGTAATGCGTCTGAAACTCGGAATAAACCTTGAAGGGTGGCCGATATATCCATAGGTTTACGTAAGCGAGTCATCGCAAGAAATTTCGAGGCACGTTCGCTTCACGCATGCTTGAATGGCGCCGCAAAGGCACCTTGAAGTTCTTTGTTTTTAAGCGCCAGTTTCCTTTGTGTCATACTATGCGTTAATTGTTCCATTATATCCGTCTCAAGGTCTCGGTTAACTGTGGGAGTTCGTTTAGGGTGAAAATATCTGGACCGTGACGAATACAAACGTGTTTAAAATGGAGATTGGCGGTTCGTACTCACATTGTTTTTGAATTGTTGTGGTTTAAAATTAACATTTGATTTTAAATACAATCTCGTTACGTCGTTGGTGTTCCGAAAGCTACATCATGAACAACAAATAAAGATATCAACACCTCGAATTAAAACTGGTACAAATGTAGTTACACGATTCTAATCTAATAATAAGGTGGGTACTCAAGAAATGTTTCATTACATTTGGGTTGGTACAAGCCGGTTGGTCTACGTGGGCCGCATGAATGAGAAAGTCTGGAACCGGTCCACTAGCAGCTTCCAGTGAGGTGTCTACTTTCAAATCACAATAGACATTCGACTTATCTCGGAACTAAACCAAAGCCACGGCTTCTGTGCCGTGTAAAACTGCCCGAAGCAAAGACATTATCAAGAAAGAGGGAGACATGTGACCGTCCAAAATAGTATGTTCTACTAAACGGAGTCCACGGACTCAGTACGAATCGGTCATTCGCGGAAAATGATGTTGAAAACATGCCCCATATTCTGGTGAATATTACGCATCAAAATGCCTTTAAGTTGATTATCGAATTGCGAGTGCGAGTAACAGATATGTGAATTTCTCTGCTTGAGCCTAGCGATTGCAATGTTAGCCGGTACCATATCTACAAAAATAATACATCCATGGCCCGTACCTTCACTACAAATTGGTTTCGATTGAACTTCAAATGGAGTAAGGCTATGAAAATTGTTTTAATTAATTTTATAAAGCAACGATCGTGACTGCAGACAATCAAGTTCAATTTTCTTGTTACATTTGTTATTTAGTTGGCTTGTCTACCTACATAGATTTTTAAAACGCAGTACCTGTGATATTAAAACACCGAATATATCCTAACGTACCGGTTAACCTTGCGATGCCAATGTGTTTGTTAAACACAAATGTAAAGAGGTCTTTATAAACAAGACACATCGTGGGTCGGGCTGTATTGGACTGCAAGTGCTTTTAGCACTTGAGTAATAGTTGTCTGATATTGTCATAACCGAGCCTGTTGAGAAATGTACATAGGGGCATAAATGTCAACTGACATCGAGCTGAATATGTAGAGATGCAGTGACAGCTCATAATTGTGGTGAATAATTTTAACTGACTTCAAATTAATTAAGTCCAATTTGAAGTGCCGGTACTAATTCAATTTTGCTGTGTGTCCTGCACGTAGGTAGCTACATGGTAAAATTTCCAACATGAGTCGAGTTCTATTAATTTAATTTGATTTGATTTAATGTTATTTCAATTTTATTGTAATAATTTAATATGAGTACATTTTGCCTGAAACAAATGGATATTAAATAATATTTATTTAATTACAAGTGTCAATAATAAAGATAGTCCAGCTTATGATGGAAATATTACCATAGACTTAATAATATACTTAACTTACTTATTTGTTATTTATGGCCGCTTGCAATTTAGTTGTAGTCGTTTTTAGATTTTGTTATACCTACTTAAGTAGTTTTTTAACGACCAGATTCGAGTACCAGCAACTTATAGAAATAGTGTTACCGCACTCCTTATAGCATAGCCACTTTTTGTCCGGTGAATCAACGTACGTGTGTTAACCGATATTTAGATTGATGTAATCCTAAATAAACACTTGGCATAGTATAAAGGTGCGCGCGCAGCGTGGCGTCGAGTATTTCGGTCCAATGCACAGTGCGCCGGCGCACGTCCGCCAGCCGCAATTCTGATATAAAATCAACTCGACAAAAACATCGCTATTTTTACCCGACGGCCAAGGCCAGGACCGCCATGTTGCATTCGCTATATAAGTATACTATATAACTACAACACTTTAGTCCTGTAAACAAGGTCGTTTGTATGTTCATTCGAATAAAGACTTGATGTACCCGAGTAGTTATATATTTCGCATGTAATTGTTATTGGCGATAGAGCCAAGCTGTAGCCAATTGACTCCAGCTCAGACATGGGCTGGCTCAACCAGGGTACCACCCTCTCACAGAAGATCGGTGTAAAGCAGCTACTGCGGTTGCGTTTCGTACGATGAGCGAGAGAGACTGAAACCCCACCTTCCCTCATTCCCCTCCCTCTGCCCCACTCCCTTTCGGGTCGGCAACGTGCGAGTGATGCCTTTGGTATTGCAGGCATCTATAAGCTAGGACTAGGACACAAGCCTAAGCACAGTAGGAAACTGAATATTATTAATTGCACATCAAATAATACTGACTGCATAGCAAATTAACTAGAGCGTGCATAGTTCCCCAGAAACAAAATTAAAGATGTTATGTATGGCCCTAAAGACTAGGTTAGGTTAGATTAGAGACCACACATTGCGCGAGCCGAGCGAGCGAAGCGAGCGTGCCGCGGTTGCGGCCGGCGAAACGCCAGAAATATTTTGCTGTGCAATCAGTGATTTTTGCTGTGCAATCAGTATTTTTTTAGATTTACGTTTAAATACTACCCGTATGAAACATTCCAGTAACTTCAAGGCTTCCCTAAAGACAAGGATACTAAATCATCGACGTATAAAAACCTCTTGTTAATTTGATACGTGTTTTATTAAGTGTTTGCCTGGTATATTTCGATGACTTCCATCCGTACATGTGTCGGCCCCAACCCACCGCATGCTGCCTGACCGGCCATCACCGCTTGTCGCTAATGTCCTTAAGACTGCCTACTTAAGCTCCACTCTAAGTACACATGCACTCGCTTATCGTCCATAATGTTTTTATTTAAAATTCTTTCGTCGTTGTTTACAATTTGGGCTCGGCTTATCATTTCGCGCACTAATTTAATTTACATGCCCAAGTTTAGGGGCCTCTGAAGCGATAGCATTACGTAACAATGCCAGCGTCTGTGATCGGCGTTTTTTGTCGATGAAATAAAACTAACCCATTGTATGGCCAAGGTTACCCATATTAAGTCGAGCGCACTTCCGTTGTATGCGAGGCGCCTTTGGATTTGGATTGGATGTCTTGTATGCGGCCATTTTGAAAATGATTCATGCGAAGAAAAGCTTGCTTAAAGATCGTTCGGTTTAAACTGCAATGGTGCTGCTTGCTCACAATGTACGCAGTTTTTTTCTATTGAAAAGAGCAACCATTGCGTTTCTTGCCGGCTCTTCTCAATGGTAGCAGTAGGTAGCGGTGGTAAAACTAAAATATTTATAACTATTCATAAATGCTTAATTTAGCCTAAGTAAATAAAAATATGTTGACTTTGACTTTACTAGGTATTATTAGTAAATTCATATTCTCTACTGTTATTAATTGATTTTAAGTAGATCGATAATATGCAAAGTTATTCCATTTTTCTGCATCAAAACGAACTGAACTTGAACATCTCTAAGAGCAAAATATTATAATTTTATATTGGATTACAAAACGAACACGTCAACACTATAATCGTCTTTTTATCTTTTAGCGAATGTAAACAAGACGCTTTATTGACACGACTGGCGAGATACGAGAGCCGTATCTAATTCGGTTGGCCTTGACAGTGAAAAAAAGAACAAGTTTTTCGCGCTGCCTTGAAAATTTATTTTGCTTTTTGTTACGCTCCGTTTACTCGCAAATCTTAATGCATTACTAGTAGTACACATACTACTTAGTTTATTTACAGTTTAATGAATAGCGCATTTTTTGTGCAACGTCATTTTTAGGGTTCCGTACGCAAAGGGTGCCAACGGGACCCTATTACTAAGCCTACGCTGTCCGTCTGTCAGCATGCTGTATCTCAAACCGTAATAGGTAGAGACTTAAAATTTTCACAGAATGTGTATTTCTGTTGCCGCTACAACAACAAATAGGTACTCAAATTTAAAAATAAAGGGGATCCCCATACAAGAAATTTGATATTTTTGACGTTTTTATTCTATGGTGGTACGGAACCCTTTATGCGCAAGTCGGACAGCCACTTGGTTTTCTTCACTTAGTAGGTATCGCTTACTAATGCCAGCGCTGTTGGCACTTATCTTACTTAATGACAAACTTAATAATGATATTAAAAACATATTGAGAAGTCTTAAAAAACCGCTCGAACCGGTTGTGGGTTTTTACTCATTTTATTGTTTCGCGATTTCCTTTGCAAAGAATCGTTTTATATTAAAATGGAGTAGTCTGTTTGAAGGGCATCCTATTTATAAATGTTTGCCGATACGGAATACCTACAGCAGTATCGTAATATGTGTCTTTGTTAAATAAACGTCGGGCGAAATGCCAGTTGATTAAATAAAATCTGGATGCATTATGCATAAAACCCGCAAGTCTGCGTGGTCGCTGTAAATCCGTGTAATGCGATTAGGTATAAACCATTTCAATAACGACGGCACGAAATTTACTAGACGCAGCAAAGGGCATAAAGCAAATTGGATTCTGATTCATCACTGCGGTGAAAGGGTTAAAAGTTGGAAGACTGCCGGGGCTGGCTGGTAAAAGATATTAGTTGCCTATAGAGCGAATCCGAGCTATGTCGGCGTAATGTCTGGCGTTGTAACAACCCATCCGTGAATTACATAATGCTGTGTAAAAGGCGGCAAATAACACGGCTGCGGACTTGATTCCTCCTAACGATCCACAAACGACTGTTATTTCAATAAAATGTTTCCTCTTACAGAGCCGGCGCTGGCGCGAATGGAATCTTCTCCAGGAGACTAGATTTTTCTACCTTCAATCTTCTGCCCAAGCACAAAGTGAACTCTTATCAGATTAAGGTATGTTTTTTGTTATCATTATTTCCGGATCGAACATTTGGTCTTCGCCTTTTTCGGGCTGGAGGACGAATCATAAAGTGATCAAGAATAATGTCAATGATTTACTAATATCTTGTAGACTTTGTATTATAGTAGGTACCCGTAGTTCGGAGCAGGTAGGTACTAAACGCAGACTTTCATAATTGTTGCGGATGAACAGCAGTTTCTCTTCAATTCTTGCGTCCAGATGTCTCGCACGTAAAGAATTTGTAAAAAAAAGTTTCTCGCATGCCGCACCCGAGCAGTTGGTTTTGGCGTTGTACTTGGCCACTCTTTTTGAAATAGAAAAAAACAGGTAATTCACAAAACAAAAGCAGTAGATTTTCAAATTTAGAATTTCCTATAAACGCACGCGCTGTCCAAACGACACCCGGACATGTCTGGCCAGTACAAAGAGGTGCACCAATATTATTTTTTACTAAAAAATCCTGGAGGTGAAAGTTTGCCTTTGTTGCCGCCGCAGTAAAAACACAGGGTATTTTCAACGATAAAATGCTGTCATGAGTGGCGCCGGATGGGGGTGGCCAGTACATTTTCCACCGAGTAAATGTAACTTTACCGCAATTTAATCGCACCACTAGGTGGTTTACGAGACACGCCTGTGACCGGTCTCGCGCAGACGAAAAATGACGCTTTTGACTTTAACTTTAAAAATATAGGTAGTTTCCATTTCTCTCGAGGCAACTTGAGAAGGGAGATATGTATCAACTTTACATTAGAATGGAAAGAGTACCTACAGGAGCTGGCAGGAAAGAGAAAGGACTGGAAGAAGCTCTCAAATTTAGAAGAAGAGGAAAACATTATCTATATCTATGGGTGTGATAAAGACTAGCTTGCTTTCATATTGGGTATTTGGCAACGCTAAAAGGAGTTTAGCTTTTTCATATCAAGTATTCATATCGAGTAAAATCTATTGTTTGATATTACGTAGAACAATAACACCAAAAATACCATCAGTAGATAATGATTTAGTAATATTGAGTGAAAATTGGTTACCAACTGGGTTTTTGTAAAATATTCATAAGCTATATTGTGGAATTGGAGCCGTACAACACGCCCATACATAATCCATGCATAAATATAATTTACGAGCTAAAAAATACATATACCGAGCATCGTATTTCCACAAGATTGTCTTCTAAACAGACACAGCATTATATTTACAAAGTATTGAATGATGACAGTTGTGCTGTGATTTGCTAAGACGTATTCCAATTAGGGCGTGCAGTTTCGTAGATTTTCAATTTCGGAATTGGCCTACGAAATTGGGCTCGTCAGTTTCGAAATTTCGGAATTCCGAAATTGAAACGACATTTTGGTAAATCGATTATAAATTGCAATTTTACTGTAAAATTTAAAACGTTTAGTACAAATTTGTGTTTAACGGCTAGTTTCATTAAAAATCAATAGATATGTCGTTTTCGAATCATTTTACGACGAAAAATTGCTTTCAGCCGCAGCTTCAACTAGCGCTAGATTTTATTCTGTAGCTCGACCCCTAATATTGTGATGATATGTTTAGTGAAAAGTTCGTTAGAATCGGTTGAGCCATTTTCTTGTGATGCTCGAACATAAGTACAGATATACAGACAACAAACCAAAAACATTTCATTCAGTCACCTTCAAAAATATTTTCACAGACCAGCTCAGGCAATTTCGTAATTGTATAAATAAAATAAAGCGTAGCGCTATATGGGTGTGAAACGTGGACCCTCATTGAAAGAGACGAGCATAGTGTAGATTGAAACGTTTGAAATGTGGTGATGAAGGATAATGGAAAAAAATCTGTTACAAATGAGAGTCAAATAAATAAGAACGATTAGAAACAATACTTAGTAGCAGAAGAAAAATGTTTTCATCTCATACAATATGACAACTTTATGAAAATCATCTTAGAAGAAAAGATAGGAGGAAAGCGATGATGAGGAAGACGCAGGACCAGGAATAAATTACATGAGCCAGATTTATTTTAAGGTTGATATCATATCGTATCAGGAGGTGAAAGATACTGCCCTAGACTGGGAATGATAGAAAGAGCTTCATCAGCTACGATGACAAGGGCCTTCGGGTACTTAAGCAGATAAAATAAGCAAAGTCTCCACATTGCTGGCGGTCTCATCGGCGTAATTAGATCAATATTATTAAGCGAAAGACCTCAGCAAGCTGGACCATTGACCGTTAGAAACCATAGCAAAGTCAGGAAACAAGTAACCTGCCTCAAATTGAATGAAGGACTTGTCATGTTAAGCAAAATCAGGGATCTTGGTGCAAATCGCTACTCTAGTGGAGACTCGAGACTATCGAAAAATAAATGTCCACTAAGGGGACCTCAAGTGCTATAAAAAGATGACGTTAAGAAGGCCGCACGAACTGGAAAGGTCCTGTTAGACAGATAAATGGAGGATTCTGAAGGAAGTCTATGCGAAATGGTTAAAGGAGAATTAGGATTTTTTGGGGAAAATCTCGAAAGGACAATAAAAACAGTCTGGGCTCTTTCCTTACCCGACACTGATTTCACTCCTGTGCCGTCGATCTATTCCACAAATTTCTAGCCTTCACCTTCATGATCTGGTCCTCTGTACGTGCCTCTGCCTAATCTAATCTCATGATTAGCAAACTACTATTGATCAAATTCGGATTAATAAGAAACAGGTTCAAGACAGAAATAAACCCTCGCACTATAGCTATTTCGTGCTCTATGATAATGTTCAAACTATTTCTTGGGTTTGGTTTCATAGACTCTAGTTTTACGCATCGTGTTTAGGCTCAATAAGTTAAAACTGAGAGAAAGTCCAGGCTGACGCAAGCCTTTGATTTGAAAGACTTGATGAAACTTGTCGAATTTTGCCCCGCCTTGATAAACCCCTCCAGGAAATATTAACAGTTTTGGGAATATACGTAAGTAGTATCCCTCTCACATAATGTTTTTGTACTTTTATTCTCAATATTTAGGTCGCGGGATATTATTCTACAGGCATTTTAATAGTTCCATAATGTTCCAGTTCCAATATAAAGACTCTAGGATAGCGCACGAAGTGGAAAAATGATTCATTAGACGTGTCTACAACATACACATGCCGCGCGAGGCTGCTCACCCACATGCCTCGCGAAGCACGACGTTTGCCTCAGTCGCATGCCGCGCGAGGCAAATGGCGAGGCAACTGACACTTTAGACAGAGAAAGGTATAGCCGAGCAATCAGTTTGACACGTTTGACATTGTTCTGTCTGATGACTATGCCAAACTAGGCGAGGCATATGACAGCGCTCAGGTGAGGCAGGACGCGCAGTTGCCTCGCGCGAGGCAAGTCAAACTTCGTGAGGCAATTTGCCTCGCGCGGCATGTGACACATCTGGACGTAGCTATTCAAGAATTACGGCGGCTGTTAAGAAACTAAATTTAATTTCGGATTCCGAAACTGAATGGCCGAAATTCCGAAATTGAAAACTATGCAAAAATGGTCCGAAATTTCGAAATTATGAAATTTCGGAATTTCGGAATGCACCCCCTAATTCCAATATAGGATAATCTAGAAATTCGCGTCTGCCGATTGAAAGAGTAAAAGGGCTAGGCCCGCCACACACTCCCACCACTCTAACTTCTGTTAGCCAGGATCGACAATGGTGTCCAATGATGACGCCAAGGTTTGACCCTCGGTGAGTCCCGGCGAAAAGCTAAGTTGTCTTGGAACCCGCACGAATTAAATCAAAAGAAAGGATAGGAGGAGTTGGAAGAAAAGTATCCACTTGCCTCCGAAAGGGCTGTTAATGTTAGGTATCTTAGTTCTTAGGGGTAGCATTTTTTACTGGAGCCAATAATAATTATTCAATAGCCATCACATTACTACTATCATAGACAGGTATGTAAATATTTTCCTAATAGCTGTCGCTACCGGTAAGGTTTCCAGTTTCTTTTACATTTTTATGTAAAATTCATTGTGACTCACAATATCATGATTAAATATGGATGCTACGTCTATTCTTTCTATGGTAATTGTTTCTTTGTTTAATACGTCACAGCAATTTCTACTTAACCGCAGCTCGGTGTCGTTTTCTCACAGTATGTCTAACAAACGAAACTATATGACTTGGTTTTAAAAACAATATATGTAGTATGAAATTCCATAGTATGTTTAGCATCGAGCAAAGAATCGATGATCGATGCTAAACATATAGTCATATAGTCATATAGTTATATAGTCATATAGTCATGTCATATAGTTCGAGTCATGAAAATTTTTGCCGGATCGCAAGTCGCATGATTTCACTGGATCATACTGCTATTAAGTACACAAAATTAAATATGCTACTTATTACGACTGGTTTGCATTGATTTATCTCCGTCAAAACACTTGCAATTTGCCAATTTATTTGATAAAACGATCATTAACTGCTGACAAATTGCTGTAATCATTTCATATTTATTCATGACATAACCGAATGAAGTAATTTCGAACTGTTAAAAGATACGCAACTTTTCCTTAAAGATCAACTGGGCTTTATTTTTCCTTTCAGCACTGACCTCAAGTAGGTTACTTATATATTTTATCACTCGTGTGTGACAAAGAATTGAGGTTGTCAGTAGCACAATATGGAAGAGAAAATCTCCTCAATAGCTACGTCCAGATGTGTCACATGCCGCGCGAGGCAAATTGCCTCACGAAATTTGACTTGCCTCGCGCGAGGCAAATGCGCGTTCTGCCTCACCTGAGCGCTGTCATTTGCCTCGCCTAGTTTGGCATAGTCATCAGACAGAACGATGTCAAACGTGTCAAACTGATTGCTCGGCTATACCGTTCTCGGTCTAGAGTGTCAGTTGCCTCGCCATTTGCCTCGCGCGGAATGCGACTGAGGCAATCGTCGTGCTTCGCGAGGCATGTGGGTGAGCAGCCTCGCGCGGCATGTGTATGTTGTAGACACGTCTATTGAAATCTAAATGACGTCGTACCAAGGAATTTATACGTTTAGGTATTACGTTCATGCGTCGTACACATAAAACTTAGCAAGACTTCAGTTCAATTTTGCTCATCGTACAAATTTCTACTTTGTCTTTATATTTTTCTTCAAACAATGTACCATTGCCTCCACTGGTTTGTTGTGTACACGGATTATTTTGCAATTGTCTGTCGTTATGTGTGTTTGTTATGCGACTCTGGTATCTAATCTCCACAGGCCTTGAGCCAGTTGTGTGTCAAGCGACGGTCATTCCCCCGCTAGCCGTGCCCGCCGCTATTTTTACTCAGCGCTTGTTTGTTATTTATTAATGAATATACGTGTGTTTGTACGTTTTATTTGTACTAATTGTGATTCAAGAATTCTGTTAGGTGTTTTATTAACGAAGGTTTTTTGTTTGCTTGACCCTAATATGTCTCAAAGAATTTCCGTGTCCAAAAGGCCAAAAATAAAAAGTGACTTTAATGTGCCAATACATTCTGAAAGAAAGAAAAACTGATTATGATATGAATTACCGTGATAGAATAAATAAACCTTCCACCAGTGTAGATTAAATCACTTAAATTATATACACGGGCAGTTCCAATAGGTTTATGTAACTGCTGTATATGTATATTTTAATGTTATTGGTTGTCTCGTTGTAGTTGTAGCTTTGAATGCAAATAAAGTAGCGAAACATCCTGTCCCTAACGCTTACCAAGTGACGCACTTTCTATTTCTGTTTCTAAATCCACTTAAGCTATCTTAAGATGTTAGATACACATTACTATAAAACCTTTTACAGCAGATCAATTATTGAATTATCCTATTAACTATGACATATAAAATGTTAATGAATTCACTTAAACTTGATTTTAATCCAGTAGTTGATCAGGTAATACATCAATTGTAGTTTGAGCAAACTCAAATATGTATAGTTAATGTTTAAACCACAACCATAAAAGTGTGCAGCATAGCTTTTATAACTTCATACTAAGTGCCCTTTAAGAAAATTTATTATCATTTGAACTTAGCGGTACCTCACAATTGCTTTTAGTAGCTGTTCATCCTTATTTATATAGTAAGTACTAACATAGATAATCAACAGAGGTAATTTAAATGCCATTTCGTGCAACGCTGATACTAGGTGCTGGTCGTTTCTGCACGCGAGATTATTTAAAACGTTCTCTTCACTTATCTATGGTGTAAATAAAGGGACCGGTATTGTCTTGTGGTGTTGCGTGACAACCCTCAGTTTGCTACCGAATGGGGAAACCTAACTCACACCCTTATTCTGCTAATACTTTGTGATTACACGGTAATAAGTATATAAAATTCACCACTAATTGAAGGCTTTGTATCTCACGCTGATTGGCAATCCTTGAACTAACGCGATCTTATCATTATTTGATTTTCCGGAGTAGTGTTTAAGTTCGATTTTTATCATTGCTCAGTAATCCGTCAGTTGCTATCATTATGAAGATTTTTCGTTCGATAATTTTCTTCTAGTCCAATTTGTACATTTGCTGATTTTAATTATTAACTGGTAATATTAGAAACTATACCGTGACAAATGGAGCAATAAAATTTACTAGTCCTATGAGATATGTCTACTGTCTACTCTTCTCTAGCTAATAAACGAATGAAATGATAGAGATAGCGAGCATGATTGATAATAGCGTCAACGGAGGCATGTTTTCACAGCGTCATTAGGGCGCTGATCACATAAGCTCCATGTGATAAGTTAGTTTCTAGCAGACATTGCAAAAGGCCCATGACAACTTTAGGCTGAACTGCTTTTGTCTGAATAGTGGCAGCTCTGTCCTCTCACACAATCAAAAAGGACGCAGCGATACGTGAGTCTGCCAATGTAGATGATTATTTATTGGCCCATCAACAATCGTTCACATTATTCATGACACAACATATTGTGCTCCGTGTTGAAGATAGTAGTGGCGAATTCCACTCATCTGCCTGTATCACCTATTATATGTTTCTTGCTTTGTTCTATTTTTTTTGGAAATATCCAAATCAGCTTATTTTAAGTCCTTATCAACTTCGCTTACTAACTTGTTTCACTATTTTTATTTTTGTACCGAAATGCGAATGTTTTAGTTAGACTATGTTTGGTAGAAAATTTGAAATTGCACCGTCAGTGTCTAAAATACTTCTTGGAAATATTTTAGTTATCAAATAGGCACACTTGAATGAACTGATCCAAGAATTCACTTGTGCTATCATCGCCTTAAGCCCGCGGCCGCTTCTTCTATTTATGGTGTCCTGCTGTCTGCCTGCATATTGATTGCGCAGACCGGTTGCGTTGCCCGTAAGACCTAAAGCCTGGCTTATGAATTTATCGAGGCGGTCATTTTCACCGTCTGGCTATAGACTGTCCTACACGTATGTTGCATACGTGATTAGGCGTGTACTAAAATTTGGCTTGTCTAGCTACATCATCGTCATGAATCATTATCTATACTAGACTATTATACCTATACTGCCTCACTACGTTTGGCTAAGTGCTTCTCGTACTAACAATGCTGTCGCTATTGTCTGGTATTTAGACATATTTTTGTTATCTACCGCACATTCATTCGCTGAAACCAGATTGTTTAGCTAGGTGAGGTAAGATCAAAATTTGAATGCTTGATTTTTATTTTATTGCCTAGGAAAGGATGGCATACAGATAGGCAGTCCTCCTGATGGTAAGCGGCAACCGTCGCCCAGAACATCGCGGTGCTGACGTTTTAGAGATCTGTAAACATGTACTTTAAAGAACCCCATGTGCAAAGGAAAAACTGCAGGAGAGAGATCATTGCACAACTGGCTCGTGCGCGGAAAGAAGGTTCGCGATACATTAGTAGGATACCAGGCATTCCTTCCAGGATTCTGAAAATGTTTTGACATAAAAGAAGCAAATCGAGTTAACGATCACGTATCCGAAGAGCACATAGGGAGATGCGACCGGCGCGCGGTCGCCGGTGTAACTGAATCCTCGGGCGTCCGCACTCGCAACCCGACACCTCGCTCAAGGCTTCCCATGTGGATTAACACCGCGTTTTTTTTTTTAAATCGTCTTGCTCGACGAGCACTCGCGTCTTTTTTTGCTCTGTCCGCTTTTTGTGCGACTCTGTCAGACAAAATGCCTCTGTGATTCATAGACTTTAAATTACGTGAGAGCAAAAAGCAGCATCGCTTCTCGTTCATTACTTGTCATCATTTATGATTAATTCTGAGGTGACTACTAGGCCCTAAGTCGCTTAGCCTTTACCTGTTATAGTGATAGACCCTCTAGAATCTACCGACCAATGAGAGGGTCGATCACTAGCAAAAGCCCATAGTGGCGCCACAATGGCTGTCTATGTTTGGAATTTCAAAGTCTGTTTTACGTACACTCTTGAGCTACATTTCCCTTTTACAAGTAAGGATTCACGAGATATTCAGTGAGTCAGACTCAGACATACAGTGAGTGGGTCTAAGTTATGCTGTCATTCCGTCTCCTCATCATGCGCTGATATACTGCAAAATGCATCTCGATTTTCTCAACGGACCGTAAATGGCAAGAAATGAGAAAGTGGCCGGTTAATAGATACAATAGGGCTGGATAGGTCTCGCGATGCAGCTTTCCTTACCAGCAAAAACTTGTAGAATGAAACTTGTTACTAGTTCGAATTCTTATTCGCTCGGATATCATTGGTTTTGTAAGAACGCGATGATCGTAATTACTCCATTACACAGACGTACGGTAATTACTAGGTACTTGGGTGACGAATGAATCTTTAAATCACGTAGAATTTGCGCGCAGTATGGGGTAACATATAATTTAGCGAGTTTTCTTCGGCTAGCGTTCGACTTTCGACATCGCTCGGATAGGCTACAAGAGCTATAAAAGGCGAGCCGGCGTGCGAACTTCATCGGTCCTGCAACATTGCTTGCGCGACCGTTTCGTGTAGTTTCTGATCAAGTTTTTATATGTTATCGCAAATATCTCGCAGGACACTAACGCCATACATGGCGGGTCTTTATAGCCGGTTTTGTTGGCATCGCTCTGTTGAATTCAATCTTGATAAACATGCGCCCATTTTGCGTACATTTAGGAGTCGTTTCGCATGGCACCCATAATTTAGAACTGATGTTGAAACTTATCAGGTAAATTAAAATTGTTTCATCGGTTGAAGGTTGAAGCTGATGAAATATTTCGTAGAATATAATTTAAATCAGTGAGTGTTACTATTTGTCTTAACGAAATAGACGGAAAGATAATGGTGTGTGCATTATGCGCATATACGTATTGCCCACGCGCATTTGCCTCCACATCGTCTCATCGTTGGCTGTTCTTGACCTTTCTATGACTTCCAGTTGAGCGTTTAATATCTCATTCATTATTATTTTATTACCAAAGTATTTTAGTTTGAAATAAAATGAAATGAAAACGTTTATCCAGGACATACACAAAGAACAATACACCTTTACAACAACAAAAAAGAAAAGATAGGCTACACTGAGCTCAATCAATGTGAGCTGTGCCGAAAGGCGCTTGTGTGATGGAAGGGAAGTCCCCTCCAGGAATGGAGTCCTCATATAACCCCAGCTCATAAACATACTCCCACTAGGTAAGTTTAAATCTATTTACATTCCTAAACTATTTAATAAGTATTTCAATAAATATATCGTATCTTAATAAAGATTTACTGCGGCATAAATCTTGCACCGTGAAGTTTAAATTGAAACATTCTTGGAGGATAATAGATCATATATATTTTTTGTTCGGTTATACATCAGAATTCGTATACACATAGCTATTTGCTAAATGATCTGTAGCCCGCCTACGCCCAGCGCTTCGACGCGTGCGCACCCAAATATCGTAGGCTAACTCTTGCCCGCGACTTTGCTCGCATGGATCTCGGAACGGAATTTAACTACAAACTTCCATTCCCTATTTTACCCGTTAGAGGTAGAATGCTTCTAAATCCTTTCTTAGTGGATGCCTACAATATAAAAGGCACCTAATGCCAAAATTTCATGTTTCTAACCTCAACGGTTTAGGCTGTGTTGCTAGAGATAAGTCAGACAATTTCTCCTTTTATATTTACAGACGAACCGACAACATAATTCTTTTATAATATGTCACTCAGAATGGAGTATGAGATCTTTATAAAATTCGACAACCTTCTTGCAAATTATTCTTATGCAAAAAATGTGTCACCCGAAGGCCATTTCTAAACACATTTTTGTTATACTTAATATGTATTTTCAAACATCATTCAAATTTTAAACTTGATTACAAACTTACCTGCTTTTCAAGTAGGTTACATATAATATTAATATTAATCTAAACTGCGTTCAATTACTATCGTAAAGCCAAAGAAAATTTCTAACTTTTCAGAGTATGAAATTTCATAGAAACAAAGTTGTAACGCTAGTTGTAGTTACTAGAATAGAACTGGAGCGGTCATTGATCTCGGCGTTCGCTATTATTATCACGATAACTACCTACTTACGTAATGTTTGGAAAACATAGATTTGATTCCAGGCCAAAATCGTACTTGCGTTTATTAGCGAAATTAATAATATTTTGTGTTGTTAAATATTTAGTATTCACGAGAGCTTGTTAGTTGCATTACATTAAAGTGCGCTCGGTACTAGGACCGCATGCATCGGTGACAAGTCGTAAGATCGAGAGGCCTGTAGGTTGTCCCTGTGGCGATAGTCAATAACAGGACTATTATAATAATAATCACGATAGTATTATTATTTTTTCCCCTTCCCCTCCCTCCTTCCCACTCCCCTTCAGTTCGGCAAAGTGCGAGCAATGCCTTTGGTATTGCAAGCATCTATGGGCTACGGTAACTGCTTGACATCAGGCGGGCCGTACACTTGTTTGCCACCTCAGTCCTATAAAAAAACTATTTTTATTATTTCTATTCCTGTTCGTTTTGCCTTTGCTAGCAAGCCTATACTTAACTACTTAGTTAACTTAAACTCAATAGATGATAAATGATTATTATAGTGTGTAATCATTATTACCAACCAAAATTTAGGCATTATTAATCTTATAAAAGCACAGTAATACGCCAGCAGTATATTACCAGCTTTGCTCCAGTAAAAAGCTAATACGCAGTTCATAGAGCGTTGTAATTGATGGTTTCTTTGACCTTAACCTGCCAAAGATAACCGCTTTTTATCTGTGATACATTTGTAACCTGGTAAAAGCATCGCGTAACACAAATTAATTGAGCTTACTAGCCTAGTGTTTTTTATCCGATAAGAATAGCTAGAATCTGTTTCTGGATAGTTTCTAGGTTTGTTATCAGACATTAAAGTCAGCATTTATTTTTAAACATTTGTAGTTATTGCTATTGATACTTCTAAATACATGCGCTACGGAAATTACTTTACTGGCAAAATGAACAAGATTTAACACTAAAGTATGGGACAATATTATTGATCCTCTAAAATCTAAATTGATCTAAGTATTATAAATGAGCACTTTCGCTGGGTTAGGATCGAAGGGAATGACGGGGGTTGGCGAGCGAGCTAAACCCCCGTCATTCCCTTCGTGTTAGGTTACTGGTGACCCTGAACGCTCCGTCGACTTTGTCATAAAGACGTGAACGTTTATATTTTTTTGCTTGCTGATTTTGCAAAATTAAAACTATCATTTAAATACTATTAAACATTTGTCCCTTATGTATGTACGGTATGGGAACCCTACCGCGAGCACTTGGCGTTAACCTTGAAGTCGGGCGTGGGGTCGACGCACGCGCACGACCCACTAGCAGCACGCTGCAGCCGCGCGCAGCGTTGCTTGCAAATCTCTAGCGCATAGAATCGCAGCGACTATGCCGCCATATTGTGCGATTTGATTTGCTATGCGAACGTTCGCGTTGGTCGAAATTACTTCAAATTCGTTTGTTTTAAATTCTATTCACGGGGGCAAGTGAAGACTGCCATTTTAATGCCATCTGTAAACTAATGGAAATACCTACTATGACATCGTGTCAAAAATCCGTTGTCTGTTGTAGACTGGTTGCCAACTTTTTTGCTATTGTATGGTAGTATGTGATATTGCGTGGTGGTCAGTTTGATAGTGGTACAGTAGCGGCACGCTATGATGGCCGGTTTGACTTGTTTGGGGGGGGGGGGGAGAAAATTCACCTCATTATAACGGAATAAGACTGGCCGTTTGAAAAAATAAGAATGTCAAAAAATAAATGCGTTAATGAATCTTATTCCGTGATAATAAGGTTCATCCTTTCCCCTCCCACATGTCAAACCGGCCTTCGTAGTGTGCCGCTAATATAAGTGGTTGGCAATAGCGATTTGCCGTTGCTATTCATAGACATTAAAATCCGTAAATATTCAACAACTTTCATCATATTCTGCGCCATTATTGATAAGCGACTGTTACCCAGGCATAATTTCGCTCACAAGACAACATGTGCATGATATGTATAGCTGTATGGTCCAATTGACCGCACTGAATTCAGCATCGACCCATCGCTTATCATTGATTAAATTCATTCAAGACAAACACTAGGAATTGCTACGATGATTGAGTACACGCCACAGTACCTTAGTACCTTATTAAAATCCAAGATTAGACGTAAATGTACCTACTCAACGTGAGCGACGTATTTATTTCCAAGTTTCCTTATAAAGAATGTTTTATATGTTGCTTTAATAACACCAGTGCATAGACTATTCACGTAACCTAATTGCGAGGTGTGGTCGCGGGATACGTTATTGCTTTAATTATTATAACCAGGCGAGAGATAAAATGGCGTGATTCGAGTAGCTATGAACAGTCACGCACGAGTTCTTGCAATCTTGTGATAGAATTTTTATGGATCAGACGTCGGAATTGTCGGCAACACATTTTAATTGGCCATTAATGAATCAAAGCAGAAAATAATATGGGTGTTATAATATCCGTATTTACTACCTACGTTGCACAAAGCTAATGTTATGTGGCTATGCTATCCTATTACGATATTTGAGTCCTGCCATCTTGGATTTTAAAACGAATGCCATATTCTTAATTAGCAACCCCAAAAAGGCCGTATCCGAAATTTGCCTCTGGCGAGAATCGAACCTGCAACCGCCCGATGTAGTGAGTGAGCCTAGCGGTTTACGCTCGAAACACTGCGCCAAGCAGAGGCTATATCCAAATCGAGTTACAACGTGACTAAAAGAGCATCTGTGTCTCTAGCACTGGTCATATCCATCCAATGCCTCCATTTACAACATTATGCACTAACATAATGTACTGTAATTACAGCTTTGTTGGAATTGAGAGGCGCTTGATCTAAACGTCCGCCTGTTTACTTATGGAGCCCTCCTACGTCCTATCAAGTCGTTTAGTCAGCCTAATATAGATGTTTTGTCTACTCCAAAGATCTAAGTAGGCAATGCTGGAATTTGTAGTACTTTGCATCCTGAAGTTCTAGATACATTTACGAGATTAGTACCATATTCTTATACTATTAAGTATTTTGCCTACCTATTTTGCATTAAACATTTCCATACAATACCTCAATAGGATGTACATTAAAAATGTTTATTGATATGTTTAGTCTAGACACGAATCTATTTATAAAACAATACGTAAACAAGTAACTTAATACAACTCTGTTTCTGTTATCAACCAAGTACTCTAGTTTATCATCTGAGCAACGTTTACAAAGAAAAACAACATTACGCATAAATAAGCGAAATGCCTACGTGACCTACCCCACAGCCGTAGATTATTGCCGGCTCGCAACTTACTAGGCATCGAAACGGCAATAACAATTATGATTCACGATATGAACAAACGACAGCACGATATAATTTAACATACTTGTGCACACTCGGACAAACAATGATACGTTATTACTTAATAACAATGCGATTTCATTATACACAACCACATAACATAGCATGTATGAATTATGCAAATGGTACTATAAATAGCAGTTGATAGGACGCAATAACAAAACAAGTAATAATCGCGGTTGGGATTTGTTAGTCGCCGAGGGAAATATTTCAGTCGAAGTGAAAATCGAGACGATCGCGGCAGGACCATTACCCGTATTGTTATTGCCAACATTCCAGTAATGAACCGCTCGTTTTCGTCCTTTAATATCACCGCTTTTATTCCCTTTACTCACTGTAATAGCGCCCGAGCTTGATTTCACTTCAACTCGTCGGTTTTGTAGTCCACTAATTAATTCCTTTTGGCTAGGTTTTTGCGACTTTTCAATTCGCAATCCTTAAATATTTCGAGTTGAAATTGCGTCTGTATGCATGCTGATGAGGTATAAAGCTGCGATATTGGGGTTTCGAGTGCCTTCAAGTCTAGGTAGAGACATTCACTGCAGTTGTTTTTCCAATTCGGCTCCTCCCTGACATTTTCCCAACGGTTAGCTCGCGCCATCCGCGCCAACGCGCTCGGCGATAGCCGATTTACATGGAAACTTAGTGAAATATTCACATCAGCTGCCGATTGTCACGTTATTGAGATATTCAAACTTTCTCTCCGTCGAGATTGTGCATCTTATTTACATAATGAGATGCCTGGCATTGTATTACAGCTCCGACGGCTTATCATCAATCCCATTGAGATTATTCATTTCGTTCAGACAAAGGAAAAGCTTCATTACGTGACCCGGCTTTATGACATTTACAGAGTATGACCGGGATCGTGACGCAACGGAAGATATTTCCACACTTTCGCCCACGAATCTCCGCGGCGGCGGCCGAGGTGAAGTTCAAGACTATTTATAAAACGAGCCAAGCCTTACTTGGCGCCTATTGATCGTCTAGAGAGCACGCGCCACGGCGTATTACGGTAGGTTAGTATGCCCGCGGCTCCCGGCGTTCGTAGCTCCCGGAACTCGCCGAAAGCAGCCGACTTTACATCCCCGGCTGGTATTGATCGGACTTGACATTGAAATCGTAATAGGCGCAAACAGCTGGGAAGTGAGGGTGCGTGCCGGGTCTGGCGGGCCCCCTCACGCAATCCCACTGAGCCCGCACCACTACACCGCCATGCCGCCGTCCGGCACGATGATTATTGTTAATACGACATTTCAAACACTTACTAAACAAACCATTCTATTTGATTTTAAACGTCCATTTAAAGTTATCGGTGTTCAAATGTAGTTGAACGTCTCTAACGTCTAGTAATTATGCACGAGAGCCCTAAGACGGGCGCTGCGGCGTTCTAAAATCTCATTTATATTCAGTGCGGTTGGAGTTTGAATGTTATCTAAAATCCGTGTTTAGGTGTTGGACGGGATTGCTCTAATCTCGAAACTAAACACATTGTTAAGTTAGCCAGAGCTTTGTTCTCTCCCGGTGACGGCTCAGAGTTTCAATAGATGTACGCAAAATGGATCCTTAAACCGGTGGTTTAGACAATGTACTTACATAGTTGGAGAAGTTTCCAGTTGCACAAATAATTATTATAATAACGTCTGTGTTTATTTTTATAGCGCATATTATAACAGTTGCTATATAAAATGTAGTGCCATGTGTGCCAACAATTGGTTGGATAAGATTAAAATTTCCCGTTAGTCTTATCAGTAGGTGTTTTGTCGCGTAAGTTGTAGTTTTCCGTTGCAGCGTCTGTATGTTTTTTTATCGTCAGTCCTGCAAGAAAATGTTTACTATAGGCGCACGCATTTTCTTATCGTTTCACATAATACGTTCACTCATTTCCCCGGTACATGACGAGTTCCTCCGCTCAGTAGCGTTTCCTGTCACAAGATATCTTGCGCGCTAAGCAACACTTAGGTAGTCGTTAAGACGATACAAGAAAAAAATGAATTTTAGTTTTAGGGTGTGGCTAGCGTCGCGTGAGCTGCCGAAGGATATATCCCTCTCGCTTAGCTAGGACAGAACAGCTATGGAGTAGACTATAGTATAGTTATTTTTTGAAGGAACAATATTGTTTAATTCGTACAATTAAAATAATATGTCCCAGTGCACCTTTTAAAATAGATGAAATGGATGAAAATATTCAAATATATTTTTTTCGTTTTATATGGGATTTTTATGTCGAGTGTATTTGAAAAAAATAATTTAATTTCTATGTTGTTTTTATTGCTGAAGACAAAGTAAGTCAAAGAAGACAAACGATACCTACAATATGCTGATAGATACGTATAACAATATTTCGATCGTATAATAGCCTATAACCAGCGGACGATCCAGACGCGTCCAACGATATCTCATTAGTCAAATTATTATGATAAAAATAGTTTGGACGTTATACGGGAGCAGATGAACATACATACATATCGGTCAAAATCATAACCCTCCGCCCACCGTAGTCGGGTAAAAATGTACATACTCTGTGTCAGTGACTGACTGCCGGATATGAGTATCTTTTTCATGTTTCGTAGGCAAAGGAATACTTTGCCTACTTGCTTTTACTTAACTTCGATGCCGATCATGAAGTCATCAGCGGTGTCATAATATTTATTTTTACCATATTTAATTTATTTTTTAATTTAATTTTCAGTTTTTATTAATTTTATTGATTTAACCATGCATTTATTTATTGTTTATCTTTTTATCTTTATTTTTTTATCTATCAAAATCACCCTTAGACTGGTTACCGCCACAGGTGACAAGAGGGCTGGCTCTTTCCTTGCTCAAAAAATTCGCTTGACAACAGGAACAGCTTGAATACAGGGAGGACATGCAGCCAGTATCCCACGCGGACGGTATTTGTTTAATTAGGGGTAGGTTTTTATTTTATTGTATTTTATTTTAATTTATGTTATATTATATTGTATTTTAATGATAAAACATGAAAAATAAAAAATATTTTTTTATTTTTTTTAATTTAATTTTACTTTTATTTATTGTTTTATATTTATTGTGAAATTATAATAATTTTAATAATCAATATTGGACTATGTCTGAAACAAATACATTGAATTGAATAATTTAAATACAAAAATTATCACATTAACTCGTTAAATCACGGTTTACACCCGCTAGAACGAAAAAGATCCTAACATGGTAGGTAGGACCTGAGGGTTGGCCAGTTAATTACTTAAAATACACTATATTTATTTCAAGAAAACATTCATAAGATCTGAAGGCGTCGGACTCGCACATAAAGGGTTCCGTACCACCGTAGAATAAACACATCAAAAATATCAAGTTTGAGACTTGATATTTATTTTTAAATGTTATTATTTTTTTAGTATTTGTTCTGCACCGGCAACAGAAATACACATTCAGTGAAAATTTCAACTCTCTACCTGTTACGGTTCGTGAGATACAGCCCGCGCTGACAGACGGACAGACAGACAGACGGACAGCGTAGGCCTAGTAATAGGGTCCCGTTAGCACCCTTTGGAACCCTAAAAAGTAGCCTATGTTCTCCGCCAAGACCCAGTCTATCTCCATACCAAAATTCATCAACATTGGTTCAGCGGTTTAGCCGTGAAAAGGTAACAGACAGAGTTACTTTCGTTTATAATATAATAGATTGAATAGGACGGACAAACATTTTCCTATCCATATCTGTAATGTTATTTTTTACGATAATTTATTGATGTATGATATATTTATTACTTGCCCATCCATACCTACAACAAACGCAATAAAGCGACTCCATTGTTTTGACAAGCAATGTATTCCCACTGTCGGCCCAAGACCATGCTGCAAGTATATAACAGTAAGCGAAATAGGGAGTTTTTACAGAAATGACACGAATAACTATGAAATGACAAGAGATGACACAAAATGACAAGAGATGAAAAGAAATTACACAAGACAAGGAAAAGCAAACGAAAATCACGCTGCAGTGCAGGTCGTAGGTTCGATTCCTGCCCAGGACATGCATTTGTGTGCATGAACATGTCCGCATGTCCCGAGTCTAGGTGTAATTAAGTGTATATTTAGTTTGTATTTACAAACAAAAAGTAGTATATGTAGTAATATCATCAATTTCCAAGGATATTTATTTATTTATCATAGGCGTCGGCGGACTGTAAATACTGTACTGTACCTGTAATGTGGCACGACCGTAATATTTTTTCGTAATATTTTTTAAAAAATCCTTCACAGGTCCGACGTCGAACAAGTCCGAGCGGACACTGACAATACAAAGTTAGAGAGAGACATGGTTAGTTCAAGTACTTAAAATGTGAGATGGCGATATTGTGCGCGCGCTCGGAAATAAACAACGTAAGCGCCAAACCACATTTACTTGAATTAAAAAAAAACTACTTCATGAATTAAAATATGGTTGAAGGGTAGTTTAGATATCATTATTTGCTATGTTTTAGAAATAATTTCGTGATCTAAATCGTAAAAACATCGTGGTAGCAAGGAAAATTGTAAATAATTAGAGCTCATTTCATAAATTTTTTTTATCGAGAAAATTTCATCAAATCGTGATTTGGATTTAAAGATACTCAAGATAATATAGTCAAAAATCATACATCTAAATATAAGATTCCTAGTCCACATACTTACTTAAAGAAAAAGTAGAATAGAAAATCAACCAAATTTCGAACCCTCCTCTTAACAGCAGCGATAAACTTTCATTTCGATAACGCCTAATTAGTATTACCTTTTTTCCTCGTCCCCGTTCATAGTAGGTAAAGTGAGCAACTTATCGCTGAATTTAAAAAGTTAAGAATGAACCAACTCTTTATTTTAGAAGCGTTTGTGAACATTGCCAAAAGCAGATAGTGGCAACTAATTAGGCGACTTATGCTGCCGACCATACCTGCAACAAAACAACAGAAATATATGAAAGGACTATGTGAAATGCAGGACTTATATCAAAGCGTTAGACACTATTCTTCGACCAAATTCAATGGACCGTTACAAATTCCAGAAAACTGAAAGTCAGGGCCAATTTCTAGCTTCGACAAAAGAATAAATCGAGGAGACAAATTGATCTGGAGTTTGAAAAGCGGATAATAAAAGATGAATATAGAAACTCAAAACTACTAAATATAACTTTGACAATTTCGCCACTAATTTTAGGTATTTCCGCTTCGTTCTGAGATGTCGGTAATTTTAAATTCAATCAGGTTCTAATCTGGGGACGGATGGTAAAGCCCATCAGGACGTGCAAAGCTGAAGACACACCGAGACGTTAATGCTGAATACTGATCAGTTCCATCGAAATTATTCCATTACCTCAGCTGTTCCAACAGAAATTTTCATAAATAAAAAATGCGCGCGAAGTCTGCTCCGGCGCGATTCTATGGAATCACGGCACCTCCAAGTTAAATAAGTGATCACCGGTCGCAGACGACGTGACCTGAAGCTTAACTCGCCACCTAGGGTTTAGATATAATCGCCTATCTAGCTTCCTATTTTCTTAGATTAATTGTACAAGTCGTTTAGCCTCTGGGGATGCAGCTATTTATCGGTAGAATTATTCAAATTGCATTGTTAGGTGCTTATTTTACATTGTGAAAATTAATATTAATCACGCAGGAAACAACCACGCTGGAGTATGTAAGTATGTAAGGCTTATTTGATTACTAATTATGATAGATACAATTGGCAGTTAAAAATAGAACGTAGTCGATAGATTGGCTGTGGCGCAGCGGCGGCGGTTCGCCCGCTAATCGATCGATGTCTGTGTGCACTCTGGTTGCTGGCTGCAGTGCAGCACTCGTGGACTATCATTTGTCTCTCTCAGTTGCGTTGCATCGCCGATACACCATCCTTTTCGCTTCGTTATTCATCGTCCCTTACCACCCGGTAGTCGGAGCCTCCCGGTGTTCTCCCGTATTTAGACACTGCACTATCTAATTTATGTTTTAAATTGTCCGCTTTACTCCTTCGGGCGACGGTAACGACTATATCTACGGTTATCGTTATGACGGCGAGAGGTAATGGGCTATATCATTATAAATTTGTCTGGGTGCTAACACTGAGCTTCAAGTTTAGACGACACCTGTTATAAATGTGGCGCAATTCTGCCCTTTGACTCAACATTTAATTTTCAATATTGTTTTCTATCGACATTGTTTCTAATACTCCAGTTTTGTTTCGAAAGGTTGCGTATTGGACATCTACTTTCAATTGTCGGAGGGCCTTGGCACGGGCTTGCCGCTAGTCAGCCAGCATAGGAATAGCGCAGTGGCATTTGGTATCTGAAACGTGCGCCTGCACCGCAGTTCGCTTACATAACACACCTGCCATATCGGGCCGAGCACCGCACCTCACGTTCACTCGCTCATTCTATGAATTACTTATAGGTCATAGACCTTATCCATTATTTAATTCTGCCTTGCACACTATCGGACCGATTGATTAGTGTTGCCTACTCAGACGGCGTATAATCTAAATGGAGTACTGGATCTCGGCTGAATCCTCCGAACATCGTAGTTACTTCACTGGAGAGCTTGTAAGACAAATAAATACTGTATCAGACGACACTATCTTCGCTCGCAGCGGAAATCTTAGCTTTTCTTTCGAGGCGCCAAACGGCGTCTTCAGTTTTAGTTCGTTTTATACGTTTTTTTTTGTTCGTCTGTAATGCGCCAAATCCCTCAACATCCCCAAGGAGTCGGCTGCGGATAAAACGGGAACTGACTGCTTAAACTCTACGAGTGCTCTCCTAAAAGACTGTGCCAACACTTTCGGATGAAATTTTAAACTTAGTTAGCACTGAACTGCTCCCTACTTTAGCTCTTTCGATGCAAACTGAGCTTGATTGTTCTGTGTTTATAGTTTTCGCATAAAGTTTATGTCTATGAGTCTTATCATGCACGACGGCGGAATAAAAGTTATGTTGTTATTTCGGATAATTTATAGTATGCCTGATACTTGACTGGTTTCGAATAAAATATTGCTGTATTACATCTAAAATTGTAGAAAAATAAAACAAAATATCGTGTTTCACGGTATAAGGAGTAGTGTAAGTTGCTTGTGGCCCCGCCTCGGTCGTGGCGATAAATCGTGGCAGTCCGTGCCTCCGGTTAATACTTCGGATTAAGAACGTCGAGCGTCGCCGTAAACTTGGTATACATCATCCAGGTACGCATACATCCTAACATCTTTACAACTATTAATTATTTATTGATATGCATAGACAGTTTAATTGATGGCTGGGTGCTAGTTTTAGGATCCCGTTCTTCAAAAGGAAAAATTGAACCCTTTTGGGATGACTTTGTTGTTCGTTTGTCCGTCTGTCAAGCCAAACCACTGGTTAGACAGTTGGTATATTTTATCACGTAGGCATCCACTAAGGAAGGATTTTGGAAAATTGGTTGGGGGTGAAATTTTGTATGGGGGACCCAATTTCTTCAGACATAAATATTAAAATTTTAAAATTTTTACCCCTATTAAGTTTATAGCGAACTATATTTAAGCTAGTAGGAATACTCGCACTTATCCAATTTTTTTTTTTAACCCATTTTGGTCCCTGTGTGACCAATGTTCTCACGATAGATTAAAGTTATAATCCAGAGGCAATTGCTTTATTTTATTGCCATAAAATAATGCAGTTATTGCCATAAGATATGCTTTCCGTGGAATTGGCAACAAATTCCTACATTTACGATCTTGCTTGTATAATTTCAAAATAACATAAACATGATTTATATTCAACAAGACAATCACCCGTGGTCTCTCTGTTTACGGTATTGAGCTGTGTTAAATGTCATCACAACATTAATTATATCAAATATGCGTATTCAACCTCGTATGACCTCTCGTTTGCAGGCGAAATAGTACTGCATTATCAGAAATATCGAAGATTCACTTTAAACAAGTCTTACTAACTGATGCAAAAAAAAAAGAGTCTCTAACTCCTATTACATCTCCCGGATCTAGGGATAGGCCCTCTAAAAATCGGATATATTTATCATTGTTATTATTTCATATTGATCGTCTATTTCTCACTAATTGGATACAGGGGGGTTACTCCCAAAATACGTCGCTGACGGATCGTCCGAAGTACGGATTCGATTTACGATCAAAACAATGTCAAATCGTAGAGAAAAACGAAAGAAGAAATGTCAAATCACGACAATCCGGCAGCCGAAACGTTAGGTTCGTATTTCGGAGTAGGCCAGCAGGTCTCAAGACGAGATTTGAGCTCAGACTAAGTGGTAAGTAATTTAATCAAAATACAATTATGAAAACTTACCCGACTTGATATAATCTATAAAGATCTCAGATATGTAATGAAAACTCAGTCTGAAATTAATACCCGATATTTATGGTCCGTCCCTAACTCTACCTCTAATAAAAAAGAGTCGTGAGTCTGTTTCTCTTATTACACCTTCCCGTTTTAGGGAAAGGGCCCCTAAATATCGGGTGGTGTAATACCCGCATAAACTAGATTTATAACTACTAGCGGTAAAGTAGTGCAAAAAAATATATAATTATTATTACGCTAAGTTACGAATAATGGCTTTCCTTAACTTCGATTGTAAGATAAAAAGTTCGCTAAAGGTATTATATCTGTACCGATTTCATGTTGCTACACTACCTCCATTAAACTGTACCCTTAATCCTTTCGGACTACAATTTGTTGCGTCCTATTTGCATATCAATGTAATAATGGATTCATTATGGGAATGAAATGCAAATATATCTAAATCGAAGGCTAACTGCTTTAGGAATATGTGTTTGGAACGGTTGTAAATACGCGGTTAAGACTTCATCTTGATACATACTTTTGTTGTTCAGTGATAGCTGGTACCTTGAGGAGGACGTAGTCTAGTTAGTAAGACGCCCGATACATCGGCGCGTTAATCCACGGTCGGCTCGGTTGGGCCTTGGATGGGTGTCCGAATTATAACATCTGACCTCCTCCGTGCTTCGGAGGGCACGTTAAGCTGGCGGTTCCGGGTGTCATTTTAAGATCTTTGACAGTCGTTACAGGCAGTCAGGAGCCTGAAAAATCTGACAAAATGGTGTTACCCTTAGGTTGCCGATAGGCCCACTAGTTGGGTCTCAGGGCAGATGACAATCGCTCCGTGTAAATATCGGTGATCAGCCAAATCAGGGACTGAAAGCCGACCCCTCATAATGGGATAAGGCTAGGAAGAAGAAGTGATAGCTGGTACCTTCTAGCACAAGTCTTTCAGGGTAGTATCGCGTGGTCTTACAATGTATTTATTGATTTGAAAGCATAAAGCAATCAGTCCGTGGGCTCTGATTGTATTGTTCACGATACGTCTATCTTGCTCTATCAATCGATATAGAACTAATTTGAATGTACTTTTTTACACGACTGCCCAAAAAAAAAAGAGTGTATATGTGTTTAGGGTTCATGTATGTATGTTTGTATGTTTGTATGTGAGATTCTTTATTCCACCATAACTTATAAATGCCTGAACGGATTTCGATGTATGGGGTATCGTTAGAATCCTTACATCATTCCGGGTAACACTGGGTATATTATTTTTGAAAAAAATCTATATGGCGGCATTATGGCTCAACTTTAATATGTGAAAAAAAAATTTTTTTCATCCATTATTACAATATGGGTATCAAATTGAAGGCCTCGATGAGCACAGTCCAAAACAGTAGAATTTATAGGCATAATTTAACATAGGTAGGGTGTACATGCAAAACAAATGTATCATTTTTGGCTGCTGTCACTAAAATGCATAAAATAAAAATAAATAATTTAAAAAATTAAAAACACGACTGCCCTGCCAAAAAACGAACTAAAAAGTATAAAACAAGTGCAGTGTCATTGCAGTCGGGGGCCCTCTTAGATTAAATATGTTCCACAGAACGGTCCCCCGACTGCAATGACACTGCACTTGTTTTATACTTTTTAGTTCGTTTTTTGGCAGGGCAGTCGTGTTTTTAATTTTTTAAATTATTTATTTTTTTAAGAGAAGAAAGCTGCGTACGGCGCTGTGGTTACTTAACAAGCCGTAAATAGGTGTGTCTATATGAGCCGAGCGGCGCGCCTGATCAATGACTTGGTGTCTGACTACGTAGGTAGTTGTCGGGCGCGGCGGCCCGGAGCTTCTGGTTGCGGCTAATAAGTAGATAATACGTACTAAGTTTGCATAGTGTGCTCTATGTACCTATTTATTATGTATCGATGTCGATAACTCGTATTTATTACTCAAATGAATGGCTAATAAAGTTTTATCACATTTTGATGAGTGATAATTACTAGTTACATAACAGCTCCGGTACAATGGCCGATAGACACTGGCTTAACTGTGCATTAACATTGCATTAACTGGCACGGTTTAACTGAATATTATTTAGTTATTAAGGCCGCCGGATGTGTGTGCTATGTCGAACACATTTGAATGCTCCGATTGAAGTTTCGGTCCTCTATTGGAGCTACTTATGTCTCTATGTTCACACTTAAGATTGGATGCATATTAGTTGGCTCATTAAGTTGCTAAATAGACAGACCTAATAAGAAAAAAGTCAGACTCAGTGCCAAAGTTTGCAAATATGCTCGTTAAAAGTATACGGTAGGACCTGGTAAACGGTCCGTATCGTGCCAAATTCGGATTAGCTGAGATAAATTAACGTTTACTTTTCTAATGGTGTTGCGATATTTGCTTTAACGTCTGCATAGGTTGGTCCACACGTGCAGTTTGTTTGAAGGTCAAAAAACCTGATTTTATATGCTTTTGTTAGGTCTTACGTAATCTGTGTCCTCAGTAAATGTTCATTAAATAAACAGAGAATTCAAAAAGAGTAAAAATATGTTGACCCCATTTTAATCCATTTAAAAAACATTTATAAACACGAACTTTGCAAATCGATCGTTTGTTGCTTTGTGTTGATTTGGGGGCCTCTAGAAATTGCCATATTGAGTATGTACTCACTGTTCATTTCACCATACTTATTTACTTTTAAACGACCTGTTTTTCAAACAAGGCGTGACATAACTAATCTACCTGCCATCTTGCCAGCGATAGAATCAACAGCCTCATAAAACACTCCCACATATCGAGCGCCTCTAATAATTCAAATCCTGGCAACATTAATCGTCTATTAGCACGACTGGGCGCCGAGTCGCTTAGCCATTGAACTGCCACTGTAGCGCTTTACTATTCTGATCGATCCTCTGATTGGTCGGTCAGACTCAACCGACCAACCGACCGAATCAAATCAATTTGTTATGTAAGGGTGCGTGCATCGACATGTTTGTAGTCGATCCGTTCGCCTTGGCGAGGCCGTTATCCTCTGCGACGCGATACTGGGCCGCGGCTTATCGCTGTACTTAGGTTGGTGTTTAGTTAGTCACGATAGTAGTAGGGCCAGGGAAAAAGCGGAGTTGTATAAGCGATTTGTAGTTCCATTAGTCTATTAGTTCCGACCAGCACTAGTAGCACAGCCGAGCGTGACAAGACAAAATGCGAGATAAATCGATTATGTCTCATTCTCTCCTATGCATTAAGAAAGAGCGAGTGTGACTCGGTGCGATATAATCTGTGACAAAAGTCTTATCTTGGCGTGTGTGCTAGCGCCACGGTTATAGATACAACCGACACAAGAAAAAACAAGACAAACGGTACCCTACAAAAGCGCTCAAAAGTGTCATTAATAATATCACTCATTATCAAAATCTTATAACGTAGTCTTCTATACATATAATAAGAATGTAAAATTGGTCGCGTCTGTACATTCGAAATATTTGGAAAAAAAATAGTGGGGGGGACTAAGATGGACCAGCAGAATTCATTTTTATCATTTTTAGAATTTTTGTCTGTGTGTATGTTTGTATGTTTGTATGTTTGCTCAGATTTTCGAAAGAGCACAACTTCGAATCCACCGGATGGATTTCAATGAAATTTGGCATGGATATGACTAATAGTCTAACTTAACATCTAGGATACTTTTTTTTTCGAAAATGTTTAGGGTTGCTACAGAAAATTCAAAAAACTAATTAAAAATTCTAAATGTTTGAAAGAGCACAACTTTGAATCCACCGGATTCATTTCAAAGAAATTTGGCATGGATATGACTAATAGTCTAACTTAACATCTAGCATATTTTTTTTTTCGGTAAAGTTTAGGGTTGCCACAAAACATTCAAAAACTACCTAAATATTCGAACACGCACAACTTCGAATCCAATGGATTGATTTCAATGAAATTTGGCATGGATATGACTAATAGTCCAACTTAACATCTAGGATATTTTTTTCTAAAATATTAGATTGTAAATTTTTATGACCACAAAGAAATTCTAGCCAAAAATAAGTTTTAGTTATTGAAATACGTCTATTTAGAGCGGAGCCCTATGGAGCCCTACGTTGTGTGTGATCCGACACTATTTGGAATACATAATCTTAATTTTAATAATAATAATAAATATTTTATTGCTGCGTTCTACCATCTTAAGTTTCGTTTTTCTTAACTAGATGTCGCAATACTTAAAATCAGACAATACCTGCCTTGCACCACATGTCAAAATTTAATATCTTCCTTGCTTCAAGAAATTTAATTTTTTTATTCCTAACTAGCTGTGCCCGCGACTCCGTCCGCGTCCAGTCGGTGAAGCCCTTAAATATAATTTTGTCTATCGTCTAATCTGTATTACGTCAGTCTGCATCAGTCTGAGTTCGTCCGTCCATGGCTGTCTATCTGTACCAGTCTATACCAGTAAGGTGGTAGAGTCTGACCAGTAAGGTGGAGATCGGCATTCAAGTAGCTAATTTACCTTCGTTTCGTATGCTGAGGGAGAGAGCCGGAAGCGCAACCCAGCCACCTCCCCGTCCCCTCCCACTAACCCCACTCCCCTTCAGGTTGGAAACGTGCTACCGATGCCTTTGGTTGCAAGCATCTATAGGGTTCGGTAACTGCTTAACAACAGGTGGGCCGTACGCTTGCCTGGCGCCTTAGTTGTATAACAAAAGTTTGACTTTATTTGTCTGTGTGTATCAGTTTAGCTGTAAGTATCTGTCTGTCTGAATCGGTCTGTCTGTAATCTATCGGTAGGTGAGTATCTCTGTCTGTACCAGTCTATCTGTATCCGTCTATCTATATCTGTAGTTACTCACAGTATCACGACGGAGCGGTTGGACTCCAGAGCTCAATGTTTAAGTTTGTACTTGATACCCATGTTCCTTATTTAAAATGAGTGAGTGCTCCAGACTCACGGCTTAGGTAAGAGTCACTTCGCACCATCGTGCTTAAAAAGTTAGAGTCCGGAGTTTATCGTCTAAGTCAATAGTCAAAGCGTTTATTATGTTTAGGCCTAGGAGGGCACTTACAAGTAGTCATTTTACATGTTTTCCTTAATTTTCTAGCGCCGGATCGGAAACGCGACCTCGCCTGAGAAGTTTCTACTTGATACCCACATTGCTAATTCAAAGTTAGCAGGTCCTCCAGATTTATGGTTTAAGCAGGCAGTTACCCAGCAGCATCATTCCTGAGGGGTTGGAGTTCAGAGTTCAATGTCTATGTTTCTATTACTACTTAATTCAAAATCAGCTGGTCCTCTAGACTTACTTCTTAGGTAGGTAGCTTCCCTACGGCATTAGTACTGTGGAGATGAATTCCAGAGTTAACGTCTAAGATTCCGCGTGATACAAAGACCCGCTTAATGTTTTTTATACGTAATTAGGAATAAAAAAACTAAATTTCTTGAAGCAAGGAAGATATTAAATTTTGACATGTGGTGCAAGGCAGGTATTGTCTGATTTTAAGTATAGCGACATCTAGTTAAGAAAAACGAAACTTAAGATGGTAGAACGCAGCAATAAAATATTTATTATTATTATTAAAATTAAGATTATGTATTCCAAATAGTGTCGGATCACACACAACGTAGGGCTCCGTAGGGCTCCGCTCTAAATAGACGTATTTCAATAACTAAAACTTATTTTTGGCTAGAATTTCTGTGTGGTCATAAAAATTTACAATCTATTATTTTAGAAAAAAATATCCTAGATGTTAAGTTGGACTATTAGTCATATCCATGCCAAATTTCATTGAAATCAATCCATTGGATTCGAAGTTGTGCGTGTTCGAATATTTAGGTAGTTTTTGAATGTTTTGTGGCAACCCTAAACTTTACCGAAAAAAAATATATGCTAGATGTTAAGTTAGACTATTAGTCATATCCATGCCAAATTTCATTGAAATTAATCCGGTGGATTCAAAGTTGTGCTCTTTCAAACATTTAGAATTTTTAAGTAGTGTTTTGAATTTTCTGTGGCAACCCTAAACATTTTCGAAAAAAAAAGTATCCTAGATGTTAAGTTAGACTATTAGTCATATCCATGCCAAATTTCATTGAAATCCATCCGGTGGATTCGAAGTTGTGCTCTTTCGAAAATCTGAGCAAACATACAAACATACAAACATACACACAGACAAAAATTCTAAAAATGATAAAAATGAATTCTGCTGGTCCATCTAAGTCCCCCCCACTATTTTTTTTCCAAATATTTCGAATGAACAGACGCGACCAATTTTACATTCTTATTATATGTATAGATTACGTATAAAAAACATTAAGCGGGTCTTTGTATCACGCGGAATCTGAGACGTTAATTCTGGAATTCATCTCCACAGTACTAATGCCGTAGGGAACCTACCTAAGAAGTAAGTCTAGAGGAGCTGCTGATTTTGAATTAAGTAGTAATAGAAACATAGACATTGAACTCTGAACTCCAACCCCTCAGGAATGATGCTGCTGGGTAACTGCCTGCTTAAACCATAAATCTGGAGGACCTGCTAACTTTGAATTAGCAATGTGGGTATCAAGTAGAAACTTCTCAGGCGAGGTCGCGTTTCCGATCCGGCGCTAGAATTTAAGGAAAACATGTAAAATGACTATTGACTTAGACGATAAACTCCGGACTCTAACTTTTTAAGCACGATGTTGCGAAGTGACTCTTACCTAAACCGTGAGTCTGGAGCACTCACTCATTTTAAATAAGGAACATGGGTATCAAGTACAAACTTAAACATTGAGCTCTGGAGTCTAACCGCTCAGTCGTGATACTGTGAGTAACTACAGATATAGATAGACGGATACAGATAGACTGGTAAAGACAGAGATACTCACCTACCGATAGATTACAGACAGACCGATTCAGACAGACAGATACGTACAGCTAAACTGATACACACAGACAAATAAAGTCAAACTTTTGTTATACAACTAAGGCGCCAGGCAAGCGTACGGCCCACCTGTTGTTAAGCAGTTACCGTACCCTATAGATGCTTGCAACCAAAGGCATCGGTAGCACGTTTCCAACCTGAAGGGGAGTAGGGTTAGTGGGAGGGAACGGGGAGGTGGCTGGTTTGCGCTTCCGGCTCTCTCCCTCATCATACGAAACGAAGGTAAATTAGCTACTTGAATGCCGATCTCCACCTTACTGGTCAGACTCTACCACCTTACTGGTATAGACTGGTACAGATAGACAGCCACGGACAGACGAGCTCAGACTGATGCAGACTGACGTAATACAGATTAGACGATAGACAAAATTATATTTAAGGGCTTCACCGACTGGACGCGGACGGAGTCGCGGGCACAGCTAGTATTAAATATTATGAGATTTTATTATGGCACCCAGAAAAAAAATCTTTACAATAAATATGTAATTTGGGTTTTCTACATTATCAGCAGTTTGCAAAATAGTAACCAAGTAAACAAGTAAATTGACAGTGCTCGGGTGAGGCAGGGCAAGCATTTGCCTCGCGCGCGGCATGTCAAACTTCGTGAGGCAAATCTGCTTTGCGCCGCATACGCGTTTTGTTGATACGACTATTGAATAACGATCGTATTTCGTTCAATTTCGTAAATTCTGACGCATAAAATTGTATTCCCACAATATACCATATCGAGGGCCGGACGCGAATCGCTTATCATGCAACAGTGTCACCGCGCCCTTACGCCTGTTTACTTAAATGCATTTGTGTGCATTCAATAAATGCGATAAAAAGCCTATTTCTAACGCGCTACGCATTCTGTTATATTTTTATCGGTGTTGGAAGTATTTCCAGAGATTACTATAAATATAAATGTTTTGAATTAATATTGAAATAATTAAGTTCTAGGTAGTGACTCAGTTAGTCACTCGGGTTTGACTAAGTAGTAATTCTGCGTAGTACTATTATCTATTCCGAGCTCCTACCTAGACCTACCGTAATAGTATGTATATTGTGAAGTTAACAGATAAAGCATGTTTTATTTGAAGCTCGTTTTCAATGGAATCTGTAATAATAATGATCATCGTCGTGGTCGGGTTGTAAACTTGTGAGAAGCAAGTGGGAAGTTTGTACATAATAAAAATTTACCTAGTCTCGAATGTTTTAATTCAAGTAGGCTAGATGAAGCACTTATGAATAGTCGTCTTAGAATGTAAGTTTTACCAGTATACCAACCTCAAAAAACCTTAGTTTAAACTGAAAGACCAAAATAAGTGATTATTCCTACTCCAAATAATAGACTTGGGTACCTAATTAATTATTTCTGACATTTTAGTGCCGCTAGGGTTTTCAAATCTGTTTTTGTTTATTTTTTTAGTTTTTGCAAATACTTACCAGCGGTGTTATTACAAAAAAAAAATAAACGTGCGTTTAATCAAATTTCTCATGTGAATTTTGACATAACTAGTGTTTATCTCGTGTTTAACTTTTGTAATAACACGGTTTTTGTTTTACTTACCTTTCTTTTGAATGTGTTGTGTCTTAATCTATGTAAATGCCACTCATAATCTGAAAAGGTGGTACCTATAAAGCAAACTTTTTAATTCTTACTGTAGCACATTTTTTTTATATTATCGTTAAACAAGTTGAACGTAGTATGTTTGTTTTCGATAACATGCGCATAATTAACGCGCACAGTCCATTTGTTTCTACTAATAAATTATTATATTATTGTTTGCACGTTCCTATCGCGTTATTAACGTTACGTGCAACCCTGATGTAATTAGATAATTACACACTTATTTGAACATCGCTAAGTGGTTAAAACTGATTATTCATAATCTGTTATGTTTGTAGGTATGTATCTCGTCACTATTATTACTAAACTCGATCTAGCTATAATTATACATAATAGTACATTACTGCCACGGTCTGTATGTAATAAGTGTGTTGCTGACCGCGTTGTTGATGGCCGAAACCGCGGGTCAGTGCAGCTCCAGGCCTCCACAGCGCGGTCAACATTGCAACCCTTGATGGACAAGCTAAAATAAAGGCCGAGACCGAGTCATAACTTCCATATCTTATGACAGTAAAATTACTTTATAACTGGTTAATCTAAAAATGTTACCGAATCATGAGGTAATAAACAAAGCCTAACTACAAGACAAATTAACCCAATTGAGTTAAAAATAAACATCTATTTAATTGAATTTAAATTGCTTAATACAAAAATAAGAACGTTTTCAATCAAAGATTCCGATCGTTTTTACAATTGTAGAGTGCGATTATCTAATTAGATTACTGTTGTTAAGACCTGCGTTGACGATACGAAGTCGGCAACATCATAATTTGAATGCTCAGAGGGTTGTCAGACTGTATAAAAAGGGTTATTACTTAAGCGGGATTACTAAACCTGAATGGACGGGTTTAAAATGCTAGTCAGTTGTCATTATCATGTCTTCTTCTCATCGTATAGTTATTAGTGGTCAACCTGGCGTTAAGACTTCAAGCCGCCGGATGCCTCTGACAAGGCTTAAATACTGCCTAGAAGACAACAACCGCGACCGACTTTTTGGTGCACTCCGAAGCACGGGAGACGCTCAGTTCAAATGCCACTAAATGGTCACTCATCTCTGGCTGACCTTGCCAAGCGTTGCTTTCCTCCGATCGTTTACCGATCAGTGGTTGCAGCTGGCTGTGACCGATTATCCTGTGATAATTATAAATAGCAGCTATTTATAATGGCCATGGCCATAAGTTAAAACAAAGAGCGTGGTCATAAGATTAACGCAAATACGATTATACTTACGTACAATGATTTCCAAAAATAACTTACAAGGATTTTAGGACGTTTCCGACCATTTTTGATAACCCTGAATGTAAACTGACAGTTACAACCTATTGGTCAGTGTATGCTCCGGTGCACTCACGATCTCGCTAACGTAGACTTTTTATAATCTGTTGTTTCTGAAGCATAGATTTATAAAAGATTCGCGCGCGCGTTTTAACTAGATACCGCCCTACTAAGAAAAACATTTAAAAATACGGCAACGTATTATCATCGCGGCACGTCAGTTTCATACATTGGTTGTTGCTATATGTACCGAAGTACGCAGACTTCGGCGTAGTAGGTATCAGTTGCCAAATTTTATTAGCGCGCACATTCTATTGAGTTGGAGCGCCGCGCTGGCCCTCGCGGAACCCAAAATTCATCTATGTTTTGAACATTTGATGAACTGGTTTTTTAACGTACCAGGTAGTTTGCTTTATAAAGGTAATGACAAACAACAACCCACCTATTAACCTCCATTTTCATAATGTTAAAGTCATTAAATTCTGCTATAAAAGTAAATTATATGCGTTTACTTGCACCTACAATAACAATACATTTATTGTTTACATTATAATATTAATAACTTATATACGTAAAAAAAAAAAACCTCGGTTACCATATCTTTGGTGTACCTACTTGAATAATGTACTTAATTGCAATACAAATTGACAGCATACGCATAACGGTAACAAAGAACCACGAACTACAGTAGTATTCTTGAACGATAAACTCATATTACACACGTGAACTCGCAGCCGAAATAGCAAAAATTGTACTAAAATCGCCCGCGGAGTCACGTTGCGTTAGTGAACATTATCCCCCTTTATAGGGATTTTAGCCAGTTTACAATTGTTTAAAAAAGGATTTCTAGTGACAAAAATCAGAAGGAATAAATCACCGTGTTTAAAACATGTTTTAAATGATTAAAACATGTTTTAAACACTGTGTTTAAAACAAGGTTTTTTTTTTCGTAACCCTGCTTTCTATACCTTTGGTGGTATTTGTTTTAGGCCACCAAATAAGAAGCGCGTGCGGCGTGGAAACGCCACAGTCGCGCTGCAACTACGCTTCGAAACGCCCGTAATTCTATGAATATTACAAATATCGGTAAAGGATACAAATGGCTGAACACACAGAATATACCGCCCCGCTATCACTCGACAACAACATCCGTATATAGCTTTCACTATCAACAATAATAATTTGATATAGTTGTTTATTAATTTTCACTTTTATCAACTTTATTGTCATTTGCGAGATAACAATGCAAGGCTGTTGTTGGCAACTTTGCAAAACAGATAGCGACGTGACATCTGTAAGTGCAGGGTTATCAATGCAAGCCAAACGGTCGGTTTATACCCGTATCACAAGCTACTGATAGTGTAATCGGGGTTTGTTTTATACGAGAAATGTGTGGGTATCTGGTATAGTACCAGACAGACACGCCAATAAAAAATAAATACGCCTGAGAAACACACCAACTGTATGGTCCCAAACTAAGCAACGCTTGTACTACCTATGGGTACCATAAAATGGACTGGAGGCGATCTCAGTGACACCCAGACCAGGGCAAATTACGAAAAGGCCGTTTCCGAAATCTGCCTCTGGCGGGTAGCATCTCAGACCCTCTAGCCATTTGACGAACGCTTAGCGCAGTGGTTCGAGTGTAAGCCACTCGGCGCACTACATCGGATGGTTGCGGGTTCGATTCCCGCCAGAGGCAATTTTTTCGGAACGGCCTTTTCGTAATTTAATAGTCTAGGTGTCACTAGAATCGCCTCCAGTCCATTGTACGGTACCCATCTACTCACGAAACTCATCAGCCCAGCCACACAAAAATACAGATAACGACTTGTAGTCTCAATCAGCTTATTGGGACTTCAAAATTTGAGTAGCATATCAGTATTAAACTACTAAGTAGATGTAAGGAACAAAATAACAGTTACCTATCTTTGTAGTCGATGCACTTCTTCCTTCCTTATCTTCAATAAATATTGATGTAGGCATTTACAGATTAAAATGTAATGTTTACTTAACAAAATCCTTTATCAAGTGCTTTATCAAATCGCGTAGTAAATAAATTCCTCATGTTACAATATTAAGGGCTGTCACCAATCGAATCATCAAACTATAAAAGCCTTTCTTGATAAACCATTTTTCAGCCATAATTATGTGTTAAAAGCAGTGGTAGCGGACTGGTTAAGCACGCGTCCTGGGTTCAAACCCTGGCTCACACCTCTGGATTTTTTGAAATCTATGTGTGAATCATAACTTTAATATGATTATCACTTGCTTACGGTGCAGGAAAACATCGTGAGGAAACCTGCATGTCTTTAGACATGTGAAATCCACCAACCCGCACTGGGCCAGCGTGGTGGATTATGGCCTGAATCCCCCTCGCTATGAGGGAAGGCCCGTGCCCAGCAATGGGACGTTAAAAGGGCTAAATTATTATTATTGTAATTATGTGTTCTTGGCCAGTGACTGGGTTTTATCAGACACTCGCTAGTAGCAAAGAGCAATCAAATTGTTTAATAGTGTGGTTAACAAACTATTTACTATCTGATGTTGACTTATATGTTCAAGCAATATGGCCCGCCAAAAGAATAAATTGATATTGAAAAACAATGAAAGCAAGCAAAATGGTGCGTCTAAAAGAAATGAGCGGCGCGCCCGAGCTATCAGTTTTGACGTCTAACCACGTACACATAACTTCGGGCGCGCTTATTTTAGACTCACCCAATAAGTAAGAAGTTAAGTTTGCATCAAAAATGATGTACTTAAGTCCATCACACAAAAATAATTAGAAAATCGCTCCGTCTCTAGCTATCCCTATCTAAATGGCCTTCGTAGCGTTCAGTGGCGCTAGACTAGAACGTATCGGAATGTAAACTCGCGCCTATTCATGACAATTATTCGCAGTACAGGGATACTTATCTAGATGGATTTATGGACGCTATAAACTGCGTTTTATGACAATGACTAGGAATTATAACCGCTAGTTAGGTAATGTGTGTATTAATAGTTTGGTTGTCCTTAATTATGTGTTATAGGATTCAAAAGCGATATCAGTTTCTATTGGATATGTAAATCTAAAGATTTAAATGCTTTGCAGTAAATGTTTTATTAGGGTTAGATTTCATTGCGTGCATTAGGTAGGCTGCATATGATATTTATGGTGACCGCATTAAGCCGCGTTCCACGCGGTCAGCCGGAGTGGCCAAGTATGCGTGTGTGGGTATGTGTCAAAAGTGTGTGTTTGTGTGTGTGTATGTGTGTTCAGTAGGTACCTCTATCATGGTTTTACGCGTTTTACGAACGCATGTAACTAACGTCTAAGTAAAATATTTGCAGCGTTCCTATCTGTCATAATTGGAACGAACTATGCGCTATAAGTGACTCCTAGCGAACTTATTATAAATTCGTGGTGAGCTCGTCAAGAAAATGGTCCATCAAACAAGAAAGGATCTTATGTAGGTGGTACGATATTAATTACAAGTAACATCCTCAAACTCATGGGTAAAATGTTACTGCAAATTCCTAGCGCATTTTTTTTTACTTCTAATAAGATGGAATTTTTCATAGCAACTCGTCAACATTACTTTTAAAATAAGTAAATAATGCCATCGCCACGTGTATGTACTCGTAGTTGTGTACTGTGTTGTGTACCGAACCGTATAAAATACACATAAACATTAGAGTTCGCTTCGAAGCATTTATCTTCACACTTGGATACTTACCAAAATGAAAACTAATATTTTTTTTTAGTGAACATAAAACCAGTTTTATTGGTGGTAGAGCCAAGCTCATATATGGGCTGGCTAGACCGGGGTAGTACCACCCTCTCACGGAAGATCGGCATAAGCCCGCCTCATACATACGGAATTCCGTTTCGAAATATCGAATCGGGGTTTCCGAACGCGATACGTCCATGCATTTTGATGGATTTACTGCGTTCGGAATCCCCGATTCGATATTTCGAAACGGAATTCCGTACGGAATTTTCCGGTGGCGGGCTTAAAAGAAGCTATTACAGGTGCTATGCAGTCGATTCCGCGTGATGCGTGTACAAACAAACAAAATGAAAAGTTAATTTGATTTTGTTTATTTCGAATTTCATTGGCAGTAAAAAAGCTGTGATATACTTTCATCTGTACTGTTTGTCATAGATTTAAGTGTTGCCTTCCTCAATAAATTTAACGTCAATTATTATTTGGCAACATTCACACATAACTTATTTGGTGCGTCCAGATTCAACGACGAACGACGGACCCGTCGGCGTGGTTGGCGTGATGGCGCCTTTCACGCTGCAAGTCGTAGGTTCGATACCTACCCGGGAAATGCATTTGTGTGCATGAACATGTCTGTGTGTCCCGAGTCTGGGTGCATATGTATATTAAATATGTATTTACAAATAAAAAAGTAGTTTATGTAGTAAAATCAGTCATCTGCTTTCCATAGTACAAGCTCTGTTTAGTTTGGGATCAGGTAGCCGTGTGTAAAAAATGTCCCAGGATATTATTATAGATACCTCGCACGACTCGCCCGAGCGAGTATGTTATGACATTATGTCTGCGTTTCGACGTGAAAACCGAGTGCTCAGGCGCGGCATACGCCTGATGTTGACGCAGCCACGCAATCATTAGGACATACACACATGACTAGAGTATTTTTCTACTCCAAATATCAGACATGAGTCAGAAAGAGCTTTAAAACAAGCTGTAAAATTACAATTTACGATTGCAACTAGAAGTATTAAGTGGTGTTTACTCGTTTGCAACATTATTCTACATTTTTATGATACATTTATCCTCACACGTTGAATTGGCAAATTTTCAGTATCTATATTTACAACTCGGCCAATTTGGAGGCAACTGAAACTATAGTTGGGATCGAAGATACGATTTATCAAATCGTGACTGATTTGTAGATAAATACATTTTATTAGCGATTTTGTTACTGACAAACACCTAAGATAAGCTGTGATTCTAATGACTTTTATAATATTTTATCTATCCGGCCGAAGCCGGATACCAATAATAGTGGCCGGATATCCGTTGCATCTCTAATTAAAATGGCAGTTGTCAAGCGACTTAGGGCCCTGAAAATTTGCTACTAGTTTCCGATAATACATACTATCTAACCGAAGTACACCAATAGACAGTTTCTTCACACACGCTATGTGTTGACTCAGCTGGGCGGCGCGGACGCACGTGGCCCGCCACGCTGATGGAATTATAGCCACAACACTGTTACAGTACTTAGTTTAATGTAAATATTTCCTTTTCAGAGAACTTATCGGCAAATCTTTATACTCTATCGATTTCTTATCGATTGCCTTTGAGTTTATTGACACTGTTTCCATAATAGCGAGAATTCAAATTCTACACTACGCGTCGAAATAAAATACCTTATACAACCGTAATGTGTACATGATCATTTGCGTATTTAATCATTGTTTTCTTTGCGATTAAATTGGTGCGTCCAGATCCCTCGCATCCCTCGTCCGAGCACTCGTATTACGACATTATATCTAAGCGTTTTGACGTCAAAACTGAGTGCTCGGGTGCGGCATGCGCCTGATGTAGACGCAGCCTGTGCAATTGTTAAGCTTGAACACTTGACGCAAACGATGCTTAGCATACAATAAAAATCTTCATCATTAAAATTAATTGCCAAAAGATGTCCACTGAGATCTTTCTTCTGTATCTATAAAGTAAGTAAAGTCAATTCTCATTTAAAAAACTATTTGACAATCCCACCTGAACGGATTCTCTAGAGTCAAGACTATTGCCATATTATATGGGAGATCTCTTAAAACGAGAATTTACTTTACTTAGAAGTTACTTAAGACCAACTCACCAAGTGTCTATAGATATGGGGGTTATAACTGCCACGTAATAACTGTGGGCTACCGTCTTCTTTTATATCAAAGTAGTGGTTATTATGACATAACGTTACTACCTACCTACCTACGTCTTCACTGATGGCGGTTACGTGCAAAACAAATATCGAAATGAGCAATTGTTCACGAGTCGCGACTGATGTTTACCAAGCGGGTTTATGTCATACTTCCAACTGGTATTAAACGCTGATGATCACGTTGTTTTTGCTAATGCTGTTTTTAAAAATATTGACCTTTAAAACTCGCCAAAAGACAAATTTGATCCTTTAGGATTCCAAAATGATGAGTCTGTTGACGGGCAAAATCCAGAATTTCAAAGCACGCACCTAATTTTAGAATACTTCAATGGATTGCATTCCCAGACCGCGTATTATCTTATTTGTTGAACTGTAATACAATGCATCACACCACAATAGTGATAAAACAACGTACGTTTACCGCGTGATATTTTGATAAGTGCATAGTGTAGTGCAATGTAAAGATAAAGTCAAAATTAAACTTGATGTCTTCTTTATAAAATTACTTAGACTTACCGTAAAGCAAGCGCCGTCACATTATCTGTGTGGTATTAATGTCGCGTTAGCTGAATGGGCACTAACTGACATAACAATACGGCTAACGATAAAACGAAGTCAGGATAAGTAGTTTTCCATGTACCGAGAACTAACCGTCGTCGGTCGCACAACGCAAACATCGTGACGCTCAGATTCTCTCGTGGCTGTTTTTCATTTCGATTGCAGCATTCTCTCGGACGCCCGCAATCAATTACCATCGACGAATTTACGACATCTCGTTCATCGACAACGTTTTATTGTCGGACATCATTTTAATAAAAATGTCGTCGTTCAGTCTCCGGAGGTGCTAGACGGGAAACCTCATCAAAATCGCATCAATGCCCCGAACACCCATTCGGTCTTCATTTTAGAATTTTTAACATCAATTTAAATCTCAATTTTACATCGCGCTTGTGAGACGCTGCTCATTCTGACACTCCATATCCTCAGGAGACAGAAAGCAATAAAATTGTAACGACTTTGTTGCATACTTCACCTTTCAAGTTAATGCTTAGAATATACGAGTTTGTAGGTAGACGGAGTTTCTTCGTCACCGGTTAGCGTCAAATTAAAATGCCTTTTATCACTTGACTGTATCGCGGAATTCATATCGGGCGCGTCACGCGTGGAATGTTGGGACGCGCTATTAATGCACGCGAGAAAATATCTTTCAAGACATTGAATTTTTGCGACACATACCTATTTACACTTGCATGCAGCAGAGGTAGACATGGCATTCTATGAATTCTTATATGTTCTCAAAATACTTTTATTAAATACCGGTTTCATTCTGAAATACTTTGACGCATGACTTTGCGGAGATTAGCAAATTGTTCGCTTCATGAATTGCTCGCATGGTGTATCGAAGTCGGTAGAGTTGTAAGTGCAAAATGTAGATTTACATAACCCACCGGGTCCTTTCACAGCGAATACTGAGTAGTAGACAACGAGAGAATCACGCTTGCGACGCCGACACCGTAAAATGATAATTTTCTTTAGAGAGTTTGTAATCTATGGAGCCCTTTGCACCAGGTAACTGATTAAGATAGCATTCAGTAAACCATTTGTGGAACAGTTGTCTCAGTAAAATATTTCAATTTATTATGCACATAAAGGAAATTTCTGGTGCAGCGCGAGCATACAGGAAAGTTGTACAAAATCCAACAATAGCATAACTGTGGAATTCATTTTCTGATACAAAGAGCAGTATTACCGTGAAGCTCTCAGACAATGGCCAACACGAGGCGGAATGTAACACAGCCGTCAGGATAAATGTATCGAGCACCGCAAATACCGTCTGCTTAGACTTATTGTTTGAGATGGCACTGAAAAATTGCTTCCCCTGCCGTTTCATCAATGCTAAATATCTCAACGTCAGCTTTTGTGACCTTAGTGGTATTAGGTAAAGCTCTCGAGTTTCCCAATCACGAAGAAAACATATTTTAGGGAAAAACTTATAACCTTTTGCATGCTACTGTAGTTAAGGACGTGAATACAGATTACTCTTGACAATTGTAAAATGGCTGACCTCACGATCGAGTGGTTCAAAGATTCAATTAAATAATTTTACTTCTATCAGTTCCATTATTGGGTATCTTGTTGCGGCTAATTGGATTTGCGGCGAGGTTTCACATTTTTGCTCGGCCTTTCAGCTCTCCGGCGCAGTAGCGTTCCGCTTTGTATTTCATTTTCATCGTTTCTAGCTATACTTAAGTCGAGTGCTGACGACGGCGAAATATAATAGGAAAAGTTTCATTTGGCTAATTAAAAATAAGCCACCCCAGGGAACAATCCAGATTTATTGTTGCTATCAACCTTAGGTCGGGAACCGTCGTTTTATTACAAAAGCTCGTTTGTGAACATTTTACTAAGTACATAGATACCAAGAACAATGGGAAACGATGTTGACAATGTAGCATGAATTGCTTCGCAACTGTTTATTAAGGGAAAATATAAAATGTTAGTAGGATGTAACTACATACTTAGATTGTTATCTCTAGTACGGTTCTAAAAATAATGCAAGAGGATGTACCTAATAAAAATAAAGAGCTGTTGAAATAGATCGCTCGCAAAAATGACATTTGACTGCAGCTCGAATACGGGCTTGCTCGACCGGGGCAGTACCACCCTCTCACAACAGATCGGCTTTAAGTAGGTATTCAGTTCAATGAGTGAGAGAGCCGGAAGCCCAAACCATCCCCCCTTCCCCTCCCTGTCCCACTCCCCTTCTGGTCAGCAACGTGCAAGCGATGCCTTTGGTATTGCGAGCATCTATTGGCGGCTAGCATCAGGCGGGCCGTACGCTTGTTTGTGTACGTTTGTAGTTTGTTTGTTTGTTTGTATCATACAATAAATGACAACCAATTGTTTGAGCTATCCATTTTCGGTTTTCTTTTTCCGGATGCGGTAAATGCGCGCAGCCGGTGGGGTGTCTGCCGCCCCATGCTGCTCTTTAATTATAGCGTCACCTTCAATTCGGAAAGTTTTAATGTGTGTACATTCGTTCTGCGGGACGTTGAGTGCTAACGATGCTTCGAGCACTCTCTATGCCTCTCGTCTCCTCGTTGAAACGAACTCTTCCGGCTCTTGTTTGAACATCGAAACAAACAGAAACCGCGATTAAATTTGTACGCGAACGAATCCCAACTTTACGCATAACCACCACGATTAATTCTTTGTTTAAAAAAATACAATTTGATTTTCGAAGACCGTGCGGGGTTCAACTACGGAAGTGGTGGAATAGTGCGGCGGGAATATTTTGACACTGTTGGAACCGCAAAGTTTCCCGGCTGCCAAGTTTCACCGCACTTTGTAAATTCAGTAGACACAATTAAAGGAAGCTGCGCTCGTCTGCGGCGGTCGAATGTGTCTGTGCGCTCGCGTTAACTGACTCCATACCGAACCGAATAGCTTTCTGTCCTATTCCTATATTTGTGGCCGCGAGGAGCAGTTACCTAAACGACATGCACTCACTAAAAGCGCAGAAAGTTTTATGTGCCAGTTCACAGCGCGAAGTCATCGTAGACAACTATAAAAGGCGACGATTGCGAGACAAAGCGTGATCGGATTGAGTAAATAAACAGTCAGCGTTACAATGCTCATCAATCTTGCAGTAAGAAAGTAAATTGTGCAAGTTTGCAGCTTGAGTTCGTCGCTCGCGACCTGTGACCTCACTAAACCGTCGTGAACGCGACACTTAACAATTTAATTGTCACTCATTAGTCCTGAGGCGTCGTCCGTAGCGTCGTTTTAATTAACACAGTAATTCATAGACGTTTCATTAGCCGCGAGCTTGGGCCCGTGTACCGGAGCGCAAAACGAAGTGATGCGATTCGGCGTTATCAATCATAATGCTATCTATAGCGTGTGTGGAGTTAGCAGCTGCTCATTCGGTTGAATCAATCACGCGAGTCCCGTGCAGACGGTGCTCGCCAGTTATTTATCACGCTGCAAATCGACGACACGCGTCTGACTGCAATTTACAAATGGTTAGGAGCATTAACATTCGGCCCCGAATGTTATGATCGCTGTTAAATAACGAAACGTTCTACACGACCGGAATAGACGGAGTCGGGTGGCAGATATCGCGGCGGTGTTTGCCAGGCCGGATGGCCCGCCCCCGCCCGCTCGTCTCTTGGCAAACTGCACTGCACTACTGCAAATCATACTGAGTTTGTTTGCGTAGGTCAACGCTCTTGCTAGGTACGTTTTATGTGTTCCTGGTGTCACGACGTCACTCTAATAATAGATAGGAATGCTTAGCATCAATATGTGCACGCTGGAATGTTTCAAGTTCCCTTACTTATGCGTGTCGCATTTTGTTTCATGTGTCACCGTATAGTTAGCGCTCGATTTAAAATTTTAGATCGTAAACCATACAGAGTCACGTTACACTGGCTATATCCAAAGGAAGAACAATGGCTGATTAATCAATACTGTTAAAATGGAGATGGATTCTTTGACAGCTCATAATATTGTTTAATTAAGGCGTACCGCGGTGCCTACGCTGCAGCAGTTACTCGTTAAACTTTCATTATTATTCGCTCTCACAAATTGCTCGTACGTGAACGAATTGTGCTTCACAATCGATCTCTACGGCGCTCGTGAGCCTTTGTTTGACTTCGACTCCGAATTCAGCGTAATTGCCTTTCAGCCTTTCATTATTCAACTTTATGCAGTCATTTACTTGTGTTATTACGAAGGGAGAGTTGCGGTAAGTGTCGTGGGTGGATGCATTAATCGTAATATGTAAATGTGGGGATATGAAATATTGAAATTGCGGGTGTGGATTTACAATAACGTCTGCGCTTCAGGCGGCTAGGGTCGAGCCGTCTATTGTTTTGGTGTTAAATTATAGTAGAGCTAATTTGGATTCATTTTCAAGTTTGCCTCGCTGGTAGATGAACTCGCTGGAATGTTACTTGCAAGACCAATGATATTGGCCATTGATATTTTAGAACATTTCATTGTAACAATATAAGTGTCTCCATCCAGTGAAGTCAATATTCTCTCCAATGTTCTGTTCTCGAAGCTTCATTTGACCATTTCTTTGTGTTGTTTCAGATCGAGGACGAGGGTAACCATGGCAACGATGACACGCGGCTATTCATACTGTCCACCCTGGCGGGGCAGCACAAGCCGAGGGTGTCTTGCACGCTTTGCAAGGAAACATTGCATGTGTTCGACCGCTACCCATTGGTCGATGGCACTTTCTTCCTGAGCCCACGCCAGCACACCAGCAGCGCTGTTGAGGTAATTACATCCTACTATTTCGATTCTTGCTCTCTCTTTTGTACATTCTTCTCGATCTTCTCGTCTTATTAATGAGACAATTAAGTACTGAACTCTGCCTCGGGCTGTCCTAACATTTCAAAGTTTATGGTAACTTGATTTTTAAAAACCTGTAATATTTTTTCTCATGATTTATTAGCGAAAATATTTTTACTTAAATTCTCAACATTCAACAACTCAAGTAATAAAACACGTCTCACTTTATAAATTACGGACCTTTCATGGCAATGAAAGTAGTACTTGCGGGAGTTTTCTCTAATTTAAATAAAAATAAACATTAAATCAGCCGCTAAAAACAGCTATTGAAAGTTTGGGAACTTAAATAAGATCCAGAAAGTTTATTCAAGTGTGTTGCGAGACAGACGTGATACGTATAGGCCCGGAGGACTTCAACTGTATTGTTTGTACGGCGAATTAACGTTCACGGATTCTCGTACGTTTGACGTTAAAATTAGCATGTTGCCCCCTCGGCGCGAGTTATTTCCACGCTTGTAGTTTTAAAGTCCTTTTAATCCAAATCCTACGCCATTTTTGTGTATCTTGCCTGTATATGATGTTTTACCGCCAGTTTGATCTGTCGATGGCACCAAGGATGTATCTATTGAAAAATCACAGTGATCTGGGTACATTCAACAACATAGTTCTTTGTAGCCAATTATTTTATATAGGCTTTCATTTCAAAATGCGGCCGCCTAGACATCTGTCAAACGCGCTGTTAACACTTCCGAAGACAGCGCGAGACTGAGCTCGGGTTTGCCAATAAGCAAAGTTTTTACCTGCCACTTTGGGCGTATTGTATCAACAGTTCGTAGCTATACATTACCTTACATTCGCAATATATGACGTCACCCAGGTGAAAGTTGAGGGGCGCACGCAGTACCTGACGTGCGTGTGCATGGGGTGCCTGGAGCGGTGCGACCCCGAGCGCACCATCCGCTGCCGCTTCTGCGGCCAGAAGTGGGACGGCGCGTCCCTCGTGCTCGGCACCATGTACTCCTACGATATCTTCATGGCAACCCCGTGCTGCGGTGAGAGGATGAAGGTAATATTCATTCAGGTTTCTTTAATGTTAGTTAGGGTATGGTGGGGTGTTTAAAAGTTAAGTACCAATTAATAAAGTTAATAATGTATTTAAATTTTGCATTTTATTTTATGAAGTGCATGATTAGTATCAATCATTGAACACCCACTTTACTGGCTTAAAGTCTATCAAAAAAATAATCTATTCTGTTCAAAACTTATTAAGGAGCCCAACAGGATTTAATTTACTTTTGCATGAACAGAGCATTTATCGGTCTTAAAATTTTAATGATTTATTTAAACTGTACACTACAGTCCATCATTCGTCTACATGAACCGAGCGGTGTGCCCTTGCAAACAGTTTTGACGTGGGAGACCTAACGTCATATCTGATTGCTCCGGGCTTCAGCGTCATATCGGAGTCGGCGATTTATTAAGCTTGTATTATTTGTCCCGTCCAGTGCAACAACTGCTACAAGCCGCTCCTGCACCCGCAACAGCGGCTCAACTACTCCGACTATTCGCACCCAGTGACGTGCCCGCACTGCCGCGTGCTCGACACGCACTTCGTCAAGCCGCTCAGCTACTGCTTCACCAAACGGGCCTACCCGCTGTTCCAGCAGTGGCCATAACAGACGGCGGTGCCGGGAACCTCTCCCGGCACCCCCCCTGCCCCCGCGGACGCCTGGAGCCTGGCGCCGTCCCCCCCGCGCCGCGCCTCCCCGCCCGCGCTGCGCCCCGTCGTCAACACCAGCATGGCGGCGCGCGCGCCCGACCCGCCCGCCGACGAGCCGGCTAAGTACCTGACGCCCACGCTCGCGAGTATTACCGACTCGCTGTCGCTGCTTGGCCTCAGTCCAGAGACGCTGGCCATGAGCCTGGGCGAGTCGCTGGCCGACCGGTACCTGGCGGCCCTCCGGCCGAAGCCGGTGGAGAGGCCGGCCATGGGCGGCTGCGGCCTGCCGCCGCGCACGCCGCTCGCCGAGCCTTCCCTCCAGCTGTTCTCCAACGACTTCATGAACTACTTGAATCAGATCGCGTAGGGCGAACGGTGCGGATCGGATGCGGTGATTAGACTTTTTTTGCGGTGTTCGGAACATTGTGCGTCATCGAACGCTAGTGGTAATTTTTTTCTGTTAAATTAAGTTGGTATTATTGAAAATAATTTTACGTGACAGTTTAGATCGTACTATTGATTTTATTTTAATTTTATTCTGCACTTTGTTGGTTAGAAGTTGATTTTTATCGAACATAATAATTAGCGGTATAGTGATTAGTGTCCGACCGAAGGTTCGGTTTCGGTTTCGGTTTCGGCCAGTTTCGGCTCAAAAATCTAGTTTCGGCACCAGTTTCGGTTTCGGCAGAAAACCCACCGAACCTTTCGGCCGCGCCGAAACTCTGCGTTCGTGAATTATCGCGCGTCACTCGGTTGATTTCGGGAGAGTTCGTGTCTCGCGTTGCATCCGCCATCGTCAGCTGTTAGATCGCCGGCCGGTCCGGCGTGATTGTTTTGTGAGTTTAGTATTATTTCTCGCTTTATTGGCCATTATTAAGCATTGAAGTTCTTTCCGTTGAGTTATTCCTATGTATGAATGATGAGAATTAAGTATGTAAAAGAAAGAGGTTATAATTATATTCTGTTTGATTCACACATTCATCATTTATTTATTACTTATGTTACGGTACATTTGTTTTAGGTTATTTTTGTTGGATGAGGTTTTAAATTACCCAAACAACTATATCTGCCGCCTATTATGATGGCCGGTTTGACATGTGGCAGGGGGAAAGGATGAACCTTATTACAACGGAATAAAATTCATTTCCGCATTCATTTTTTGACATTCTTATTTTTTTAAACGGCCAGTGTTATTCCGTTATAATAAGGTTCATTTCCTTCCACCCCCCCCACATGTCAAAGCGGCCATCGTAAAATGCCGCTACTATACCAACTATGATTTAGCTGTGTGACCTTCAGATACATCATTTTTTATTGGTAAAATTATTTGCTGTTGTCCGTATATTTTTGAGAATCGATCTGAACGTGACATACCTATCTACTTAAGTAGAAAATGAAAACGGGGGTTTCACAATTACGATTGCGACCCTAAATTATAAAAAAATATGAAAATCCCACAAAAACACTAAATTACCAACTGCAATTAAAATTTAAAATGATCTCAATGTTAAATTTAGTCTTTAACATGTTGTGATTATAAACGCATTCGAAATACTCAATTAATGAGGACCTTTTTTATAATGTAACTGTTGATTATTGACAAATTTTTGTTCCCAGAAGTGTTAACATGATTGTTATTTTGTGTTTATTTTAATCAGAGCAGTAATATTTAAAAAAAAAAAAAAATATATATATTTTCACATATTTCAATTATTGTTTTTTATTTCATTTAACACATTATTACATTTCTAACTGTCAATATAAGGGTATAAAATAAGCCAAATTTCAGTAAACAAAAGATTTCCAACTTGTTTGAAAAAGGTTCGGTTTCGGTTTCGGTTTCGGCCGAACCTAAAACAGATGCCGAAGATTCGGTTTCGGTTTCGGTTTCGGCAGAAAATCCTGTTTCGGTCGGACACTAATAGTGATGCCAGAAATTGCATTTTTTTTGTTTTTTGGATTTCAATCTTCAATCGGGGAGTATTCCTTCAGAAGGAGTTCAGGGCGAGTTTTAAATTATTGATTACCTTCGATTTCAGTGATACTGATGGCCCTATCTGATAGGGACGTTCGAGTGGCGTGTTGTTTAGTTCAATTTAGTTTATTAGTTATGTTTTATTTTAGCAAAATTTTAAACCTATCTTAAGTGTTATACAATATTTGTGTAGGTTTATTGCGAACTTTTATTTCCTCCCACCAAATGGCACTTTATTAGTGTAAGGGACGTGTACTATGCCATGTTAGTTTGTCGTCATTACTGATTTCATTTTCATATGCATACCTAATTTAACAGTTATAATGGTAGAGGATTTTAATTATAAGTCATTGCTGTGTCACCAATAATATGATTAGCATGCTATATCTTTACATAATCGTAGGGCTATGTAACGTGGAGTTCACTGATTTTGTTTATTTGCATTATTATTTCACATCTCAATGGTTAGCGGACTAAACGAGGAATTGTGAAAGCATCATGTATAACGTTTCGGAATCGTGCCATATCAGTAAAAAAAAAATAGTCCTTTTAAATTGAAAATTATGAAATATTTAGTAAGCACTAATCATTGAGAACAGTTTTTTATAATTTATTAAAGTGTCTGAATACTGAAATGCCAGGTACTTCGGTATCTATACCACGGCCAACGAGAATAGATGATTTTATTAAATTAGTTGCCTTTAGCGTTACGCCATCATTTATTTTTAATTAACATTTCGATTTCCGACACGATGAATCACGAATTCATAAAACGGCCTCAAAGTTGGTGAGCCCACATACCATTTTGTATCGCTTCTCGTTGTCCGTGGTATACTTAACGTTTGAGCGGTCGTTGTCTTGCATTTTTATGACGTGTCATAATGATGCCGCCCTCAAATTTGAGTCGCGTCTGAGTATTCAGCGGTATGAGGGAGGTATTTTTGTTTGTTATATTCTACACTTTTGGCTAACTGAATGTTTAGGTTAAGAGTTTTCTTATTATTATGAATGTCTATTTATTTATAAGCACTTTTATAAGTGAAATAGCGCTTGAACATTTTACTAAGCGTGTAAGTGATGTGCACATTTACTCAATAAATGTTTAACGTTAACGTTTTAGGTAAGGTTTTTATACATTTGATACTTATTACTCGCAAAGTGATTACAAGTGATAATTCTTAGTACTAGTGCGTGTATAGTGATTTAAAAAAAAAGTGGTGCGGATAGTAAGGCGACTGATACGCGTAAACACGTGATATCCGCCGGAAGTTAGGTAATAATTCTAATGAAGACTTGACACTTTTTATAGGTAAAAATTTTTTGCATTATCCTTCTTAAATTGATACTGCCATTTACATTTTACTAATTTAATCGCTGAGGTGAAGACGTGTTTCTATTTCATGTACAGGTTCGGACTTCAATTGTTTTCAATAGGTAGGGCAAAACTATGTGTAATTGGCCAATGCCAGTAACTAGCCACTGTGTATTTTAACCGTCCAAAATAAGAGTCGTGTTCAAAAACGCGATCAATCGGTAATGATAACCGATTATTACCTAAACATAGCGTTTATTGAATAATATTCTTATTTTAAACGGTCAAAATATGTAGTGGCTAGTTACTCACAGTGGCCAATTACACCTAGTTTAACCCTATTACTTACGTTTTTACAAAAAAATCATATGAAAAAATACAAATTAAAATTCAATTCATATTCTTTTTTTTTTTTTTTTTTTTCATTTGAAGTCGTGTACAGCACACGGCTGCGCACGGCCTAGTTCGTTAAAAACGTCCCTAACCTTTCACAATATTGTGCACACTTGAATTAAGAACTTGTACAATCGGAATGCGACTCACACCCTCAGTTTTTATATTGGACTGAATTCGACGTAGTTCGTATCTGTTACGTAGTTGTAGGGCTCATCACCTGCTCGTCATCACGCCATCATCCGCATCACTGCACTTCATCTCATCTTTGTCATCAAGGCACGGTTTGAGTGGACGGCTGACTGGCATTACTATGTATGTTTTTTACGCGCTGATTTTACCGTTTGCCTCTCCGACTTGGTAATTTGCAGCTAAGTGCTGATTTTATATGATAAAAAAAATATTTAAAAATATTCCTTTGACTATGTGTTACTGGGATTGCTCGACTCCTTTGGTATCCAATTTAAGCATTGCTTAATGTTGTGCTTAGAATATTACCACACAAAAAGAAAACATGTTTAATCATGTGTTGTACCAATATTATCTTACAAGTAACTACGTATGCCAATTTATGAAAACGACTTGAATTAATTTCTGGCAGCTACAATATCCTAAAATTTTAAAAAATAATATAATTCATGTCAAAAATTACCTAAACGTCTGAAAGTAGTAAAGTAATCTTAGTGGTATCATTGGCTTTCATCAAATATAGCGCGGTACGGAAGCGTCGCTTGCGCAGTCGCCGGAGCATAGTTGCCAGTCGCCTTGTGTGCTTGTAATACCTCTTAAAATATGTTTAAACTAGTATCCTCCGCTTCAAAGTTACTCTAAGATTGAGAATATTCTATCTGATACAATACCTTTATCATAGCATGTCGTAATTGTAAATATGCCGTTAATCTACTACACGCAGATGCTTATCGAAAAGTATTTAATGATATATTATTGCATATAACTAGTTTAGCAATAAATCGATAGTACATAATGACAACAATATCAAAGATCCCTAAATATTTAAAAGTAAGCTCGCGGCACATCGATCGCGTTTCATATGTTATTCAATTTTAATTTTATCGAAGTGCTCGTTCGAATATAGAATTATATTTAAAAGTTTAATGTACATTTAACCAAATGTACATATATGTATCCAATTGAATGTTTGAAAAAAAAAAAGTAATAAAGGCGAGCAGTTGTTGGTATATTTAGAAAAATATTAAAAATGAACCAGATCATCTGATGGTGGCCATGTACAAATGAGATAAGTGAAATGCGATCGATGCGCGCGCATAGTGCAAGCAACAAATTATAAAAGCATAGCAAGTTTAATAGTCAAATACAGAGCCATCTATGTAGATGTATTATCATAGGACTTGTTCGCGACGACTCGTCGAAACTATAGTCGTTGACTCCCCCTTCCCGGTACAAAAAGTAAACCTATATTGGAAACAAAATCCATTAAGACATTTTAATATAGTCCTCCGATACAACGGCAGTGTATTTCATATTTATAGATATTTCAATAATAAACTTCGATAACCATTACCTCTTTAGATACGAAAAAAAAATAGTGAATTATAGTGCACCCATTGTAACTCCATAAATTAAAATTGAGTTTATAGACTATTTACAGCTAACGAGTTGGTACAACGTAAATAACACAGAATATTAATATGTGCACACCAAACTAGTAAACTAGTAATTTTGGTGCGTCTAGATGCCTTGCATGCATCACGTGAGCACTTATGTTATGACATAATATTTATGCGTTATGACGTCAAAACTGAGTGCTCGAGCGCGGCTTGCGCCTGGTGAAGACGCACCCATTGGGTGGCGCAGACATAATGTCATAACATGAGTGCTCGGGCGAGGCATGCGAGGCACCTGAACGAACCAATTGAATATTCTATCAACTGATCAAAGATATTCTGGGCTTCAGTTCACCCGAGCTCTGTCAACGAGCACAGACAGACGTCAAAGAGATCTTATTTAAATAGTTTGAAAGGCTCCGACTATCTAAGATGATTCTAAAAAAATAACATTTAAAAACCCCGATGAATCGTGAACCTAGAACCTAGAACCTAGAACCTCGTGAATGATGAATTTGTATCGAGCTATGATACCAATTCATTTCTGGAGCTTGAATTCCACAGACAAACGTTAAACTTAAAAGTATCGTTCTTACATTACATCGGGGTTTAATCTTCAATCGGAATATCGACACTTGAAAGGTTGTATGTATTTTTTATAGTAACCAAACATATGTTGTTCCAAAACAGTTCGGTTCTTGAGTACATAAATACATAATCTGGATAAATATGTTTGGTTATATTCATATTTTAGACACTTAGTTACATGTTCAGTTTTAACGATAAATGTAAGTAACACAAGCGTTGCCAACTTTCTTAGTTTATTTGCACATATTTGTTAAATTTTGTAATTAATGACAATTTATTTAGACATTTCTTCGTGTTGAATTTTAATGTGGTGTAATTTAGTGAATTGCTTAAAAGTACAAAGAAACAATTTGTTACTTTTGCAAATTTTATAAAGTAAATCAAATACATATTAAAAGTGACACTGACCTAGATAATGTTTACGTAATAGTTGCTGTAACTCCTAATGTAGCCGCGTTCGTTTTTGTTTCACACAAGTGACGTAGCACTTTTATCGGTTAAAGAAATTATGTTTTCACGTTGGTTAAAATTTAGGAGCAAAAATTGTTATATATTATAAAGCTATATAACTTATATTAATTCGGTTTCCTGACTTGATATCAAGTATTTTATCGATACTATTAGAATCGTACCTCTAGCACTTGTAAGTAGACTTCATCGGCATAATATTCGTTGATCATAGGTATTATGTCCCGCTTAAGAATAGATTAATCAAATCTTATTTCCACTGTAGCTCTTATTAAGGATCGTAAAGTTTTCTTTATCAATAAACTGTGCGAATGTGGATGTATGTTTGTGGTCACACTTAACATTAACTTTAGTCATCGCGTTCTTTTCATTATAATAATTATCGGTAATGAAAGCCTCGTGCCAAGCGAGTATTGTTATTGTATCGTGTAAATTCTGGTCATAGGGTGCACTCGCGCCGCGGATAAGTGTGAAATAAACTTAATAATCTTCCCGTGATATGTAATGTAGTTGACGCACTCGGTGTATACCTGTCATGGTTCCTTCCGGCTGGCATTAAATGTTAGCGGTGCATAAAGTTCTGTTGCTTATTCGGCAAAATAGTAAAAAGGTACTCAGCACCTTTTGAGTTAACTTGGTGGAAACTCTGCCGTGCCTCTAAATTTTGAAATGAGCTGGCAGCGTCTTGTCATTACTAAAAATATTCCTACTAATATCGATCTCAAAAATATAAATGTATCCAATTATTGCTGCAACAGAACATTATGCGTAGACCTGTCATCAATTCTATATTTTTATATAGTGTCGCTTTAAAAATCGAATTTCGCGGAGAAGTTATGACTAACGAGGTTCAGGGTAGGATATTAATGACATTCAGCATCCAAAATGATACCCGGCGTTCACATAAAGCTCAATATCCCCAAACGCATTGGCTGATTCTAGTATACGGCTGTTATTGGTTAGTGAAAAAAAAACAAATAATAAAAAAGCATTAAAATATTTTGATACTCGATGTTTTCTACACTGATGTAGTAAGTTCGTATAACCTTTTGTATTAACTTGTATAGATAGGTATAACGTCGCGTTCGTTCGCATTTACTAGTTTCGATGGACCACTTTATGTAATAAATTACGATGAATTAAACGGCTGAATCATTCAGTCGATCTGATCAAACTAACAAATGCGATACGATTGTGAAAGGTGATATTACCTACATTACAGTCATTAGGAACTGAAATCGAGAACGAGGCTGTAAAGCTAAGTAAGGTAGGTATAAAGGAAAGTCAATTCGAGTTAACGAATGCGGATCGTTAAGCTTCGTGAGTCGGTCTCCAATGTAGCAGGGAAAAATTTTGCAACCTTTAAAATTGGTATTAAACTTACGAATTGTTTATTGATAATAATTAAGTTATTGCGTGGCAATTAGATTAGAACGTTTTTACTACGTAAAGGTTTGTCCACATTGTGTAACATTGTGCCGATTCGATCGTATCCGTATCGCAGACGCATGTAATGATACGCGGTCTTGATACGCCGCTTCCGATACGTTGTCTTTTTTGAGGAGATACGAATGTGATGTCTGCAACTAGATACGGGATTCGATATGATACGGCACAGTGATGCATAGGAGTGTGGACTTTAATGCGCGGGGTGCATCAGGGTATGAGTGTCATAATTTGTAAAAAGATAAACACTTTTGTACTTTCATAATGGTAACGAGTAATATAGATATAAAGTTTTTTCTATTAATATGTATAATGCTAAATTTAAACAACAAGTAATATACTTTTTTTACTGGAAAATGTAGATGTAGTATTTTTGTAAGACTAAAATCGAGACTCGATCTCGTATGTACGTGTATCACAGCGATAAATAGATATTGTGTAAGACCGCTTGCGCGTCCAATTTTAAGGAGCAATCTCCGAAGTTATTATGTCCAAAGTTTTTAAACAATTTTACAAACGCGCGAATCCTGCGAGATTCCTTCTTGGCATTGGGCATGCAACAACAATGGTCATTGTATAACTAGGCTTATAAGTCTTTAACTTTGTGCATTTTCTATTTGATCGAATGCTTTGTAGATGTTAACTCCTGTGAGTATTTTTTTAAACCCCGTTAATAAAATATCTAACGGTTTTTTTTGCTTCGTCAAACATTTTGGACTAAAAGTCGTATTAATTACCGCGGCGAACAAATAATTTATAGTATCTATACTTGTCGGACAAGTAAAATAAAATAGAGCTGTTCCACTGCCCCCATCGGCAAACGAATAGACTGCTTATTGGACTGTTTATGCATCTCTGTAATTGCAAGCATTTTGTTCAATTATGTACATCAGTAATGTACAAGTATGGTTGAATGAATGAATCACTTTAGTATTTATATTTTATAACAATTCCGTTGTTCCTTGTATAGGGTACAATGGTTATCTGTACGCAGTAATATTGACTAATATTGAGTGTGGTTATGTCTTGTTTTTTTCTATGATGATCTCTCGTTTACTTACAATTTTAACTGAAGTGTGGTAAGATAGGAGGAAAGTTGCAAAGAAGCTCAGATGGGAAATGCGAACTCATTAATTTAAAATAAACGATAAGTGCTTGAAATAACTTGTAAGGGTAATTTTAAAATATACCCAAAAATACTTCTATACCATTGAAAATTTATATAATATGTAATTTCGATACGTCTTAACGTATATTTTTGTATATTCGAAGTCGATGCGTAAGGAATTGGCACAATTAAAGTATAGACTACGTAAGTTCCATTTTGTAACGATTTAAAATATTGAAAAAGGATATTTAATTTATAAAGATCGTGAGCGTTGTATTGTCTTTAATGTTGGTAAGGCGAGTCTAGTTATAAGATTGTTTGAGAAAATTGTAATAAAACTTGAGAGGCGAAAAAAAAAACATGTTATATTTTATATGGATCCTGATCTAGTGCCCGCCGCCTGAGCGCGCGGGTTTCGTGTTACTTTACGAATCTAGTTTGTAAGTTTACTCTTTAAAAGAGTTCTGAAGTAGTTTTAGTAGGCTTAGTGTTTTTTATACGGCTTGATGTTGTGACATTTATTAATACGATATCGATAAAATGCAGATTTACCGAACGAGCGGCCAACACTGATCAATAGCGGAATGTGTAGTGGGTACAGGACGTGGGGAGCATTATGTTGTTTTCGTTTTATTGGCGACGAGCGGGCAGCATTCCTGCATTTGTGATCTTAACCAAAGTGTTGCTGTTCGCAAGCATATCATTTAACTACGACGCTAGATACATTTCGGTACAAAATCTTAGTAAAGTTTTCGATTTATAATTGTTAGACAATTCTGCATTGTAAGTCGTGTATTGGGCGGATCGCTCACGGGCTGATATCCGCTCGCGAGCCGTGTCTCAGCTTACATGATTCGAGCCCTTAGGGCCACCGCAGACATGCTTTTTGCATCGGCGATCGGTGATTTTGCGACTGTATCGCGTTTTGGCGACCCTCCGGTCGGACGCAGCGACTGCTCCGATGCTAAAAGCGACTAAATCGCCGATCGCCGATGCAAAAAGTAGCATGTCTGTGGTGTCCCTTATCTACCGTGGGTTGGTCCGTTACAATTTCGGCGATGGACTTGAATTATTTCAGTTATTTAGCAGAATTATATTATTGTCTAGTATTTCCGATTATGTTACGTTTTATATTGCTTATATTATATATTATGGATACAATGTTTATTAAGTATTTAATATTCATTTTGATGAGGACCTAGTCGATTCTCTATATATCACATCTCCCAAAGTACAAATTCCTTGTTGTTTAGTCCAATTTTGTTTGACTGTTAATGAATGGAAATTATTTTAACGGGCGCGATGGCCGCCGTTGGCGTCAATGGGAAAGAACCCGGCCTGCATCTGGCTCAAACATTGTACACTTTATTGGCAATTTAACGAGTCGTTACAATAACCGTCGACGAGCGTAAATGTTGTAGTTTACATAAATAACTAGTAGAATAAATCCATTATTGCATAAATCGTTTATTTACAGTGCCGCGTTTGGTACAATATTACAATTTATGTTTAGCAGCTTGTAAATTAAGTTAGAATAATTTTTAATAATTTACCTATTTTTAGTTAATGCACAATTTAATAACCCGATAAGTTAGTTACTTTTGTTTTTTTTTACTAATTTCCAAATAAGTTAATTTCATTTTATTTTCTTTATTGTTACTTACTTAACTTTTCAGTGAAATGTAATACAATGTTAATACATTTTTTTTAATTAACTTACAATTGTTTAGTTCATACGTAACGCCTACTACACATTATCCAATTAGAAAGCTAATTTAGCTATGAAATATATTTGAAATGACACTATACCTACCTACGATAAATACAATGAAACCTTTATGAAAATAAAATCTATGAAAAATAATGTCTCGGTGTTTTATTTATATTTTATATTTCCTGTAGGTTACATTATTAGGACAAATGCACTACACGTCGCGATTCATAAAATATACAGCGGGGCTAAGAAGGCCACATTGCAATTCTACACAAACAATTAGTTTTTCTAGCAGAATCCTCAGCAAATCCGCAAAATTCTGCTAGAAAATCAGGGAAATGAATTGTAATGCCAGAATTGCTATGTGGTCTTTTAATTAGACCCCCAGCTAAAAATCCAGGGAATCTACTTCACGTAGGTACCGATAAGTAACCTTTTTATGCCCGGCTGTATATCATTAAGTATATCTAAAAAAAAGAATTACATCAATAGATGCATCCATAAGTCCCGAGCTGTCGCGGGCACATAGGCGCCACGCGCGGCAGCAAAAACAAGGAAAAAAAATACTGCGCCCACCTAAATCTCAAGCCGTTCACGTCAAACATTATCGTTCTCATGCCTAAAGGTGTGAGTTGAATTGAATGCCGTCTGCCGTCGCGGTACATGTCATCGCCACAATTTCTATGGACCGACTGACGTCTGCTGTCTTGCCGCGTTGATCGAACTCCCACCTTGAGCTAGACTAGACGGGGCAAATGAGCGCAACGGTGAGGCAGTAACATATCATACTAGCGAGGCATCATAACTGCTTCGCAAGGCTGCTCGGACGGGACATGTAGTCGCGCCTAATAGTATAGGTACCTATTCAAATTAGCTCTCAGAACAGCCCCCCCAGACAAGTGGCATGAACACTAATCGAATAGAATAGAATAGACTTCACAATGTATGGAAATGACATTACAAGTCGCTATGTAGTCACGTGACTTATGTCATTTCCATAGATGAAGCGTAGCGATTTGGAGGAACGCTTGTAGACGTCAGCCACTTACTTGTCTAGAGGGGCAGAAGGGCTAGAAATGACGTAAGTCACGTGATCAACATAGCAACTTGTTGTTGATCTACATAGCGACGTTTGAAATTTCCATACATTGTGAAGTCTATTCTATTCTATTCGATTAGTGTTCATGCCACTTGTCTAGGGGGGCAGAAGAGGCAACATATTAATACCTTTTTATGTGACAGGTGGCATACAAGCGTACGGCCCGCCTGATATTAAGCAGTTACCGTAGCCTATAGATGCTTGCAATACCAAAGGCACCGCTCGCACGTTGCCGACCTGAAGGGGATAGGGAAGGGTTGGGCTTCCGGCTCTCACACTCGTACGAAACGTAACTTTACGCCGATCTACTGTGAGAGGATGATACTACTCCGGTTGAGCTAGCACATATGAGCTGCAGTCAATTGGCTACAGCTTGGCTCTACCACCAATGTCCAACCTACAGACCAGTGGCGGATTTACACATTTGCTGCCATAGGCTATTAAAATTTTGCCGCCCCTACCAACCTCTGCAATTCGATACCCTACTAGTTCATAATCATATGAATTACATTTTTTTTGTTAATATTTGCGCATATTAAACCCGTTTTTATTTCTGTATAAAAGCGGATATTAACAATACTATCGTGATTTTTCAGGTTTTTTGTTATTAATTTTTTTACCCACTCTTCTAGACTGAAGTAAATGTTATGTCTAGGACAGAAATATACCTTTAGCTAAGCCTAACCATACCATACCCATAAAAAATATGACTTTCAAGCTACTCGTAGATTTTGAGAAAATGAATTTAAAAAACTCGTTAGGGCAGCCCATAGACTTATCATGCACGCACGCGCTCGACCAATCATATATCGATGTACCTACGTATTAAAATTGCAGGATGCAATCAACCGAGGCGGCTTTTCTTTAAGACTTAATAACATTTAGGTTTATAAAAATGATTTTTTAAAATTTTTATTGGACAAAAAATATGTTTGCCCCAAATTTGCCGCCCCTAAAATCTGCCGCCCTAGGCTCTAGTCTTCTCAGCCTATTGGTAAATCCGCCACTGCTACAGACCGTAAATAACCCTATCGGAAACACTTACCTATTAATCGCATTAATTAATCTAAATCTCGTTTAATAAATACCTATCAACCTTTCTTCAAAGTAAATAATGGCCACCCAAAAACACCATAGCAATATCTCACACGCCCTCGTAAAGGATTATACGGAATCCCGCCGGAACTGAAGTCTTAATCCGGCGCCTAATTTAGAGATAACGCTACGAATTTCTTGAGAACATGCGTTTAGGAGTATTAGTCGTATTAGAGAGATTTAATTTGCATCCGAGTGTAAAATATAAGGGATTTTCGTAATCGTACCATCGGCTAAGCGAATGCAGATTAGCAATATAGATTAAGTACCTACACATTAGCAATACGGGCCCGTTGGCGTGGTTGGTTTAGACTCCGCCTATCACGCTGCATGTCTTAGGTTCGATTCCTACCCGGGACATGCATTTGTGTGCATAAACATGTCTGCATGTCCCGAGTCTGGGTGTAATTTTGTATATTAAGTATGTATTTACAAACAAAAAGTAGTAGGTATATGCAATAATATCAGTTATCTGGTTTCCATAGTACAAGCTCTGTTTAGTTTGGGATCAGGTAGCCGTGTGTAAAAGAATGTCCCAGGATATTAATTTCTTTAATGATGTTATAGCAGTTATTTTACATTACAGGGGCGGATTAGATATGCTGGTTGCCTGGCTGCCTTCCATAGGCCTAGGCCTAAGTAAGATTGCCGCCCCGTACTTCCTGAAAAGCACTAGTCTAAGTCTAGTCTTAGTCTAGTCTTAGTCTCTAAATAATAAAATTATCTCAATCTGTGTCTTTAGAAACCTAATGATGCATACCGTTTTTATTTATGATTTTTGTAAATTTTGCAAGTTCTGCCGTTTCGTTCCATCGGTGCATTTAAAAATATATTAATTCAGTTGTAATACATGATATTAAACCGCATTTTCATAGGAAAACGATATTAAAAATAGAACCTACTTTACTTCATAAATCACTTATCAAGTGGGCATTTTAACTGGTTCAAACTGACCCCAAAGTAGCCGTTGATTAAGTTGGTACTATTTAATCTGTTTATGGTCACTCGGCCTCAACTATAGCGGTTAGTGTCGAGAACATGGAAGCTCTCTACTTTATCTATAAGTTATGGCGCAAGTTATCACAAAATGTAATTAGCGAAAAGGACTCGCAATGTTGCCATTCTAGCGCGTAAAGTGTACAAGGGAACATTAGAACCATTGAATAAATTAAGCGCTGATAAATAACCCGTTTGATTTGCGCATATGAATACTGATTAATTCAATGTATACCTTCACCAATGATGTATTATAAACACACATCTGTTATCGGATTTGCAATTCGACAATTCACTTATTACATACATAAGATAACATTATTCACTGGCAGATAAGCCATATTGGCAAAATATACATGCTTAAGACGTACTGTGTCCATGGGCTCAGTTTATTAGGACAAAGTGCTTTGGTCGGTCACGTGTCTCCATCTTCTTGGTAATGTCTTTGTATTCTGAAACATATTCTTTAGGTTCATATTCAGTTTTGATTTGCTTGTCTTTTCTATGCGTAGGTAAATTAAATCTCATGTATAATATTACAAGGCGGATCGCCTAGTAATAGGTACATAGTCGAAAATTTTCTAGGAATAGTAGGTATTTTTTCTGGGTATTTTATTTGTAAGTAAATGTTTTCTCCGAATAGAACCTACATGAGATCGATTTTATTACTGGGGTTTATTGTATTGATAGAAATGAAAGTGTCCACCGGTCAGTCATTACTTTTATGTTGGGATAAGTTTGCCATGAGCTTACAGAAATTTGATAGCTATAAAGTGCGCGGCTATAAACTGGGCAGTGGGCAGGGCCTGCGGGTGTTTTTAACCCTACGTAAATGTTACATAAAACATGTTTTATTACGTTTTCAAAACATGTAATAATATTGCACTAGTCCGGTTTCACTGCGTCTCCTCTGGGCTTATTGAATTAAAATTTGTAGTTTTTATTCATAAGATACGTATTTTAGTTTAGTGTACATCAGAACACTCGAATTACTTGATTTTGAATCTCACGATTTTCTCCAAAATAAAGCAAGTCTACTGGATACTTCGTGTTTATATCTCTTGATTTCATTGTCCTTAACGAATTAAACTTGTAGATACCTGTGATGTGGTATATTTATTTAATTAGGTAGGTACCTAAGTACTCACATTTTTTAACCATAGAGAAACACTCATTTTTTATGTTCTTTCGAAAAGCCAACAATCCTATCACACGGTTGCGGACACAATATTATACTATGTAGTTGTCCAATCTCCCCCGCCTCCCCACACTATTTACTAAGCTGATTGGATTCGTGCCTTTTTTATTTACTTTTAAAATCGTTGGTATTTTATGTGTTCTTTAAATATAAAACCAAGCGGTCTCTATGACACTGTTATAGTTTTAAAATAACCGCTATTTTCGCAACATCTCAAAGGGAGTCTTGAGAACTAAACATAAGTACCTTACTACTTACTTGGTGCGTCCAGATGCCTTGCATGCCTCGCCCGAGCACTCATGTTTTGACATTATGTCTATTTCTATGCGTTCCAACGTCAAAAATGAGTGCTCGAGTGCGGTGTACGCCTGATGTAGACGCAGCTATTTACATAAAAAGGGGGCACTGTGACCAAGTCAATTTTGTCAAACTATCCCATGTCATGTGATTCTAGATGTCCTATGTCACCTACGATATAGGTAAATAAGATCAGGGTCTTAAAAAGCCACATAAGAATTCTGCAAAAGCAATTAATTTTTATGATCCTCTAGCAGAATCTTACGAATATTTAACTGCTAAGGATTCTGCTAGAAAATCTGAAAAATGAATTGCCTCTGCAGATTGCTATGTGGCCTTTTTAGCCCCGCAAAGGTTTAGGTACCAACGCAATTTGTTCGTTCGCTAAAGTATCAAATAGAAAGGCAGCAAGTCGTGCGTGAAGCAAATTGGAGCACTTTTAAGCTCTCTCGGGCTTTAAACACGTAATAAAATTGAAAAACGTTATTAAATTCAGTGTGTAATTTCGTTAGATTCAATTTGAGATCTTGGATCGCTATCTAAATAATAATTTGGATTCTTTATTATACTAGAGCTGTAGTTAGTAGCAGGTTAAAGGTCGCTTGCACATTCATGGTAACCAACATACGCTGGACTCTTTTCATTATTGACATAGGTAATTAAGAGAGCTCCAGCTTATGTTGGAAATTTTACCATGGATGTGACAACTGCACCTTTAATGATGCTAAGTAGGGTCCTTCCTACCGAATCATTGTAACTGCGGGCACAATAATAAATTTGATTCCCAAGGAAAGTGCATGAAACAACACTTTATACAGGATGTTAAAAGGAAACGAAAAGGATACAAAAGTGCGAAATTATACTTGCGGGTTTGGATAAGTATCAGGAATAGAATTAACAAAAAATACTGAAATTCAAACACCTTTTTTCCAATATTTTTGTGCCGTCAACACAGAGTAAAGACTAAAGAAAGAGGTGCCCTTATTAGATATATGTATGAAAAAAAACGTGGTCATTGTTTTTTCGTTTTCATTGTTCTATCTACCGGTTGAGTTGAACTACTCGCTTCGGTTTATGTCGATGTTAGTACTAGGCCGACCACTCGGCCGAGTTGCTTAGGGCCAGTCCCCTTAGTAATTGGTCCATTACTTTTTTAAGTCTTAGGAATAATAAAAAAAAAAAATGAACTACTTCATGAAAGTTAGTGGCTGCTAGTCCAAAATGCAGATAACACTGTGTTATACGTCATTTGATGTGATCTAAGGCCGCAACACGAAAGTTGTAATAAATATTCAAAGGCCCATAACTCAGAAATTATGATAGTTATGTACCTATAGGTCCATATGCTATGGCTACCGTATTAGCTAAATTATTATTACGGACTTTGGAAACATTCGGTATAACTAAGTTATATCATGTCTACAGTAAATAACACGTTATGAAGTTAAGTGGGCAGTCTCAGCTTTACGATACGTCTGCATTAGTCCGTAAACACGAGTTGTGAATGTTACGGTCGTAAAACCCCTTCATTTTACTAACATTTCTAAATAGAAAATACGTTTTTCATGTAATACTACAGTTTCATTAATAATTTCACACCACTCAAGCTTAAAGTTATCATTATTATATGTTAAATAGCTAGCAATATATCCTACTTAATTTAACAAAAACTTTTCCCATAAATTTTATTTCAGACATTGATCTCAGAATAATTAAGTGCATCGTAAAATACTTGAATCTCACTTTGGTATCTACAGAAACTGTTACAATATTCATAGTTCTTGGAATATAAACGCGAAACGTGGCAATAATGTTGCGCACTACGCATTAAACAATTTTTATGTGGTAACATCAAAAAAATAAATTCTACCAACATTATCGGCGACCGCCACGGCAACCTATCCGTGTTTATGGTGCGTAACAAGCAATAAAATTGGGGCTCCATCGTTTTGCAATCTCCCCACCACGGCCTACTGTCTCCTGATGAATACCCTGAGACTTTATATTTGTCTATAAAAAATATTATGTCCCGCACACATCTCTGGTAGCGTTGCGCCTCACGCGAAAGAGGCGATAGCGAGCACTAAGCTATATATTTTTATTGCGATTTTAATGTTGAATAATTTGCAAGAGTATAACTTTTTTGTAATACCTATACATGATTATTAATTAGTTGGATTGATGCAATACGTAACCTAATGGGGCCTATATTTTTTTTATTAAGGTACCAACAGGTACCTACTAGGTACTTAAAACAGTGTGGCTTAAAACAGTAGCAAACTAGCCTAACAAATCTAGCCCGTTGGCCAAAAGGGGAACTAAAATTTTTAATAGAAGAAAATGCCACATTTTGGAAGTTAAGTGGGCCAGATAAGATTGTGGGACTTAGTTTATTTACTATCATTTGTTTTATCTAAAAAATAATCCATTCCTATTAAACATTGCATTGATAAAACATTTTCGATAACAAAATCTGAACCTAAATGTTTATTCTTTTTGAACCAGAAAAATATTACAATGTGTTTTGTATGCAAAGAAAGAAACATTTATTTTAGTACAACCACATAATAATACAATGTAAAGAATGTGCGTGATTTCAAGAAGAAAATCGGCAACTAATTATGTAAGCGTGTAATTAAGCAAGCGGAAAAGGCAAGATCTTCCAGCCAGTTGTCGGGACCTTATTAATACAGCGATGTGCCTCGTGAATCTTGATATCGTGATTTAAGACTTCTATGCAGAATCGCATATTGTACTGGAGCATGACTCAGTGCCATCTGTTGGTGGCGCCTTGAGTAGTATGTGTGATCGCTACAGCTTTATCGCCGTCGCTTCGCTTCCCTGTGAAGGACAAAGGGTGAGCGGCAACTTTAATCGTCACGTACGGTCGCCTGGTCAGCGAAAGTAATGACTCGTAAAGCTACTGAACGGTGTAAAATAGACGAGCTCAGGTAAAGGTCCTCTGTCATCTACGAATATAACGTCGTACGTATCTACATATAGTTTTGTGCAGGGAGAAAACATATAATGGTGCTTATTATTCTGTTGGTACATAACTGAACTTGACTAAACTAATAGTACTTGCATCTTTCCCATGATTGTAGAGCATGACAGAAATACTTTTATATGTGTCAAATTTAGTTAAGTCGTTATTTGTAGCGAATATAATAAGCACTAGTGTCACCGTTTATTTTAGTTTAGTTAACGGTTCATGAATCAACCAACAATTTTAATTAGGATTTGATTCGTACTCCTTAGGATTTGATTCGTACTCCTTATAGTGCCGGTTCTACACTCGCACCGCGAAGGCTCGCGGACTCATTATTAACGCAGCGAGAACAATGCGTTAGCGGGCCTTCGCGGCGTGAGTGTAGAGCCGTCTTTATGTGTAAAAATCTCGGTCCATTGTAGGTGGTACCAATAGCACGAAAATAATATATATGCACTATAATCGGTGCTACGCTTGTATCAATTTCTTGCAATTCATGTAAAATTCTACAAGAAGTTTAAGGGTAGAGTCAATTACAGAACAAAAACTTTCCACTTTGCAACAATTCGCTTTCATAGCAACAAAATTAGTCAACTAAATCAGGGGCCAACTTCCTGGGGCCTTTGCGAATCTTTAAAAAATCTTTTTTCCTATGACAAAGGGTCAGATTCAGATTAGGGGGTGTGTCAAGCCCCCGTTGCGCAACGGAATTAGGCGAGTCAGACCCAAATTAAAAAAGAAATCAGGCGGGAGTTAATTCAGAAAGTTTTAATTACGTTTATTTTAGCCATCAAGCAATTTCACGTTAATTAATTTAGAACAGAATTAATGTTTTTTTTTCTTGCAAATAATGAAAACGTGTCTTTAGGATTGTGCTTTCGAAAATGTCTTTGTAATAAAATAGGTAACCTATATTTTGTACTTCGGTGGCCGCGTCTACATCAGCTGCATGCTGCGCCCGAGCACTCAGTTTTCACGTGTGATCGCATAGATATAATGTCATAACATGACAGATGCTCTGTATAGATTGACCTCTGTATTGATTGACCTCTGTATTGATTGACCCCTATTATTGATTGACCTCTGTATTGATTGACCGCTATTATTGGGTAGCTAGGTAGCTACCCAATAATAGGTAGTTTTAGTAACCTACCTTCAGTGAGTTACATATTTGTTTCAGAGTATCATGCATGTTGCCAATTAAAACTGGCTTAGGTGTTACATTAAACGTAAACGGGTTGAGTCGAAAACACAAAGCAAACATTTTCTATAAGTCCATAATTTCTAGCGTGCATTTCTTCTTTTCAACTCTTCTTACGAATTTATCCTAATTAGAGACGTTTCCTCTAAACACTTCAGAAGCTTAAACTAGAGATGTGTTAAAAGCGGATTCGTGAACTCCGAACAAAACAGAGGCATCTGCCAACAAGAGATAAGGCAGTAGTGCAAAACAATCCGTATCCGTTACATATTATTTACAATATTAAGACGATACAAGAAAAAAATGAATTTTAGTTTCGGGGTGTGGCTAGCGTCGCGTGAGCTGCCGAAGGATATATCCCTCTCGCTTAGCTAGGACAGAACAGCTATGGAGTAGACTATAGTATAGTTATTTTTTGAAGGAACAATATTGTTTATATCGTACAATTAAAATAATATGTCCCAGTGCACCTTTTAAAATAGATGAAAATATTCAAATATATTTTTTTCGTTTTATATGGGATTTTTATGTCGAGTGTATTTGAGAAAAATAATTTAATTTCTATGTTGTTTTTATTGCTGAAGACAAAGTAAGTCAAAAGAAGACAAACGATACCTACAATATGCTGATAGATACGTATAACAATATTTCGATCGTATAATAGCCTATAACCAGCGGACGATCCAGACGCGTCCAACGATATCTCATTAGTCAAATTATTATGATATAAAAATAGTTTGGACGTTATACGGGAGCAGATGAACACACATACATATCGGTCAAAATCATAACCCTCCGCCCACCGTAGTCGGGTAAAAATGTACATACTCTGTGTCAGTGACTGACTGCCGGATATGAGTATCTTTTTCATGTTTCGTAGGCAAAGGAATACTTTGGTACTTAACTTCGATGCCGATCATGAAGTCATCAGCGGTGTCATAATATTTTTTTTACCATATTTAATTTATTTTTTAATTTAATTTTCAGTTTTTATTAATTTTATTGATTTAACCATTCATTTATTTTTTGTTTATCTTTTTATCTTTATTTTTTTATCTATCAAAATCACCCTTAGACTGGTTACCGCCACAGGTGACAAGAGGGCTGGCTCTTTCCTTGCTCAAAAAATTCGCTTGACAACAGGAACAGCTTGAATACAGGGAGGACATGCAGCCAGTATCCCACGCGGACGGTATTTGTTTAATTAGGGGTAGGTTTTTATTTTATTGTATTTTATTTTAATTTATGTTATATTATATTGTATTTTAATGATAAAACATGAAAAATAAAAATAAATATTTTTTTTTTCTATTTTCTTTCTATTTCCTAGAAGTTAAGGAAAAAATGAAAAATTTCAATTTGTAAGTGCCCCCGTAGGCCTAAACAAAATAAATGATTTGAAATGAATTTGAATTCGAATTTCAGAAATATATAAGTAGTAGTACAATAACCTACTCATTATTAGATCTGTAAGTAGAATTTTAACTAAGGTATTTATAAAATAATCTACAACAAATATCGCCTCATACTTAGGAATTAAGGTAGGTACTCGTATTACCTACTCTGTGTCGAGGTATTTTTTTACTAATGAAACTTCTGTAAAGTTTGCTTTGCGTTCAGAGGTGAGTGTGAGAGCCCTTAGTTGCGCTTTTTACACCTTCCTCCCTTGTTCCTTTGTAGAGTGTTTCCGCTTTTGCGCCGAAACGCGGAAACACTCTGTTGCACTCAAGCTTTTGGTAACCAAATAATGCAATAGTATACCCCTATGATATCGACTACCTATACTATGATATTTGTATGTAGAGCTTTTTAGTCCCGGTATGGTATAAGAATATCTTGTGACTTCTTACTACTAAATCTATTACAAATAAATAACATTGAATTGTCTGTTTGTAATCTCAAAATAACAGCTTTTTACTAATTGCATATGAATTATAATACGGTAACAAAAAAAGATATTTTTTTTAAATTTCTGTCTGTCTGTTTGTTCCGGCTCTCGGAAACGGCTGGACGGTTTTGAAGGGACTTTCACTGGCAGATAGCTGCTGTTATAAGGAGTAACTTAGGCTACTTATATTTTAGCAAACATTAATAAAAAATTGGTAAATTCCACGCGTAACAAGTTGCGGGCACAACTAGTACTAGATAAGTTACTTACTAATAAAAAATGGCAGAGCTGATGACTGTATTAGGTCGCCGCAATGACTTCATTCCGCGGTCACCCCGACGACGTAAACAGGACACCACACCAGAATCGGCCCGTGCAATATTACAAAACACATTTTCCGTATGATTTAAAGCTCATATTCTATAGTTTGAAGCGAAAGACGATTTTTTAAATTCAGTGAACGCTGTAATAATATTTCACTTTTACGAGCGGCGCGCGTCTGTGAGCTGCGTCTGCGCCCCGCCCTGGAAATCGTTGTAATGGCCGCATTATCTTTCGCCATCTTTCGCGGCGATAGTTCACACAGTCGCCGTTTATGTGACAATATAGCAGATATTGAATCCATTTTCTGTTGGACGTGTAGGATTTGCTTATGCGACTAAGTTGGCAAACAAGCGTACGGCCAGCCTGATGGTAGGCAGTTACCGTAGCCTATAGATGCTTGCAATACAAAATGTATCGCTCGCACGTTGCCGACCTATAGGGGTTAAGGATAGAGGGAGGGGAAGGGGGGGGTTGGGCTTCCGTCTCTCTCATCATAGGAAACACAGTTGTAATAGCTACTTTATGCTGATCTTCTGTGAGAGCGTGGTACTACCCCGGTCGAGCCAGCCCATATGTGAGCTGCAGTCAATTGGCTACAGTTCGGCTCTACCACCAATAATAAAAAACATTAGATCAATTTTGTGTTGAACGTATGGGGTTTGGGTTTAGCTTGTGTTTTCAGACACAATTTGTTTGTACCTACAGGTTTTATTTCAGGCAACTTTGTAATTTACCGACGCAAAGTTTATGATCAATAGTTGCCGGCTAACTTTGTCTGCCTTACTTGCTCCCCTCTAGTCGTAACCTTTGAGGTCGCAGTAACAAATCATCATCATAAATTCCATAGTGGACACGTTTTTGCGTGACTACTTTAATGGTGGTAGAGCTAAGCTGTAGCCAATTGACTGCAGCTCATATACGGGCTGGCTCGACCGGGCTAGTACCACCCTCTCACAAAAGATCAGCGTAAAGTAGGTATTACAGATGCGTTTCGTACGATTTGAGAGAGCCGGAAGCCTAACCCCCCCCTTCCCCTCCCTCTGTCTGACTCCCCTTCTGGTAAGCAACGGGCGAGCGATGCTTTTGGTATTGCAAGCATCCTTAGGCTACGGTAACAGGAGGGCCATCCGTTTGTTTACCACCTTAAGAGCTTATTACACTTGGCTAAATTTAGAAGGCTAAATTCAGAAGCTTCTAAATATTTAAACCATTCTAGCTTCTGAATAGCTTGCTGAATGCGATTACACTTGCCTAAATTTAGTAACGAATAAATTAAATTGCCTAAATTTGGTTAAGTGTAATAACCCCTTTAGTGAAAAAATACCTGTACCTACTCCTTTTAAGGATACTCTGTTTTCCGTCTTAATCCAGTTTATTGTCTGTTTTAATGCAGGCAGTAGGCATTTAATACCCACTTAAATATCACAAATGCAATGAACAACAAAATAAAAACATTATTCCCCTTAAACCATCCCATTCCCAGACGGTAGTACAGTAGTCGCCAACATTTGCATCAATTAGCCTCCGAATTCCGTTTACAGTCCTAAAAACGGTCGTAACATAAACTTTTTCAATTTTCACCTGCAGTTACAGTCGAGTTAAGTGGAGAACGGCGGGTGAATATTTCTAGAAGGTTGACGACGCCTGAGGCGCGACGTAGCGACTTGATAAGGGCGCGACCGGTATAAAATGCATGTAAACACCTCCTTTGGTGGAGCTTTGGGACCGAACGGAGAGGACTGCTCGCTTCACATTTTAGATGCAGGTACGTAGATGGCCTTATGACGTCTTTGAATTGAAAATTGTAATTTTATGTCGCTGAAAAGCGCTGGAGAAAACTTGCTTTGAATTTTGTGCAATAGAAATACTTCAAAATGTAATTTGTTAAAAACATTGTTTTTTTTTAAATTATATAAAATACATATAAACTACTTAAGTACCTACCTAAAAGAGAAATTAATTGTTAATTGTACTAAAAACTATTACCTACTAACCCACCAAGCCAACTAGACACTCGGGTATAAATATCAAATTATAATAAGTCAACAATTCCGCGGTCCTTCCACCACGTAGTCGGAGCTACTACCACAGGAGTTTCATTTCATCTCATTTCATTATACCCAAGTGTCTACTTGGCTTGGTGGGTTACTAGTAGGTACCTATGCAACCAAATAGGTTTTTCCGATTTTACGATTAGACATGAGGATCTAACAGTCGTAAACACTCCAAAAAAACATTTAAACTCAATAGACACAAGCTAACTAAGTTACATAAAATTCAATCAGTTAGTGGACGTCTAACTTCAGTTAGCATCTAACCGCACCGCGCCGGCAATCATTCTAATGGCCCGGTATCTCTTCTCCGACAGAATTAGTTCTTTTCAAACTACCTCCATCAATGGATTGAAAAATCCAGACTGGATATGTGGGTAGGTTTACTCCTAGTTTAGTTGGGAATTTAATGTTTGGATAACATGTTGGTGTTATCATAGGATTGATAAAATAAGTTAAGATTGAGTTAAGTTGCTTACTTAGTAAGTTTCAATCGGTTTAATTTAGAGTTTCATTGTGGGTAAGTAATTTAATAAATTCAGGAAAAAGATAGGATAGGTGAGGTGTTAATTGACGGGCCCGTTAGCGTGGTTGGCGCGGAGGCGCCTTTCACGCTGCAGGTCGTAGGTTCGATTCCTACCCGAGACATGCATTTGTGTGTATGAATATGTCTGTATGTCCGGAGTCTGGGTGTATATGTATATTAAGTATGAATAGGCAAATAAAAAAGTAGTATATGTAGTAATATCAGTTATCTGGTTTCCATAGTACAAGCTCTGCTTAGTTTGGGATAAGGTATCCGTGTGTACAAAAATGTCCCAGGATATTATATTATATTATTATTAATTATTATTAATTATTTGTTTGTCAGCTTTTAGATTAAAGAATTTCATAAGTTATTTTAATTATCAGAATCCGACACAACCATTTCAATTATAATGAATTTTGAAGATATTCACCAACAGGAATATACATTACATTGTGGCCGTTGTATAGACCTTATCGTGTCTATTCCATGTCCTAGGGTTTTTGTAACTTAATTAGTATAAAAAGTTAACAAGGGAACCAAACTTCTAACCCCATATTAAGTATTTAAATTGTTTTAGTGTTAGTAATTATTACATCAAGGACTCATATAATTTAGATTTTGGAGCTCGTCCGATAGTGTTAATTAAGTACTGTCATAGAAATGTCGAAGATAATAGCCATGTAGGTGCTGGCGGCTATTGCTGAACGGGGTCAAGGGTGCTGACTCACGGTTCATTGTTATTATGTTACTAGCTGTGCCCGCGACTCCGTCCGCGTCCAGTCGGTTAAGCCCTTAAATATAATTTTGTCTATCGTCTAATCTGTATTACGTCAGTCTGCATCAGTCTAAGTTCGTCCGTCCGTGGCTGTCTATCTGTACCAGTCTATACCAGTAAGGTGGTAGAGTCTGACCAGTAAGGTGGAGATCGGCATTCAAGTAGCTAATTTACCTTCGTTTCGTATGATGAGGGAGAGAGCCGGAAGCGCAACCCAGCCACCTCCCCGTCCCCTCCCACTAACCCCACTCCCCTTCAGGTCGGAAACGTGCTACCGATGCCTTTGGTTGCAAGCATCTATAGGGTACGGTAACTGCTTAACAACAGGTGGGCCGTACGCTTGCCTGGCGCCTTAGTTGTATAACAAAAGTTTGACTTTATTTGTCTGTGTGTATCAGTCTATCTGTATCCGTCTATCTATATCTGTAGTTACTCACAGTATCACGACTGAGCGGTTGGACTCCAGAGCTCAATGTTTAAGTTTGTACTTGATACCCATGTTCCTTATTTAAAATGAGTGAGTGCTCCAGACTCACGGCTTAGGTAAGAGTCACTTCGCAACATTGTGCTTAAAAAGTTAGAGTCCGGAGTTTATCGTCTAAGTCAATAGTCAAAGCGTTTATTATGTTTAGGCCTAGGAGGGCACTTACAAGTAGTCATTTTACATGTTTTCCTTAAATTCTAGCGCCGGATCGGAAACGTGACCTCGCCTGAGAAGTTTCTACTTGATACCCACAATGCTAATTCAAAGTTAGCAGGTCCTCCAGATTTATGGTTTAAGCAGGCAGTTACCCAGCAGCATCATTCCTGAGGGGTTGGAGTTCAGAGTTCAATGCCTATGTTTCTATTACTACTTAATTCAAAATCAGCAGGTCCTCTAGACTTACTTCTCAGGTAGGTAGCTTCCCTACGGAATTAGTACTGTGGAGATGAATTCCAGAGTTAACGTCTAAGATTCCGCGTGATACAAAGACCCGCTTAATGTTTTTTATACGTAATTAGGAATAAAAAAACTAAATTTCTTGAAGCAAGGAAGATATTAAATTTTGACATGTGGTGCAAGGCAGGTATTGTCTGATTTTAAGTATAGCGACATCTAGTTAAGAAAAACGAAACTTAAGATGGTAGAACGCAGCAATAAAATATTTATTATTATTATTAAAATTAAGATTATGTATTCCAAATAGTGTCGGATCACACACAACTTAGGGCTCCGTAGGGCTCCGCTCTAAATAGACGTATTTCAATAACTAAAACTTATTTCTGGCTAGAATTTCTGTGTGGTCATAAAAATTTACAACCTAATATTTTAGAAAAAAATATCCTAGATGTTAAGTTGGACTATTAGTCATATCCATGCCAAATTTCATTGAAATCAATCCATTGGATTCGAAGTTGTGCGTGTTCGAATATTTAGGTAGTTTTTGAATGTTTTGTGGCAACCCTAAACTTTACCGAAAAAAAAAATATGCTAGATGTTAAGTTAGACTATTAGTCATATCCATGCCAAATTTCATTGAAATTAATCCGGTGGATTCAAAGTTGTGCTCTTTCAAACATTTAGAATTTTTAAGTAGTTTTTTGAATTTTCTGTGGAACCCTAAACATTTTCGAAAAAAAAAGTATCCTAGATGTTAAGTTAGACTATTAGTCATATCCATGCCAAATTTCATTGAAATCCATCCGGTGGATTCGAAGTTGTGCTCTTTCGAAAATCTGAGCAAACATACAAACATACAAACATACACACAGACAAAAATTCAAAAAATTATAAAAATGAATTCTGCTGGTCCATCTAAGTCCCTCCCACTATTTTTTTTCCAAATATTTCGAATGTACAGACGCGACCAATTTTACATTCTTATTATATGTATAGATAAAATATTTATTATTATTATTAAAATTAAGATTATGTATTCCAAATAGTGTCGGATCACACACAACTTAGGGCTCCGTAGGGCTCCGCTCTAAATAGACGTATTTCAATAACTAAAACTTATTTCTGGCTAGAATTTCTGTGTGGTCATAAAAATTTACAACCTAATATTTTAGAAAAAAATATCCTAGATGTTAAGTTGGACTATTAGTCATATCCATGCCAAATTTCATTGAAATCAATCCATTGGATTCGAAGTTGTGCGTGTTCGAATATTTAGGTAGTTTTTGAATGTTTTGTGGCAACCCTAAACTTTACCGAAAAAAAAAATATGCTAGATGTTAAGTTAGACTATTAGTCATATCCATGCCAAATTTCATTGAAATTAATCCGGTGGATTCAAAGTTGTGCTCTTTCAAACATTTAGAATTTTTAAGTAGTTTTTTGAATTTTCTGTGGAACCCTAAACATTTTCGAAAAAAAAAGTATCCTAGATGTTAAGTTAGACTATTAGTCATATCCATGCCAAATTTCATTGAAATCCATCCGGTGGATTCGAAGTTGTGCTCTTTCGAAAATCTGAGCAAACATACAAACATACAAACATACACACAGACAAAAATTCAAAAAATTATAAAAATGAATTCTGCTGGTCCATCTAAGTCCCTCCCACTATTTTTTTTCCAAATATTTCGAATGTACAGACGCGACCAATTTTACATTCTTATTATATGTATAGATGTTATGAATAGTTTAGTTACTCTTGCTACATATCTACGAAACTACCATTGTTAATACATATATTTAAAGGCTTTTTATGTGGCTAGCTGGCAAACAAGCGTACGGCCCGCCTGTTGTTAAGCAGTTACCCTAGCCCATAGATGGCAATACTAAAGGCATCGGCCGCTTGTTGCCGACGTGAAGGGGAGTAGGACAGAGCGATGGAGGGGGGAGGCTTCCGACTCTCCAAATAAATTCTAGTAAAAGGGCTCTCTCACTCATAGTACGAAACGCAGCTGTAATAGCTACTTTACGCCGATTTTCTGTGAGAGGGTGGTACTACCCCGGTCGAGCCAGCCCTTATATGAACTGCAATCAATTGGCTAAAGCTTGGCTCTACAACCAATAGTCCATCGACAACATATTTAGAGCAGAGTTGCAAAAAAACAGGAAATTTAAAATGAAAACTGTTTAAAACGTGTTTAAATCATTGATTTAAATCAGAAGGACTAAGGACCGTGTTTAAAACATGTTTCATTCATTCATTCATCATGTTTTAAACACGGTGTATAAAACAAGGTGTTTTTTTTCGTAACAACCCTGATTTAGAGTAGATATCTATCGGAAATTAAAGAAGATTTACATCTACATAATAGGTATTAACTTTTGCTTTTATGGCACAAAACCTAAAGGAACTTATTTAAATTGCATACTTAAACCGTTCCCGTAATTCGGTACACGGTCTCGGTATTCGGATTCGCTGTAATTAGACAGGCAGAGTTGTTGTTATTGCTGCGATTATCTCGCGGCTGCGACTGCGACGCCGACGCAACAGCCGTCTTACTGCACTAGGATGTTATGGCTCTGGATACGGATACGGATATAGGAATAATATTATACCGGTTTCGGATACTGTTTATTTCGGATTATCCGCTAGTTTTGGGATAGCTTCGGTTACGGATATTAGATTTTTAAAGAATTATATTATGTATAAGTAAAATACAAATAATCGAATCGGCATACCACTAAATGCAGGGGATGCGCGCGGCTTGTATATGTCGGCTCGGTCGGGCAAAAGCAAAAACCTGTTATAACATGTATATCCGAAATTATTAGTTTTTTAATATTGGTTTCGGTTACGAATAAATTTCTATTTCGGATATCCGATAGTTTCGGTTACGGTTACGGAGCTCCATAAGATTCTTACTACACTCGTGTATGGACGGCTTATGGCGCTTGAGGCGACTCCCGACGCGATATTATTTCGTTAATTATACTTTTATTAGGAGTGTATGGGTAATTGAAACAAAAATTTTATACTAAAGAATTAAAAGTCTGCATGCAATTTACTTTGTATAAGTAGGCACGAAAGTCCTCGAAGCCTACGCGAATGGTTATGTACTGTTATGGGGTGCTGTTAGTGTGAGATAACGAAAAAGTAATTTATTTTATTTAGTTAACCATTGCAAAATCATCGTTTAGAATAATATAGGTAGGATGCATTCCGCGCCGTTCTGCTTCCCAGCCAGATAGATAGTAAGTATACAGGTTGAATTTTTCAAGTGTGCGTGGATGGCCAAATCCGAAACTATGAGGAATATCGAAAAGTACTCAAAGGAGTCTCGGGGCCGATTTTAATGAAAACTAAAACAGCATCGTTGGATTTTTGAAAAAAAACAAAATTCGTAGCTAGGACTCGAACTTGTTGATTTTGAAAAAAAAACACTTACTGTATTATTACACCATTCGATAGTGTCGCTGATAAGGAAGGAATTCTGGGAAGTAATTATATACGGCAAACTTAAGACGATACAAGAAAAAAATGAATTTTAGTTTCGGGGTGTGGCTAGCGTCGCGTGAGCTGCCGAAGGATATATCCCTCTCGCTTAGCTAGGACAGAACAGCTATGGAGTAGACTATAGTATAGTTATTTTTTGAAGGAACAATATTGTTTAATTCGTACAATTAAAATAATATGTCCCAGTGCACCTTTTAAAATAGATGAAATGGATGAAAATATTCAAATATATTTTTTTCGTTTTATATGGGATTTTTATGTCGAGTGTATTTGAAAAAAATAATTTAATTTCTATGTTGTTTTTATTGCTGAAGACAAAGTAAGTCAAAAGAAGACAAACGATACCTACAATATGCTGATAGATACGTATAACAATATTTCGATCGTATAATAGCCTATAACCAGCGGACGATCCAGACGCGTCCAACGATATCTCATTAGTCAAATTATTATGATATAAAAATAGTTTGGACGTTATACGGGAGCAGATGAACATACATACATATCGGTCAAAATCATAACCCTCCGCCCACCGTAGTCGGGTAAAAATGTACATACTCTGTGTCAGTGACTGACTGCCGGATATGAGTATCTTTTTCATGTTTCGTAGGCAAAGGAATACTTTGGTACTTAACTTCGATGCCGATCATGAAGTCATCAGCGGTGTTATAATAATTTTTTTTACCATATTTAATTTATTTTTTAATTTAATTTTCAGTTTTTATTAATTTTATTGATTTAACCATGCATTTATTTTTTGTTTATCTTTTTATCTATCAAAATCACCCTTAGACTGGTTACCGCCACAGGTGGCAAGAGGGCTGGCTCTTTCCTTGCTCAAAAAATTCGCTTGACAACAGGAACAGCTTGAATACAGGGAGGACATGCAGCCAGTATCCCACGCGGACGGTATTTGTTTAATTAGGGGTAGGTTTTTATTTTATTGTATTTTATTTTAATTTATGTAATATTATATTGTATTTTAATGATAAAACATGAAAAATATTTTTTTTTTTTTTTTAAATTTAATTTTACTTTTATTTATTGTTTTATATTTATTGTGAAATTATAATAATTTTAATAATCAATATTGGACTATGTCTGAAACAAATACATTGAATTGAATAATTTAAATACAAAAATTATCACATTAACTCGTTAAATCACGGTTTACACCCGCTAGAACGAAAAAGATCCTAACATGGTAGGTAGGACCTGAGGGTTGGCCAGTTAATTACTTAAAATACACTATATTTATTTCAAGAAAACATTCATAAGATCTGAAGGCGTCGGACTCGCACATAAAGGGTTCCGTACCACCGTAGAATAAACACATCAAAAATATCAAGTTTGAGACTTGATATTTATTTTTAAATGTTATTATATTTTTAGTATTTGTTCTGCACCGGCAACAGAAATACACATTCAGTGAAAATTTCAACTCTCTACCTGTTACGGTTCGTGAGATACAGCCCGCGCTGACAGACGGACAGACAGACAGACGGACAGCGTAGGCCTAGTAATAGGGTCCCGTTAGCACCCTTTGGAACCCTAAAAAGTAGCCTATGTTCTCCGCCAAGACCCAGTCTATCTCCATACCAAAATTCATCAACATTGGTTCAGCGGTTTAGCCGTGAAAAGGTAACAGACAGAGTTACTTTCGTTTATAATATAATAGATTGAATAGGACGGACAAACATTTTCCTATCCATATCTGTAATGTTATTTTTTACGATAATTTATTGATGTATGATATATTTATTACTTGCCCATCCATACCTACAACAAACGCAATAAAGCGACTCCATTGTTTTGACAAGCAATGTATTCCCACTGTCGGCCCAAGACCATGCTGCAAGTATATAACAGTAAGCGAAATAGGGAGTTTTTACAGAAATGACACGAATAACTATGAAATGACAAGAGATGACACAAAATGACAAGAGATGAAAAGAAATTACACAAGACAAGGAAAAGCAAACGAAAATCACGCTGCAGTGCAGGTCGTAGGTTCGATTCCTGCCCAGGACATGCATTTGTGTGCATGAACATGTCCGCATGTCCCGAGTCTAGGTGTAATTAAGTGTATATTTAGTTTGTATTTACAAACAAAAAGTAGTATATGTAGTAATATCAGTTATCTGGTTTCCATAGTACAAGCTCTGCTTAGTTTGGGATCAGGTAGTCATGTGTAAAATAATTTCCAAGGATATTTATTTATTTATCATAGGCGTCGGCGGACTGTAAATACTGTACTGTACCTGTAATGTGGCACGACCGTAATATTTTTTCGTAATATTTTTTAAAAAATCCTTCACAGGTCCGACGTCGAACAAGTCCGACTGGACACTGACAATACAAAGTTAGAGAGAGACATGGTTAGTTCAAGTACTTAAAATGTGAGATGGCGATATTGTGCGCGCGCTCGGAAATAAACAACGTAAGCGCCAAACCACATTTTCTTGAATTTAAAAAAAACTACTTCATGAATTAAAATATGGTTGAAGGGTAGTTTAGATATCATTATTTGCTATGTTTTAGAAATAATTTCGTGATCTAAATCGTAAAAACATCGTGGTAGCAAGGAAAATTGTAAATAATTAGAGCTCATTTCATATTTTTTTTTTATCGAGAAAATTTCATCAAATCGTGATTTGGATTTAAAGATACTCATGATAATATAGTCAAAAATCATACATCTAAATATAAGATTCCTAGTCCACATACTTACTTAAAGAAAAAGTAGAATAGAAAATCAACCAAATTTCGAACCCTCGTCTTAAGGAAAGTGTTAGTTGTATAATATATGTCCAAGCAGTAAGCCCTCTAGTTCTTAACAGTTACCAAGGGTAAATGACTAGTTATACATTATTTTTACAGTTGGAAAGTACAGACTCATACACAAAAAAATACACCTGCCTACTCCCATAAAAAACGATAAAATAAAACCCAATCACTCAGAAAAACGCATCTTTCCGCACTATTTAACGACAAAAACGTGCGACAAAATCCCTGGATCGAAAACGAGGTCCCTAGTCTCTACATCGGAGGCTGTTCTAATTATCATTAAACTTTATGGTGATGTATCTAATCACATCACACGTATATCGGGCCCTGGGTGGCTTGTTGGAAAATGTTATGAATAACAGATTTTGGATCGTTACATGACCTGTTACATTAGATTTAGAATATTTCTTAATAATATGGGTCTAAAGGTGACACCAAAATCGTAGGATTCAGATGATTTACTCGGTAGGTAAGTATGCGGTTGTGGACGCGCCCATTTGAGTACCTGTTTGACATTACTTCCCAGAATTTGATACATACATGCTACACTATGCCTATATCTTTTCTCAAAAATGTAATGATGTAGTTTAAGTTTTAATAAAAATCGTCACCGAGGGATCTTTGAGCATTTTTGCTAGGCTCTATAGTTTCGGATTTAGGGCCTCCGCAGACTAGCTACTTTTAGCATCGGCGACCGGCGATTTTGTGACGTATCGATGCTGCGTCGCGTTTCTGCGAACGAGCGAGACGCAGCATCAAAATCGCCGATCGCCGATGCTAAAAATAGCTAGTCTGCGGAGGCCCTTAGCTATCCACGCACCTATGAAAAAATTCAGCCTGTACGTAGGGATTATAACTCGTGGGCTTCCGAGGCGTGGGCACAACAACGGAATATCCGCAGACGTGGTAAGACTAACAGCGGAATATCCGCAACACGTGGTAGGCACCACAGCGGAATATCCACAGCGCAAGATGAGCATAACAATGGAATATCCGCAATACATACCGGGCACAACAGCGGAATATCCGCGAGTGGTGGTACGGCGGTGGGTTGCTCGTTACAATAATTTAGTGCGCGTCGCCGCCATTAGCATCCGCACGAGACGCCATCTGCCGGCTAGTGCACCGCTGCATACGACGCGGGAAATTATCATTACTTTGTATGGTACTCTGCTATACATTTTTTTATATTATTAGGTACCTACATAAAAGCAGTATCCCTTTATAGAGCCAACTAGCTGTACATTTTTGAAAAATATTAGGTACCCGCGACAACTTCCGCGTGAAATTTAATGGTTTGAATTTTTTTGCGCGCAACCCTAAATATTTTTCTAAAATAAAAGTGACCTAAGTTACTCCTTATAATACCAGCTATCTGCCGTTGAAAGTGCAGTCAAAATAGGTCCAGCCGATTCGGCCTAGCAAAAATCCAGACGAAATAAAAAAAATTAAAAATGCGTAGTTTAATTTAAGCACGCGTCTTGTGTGCACTGGCCAAAGTGAAGCCTAAGTTATGCTCTAATTTAATCCTTTAGTTAACAGTAATTTAACTCAACGTTTCCATCGATAACTAAATTTTGCGCTAATTTAATTAGTCGCGAACACTGAACACGGCGGAGATCGATAACGCACTGTTTACTGTACCAGCATTATCACCTTTTAATTAAAACATATTGCTGTGGAGGTAGCCCGGAACTTGCCGAGGGTCATACCTCGTTCTTATTGTTAAACATCACTGTTCGATTCTCGCTAACTTAAGTTACAGTCATAGAAATAAGAAAAAAAAAGTTGCAACGCGCCATTGAAGAACTTCACAAAAGGTCAATGGACACTTTGTATGAAAAAAAAACCTACCGCGGACAGAATTAAAATTAAGTGTATTAATGCAGTATGTAAGTGCAAATTTTGCTTACGATGATATGCGTCGCATTTGTCTGTCACAGGAATTTTTAAAAATAAATAGGATAAGTATTAACTTTTAATTGTGCCTGTCACTAGGTCGTATTGCGCCCAATGAACTTCAATAAAAAAGTTATTCATCTTGGCCAAAATAACATTTATGAATAGTTAGATTCTACCACGTTCGTAATGCTGCTCCCTCCACAAACACTTTAACTATTTAGTAAAGTTGTCCCAAAACTAATAATGCCCGGTTAATTATCATCAACTTTATGTTGCTTTTTGGCCAACACCCGGCCAGTCACGACCGGCTCATTAATATCCAGCTAAGGTGACCATTACACGAGTAAGTCGCCAAAGCCTTCTAGGATTCCGCGCGGGGTTAGTTTTATCGTTTGTGGCCGCCCTGTGGGTAATAAGCACCTGTATTTCGTTTCTAAATGTTATTGCACAAGTTGGGTCGTGTTTTCTCTCTCTACCTAATAATAAAGTGACAACCGTCACAAAATATTGAGACGATTCTATTCTTTTATTAGAAGTTTTTCGAGAATTATTAAGTGATCGCAAACTTTTTCTGATGGGCGTATCATGCCACCTTGCTTTATGAACCGAAGTGTTGCTATAGTTATTTTAAAGGTAAAAGTAAAGTAAGTGTAAGTAAAGTAGTATGTAACTTCACGACTTTTATCCCCATTTGGGGGTAGTCAGAAGCTTGAGTGGCCATACACCACCACATTGTGGAGGTATTAACCAACTCAAAGCTCACGTTTCACCTGATATTCAGAACCCAACGTGACAGGTGGTGAACCTTGTCGCCGTGTATACAGGAACTGATTATTACCTAATCCCGAGGGATAGGTAAAAATAGTAATATAAAGTAGTATATGTAGTAATATCAGTTATCTAGTTTTCATAGTAGGTACAAGCTCTGCTTCAGGTAGCCGTGTATAAAATAATGTCCCAGGATAGTTATTTACTTAAATGTTTACATAATTTTCCTGATTCCCAAGCTTTCTAATTATTACCCTATGTTAAGGTTAGACAAAGAACTAAAGACCAAAGATTATTCGTGACTTTTGGACTGTATATTTTTATAAAATTTTCATCACGGTAGGTAGGTAATCCTGAAGAAAAATAGGCTAGATTAATGAACTTTTCTTAAACCAGTTGATAAATGTGGTTTCGTATAACACATGTAAAAGTAAAAGCATAAATACGCGAAATTAGACAGCACGTGATGCATTAAAGAACTTGGCAATTCATCTGTGGTCTCTCAAGAGAGTACGACTAAACAAACTGTTTCCATTATACTAATGAACATTTAGAAGCAAATTGATGATACGTACCTAAACAAAAATTTCCTTGTACCAAAGTCAAAGTCAAAGCGTTTATTTTGTTTAGGCCTACGGGGGCACTTACAAATTGTCATTTTACATTTTTTCCTTAAATTCTACTGCCGGATCGGAAACGCGACCTCGACTGAGAAGATCCGGCAAGAAACTCAGCGGGCTTGTCTTTTTTACATTGTTTTTTTTTTTATCGCCATTTACTTATTTTAATACAATGTAATTTGGTAAACAATAGCTCCAGTGTGCTGCCTTCCGAAATAAGCAAGGCAAGACACGCTACACTTTAACATGACACTGTTATTAACAAAGTGTATTTGAGCGATCAGTCCCAAGCTGATTTATCTTCCAAGTAATCCGAGATTTTGTAATAGGCCTTTTGACAGAGTTTAGTTTTAACTATAGTTTTAAACTTATTAACAGGCAAATCTCGGATTTCTTTAGGAAGTTTGTTGTAGAAGCGTATGCATTGTCCTACAAAGGAATTACTTATTCTGTGGAGACGAGTTACATGTACGGATAGCTTGTGTTTATTCCGTGTATTTATCGAATGAGCATCGCTCCTTTTTTCAAAGTTGTTGACATTTTTGTACCTGTTTGTTTTATTCTGGATCAGCCTTCTTACAACGAGACGTATAGTCTAACCCCCAAATTTATAGAGATTTTAGCCAGTTTACATTGGTTTTAAAAAGCATTTCAAGGAACAAAAGTGATTTGTAATACCAGTGTAAGTCCATGAAAATTGGAGCCTATCGCTGATCTTAAATCAAGTTTGTACCCACTTACGAATCTATAACGAACTCTCTAGTACATGTATCTTATATAGGCTGCCTCTTTTATTTATGCAGCATATTGTGCTAAACGTACATTATAATCGGATCTGAAATCCGAACAGTTTCTCGCGTTGATGTTGGAAACGCGCACAAGGCTCTTCTTCGTTAATAACACGCTTTACGACAGAGTGACGTACGCTATTAGTTTTATGCTCTACGTTTAAGGTTTATTAGCGGGTGTACCATTCACCAGGTTATTTCACACATGGCCAAGTCTAGACGCTTCGAATGTCTTTGTATTAAGAAAATACCACTCGCTTCTACCTACCACAAACAAAACAGAGGAACTCACCGGCCATTCAAACTTCGAATTGTTTTCATAAAAAGCCCGGATTAGCTCCTAACTCCGGCTTTATGTACCGAAGTGGGGCGGGTAATTGAAAAAAATACCTACCTTCCCTCGTTTTACTAACAATCTTGTAATAAAAGAAGTTTATACGACGAACAATAACCAATTTGCGATGGAAAACACCGCTCTCGGATATAGCCCATTGACATAAATAAATCATTATTTCCTCCCGCGAGTGGCTTACGCCATAGTCGAATTTCAAAACGAATTTTCATTGTAATGTGCCACAAAAGAAAAATGCGAGGCTGTATTCGAGATGCTTTGTTAAAAATTAATTTGATACTTTTATCTCGTATTTCTTGGGGATATTTTTAAAAGGAAAAGTCAGTTTTGGGGCCTATTTACCGTGAGTATAATTCTGTACCTGTTCATTAATTCAGTCTTGTTTTGGAGGTAAATGGAGCTTAGCATTTTCCTACGTAAAGTAAGTTAAAAGTTGTTCCAAATCGGACAGATTTAATAAATTTTTATTATGCACTGACCAGCGATTGACCCTTATATCTCACCTGATGAAAAGCCACGATGATGCAGAAGATGTAGCTCACTGACTCAGTTTTAGCCTGAGTTACCTTGATTTGAAGAGACCCAAGTAATACCTATACGGAAACATAGACGGTGAGAGAAAATTCAACTTATTAGCGATACGCATCAAGAACCACGAAGCAAATTCGTGATTGGTGATTGGTCGTAGAACCAAGCTGTAGTTGAAGCGAGGTCAATGGGTGCACCTTCGTGGCGTGAATGTATAGCCGGCTTTATCACGAAGCAAAGGAAGCTGATAACAACTTGTTTAAAAGACAAGCTGATGATGATGATGATGATGATAAAGGATAAACCTACTTACTTGCTATAACAACTCTGGAATCTCCTTGTAACGGTTTTTGCTTCAAAGTTTAATAACTACATCAGAACTTGCATGCAATCCCAATTCCCTGTGTTCCCACAACACTTAATGCGCTCATTTTGAAAGCAAAACAAAGGTGTACGTACAAAGCTCATTGAACAAGCACGATTAATGAAATCACGAAGCCAGGAGCGCTCGGAGCAACTTCTATTATCTACTAAATCTTGATTGCAATTACTTCTCGTAAGTTGGAGCATCATTGCTCTCACTCCGTTACCGCGTGTAGACTAGGAGGTGAGAGCAAGGCAACGAGATACCGACTAATACGTGGAGACTGATAACCAGTATAAATTACTAATGTATCATCTATTTCTGGGCAAAGAAGAATCGATAATAAAAGAATACGTTTCACCTTTATCAAAAATTACGCTTTTCGACACAGAAAGAATGGGAACCATGAATTTATAAAATTACCGCCCCAAGTTAGCGACCCTAGCGGTGACCGATTTAAACTAACACATTATTTCTTTTTCAAAATTGTTCAAAAGGTATTAACTACTTTGTAGGTATCTGCAATATTATATCCCTCAAAGTTATTGGAGCAATGGGTTGAAGAATTTTGAGATACTTCCGAGGCATATCGGAGAGGCATGATGCCACCTTGCATTCAGCCAATTAGGATCCTGTACACCACTATTTGTGAGTCCAAAAAATCTAGAAAATATAACCATTAATTTGTCTCGAATTATCTCAGGATTCTTTGACCCACTGCGCCAATATCTTAGGATTCTTCAACTTTCGCCAGCCTTTTAATAATGCTGCCTCTCCGCCTACTTACATAGAACTCTTAAGTTTTCTAAAGATGTGGATTTGCGATAAGCCCGGGGAAATTTCTAACTAATAATTTCTGCTCTTACGCTCCTAATAAAATGAATTTCATGCGTGATAACGCGACATGAACGAAAGTCGAATTAGTTTAATTTCAAACACTTATTAGGTTTGTCGTGTCTAACGTATCCACACTGACATACAGTCATGTTTTAACTAACTAAACTAAAATAACAAAATGTAAAGGTGTATCGTAAACTATTGACGATAATTACAACAAGATCGCATTATAAAATCACTTCCTAATTAGGTAGTTAGGTTCCTACCTTATAATTTTTTGCCTAAAATAATGGAAAATTAATATGAATGAGTAATTATTTTTCACAAAAACTGCGACTAACTAATTACCACGAAAGGGCCGGGCTCCATTAGTGCGTTGCGTTGCGTCGTCGCAAGATTTTCTACTGGCGCATCACCTTCCCCCGCTTCGTCTCTCGCCCGTCGACCCTTTAATCCGTTGCGACGACGCAGCGCAGCGCACTAGTGGAGCCGCGCTCTAAGCCGTTTTTCACAGACTCTTTGTTCCTCGGGTCCGCACTTCGCCGCGGCCGCCGCCGCCCGCGCCGCCGCGCCGCGCCGCGCCGCACAGCCGCAGGTGAGTCTGTCAGCTGTCCGGAAACTGGAAGTTTTGCTAATTAATGTTAGTGCATTTTGATAAAAGGTTTCGGACAGTCGTTAGACGGTGTTTTAAAATATTATTTTTGAACAATCTGTTATTACTTAGTTAGTTAGGTAGGTACAGTCAGCAACGAAAGTCGCTGAACATTCTGAATTTTTCAAATCGGTTATACTCTTTATTCTACAAACGTTGGTAAACCTTTATAAAACCAAACATTAGCAACATGTCTACATTTTGTTTCGATAAAGAAAAATTATGGATTTGATGCAAAACAAAAGTGTGCAAGCTATTTGAAAAACTGAGAATGTTCAGCGACTTTCGTTGCTGACCGTACATTTATTTATTCCAATTATTTGAAATACGAAATTTCAAATTATTGGTGGTAGGATCAGTTCCGGAGGTATCCGAAGATTATGTTATTATCTATGTATTTGATTTAGGTATACTTACCTACCAACATACGGAAGGGGAATTGAAATATTAATTATCCTTTACCAACACGACAATATAAATACAAAATGTACTTATTAACATAATTATGAATTATTATAAGCGACTGTAGCCTAGATAAGCGACTGTGGCCTAGGGGCGAACACGTTGGGCTAGCAATCAGAAGTTCCCAGGTTCGATCCCCGGTGGGGCATGCACCAATGGATGAATTTTCATCTATGTGCATAATTTACAGTTCGCTTACGGTGAGGGAAAACATCGTGAGGAAACCTACCTATCCCTCGGGATTAGGTAATAGTCAGTTCCTGTATACACGGCGACAAGGTTCACCACCTGTCACGTTGGGTTCTGACTATCTGGTGAAACGTGGGCTTTGAGTTGACTAACTTAATACCTCCACAATGTGGTGGTGTATGGCCACTCAAGCCTCTGACTACCCCCGAATGGGGATAAAAGTCGTGACGTTATATTTTTTATTTTATTTATTTATGAATTATTTAGATTAAATTAAGATTTGTATATTTGCACCGTAGAGTGCGCTACATCGACTCAGCTCCACGCGAATATCCCGTTATTTACATACTTTTGTTACCGCGCTCCCGCTGCGATAAGAAATTTACTTAAATTACGTACTTAGCATCCAAAATGACGGCTTACTTTACCGAACGAGGGAACTTGAACACGTACTGCGGTGCAGTAAAATATAAAAAGGATAAACAACGCGTGCCTTAATAAAAGTGGGGTAGCAATGCATCGCCAATAAAAAGTTACGTTTTCGTCAATCATTTATATCGCAAGCCTTCTAATCGTTACTTTTCTTTGTTAGATGTGCCTAACCGCGCTTTTATTGGCCACATGAATGCTAGGTAACTACCCAACTTCCACTTAGTATAAAGGTGGGAGTTGGTTGCGGGCGGCAGATGGCCGACGGTAGGCGGCACACGTCAATCCCATAGAAATTGAGTCACGACGAAACTCAATTTCTATGGGATTGACGCGTGCCGCCTGCCGTCGGCCGTCTGCCGCCCGCAACCAACTCCCACCTTAACGCACCACCCGGCGTAGCGGCTGTACAGCTCAACTTTTATTTTACAATGTATTTATCTTTTTCTAACAACATTTCTGGCGTATACGACATTTCCGAAAGATAGCAAGGTCTTTTTTGAGGAGAGGGTTAAGTTGTGATATTCTTATTATATACTGGCCGCCACTTCAGAGAGGAGAGGGGGTGATCTGGGAATCTCCAAAAGGAATGCATGGTGGGCCTTCCATAACATAACAGTAACTTATTAAGATTTTAGGAGTTAGCTGTTCCTAGCTTTGCTGTGGTTTCCGCCTCTATGTACAGTCTCTATTAACCAATTGTTTTTTTTTTTTCATTTTTACACTTATCGTATTTAATCATTATGATGTACAGTATCGCAATATTAAATATAGAAACCTTTCTCAAACAACACGAGCGTCACGAGCGACTGGACTGTGTCTAAAGGGATTTTCCCAGACAATGTTTGACATGCTCCGACCACCGCTTAAGTGATATTAGCTGATAGCAGGACAATAGTCCGGCACGCGGGCAAACACAATATCCGATGTATGACGCCAGATTATACGCGGCTGGCTGGAACGTAATGCGATGATATTGCGATGCAGGGGCTATTGCGAACCAGCTACGAAAGTCACAATCCGTTTCGTTCGGGCTTCGAATTTTGAATTTTGACACATCTCCGTAGTCTATTTATTAATGTCTAAATCATGCACGAACGAAACAGATTATCCGCGGGGCGATTGCGTAACTTTTTCGTCAATGTTTCAATTGGTTTCGTTCATCCTGAGTTGTTTTATCAATTGAAATTTATTGAAATCGGGAAGAGTGAACTCCAGACTCATCCAGATTCCAATTAATTTCAACTGAAAATGCAATACGGGATGAACGAAACCAATTGAAACATTGACGAAAAAGTTACGCATTATTGTTCTTAATGCTGTTATCCTGTAGCCTGTGCTAGCTGTAAAATCTGAGTTACAGGCTGTTAATAGCTTTATCATAGTTTTATACTCGCTTGTCGTTACCGCATACGTAAAATATTGCACTTTCATATGTGCTTTGGAGGACAGGCTATCAAAGTCTTTAAGCCATGTAAGAGGCTTTTGGCAGCTTCTAAATTCCGGCACCAGAGTTGCCAAAATTTGAATGGCAAATTGAACACACGGTTGCAACAATTTGCCTACATACTTTACGTATAGTACGTTTTTTTATACTTGTCCTATTTGGTAAGCAAAGGTGGCGTCCAGCGGGGCGATTGCGTAACTTTTTGTCAATGTTTCATATATAATTGACACAGGATGAACGAAACCAATTGAAACATTGACAAAAAAGTGACGCATTCGCCCCGCTGGACGCCATCTTTGCTTACCAAATAGGACAAGTATAAAAAAGTACTATAGACGATATCTAGTGAACGTATACTCAATGATAGAGCTGTATATAGCCTATATTGATAAGGTCTAATCCGTTGTATTAGGATCCCATGCTAGCGGTAGCAATACACTTCCATTACTGAAAGGCCCTCTTTACACTGCAGACTATGTCAACCAGCAAACCACATTGACTGCGTAGTGTGTGGCCAATAACCACTGTAATATAATTCTTGAGTCCAAGATTTAAGGTTAAATTTTGACATGACTTCGTTACTTCCAGAAATACTCGAAATATAGCAATATCACGTGTGCAATTCCACGGTATCGGTCGGGAGCTGTCATGTGTAGTTTCCGTGCGGGTTCCCACGGCGACTACGTACGTATCGCCCTGTCACGTACCGGCGTTTCGGCGCCGATCGCTACTGTCGTATCACTCGATAAAATAACGAATCGAATGTCTATCGAGCTCGCGCAGATTAAAATACTCAAGATCGGCCTGGCGTTGTGACTTTGTATGGTGTAACAAAATATGGTCCAATCCTTGTCCTTATTTATTTTTCAAAGGTGAGAATAGCTCCACACTAACTAATTCATTAAACCTCTGATAACTAACTAATTCATTAAACTAAGTCATCACAAATCTACCGACGGTTGCAACAGATATCGAACGTAATCCAAGCAAATACTTATAGAATGTACCTAAGTGATAGAATTTCAATAATATCTGCACATATTTTCATTTTGCGCGCGGAAATTGAGCGGTCCTTGGCGCGTATTGTGTTGGCGTGCACAGTGGCGACGCCAGACGGCCGCTGCGGGAAGCCACCCATTTGAAATATAACCGATTCGTTGGAATCTTTTAAAATATTTTGTGAGTGACACGTTACGTGATGAAGTGTGGGGTTTTGTTACAAAAGGGGAGACCCCACCGCGGTGCACGGAGAGGCCACGCACACGACCACGGCTGCGTTTTGCAAGAAAATGTATGGATGACGTCATTTCGTTCGTAGCTTCTCCGCCGCGGTGGGTTGCCGGCTTAACAGCGACTACGAATATGCTGCGTACTGTCTGTATACTCGTGGCGTACTGAGGTACCGACTTACCTATAATTTTGATAATAAGAGTAGGTTGATACTTATGTTAGTCAAAGCTACAGTAGGTAGCGTCCTTAAAATCTAACCCTTTATAGAAAATTGTAATCGATTTGCAATGGCATCAAGGATCTCTGAAAAAACGCTTTGTGAAGCTATTGTAATGGTGCAATATTGTTGTGATTGCTATTTATGGTGCATTCCTATAAATAGGTACATTTTTATAATTTTTCTTACAATTTCACTAACTCCAATATTCTGTGCGAAATAGAAAATACCAAAATAACGGCTGTCAGCACATATAAATACGTAGTCTTATTTATTTTGCGAACTATTTATAGCAAACACGACGTTTCTTGTCGTACAAATAAACACAAATGTCTATTTCTTTTCAATATCACAAAAAGTGTAAAAAGCATTTTTATATCTTCCCGCGAGTCGACACCCGATCCCTCATTTATTTTTTTCCCATTTCATTTTGTATCCAACTATAAAACTCTAATTTCGATGTCATCGCATAATGGATTGGAGCGTCTGAGACCTCGAAGCGAAATTTAATATTATGTTCGACGATCTCTGGAGGTAAGGAGAGGTAGAAGAGGTACGATTGCCGTGGGATTGTGAATTGTGGAAAAGTCACGAATGCGAGCGTTTGTCTAGACGCGAGATGACGGCCGCGGCCAGCCTCCATCTCCAGTCAGACAACGCACACTAAGCTCCTGTTATTAGATTTTGATGAGTTGTTGACGACCATAAAACTTTTCATACACATAGCTTTTTATTTCGTACAACTTTCGTAGTTTTCAAATCAATTTAGATTTTATTTAAGAATTTGTACGTGCAAGTGCATGGTTATGTTTGTGTGACATGCCGCGTGGTTCATAAAAATGTTATTGATTTGTTTACCAGCTAGAGTTTTCTAAATAATCTTTTCTCTTTTCTCAACTGCACTAGATATTTTTAGAAAGTAAAATATTTTTTCTGATAGCTAACCAGAACTTTAATGATTTGAGGATATTGTGATTATTCTTAAAAACAACTACGTATTTTAGTATTGGTTTCCTTAATTATTTTAATAAATGTTATAAACAATACCTTCCCCAATAGCGTTCCCTTCTCCCGAACCCTTCTCTTGAAGCGTGCAAGTTATTATAAAAGCAAAATATAAAATATAATATAAATCAAAATTATTCCATAGTATCTGGATTAAATACCGGATCCATTAGATAACCTTAAATGGCCCAAATCTACCTTTATCTATATCTAATAAGCAGCCATAAAACTAATCCATCAGTTTCAATCAATTACCCTCAAAAGACTTAACCCACACACAGACCAGTCATATTATCAAAGTAAAAGCACGAGTTACTCGGCAGTATGGCAAGGATACAACGGCGCGAACCCATAAAACTTTCCCTCGGCCATGAAAAGTGAGCTTAGTCACGCAGGGGTCATCAATTCTATATAAACCTGGTCAATTCGAATGTATTACCACCTACTTTGCTATATACAAGCAATGCTTCAACGCCCTTCAGCGTGTAAGCCTGTAATCGTACGGACGCGACCGGATTCCCTGAACGATCCGTTCCTTCAGAAACCAATTTAGTTTCGTGCAAGCAAACATTAATCGGTCGAACGGCGTTATTATTGAAACGTAAAACGAAACGTTAGCAGATTAAGTTCTGTAAGAGCCAACGATCACGGAATGAATTCTCTAGGTACAAGTTTATAAACATCTAGATTTAGAACTGCAGTCGAGTCTCAGTTTTTATTAAAAGAACATGAAAGGTACTTACTTGTTTGTATTTTATTTTTCAAACCATTGCGCTATCTCTACGACTTTGTCAAAGAATATTATCGATGCTGACTGGAAAAATGAAACGGGAGACATAAACAATTTTACAGAATACTCTGAGCTATCAATAAAAATATTCTTGTTTTTCTTTCATGATATAAATAGTTGCCCTTATTTAGATAATCAAAATAAATGAGAAGAATTTATGAAAGCGAATATCAACCTACGCAAACCTATGCAACTGGAAAGCTTTTTACTGAAAGGTTTACGAAAATTCAGTTGGAAATAAATAGGAGAGCACGATTAACGGCACACGCTGTTTATCGAAGTGGAGCTAGACACGAAACAAAAACACAAACAAGCCACCATCTGACGGTTCTCCGATTGTACCCCGCAAAAAGAGACGCGAGGATGATGAGGATGTTTCCAGAATAAAATAAACAGGGAACGTACTAATATGCAAGTTGGTAGTGAGGTGCACCGTGCGCGCCGCGCCGGCCTGCCACTGACAAGTTTTTGAACGTTTATGAATAAATAAGTAGCCCCCGTCTGCCGCATCAATACCGCCGGTGGCTGAATGCCAAATGCCGTTCGTGACAATTTCCACTTTCGCCCTTTTTGCGACCGCGCGCGGTGAAAATTTCGAGCGGCTAATTTCCGTACGAGTTTCGATGAGTTTTTTTGGTTCACGTTTTTAGAATGCACTTTAGCTTTTCCAGAGCTGCCTATTTTATTTTTTTGATGTGCTGAACAACTTTTTATTGCAGCAAACGAAAACCTTCAACTAATGACGTTTTGGGGTAGCAATATTTTAGATGAATGTTGAAATATTTAGTCTGTTTACAAAAAATATATTTGAGTATCATAAAATTACCTATCTACTATCCACTGAAAGTATTCCAAGGTAAGATCAGGTGAGGCTACATTCAGAGTTTGACCGTTTGGCACCCGAATATCCGAATAATGCCGAGTGAATAACGCTTGCCGTAATACTAAGAGTAGAGACTCTACAGTCAATATAGAGCTATTTACCTACTAGCAATCGAAATTCGAACCACTCTAGCACTCGTTGAAGCCAAACTGAGGACCGGAAGAGCACTTCGAGTGTATTCCCGATGCTCTTTGTGTTAAACATTAAATCAGACACAAAAAGCTCAGAGTTGACATCCCGGGCCCTAACGTGTTTGGGGCAAAGGTGTTGGGGCCATTACCCGACTGTGGAGGGGCCAAAGTGGCTGACTTACTCGCCACCCCGCTGCCAGTCGTCTGCAGGTTGAACGCCATTACAGCGATCTAAATAGACTCGAATGTTGAATATGGCGGGCGAAATTCTTGGGAAAACAACTTTAGAGATGTTTTCCTCCCGCTTGATATAGGTTCGTCTAGCAAGCGTCGGTGGAAATGGTCCCTATCTCTGCTGTTTGTGAGAATGTATCACGTTTGTCGTGGAGCATCTTTTACAGTTTATATTGTTAGAAAATAGGTATAGCATATTTAGCATTGCTCTGAAAATAATAAATCTATAGATATCGCTCTGTGAAGGTAAAGTGGCATTAGATTTACCTACGTCAGGGCAAAAAGCAGTACTTACGACATAATATTTAGTTTTTTTGACAAAAACTCTCCCAATAAAAATATTTCGTATATTCGTTAGATCGTCTGTTTACATAGATACCGGTGTCAATGCAAAAATATGTTTATAGAACTTGTGTACCTAAGTTATGAAGATAATTCCAATTGAAACTCAATTATAAAGGGATTGAAAACTAACAGAATTCAATTACAATCAAATTTTGAGGCTTAAAATTTATAGCAATTGAGATGAGAGAGCAGATTAAAACTAAATCATTCATCGTCACATTATCTTTTAATATTAATACTATAACCCACATAGAAAGATATAATGGACTTACACTGGCATTACAAATCACTTTTGTTCCTAGAAATGCTTTGTAAAACCATTGTAAACTGCCTAAAAATCTCTGCAAATTTGGTGGTTAGTGTGTACCTAGTGATACCCAACAAAGTTCCATTTTATTTCGAAGGATGAAATCGTTCGCACACAAAAGAAATCCATTTTCAAATTGTTAATTCACCGTATAACCCCCGTACTACCACCTGTCACGTTGGGTTCTGACTATCTGGTGAAGCGTGGGCTTTGAGTTGGTTAATACCTCCACAATGTGGTGGTGTATGGCCACTCAAGCCTCTGACTACCCCCGAATGGGGATAAAAGTCGTGACGCATATATGTATATATATATAACCCTGTTGCTACAAAACATAGAAAATATAACAATGTGTAACAAAGGTTTGCTAAGGTGACAATACACTCATCAATCGATCATTGAACGTTGTCGATTTACGAGGTAGTAGGCTGATCGGCGGATATCGTTCGATAAAATAATCGGTGAATCATTGATCAAATCAAATCAAAAGTTTTTTATTCATGTAAGCTCAATAAAGCGTTTATAAATAGTCAAGATAAACAATATTTTAGCGTTACCACCGGTTCGTAATGTTGCTTCCGTTGAGAAGAGCCGGCAAGAAACTCAATGGTTAATCAGTCATCAGTCGATAGATGATTGATCACTGATATCGATCAGTTTCGTACACGATAAAAGTAATTCCGAGAAGTAACTACCTTTTTGAAAACTCTAAACAGGTTGCTCTGAGCTTTACAATATTTTGTTTAATAAGAAATCTCACTTTTATATGCAAAATAACAGCAATATCTAGGGACATAAGAGTCAGGTAAATAGTAAGCAATCATCGCCGTGGGAAGTGGAGTTTTTTAAAAGTTTATGAATAAATAAGCGGTGCTCAGTCTGGCAGTAACGATCGATGAGCGCTTCTACATGAAAATAACCTTTTCGATAAAGCTTAAAAGATGGTATGGCCATAAGAGGGTTTTGATTTTATTGTTGTAACGTTTTAATACCACGCGTCACGTCGTGAGTTAAGTTCCTAATTATTGCCTGAAAGCTTAGATTTCAGACTGCTGGCCTACTCCGAAATACGAACCTAACGTTTCGGCTGACGGATTGTCGTGATTTGCCATTTCTTCTTTCGTTTTTCTCTACGATTTGACATTGTTTTGATCGTAAATCGAATCCGTACTTCGGACGATCCGTCAGTGACGTATTTCGGAGTAACCCCAGGTTTCCGCGCGCGCGCAATAATTTATTTGCTTGAAAGATTCTTGCACATCTAGTAGGTACATAAAAACGTATTCTTATTTTTATTTAATAACTAGCTGTGCCCGCGACTTCGTAAGCGTAAATTTAAAAAAAAAATACTCGTCACTACGTCCGCGTGTATTTTAAAGGGTTTTATTTTTTGTTCGCGGTACTCTAATTATTTTTCTACCAATGAAAGTTCTGTCAAAACCAATCCAGCCGTTTCGGAGATTATTCGGAACAATATGCGTTTCCTCTTTGAGGCGTAGCGGCTTGATGGTGTATTTAGAAATGAACTTAAGTTAGCGTTGTTTTAGTAACTTTTTGAACACATACATTTAAAAAAATGTAGACTCCCATACCAATTTAATCCTATTTAGGTTGTCTACGAGTTTCAATACCCTTGCTTTATTAAAAAGCACTTTCGTTTCAGACGCATTCCGTGACTGCATGAAGCAAAGCTATCAAATTATAACAAATAGTGTTCAGTTAAAAACAGCAAATTTTAGTTTTATTTTGCAAGTAATATATGGCCCCCGCCAGACTTCATGGAATCGTTTTACCTATATACCTATTCGTATAGTTTCTTTTTTTTTAGAACTACGTTCGTGTTACGAGGTTACCCTTTATACGTTAAACGAATGCAGTTCTTAAAAATTGCACAAAAATAAATCTAAATAATTGAATAGACAAGCTAGTATTTGTCAAGTTTAAGAAACATTAAACATCTATGGCGGCGTCTTCATCAGGCGCATGCCTCGCGCGAGCACTCAGTTTTGACGTCGGAACGCATAGACGTAATGTCATAATATGAGTGCTCGGGTGAGGCATGCGCGCCATATGGACACATCTAATGATACCTGATTTACCTCTAAGTAACAAGTATTTTTTTATTAAAAAAAAAAGAATTTGACCGTATCAGAGTTTCCATAATTTAATTTTAAGTAACAAAATAGAGCTCATTAGCTATCTTCAAGAGCTCAGACAGTTTTTGTAAAAGGTTTTAAACATACTTTTTTAAATACTTGTGAAATACTTCTCTTTTTGTTCGGGGTCTTATAACGAGTGCCAAATAGCGTCGGTAACAGCGGGTTGGTGTTTTCACGAAATACTCGCCTCTTGATGGAGTGCTTTTCGTATTTCAGCGGTGCGCTTTATGAGAATTGGCCTCGTTACGTTTGCTTAGAATAGGTACGCTTTAAGCCTTTTACACTATGCGATTTTTACCCAGAATAAAGACAAACCTGGATTTATAAATTGTATTATAACCTAAGTATATCGTGAACTAAACTCTCCGTATTTTTTAAGATGGTGTTTTCTGTATCGGAACCCGAACAAATGATATCCAATGCTTTGACGTCTTTGTTTACATTTCAAATTTATATTTATGTGTTATTAAGTAGAAATAACATTTCCTTAATTTTACCAGGCGCAATAATAATAAAATTGGATTATACATCCATTCGATCATAGTATTTGTTTGACATTACTGTAAATTCTTTAATTCAAAAATCGTGCCCGACAAATCGGACTATATGCACGAGCCCTTTCCGTAGCGGCGTTAATGCAGTGCGATTTTGCAAGTAATTCCTCTTTGATGCGACTTGCACGATGAGCGCTACGTGACAAGAACGCTGATGATAAAATGCCACATTTTTAATTCGTTAATGCGATTTTCGAGAGCCCGAATGATGCACCAAAATTGTGGTGTGGTTCGTCTGCACTGAGCCTAATGAACAGCTGTTAATTTTGAAACCTAAATATGCTTTTGTGGGTATAACTACGCTATTGAGGTTTTATAGTTCTTCAGATTTTTCCATTGAGTCTCGTAGCTAATTATTATATTTTGTTAAATCTCTAATAGCATCATCTAATAGCTACAAAATTTGTCAGAAAATATATAAGTAAATATTAAATTAAAGTTGAAGATAGATCCTAAAAAATATAGGTACTTAATGGAATAAACTTTTTATTTCCTTTCATTTTATCATCGTCCACTACTTCAAGTTTATATTTAATACGAACTATAAGCAGTGGACAAAGTGCGTTGGGGCTTTCAAGACACTATTCTGAAACATATTCGCATGTGCAGGAGGATTCAGCGATCAATCTGTTAACAAATTGATATCAGCGCGGAAAATATTTTGCCAGGAAAGTGAGTTTGGGGCTTGAATAGGACGGCTGCACCACATAATAAATACTACGCTGAACCACGAAACACCAATAAATTTAAATTCTAAATAAATTCTCCTCAAGATTTTAATCTTAAACGTTGTCTTGTCATACTTGTCGTTTTAGTTTAAATGAAATAGCCACAACTATTGCGAAACATGAGAACAAATAGACTTGACGTGGAGCAGCTTCGTCGAGATAGGACGCAGACATGCATTTCAACTAATGTTACTACCTACAACATGTATTTATGTTGAAAGAAGCTCTCAAAGTTTTAGTCCCTACCGTGTACGGTCAAGTTCCTCAAAATCTGCCATTAGACGTGTCTACAACATGCACATGCCGCGCGAGGCTGCTCACCCACATGCCTCGCGAAGCACGACGTTTGCGTCAGTCGCATGCCGCGCGAGGCAAATGGCGAGGCAACTGACACTCTAGACAGGGAAAGGTATACCCGATCAATCAGTTTAACACGTTTGACATCGTTCTGTCTCACGACTGCCAAACTAGGCGAGGCAAATGTGAGTGCTCAGGTGAGGCAGGGCGCGCATTTGCCTCACGTGAGGCAAGTCAAACTTGGCGAGGAAAATTTTCCTTGCGCGGCATGTGACACTTCTGGACGTACCTAATGATTAATAATATCCTTGGACATTTTTTACACACGGCTACCTGATCCCAAACTAAGCAAAGCTTGTACTATGGAAACCAGATAACTGATATGAACATATACTACTTTTTTATTTGTAAATACATACTTAATATACATATACACCCAGACTCCGGACATACAGCCATGTTCATGCACACAAATTCATGTCCCGGGTAGGAATCGAACCTACGACCTGCAGCGTGAAAGGCGCCTCCGCGACAACCACGCTAACGGGCCCGTCAATTACTGTTAACATTGACACCGATTTTGATCCTGACTTATAGAGGAATACCTAACAGAAGCACATAGTGTGTGGTGGACCTATTCGCATAAAAGTCTGAAAAAAATCTGCTAAAATGTTCTTACGGTGGTCCATGATCCTATCGCGTAATCAAAATGACCCAATTTTTCGTCTGCACACATAACAAGTCCCTTCAAACACGTGCATTTATAATTTATTCTGTAGTCATTGCAGGTCACTGTAGGCTCATTTCCTGAATTTCATTACCATTTAAAGATGTTCTTTGAGAATCACAGGAAAAGTTAGGGAAGATGATAAAAGTCTTGTACCTACTGCACGTATACCCAAGGTTCTTTCTCAGTTCGTACTTTTCTACCAGCGGTACTTGGGAAGAAATTGCTGAAAACATATTGCAACGCCGTGTTCCAAGTATACGAATGTATTTTCATTTAAATGATGGCGACGACTGTTTTGGGACATAAACATACCAATCTTGTGAACTGGTACTGGTGGTATATAGCCAATGACATAGATTAGGCTATGTGTATGGGCTGTATGTAGTATAGTTGAAATTGAATGGAATTGAAATTATTCCCTGACACAATAATAACTCAATGCCCGACAATATAGAAAGAAAGAAAGAAAAAAAAAAGAAAGAAACATTTATTCGACACACTCGCAACACATAGACAGAGGAAACAGAAAAAAAAAGGTCAGCGCGAACTGTGCCGAAAAGGTATTTGGCTCAGCATGTGCTGGGGGGGTACGAGACTCCACCAGCGCTGATTTTCAGCCAAACCCAAGAGAAAAGGACTAATAAAAATATATATCTACTTAATAAAATCAATAAAATAGTAAAAAGACATAGGTACGTGTGAAGAATATATTAAATAAGTATATAATAAATAAAATACATATAAATATATCTATACCTACCACTAATTAATCAGGACGAAACTAACCTCTCTTATTTTTAGCCTTTTTCTTAGTCAGTTTTCAGTCAATCTGGCCTCCGAGACCCAACTTTGTCAGATTTACATTTTGCAGGCTTCTGACTGCCCTAACGACTGTCAAAGATATTAGAATGGTCGGGACCACCAGCCCTGACCACCGAAGTACGGAGGAGGTCAGATTATAATTCGGTCGCCCATCCAAGTTCTGGCCGAGTCGAACGTGGCTAACGCGTCGTTCTATCAGGTGTACCAACTAGGCTATCTCCAGTAAGAAACAAACCAATATTCACAATATCTAGAAATGTGTGAAACCTGTCAAGAGATGCAGGGGTGGAAACGGCGGGGTTGAAGCCCCAGAGTAAAGACTAAAGAAAGAGATGCCCTTATTAGATATATGTATGAAAAAAAACGTGGTCATTGTTTTTTAATTTTCATTGTTCTATCTACCGGTAAATAGTTGAACTACTCGTTTTGTTTTATGTCGATGTTAGTACTAGGCCGACCACTCAGCCGAGTTGCTTAGGGCCAGTCCTCTTAGTAATTGGTCCATGGGTTGAAGCCACCGCAGACGGTACGGTGCGGTGCGACGCGGCGCCGGGAATTGAACATTCGGTATGTCAAGCAGTTAGACAAGATTTCAGACGCATTGTTTAAGTTATTCCAAGCATCCGCCCGTTCGTTTCAACCTGAAAACTATTCTCAGGGCTACCACCGAGTTTTAAAAGGATGGTTTTTTTCTTTTGAGGATTCCAACCGATCCTAACTCTGCACTTGAGCTTGTCGCATTGTTGCCTAAAGTTGACATGACCAACCATTGATAGTGAAGCCAATATAGACAATAGCAAACATTTAAACTCTTAGGAAGCTATATTTATAGGCCACACTATTTTGGAAAGTCTTACCTAAAGTTACTTATGTGTACCTATGCAACACTCCGAAAAATAAACATCTCTCACTCATCTCACATTCATCTCTCAGTATCACGTGAGTGTCCGTATTCTGTAATTCCCCAATCAGAATTCATTGACGTTTGAAGGCAGAAAGAAGCGTCCGTAAGATTCCAATATCAAATGTGTGGTTCTAGACAAACGAGGTAGTTACCTAGTTCATGAAAAGTTTTATTATTTTGAAACCTTATACAAAAGCCGCAATTATATTTATTTTTGCATTACATTGGTGACTCAAACTGCGACATAACTTCCGACCTCGGCTCTTTGCGATCAATGAGTCATTGTGACGTGAATCATGCGACAAATAGTAGACTGTTGACGATAAAATTATACCTAACCAAAGTCATTACCAAGAAAGAGGGAGAAATGTGACCGTCCAAAATAGTGTGTCATACTAAACGGCGTCCATGGGCACAGTACGAATCAGTCGCTCCGGGAAAGTAATGTTAAAACATGTTCTGGTCATCAAAACGCCTTTAAATAATAGTGTGAAATATAATTTTTCTACATGTAGTGATGCGTTGAGCACAAGTTTGGTGATTGCAATGTTAAAAGCTACCATATCTGCTAAAATAATACATCAATGTATCTAACCCTAACCTTAAGTACCGTACCTACCTACCTATTTTTTGTTTCGAAAAGTTTCCATACTTTTTGGGGCTCTGCACACGGAGCAACTTTAGTTGCCGAAACTATTAACTTTTTAAAGGTATTTTGGCAGTTGCAGTCAACAATTGCCAGTTGCAGCAACAGTTGCCGCGGTTGCCGCGATTGTTTTATATGAAAACAGCTAGTTGCGAGTTGCCAGTGACAGCCCTGTGTAGGTATCTATCGTTATGCGCGCAGTGTAGCGGGCGGTTCGTTACTGCCCGTTGCAAACGATCGGGCAACTGCAACTGTGGCTCCCCCGCGGCCCGTGATTGCAGCAATTTTTAATTTGAGACCGCATTGTATTGACTCAAATAATTTAAAAAAAAATACTGACTAATTAGACATTAAGTAGACAACGTAAAAAATCGTTTGCAGAACCTACGTTACCTGTTGTCTAATTTTTTTTTAAATTGCCTAGTAAGGAGCACTGACATACGGTCTACCTGATGGTAAGTGGAAACCACGCCCAGTACATCTGCAACTTAAGGGGAGCAAACGCCGCGCCGACCTTTTAGAGGCCTGTAAACATACCCTTCGAAGAACCACGTGTTGTAGTGAAAGGAAAACCTTCAGCAAATACATGTCTGGATTGGTGAAAGTTAGATTTCGTAATTTCCCGTTTTTCTCGTATACCTAGATACATTTTATAGCAATATTTACAGCTGTCACAAAATACTTTTGTAGAGTTTTTATAAGTTTGTAAAAATAGGCAAGTACTTAAATTAATTTGCAGCGTCAAAATTACTGAGTGGCGCGGGGCAACTAGTTTCGAAGTCTGACAACGTCGTAACTGATTCCTCGGGACTTGTGGACGCACCTGTTTAGTAGATGTGGCAGGTATGTTTCCACATGTATGTACTTGCTGCTTTATAAAATTCTTCTTTCCCGACTGGCGTTGGCACAATAATGTCTTTGAAGACAGAAAGAGATTGTCTGCGTTTTGTTCCAAGAAATAAATATAAGTTTTTCTGAGAAAAAACAAGTTATTGTGGTCTATTGTAGGAAACACAAAGGAAAGCTTATAATGCTACCTACTTAGATTTCTATACCTTGTGAACTCTGACATTATGTAGCTATTACTATTACTTACTATTAGTGACTAGTAAGTAAGTACTACAATAGTACGTACTTATATACGTATTACCTAGATATATACTTACTGCATTATTTACACCTTGAAATGTAATCGTAGTTCGAGGTCCACCAAAACATTAAATAAATTGGGTAAGAGATTCCTAGAAAACTTTGAACGTGTATTTTGAACCTAATCAAAGGATGACTGAGCTTTACTTACCTATCTTAATAAGATACTATAATCTTCATGAAACCCTCATCATCCGCCACAGCCGTTTTATTTCCTCATAGTAGTCATTTGCGGAACTTCAGAAAAGAAAATAGCGTTCACAGCGACACTGCGGGCTCATCACGCCGCCATATGGTAGCAATCGCTACAATCGCCGAGTATTAACGTTATAAATTAGGACGTTATCGCGCCGCCCACTCAAATAACCGTAAACACAGTGTAGTGGTCGTTTCCCGCACTTGTGGGATCGCCCAACTTATGCTTCTTATGTGTTATATTCTCCTGGTACTTTGGGCTGTAAGTTTTTTTTATTAAGAGTTCTTTGGAAAGGTTTTATGTGGTTGGATGACGCTTGCTTATGGCTTTTGAGATTTGTGATGACTGAATTCAATGGTGTTGAAATACGCCATGACCATTTGAATACTAGTATGGAAGCCATTCTACACTTCTCATCAAAAAAAAATCGAAACACCTACATTCATTTATTGGATGAAAATTCTAAAATTTATATTCAAATTTGGAATTGTGGTACACCATTGTGTAGACTAAACTGTCAGCTATTTATTGGCGTATTTTTTTAATTAATGATATCAATATATATTTTTATTTTAAATGCCTGAATACTACATGCATTATTTCGTGTTTTACAGCATACTGCAAAAAGTTCATTCTACCAACAAAATAACACTTTAATTTTCTATAGTAAACAGCCGAATTGCTAACTCCTAAACAAACAACATTACACTATAATCCCTGAATTATGGGCACCAATGCAACGTAACGAGGTAATATAAAAGAAAAATACGGAATCCCTTTCAATATCTATTTACTTCTATTGCTATGACCATACGTGTATGAGTATGTACCCGCGTGTAGAGAACAACTAGTATTAAGTAGGTGACATACGGACGTAAAAGCATGCGAACTTCTTGTCGATCTTTCAGACAATGTTTACTAACAAATTTATGTCACGGAAAGGCTGAGGTGTTTTGGCGTGAATCGAACCAACAAATATGAGTTTGAAGGGTTATATATGGGCTGGCTCGACCGGAGTAATACCACCCTCTTACAGAAGATTCGCGCAAAGTGGCATTTAACGCTGCAGCAGCGTTTCGTACGATGAGTTAGAAAGCCGGAAACCGCAACCTCTCAACCCCCCCTCGTTCCCCTAGCTCTGTCCCACTCCTCTTCAGGTCGGCAATGTTCGAGCGATGCCTTTGGTATTGCAAGCATCTACAGGCTACAGTAACTGCTTAGCATTAGGCGGGCTGAAACTTGTTTGGCACCTTAGTCTCATAAAAAAGGTCTTCCTCATCTTACGTATACTAAAGTACATCTATATCGAACAAGCCGAACAAGCTCACACAAAATTTGCTCGGCCGTGTGTCAGAAACTTCAGAAGCTAGCGCAGTACTAATGGTATTGAGTCTACGGGCTAGACATCTCGAGAAAGCATCAGCCACAGCCCCCGACGACGTGATGCATACTTATTGCTCGATTTTCCGCCGACTAGTTTCAATTGTACTATACCATTAGCGGTATTCGATTGCCATCGCATGCGATAAAACTAGATAGGACTTTGCTAGGTAAATGTCACTGATACGGGTACGCTTTGAGTGCATATAGAGGAATGATTATATGGAACTAATTTTGAGGAAAGCATTGCAATACCAATGAACAGGGGTGGAATTGAATCTCGGAAGACTTCCGAATTACTATCATAATATTAAACCTAATACGATTGACCCTAAATGTGCTTTAACAAGTCTCATATAAGATCTTTAAGTGGACTCATGCACCCACAAAAGTCTTTTAAAGGACTTTACCCGAAAAAAGTGGGTCTTAATTATATACTCTCCATTAAATTAAATAGGTAGATACCATAGCCCTTTAGTAATCACGAGCATTTCGACAATCTCAAAACAGACTTCATTATAACAAGACAAATAATTGTAAAAGTACATAAACGCAAAGGATTTCGTTCCTAATTGAGAGACGACAAGCATCGTTAGAAAAGATTGTATGAGCAAATATTTATTTCAATTAACGATCCCCTCCGGAGCTTGCAATTGACACGGTAAGACGGTGACATCCGAGATAAAAAGGGTTCCAAGTTAAAGGAAACGAATTTGATTGAGTGGATACTTAGAACCGTGCTTAGCCTTTTAAATCCTCTAATTAACACCGTCAGTGAGAGACTCATTGAGTATTTTGTTTATATAATATTACGAAAAATGTTTGAAATCCTTGGGGTAAGTATAGTACTTTTAAGGTTGGCACTCATCTATCAACTCGGCACCCGACCACACCGCCTCGTCGGTCGGCGTCCACTAACTGAACCGGAAATAAGTGGACTACGCGCTACCCACGCGGCGTTCACTCGTTGACCATGCGCGGTCCACTGGTTGATAACGTGACGTTTATGGTGTAAAAGCAGCGTCCGCCCGCGGACCACCTGTCGACAACGAGTGGACGCCGAGCGGCGAGGCGGTACTGGGGCCCGATTCACGTAACCAAAACCGTAACGACATTTCAGCGATATAGTCGTTGATAGCCTTTTCTTGTTACGAAAAGGCTATCACCGACTATATCGCTGAGATGTCGTTACGGTTTTGGTTACGTGAATCGGGCTACAGGTCGGGTGCGGGGTTGATAGATAAGTGCCAACCTTTAAGCTCCCTAAAATGTTGTGACATCTATGCAAGTAACAAATATTTATTTAAGCTTCTGGCTGTGTGATTCTCTACACTTGTCTAAAATGATAGTTACTAGAAATTGTATCAAATTATTTCAATTGTGTTCCTTGATTGAATCACTGTTTTTTATAATCGAAGTACCTACTTATCTAAATTTCATCCATCCATCGCTTGAGTCCACATCTATAACCAACTATCACTAAAATTATACATTCCACAATATATCATCGTAAAAATATCGCGTTATTGATAATAGCGTCATAAAATGTGTTATTCCGTAGGGTGGTCGTCCAAAAGGAGGGAAAACGCAATAAAAGATAGGTAATACATTTTCTTTGTAGATTTCTCGCTTGACCGCACATGGAATATTTAGAACTGGCTGGCTTCGGGTCGCCCTCATGGAATTGAATGGCCATCCACGTGAATACGGTTTGGCTATATTTACATATTTAGATTGTTGGATATATTGCCTATGTTTTTTAATACTGTAGGTAGATCAATATGCAATTATTTTAGTGGATCAAGATGGGAAATTTATCTAACAACGATCTGTGATGAGTGAGATGAACGTGAGTGTTAGTAAGGACCCACAGGACTCCTTTCAAGGACTCTACATAGCTAGGGACTATTAGTACTATTTCTAAAGTTCTTCTAGTAATATTTATAAAGTATTGCAAATTTCCATTGGGTACACTTTGTGTGTCAATGACTGTACGTGTACCTACTAAGTTTTGACATCGCATAAACATAATGTCATGACATGAGTGCTCAAGGGAAGCGGGCGAGGCATGCGATGCATCTGGACGCACCAAATCAATCATATTGAAAACTTATTAAGCTTTATTGTCTATAGGGTGCGACAGAGAGTATAACACCTAAAATGTTTTTTTTAATCATTTTACAATGTACTTTACAAAGTACACAGCAAAAGTGTTTTGTAAAATCAATGTAAGTATATATCTAACCAAGGGGTAAGTTACTAGCCAATCTTTATACAATGGGTCTATAATACATAAATGATCGTGGTACATCCTCATCCATGATGCAAACAAGTGAATAAATTAACGTGTAAAGAAAGAATGCGATCGCTAGCTCTAATTAGCGACAGTCAACGGTCTCTATTTCACAAAAAGCTGTGCGAGATCCCAAGGCAAGCTTTCTCAACATTTTACTTGAACCGGGGCGTCACTGGGCGAGAAGTAACCTCGGACCATTAAAAAGTATTTGGATGTACCTAACAATTTCATTGCCATTGTAGGAGAGGTTTTACAGAGACAGTAAAGTAATAAGGTTTAATTTAATACTAATTCAAGTTGACCATAAGTAAAGTTTTGTTTTGGTACGGTCAGCAACATAAGTCGCTGAAAATTCTCAGTTTTTTGCTTGCACAATTTTGTTTTGCATCGAATCCATTATTTTTTTCATGAACAAAATTAAGACAAGTTGCAAGTGTTTGGTTTTGAGACTTCACTAAAAAAAAAAAAAATTAGACCTTTTAACGTCCCACTGATGGGCACGGGCCTCCCCTCAATGCGAGGGGGATTTAGGTCATAATCCACCACGCTGGCCCAGTGCGGGTTGGTGGATTTCACATGTCTAAAGACATGCAGGTTTCCTCACGATGTTTTCCTTCACCGCAAGCAAGTGATAATCATATTAAAGTTATGATTCACACATAGATTTCGAAAAATCCAGAGGTGTGAGCCAGGGTTCGAACCCAAGACCTTAAGCCCGCAAGACGCGTGCTTGACCAATCGGCTACCACTGCTATCCTGCTATGCTGAGACTTCACTAACGTTTGTAAAATAAAAAGTAGGTATTACAATTTGAAAAGTTGGTATACGGATATATTGCGATGGTTTGAGAATCGCTGCCTTACTAAAGGGTCGGGTTGCACCGATTAACGATTCAAGAGGCCTTCCTCGCCCGTCTAATTACCATCGCCGTACAACTCGCTCTCAGCCGGTTTACAGGCACTTAAGATGAAATTATGTAAAGAATCCTCACCTTTGAATAAACGATGATTGAAGAATGAACGAAGGAACGGAATGAAAGGGATACGCTGTTGTGAAGAGGTACTGATAAGGTTTTGTTATTATTATAACAGTGCAAACGTTTCCAATTCTGTAGAGTGTGTAATACAAATGTGACTTTCAATTTCTTGATTGTTTCTCCATTATACTTAAGTGTTAGGGTTCTAGGCCCTTCTTATTACTAAAAAAAAAACACTTCTGTATCGTTTATCATGCAACCAAACTGATAGGTGGTAATAAAAAGACCGTAGTGAATAAGGGCCTATAACGAACGCGGTATATTTCGTTCGTTCGTTCATTCATGATTTTGACACGTGTCAAAATTCAAAATTCGAACGAAAAGCTCGAACGTAACGGATTATTGCTTTCATTCCGGGTTTGTAACAGCAGCTAGTAAAACAGTGAGTAAAGACTCCCCAAATTCATAGAAAGTTATGATCGACTTGCGGTGAAATTACAAATGGCATTTTTTCCTAAAAATGCTTTTCAAAACCATTGTAAACTGGCTAATCTAAAAAAATCTCTATGAATTTGGAGGCTAATAAAGAAGTAGTTTACTAATCTTAAAGCTTTTTTGGTATGTCAGATTCGAGTAGACTTCTTGATTCGACGTCGTTAGATTACACAATACAACCCCCTGTATCAACTGGCAGGCTGCCACGGCACTTGGCAGTGGCTCCTATTGCAGTGGGATTGGCGCCATTCGCAACGCTCGTAAGGGTATCAACGGGAGTAGTGACGTCATTCGGACCTGACGAGAGGATTGTGTGTAAAGCTAAGTTTAGACGACCACAAACTTGCAGAAGATGACTTCAGCCATCGGAATCGATGACTTGCCCCCTCCGCACACGGCGCGTAGAACGAGAGCATACATTCCATGTGGCATTTTCAAGGTGGTAGAGCCAAGCTGTAGCCAATTGACTGCAGCTCATAAACGGTCTGGCTCAACCGGGGTAGTACCACCCTCTCACAGAAGATCGGCGTAAAGCAGCTATTACAGCTGCGTTTAGTACGATGAGTGACAGAGCCGAAAGCCAACCCCCTTCCCTCCATCCCACTCCCCTTCAAGTCGGCAATGTGCGAGAATTGCCTTTGGTATTGTAAGCATCTATAGGCTACGGTACCTGCTTAACATCAGGCGGGCCGTACGCTTTTTTGCCACCGCAGTCCTATAAAAATAAAAATGTACGAGCACGTACATTTTCAAATAAGTGCTCAGACGAAGCGAAATCTCATACGATTCGCTGCAACACCGCTTCGTCTGCGGACTTGTTTGAACATGTACTGCGTGTTCGTATTGCTCTCGTTCTACGCGCGTATAACGATACGCTTACGTTACGATGCCGTGTGCGAGGACTTCCTCAAGCGATTCCTCCTATTAAAATGAGCTTGCCTCGATTGTTTACGGTAAGAATTGCTCGCGGAAGTCAAAGAGTCGGAGTCAGTGGAGTCGGTTTGCGGACTCCTAAGGGTCTTTTCCGTGATTCAGACAATTTTACCAATATTATAAATGCAAAAGTAAGTGTATGTGTGTGTGTATGTGTGAATGTTTGTGACCATGTATCTCCATAACTATTAAACCTATTATTATGAAATTTGAAACGTGGATAATGTAGCCTCTGGAATAAGACACAGGCTCATCTTACACATCAATTTCCACGCGGGCGAAGCCGCGGGGCACAGCTAGTATAGGTATAAACAATACTATGTAGGTACATATTATTTATCGCATGAGAATCCAAGAACTCTTAAGCTGTAATAAAGTGTTATTTTCAAGTTATATAGCTAGGATTGGTTGGGTGCAGTCGATATACCCCGTCAATGGTTAGTATTCAATTTCCTCGCGTATTTGAATCGATTCCGATACGATGCATGAGACATTCGGGATATCCTTTATAGTCCGGGCCTTAGCTCGTTTGGATATCGTAGTGAGCTAGACTTTTGCTACAGCAAAATTATGTTTTAAATCATGAGATATACAGAGTGGTGACGACATTACGACAATAAATTTAAACACGATCCCTACTAAACAATCACAATACTTTAAAATAGTCAAATTAGGTTTACATCAGAATTGTAAAATTAAAATTTTCGCACAAATTAAATGTGGAAATAATCTAAACGTAATACTACATCCCTTATAATCGTCTACTGCCCTCATCGACTGACCTGTAGCTACAAGAGTGGTAAAATCGCTTCGGTGTCGGTGTATTTGGCGGTGCATTTGTAGGCGTAAAGTTAAAATGGTAGAAGTAAAAATGCCATCCCGTGGCCTATACCTTTGAATACTTACGTGATACCCAGTATGTGGTTTCAGTTATTGTCTTTATGTCGTCACCACTCTGTATAGTTGAAGTACAGTTAATCTACAAAAATTCGCTTTGCTCTGAAAAATACATACTAGTTTATGTAGTTATAGCATTGATGTATTATTTTAGCTTATATTGTACCTTATATTGTAATCACTGGACTTGTATCAGCGCACCACTACATGCAGCGAAATTTATACATCTGTTATCGCACTCGCAATTCGACGATCAACTCCAAGGCATTTTAATGCGTCTTATTCACCAGAAAATGAGCTCTGTTGCCAATACCGACATCATCATTCTACTCCTATTACGTGTCCGGTCACACAGACCGGCTAGGAGAGGAGACCACATCTTTATCGCATTTAAAAAATTGTTTTGCGTTATTGAAATAAGGTTGATTTTTTCATTTGTTTTTTTTTTTATGAGAGTGCTCAATAGCCGGCTATTAGTTCAGCGTTCAGTGTATGAAAAAATCACTCTTATTTCAATGACCCAAAACCATTTTTTAAACGTGATAAAAATGTGCTCTTCTCTCTGAGCCGGTTTTTGCCCAAATCTATGTTATTTTAAAGAAATCGTTGAAAGTAAACTATAATAAAGTCATTTAAAAAAATATGTTTCTAAATTAATACTTAACTTTATGTTATTTCAATTTTACATCGCGCTGTAATTGAATGGCTGTAAGAAGGTTGGAACTATTACATTATCTTTGGTTGGAACATGGTTCAATAGAAATGTGAAAATAGAACTTGTATTGACAGAATCGTTGACAGAACAGGCAAAATCGTATATCTACTATCAGAAATACGATTTTGCCCGACCTGAAAAGTATCACCTTCTGTCAGCTCTTCAGGCACATTCATACCTACTGTCCGCGTATGAGTGATGAAATATATGCTATATGTATTAAAAATTGCTCATTTCCTGAGGTGGGCTGATGACCTTGTTATAATGTATTTACAATCTAAAAATAATCTTGATTTACTAATAGGGTACCTACCTTTAATTAGGTACCTACAACAACAATCAGAACAGAGTAATCGTTTGGGGAGTTCCCCGTATAGTAATGTGACATGCACAATAGGTACTGTTACTTATCGGATACGTGGAATATTAAATATTTGCAGTGGTCAGTATTCGCTGTGAACCGAAATAGGTACTATGTTTAGTCTATTTGTGGATCACGTACATATTTATGGAAATACTTTAGTCTTCTTTTATATTCGGACGATTTCTTGTTAGTAATACTATAATAATTATTAACTTATTACTTGAATACATATAATATAAGATCTTATTTCATAATATTAAACAGTACATTGTTATCCGAAGGGCAAAGTAACTTATTAATTGTTCCCGAGACGGGGTTTGGCGCCCGAGCGTAGCGAGGGCGCTAATAGTTCGAGGGACCAATAATAAGTTACTTTAACCCGAGGTAAACACTGTGCTTTTCATCACGAATACAAGGAAAGAAAAATAAAAACATAAATTAAGTAGCTAAAGAAAAAAATAGTGAGCTATACTTCTACAACTCGAAAAAATAAATGAAAATCGGATCGCCGCTTACCCGTCATTTTTTTTTTTTTGAGTGGTTGTAAGAAGGTTGGAACTATTACATTCTCTTTGGTTGGAACATGGTTCAATAGAAATGTGAAAATAGAACTCATATTTTTTTATAATTTGACAGAATCGTTGACAAAGCGGGCACAATCGTATATCTGGATATACGATTGTGCCTGTTCTGTCAACGAATTTGCCCGACCTAAAAAGTATCACCTTCTGTCGGCTCTTTAGGCACCTTTCGACCTACTTTCCGCGTATGAGTGATGAACAAAGTATTAAGTATATAATATGGACAAGCCTGGGTTTTATAAATGTAAAATACTAAAGAAGTAGGGTTGTGACTGGGTTTTTTAAAGGTGGTAGAGCCAAGCTGTAGCCAATTGACAGCAGCAGATTGTATTGATTGCAGCTCATATACGGGCTGGCTCGACCGGGGTAGTACCACTCTCTCACAGAAGATCGGCGTAAAGCAGCTTTTACAGCTGCGTTTCGGACGATGAGTGAGAGAGCCGAAAGCCCAACCTCCCCCTTTCCCCTCCTTCCATCCCACTCCCCATTAGGTCGGCAATGTGCGAGCAATGCCTTTGGTATTGTAAGCATCTATAGGCTGCGGAAACTGCTTCACATCAGGCGGGCCGTAAGCTTTTTTGCCACCGCAGTCATAAAAAAAAGTAACTTCTTAAAATACTATGTTAAATAAGTACATAATGTATTATGGTAGGTACCTAATACTTATAAACAGTTATTACTGAAACCAGTGATTCGCTTCACTTCGTGTCGTATCTACTTGAAGATTTGTAGACATCGAATATGACTAATTTCAATGTCGTAGTTGTTTGCGGTATAAAAGTGTGTTGCGTTCCAGTTGCGTTTCAGTCACTGGTGTGAGCTGACTGCTTTACGCTGCACTTTTTGGTAATAACTAATCTTTGTGTGGTTCACTTTATCATAATGTCGGTGAGTTATTTGCAATAATTGTTCTAGCATTTTTTTTAATAGTAATATCCTGGGTCATTTTATTTAAACACGGCTACCTGATCCCAAGCTAAGCAGAGCTTGTATAATGGAAACCAGATAACTGATATTACTACATATACTACTTGTGTTTTTTTGTTTGTAAATACATACTTAATATACATAATTCACCCAGAATCGGGACATACAGACATGTTCATGCACACAAATTCATGTCCCGGGTAGGAATCGAACCTACGACCTGCAGTGTGATAGGCGGAATCTTACCAAGCACGCCAACGGGCCCGTCAAAATAAATATATATCTCTATCTGCTTTAATCGAATAGCAAACTTTTTTGAAGTTTGTAGAAGTTTTGATACTGTGACAGTCTGGAACAGATGGACAGACAGACGGACGGACGGACTGGATGTTCTTATAAGGGTTCCTTGTAGGGATTATGGAACCCTAATAAAACTTTACAGCGGGTACAAATCAGTGTTTGGTCATGTTACAGACGCCGTATCAAGGTAAGGGGCGGTGCTTCGGAGAGTATCAGTGTCCACAGTGCCATCGGTCCTGGATGAGCGCCAACTCCTGGGCCAACCTCGGCCAGCAGTGTACCAAATGCAATATCAACGTTCTTCCCCATAAACAGGTATTGCCATCAAAATTTTAATATATTAGATGAATCGTTTGAAGCGATTGCAATACACTTTAATTTATAAGTAGGTACTATGGAGTATTTTTGACACTTTAAAAAAAATGTATACCACCTCTTTGTACACGACTGCCCAAAAAAAGGAGTGTATATGTGTTTAGGGTTCATTATGTATGTTTATTAGTTTGTTTGTATGTTTGTATGTATGTGAGATTCTTTATTCCACCATAACTTGTAAATGACTGAACCGATTTGGATGTATGGGGTATCGTTAGAATCCTTACATCATTCCGGGTGACACTGGGTATATTATTTTTTTTATTATTATAGAAAAAAAAAATACAATATGGCGGCATTATGGCACCATTTTCAAATGTGAAAAAAAAATCTTCAATTATTACAATTTGGGTATCAAATTGAAGGCCTTAATTTCAAAGCACATTTCAAATAATTTATTGGCATAATCTCACATAGGTAGGGTATACATGCAAAACAAATATTTAATTTTTGGGAGGGGGCTCTTGTCACTAAAATGTAGGTATAAAATAAAAAATAGTAATTAAAAAATAAAATAAACGTACTAAAAAGTTTAAAACAATTGCAGTGTCATTGCAGTCGGGTTATCTCTTTGATTAAAAAGTGTTCCACAGAACGGTTCCCCGACTGCAATGACACTGCACTTGTTTTAAACTTTTTAGTTCGTTTTTTGGCAGGGCAGTCGTGTTTTTATTTTTATTTTTTATTATTCAAATTTCTTTGTGTTTACCACATACCAGACCACACCATACCCACACACATAAGTAGAAAGTATCAACATCAAAAGCAGGTACCAATTTGATTTACTTACGGATGACAATATTTAACCACCCCCTATATTCTCATTAAGACGAGGGTTCGAAATTTGGTTGATTTTCTATTCTACTTTTTCTTTAAGTAAGTATGTGGACTAGGAATCTTATATTTAGATGTATGATTTTTGACTATATTATCTTGAGTATCCTTAAATCCAAATCACGATTTGATGAAATTTTCTCGATAAAAAAAATTTATGAAATGAGCTCTAATTATTTACAATTTTCCTTGCTACCACGATGTTTTTACGATTTAGATCACGAAATTATTTCTAAAACATAGCAAATAATGATATCTAAACTACCCTTCAACCATATTTTAATTCATGAAATAGTTTTTTTTTAATTCAAGAAAATGTGGTTTGGCGCTTACGTTGTTTATTTCCGAGCGCGCGCACAATATCGCCATCTCACATTTTAAGTACTTGAACTAACCATGTCTCTCTCTAACTTTGTATTGTCAGTGTCCACTGGGACTTGTTCGACGTCGGACCTGTGAAGGATTTTTTAAAAAATATTACGAAAAAATATTACGGTCGTGCCACATTACAGGTACAGTACAGTATTTACAGTCCGCCGACGCCTATGATAAATAAATAAATATCCTTGGAAATTCTTTTACACTATGGAAACGCTTGGACTATGGAAACCAGATAACTGATATTACTACATATACTACTTTTTGTTTGTAAATACAAACTAAATATACACTTAATTACACCTAGACTCGGGACATGCGGACATGTTCATGCACACAAATGCATGTCCTGGGCAGGAATCGAACCTACGACCTGCACTGCAGCGTGATTTTCGTTTGCTTTTCCTTGTCTTGTGTAATTTCTTTTCATCTCTTGTCATTTTGTGTCATCTCTTGTCATTTTGTGTCATCTCTTGTCATTTCGTAGTTATTCGTGTCATTTCTGTAAAAACTCCCTATTTCGCTTACTGTTATATACTTGCAGCATGGTCTTGGGCCGACCAGTGGGAATACATTGCTTGTCAAAACAATGGAGTCGCTTGATTGCGTTTGTTGTAGGTATGGATGGGCAAGTAATAAATATATCATACATCAATAAATTATCGTAAAAAATAACATTACAGATATGGATAGGAAAATGTTTGTCCGTCCTATTCAATCTATTATATTATAAACGAAAGTAACTCTGTCTGTTACTTTTTCACGGCTAAACCGCTGAACCAATGTTGATGAATTTTGGTATGGAGATAGACTGGGTCTTGGCGGAGAACATAGGCTACTTTTTAGGGTTCCAAAGGGTGCTAACGGGACCCTATTACTAGGCCTACGCTGTCCGTTTGTCTGTCTGTCCGTCTGTCAGCGCGGGCTGTATCTCACGAACCGTAACAGGTAGAGAATTGAAATTTTCACTGAATGTGTATTTCTGTTGCCGGTGCAGAACAAATACTAAAAATATAATAACATTTAAAAATAAATATCAAGTCTCAAACTTGATATTTTTGATGTGTTTATTCTACGGTGGTACGGAACCCTTTATGTGCGATTCCGACGCCTTCAGATCTTATGAATGTTTTCTTGAAATAAATATAGTGTATTTTAAGTAATTAACTGGCCAACCCTCAGGTCCTACCTACCATGTTAGGATCTTTTTCGTTCTAGCGGGTGTAAACCGTGATTTAACGAGTTAATGTGATAATTTTTGTATTTAAATTATTCAATTCAATGTATTTGTTTCAGACATAGTCCAGTATTGATTATTAAAATTATTATAATTTCACAATAAATATAAAACAATAAATAAAAGTAAAATTAAATAAAATAAATAAATTATTTATTTATTTTTAATTTTTCATGTTTTATCATTAAAATACAATATAATATAACATAAATTAAAATAAAATACAATAAAATAAAAACCTACCCCTAATTAAACAAATACCGTCCGCGTGGGATACTGGCTGCATGTCCTCCCTGTATTCAAGCTGTTCCTGTTGTCAAGCGAATTTTTTGAGCAAGGAAAGAGCCAGCCCTCTTGTCACCTGTGGCGGTAACCAGTCTAAGGGTGATTTTGATAGATAAAAAAATAAAGATAAAAAGATAAACAAAAAATAAATGCATGGTTAAATCAATAAAATTAATAAAAACTGAAAATTAAATTAAAAAATAAATTAAATATGGTAAAAAAAAATATTATGACACCGCTGATGACTTCATAATCGGCATCGAAGTTAAGTACCAAAGTATTCCTTTGCCTACGAAACATGAAAAAGATACTCATATCCGGCAGTCAGTCACTGACACAGAGTATGTACATTTTTACCCGACTACGGTGGGCGGAGGGTTATGATTTTGACCGATATGTATGTATGTTCATCTGCTCCCGTATAACGTCCAAACTATTTTTATCATAATAATTTGACTAATGAGATATCGTTGGACGCGTCTGGATCGTCCGCTGGTCATAGGCTATTATACGATCGAAATATTGTTATACGTATCTATCAGCATATTGTAGGTATCGTTTGTCTTCTTTTGACTTACTTTGTCTTCAGCAATAAAAACAACAGAGAAATTAAATTATTTATTTTACAATAAAATCAAATACACTCGACATAAAAATCCCATATAAAACGAAAAAAATATATTTGAATATTTTCATCCATTTCATCTATTTTAAAAGGTGCACTGGGACATATTATTTTAATTGTACGAATTAAACAATATTGTTCCTTCAAAAAATAACTATACTATAGTCTACTCCATAGCTGTTCTGTCCTAGCTAAGCGAGAGGGATATATCCTTCGGCAGCTCACGCGACGCTAGCCACACCCCGAAACTAAAATTCATTTTTTTCTTGTATCGTCTTAAAATTGTTTCTATAAATGAAGTTTTACCAAGGAAACATGTATCTAAGAGAACTTCCACATATTCTTGCTACACAAATTAGCCTTCACATGGGTTGGTCTTACGGCTCTCTCACTTATCGTACGAAACGCAGCCGTAATAGCTGTTTTACGCCGATCTTCTGTGAGAGGGTGGTACTACCCCGGTCAAGCCAGCCCATGAGCTGCAGTCAATTGGCTGCAGTTGGCTCTACCACCAATTATATATACCTATAATATAACGGGGTAGTAGATACACTATCTTATACTAAGATTTTTATAATTTTCAGAGACCTCTTGAAAAACCGGATGGACTCGACAAGGGAGACCCGACAAAAAGGCACCCTCAGGAGTTGTGCGAAAAATGCCGCAAACAGGGCTATTATTGCGGCAAAACCTACTTCTAACATCAGTCTATTATAAAATAGGGGTACATTACGTTATGTAGTGTTTTAAACATAACGTATGTAAGGGCTTGTCTGCGTTTACTCTAGCATGTAGGGAGGTAGGGAGTGAGAAAAATTAGGGTGCACATACACGAGGCTAATTATGTCGGTGATCACTTGACCATAATTGACTCATTCGTAATATCTAATAAGTTCTGCGCGTTTGTTATTGTATTGTTATCACAGTATTAAATTGAGTAAGTGATTAAACAACTTGGTCACAGCCTGTTAGGCCGTGGTCTCCTATTAAATGCCATCGGCCGCTTACAGCGTCACGCGTACGTCACGTCACAATGCTTACTATAGAAATGTACTGTTGTGGTGTCCTTCACACGCCGACGACACTATAGCAAAATTGTGACGCGGCGTACGCATGACGCGGTAAGCGGCCGATGGCATTTAATAGACCACGGCCTAACAGGCTGTGACCAAGTTGTTTAATCAATGACAAGTTTTTTAATTATTAACCACATTTTTTAATTATTGAGTTCATGATGCCTTTGAGTTAGTGATGTGACAGATGTCACTTATTTATGTAAAAAAGCTTTTTAGCATCACTAACTTAATAGGATCATTAACACATTTATGGAAAAATTGGCGGTTAGTTACTCCTCAATTAATTAGGTCAGTGCATATTTAGAGATTGTTTTGAAGTTGTTTATATTCTAATACGTACCTACGTAACAACCTTCCCGTGTGGTGTAGTAGGTATTTTAAACTCCTCTTCAGGAAGAAAGTAGTGACTTGTAAAATAAAATGTTACCTATATTCTTAAATTATTAATTGGTCTCCTTGATAACGCTCCGGTTAACCCAATTATTAAATTATAAGTTTTTATTGTTGAGAATTGAATGTATTTTACCTGCCTACTAAAATATTCATGTCTTGATCATGCAACCATGAAAAGGAACACTTATAGTCTGATTATTAATTAGACGAAGTAAACTGACAGCTGAAAATGCCACTGTTCTATGAATTTGAACCTTATTTGTTCTATTTATATCGAAAAGTGACATAAGCACCTATCAGTTTACTTCGTCTAATTAAAAATGAGACTATAGTTAAGTTTATGCTAACTGAATAAAACGACTGATTATATTATTTTTAAAAATAAACGATTTTGAACAAAATATTGTTTTATTTTATTTTTATAACATTGAGCACAAACTTCAAAAATACTACTGAATTGTAAATTTTATGATATAAACGAGCCTACCTATATTAATACTAGTACAACAGTCATATTATGTCTACATAGTTACTGCAAATATTTCTCCTAAGACAAGAGTGACCCGAAGAAGTAGAGCCAATCCTTTCTAGCTCAGCCAAGGGTGAAGAGCTTGGTCCAAAGAAATCGTAACGATAGGAGTTGCTCAGTCAAACTTCTCTTGAGGATAGAGACCCTATCCTCAATAACGGCTACCAGGATCGCAGCTGACCTGATCCTAATGACGATAGTGGTTTTTATATTTTTTTAGATTTGTTAGAAATTTGAACGCATAGAAAATTGTGCAGATTTACGCACAGACATTTATGCACCTAACCATTGGCGTTAACTAATTTATATGCCATAGCTTAAGCTGTCAGATTTTTCGCTCCGGTATATAGCAACACTGAGTAGGTTTGGCTGTGCAGGTAGACCTCTCCCTAACACCGTAGCGTGTATGGCCCGCATAAAGTTGGTCGACCTGAAGTTAGCTCTAGCGACTCAGGGGCGCGCGCGACGGCCTAGCAGCTCTTATCAGTTGTTTCCATATTTTATTCCTACAACAAACAAAGTACTCTTCTCTTTACGGGTCAGTTGATCGGTGGTTTAGAGCTAGACGCACGTGAGCTACGGTGCAAGCAACGAGTGACACGAGATTTCTGTGCTGCGGTGACAAAGAATCCGTCGTAAAGATGACTGATATCATCCTTTTCCTGGTTATAATTTTCGGGGTTATTATATACTTATGGCTTGGTCGGCGGAGAGTAGCGGTATGTACTTATAAAGTGATATTAGAGACGATATAGCTGATAGGATGAATGAAACTCTACATATCGTATTATAATAATAATATAATAATATCCTGGGACATTTTTGTACACACGGTTACCTGATCCCAAACTAAGCAGAGCTTGTACTATGGAAACCAGGGGGCTTACCACCACCTCTTATAGCAGTTTTGTTTTAACGTTTCAGCGACTTTTTGTACAATGACGTTTCTTATTGTCATGACAATAAGGTACGTCATTGCACAGAAAGTCGCTGAAACGTTAGAACGTTCCTGTAATTGAATCGCAATAAGAGTTCGTGGTAAGCCCCCTGATAACTGATATTACTACATATACTACTTTTTTATTTGTAAATACATACTTAATATACATATACACCCAGACCCCGGACATACAGACATGTTCATGCACACAAATGCATGTCTCGGGTAGGAATTGAACCTACGACCTGCAGCGTGAAAGGCGCCTCCGCGCCAACCACGCTAACGGGCCCGTCAAAATATATTGACCGTATTGGCCGTATTGAATGGAGTACTGGCCATGTTTCAGACGCCAGCGCCGTATCGTGGTACGGGTAGGTACTTCCGCGCGTACAGATGTCTAAGGTGCCATCGCTCTTGGTGGAGCGCCAGCTTTTGGACCACTTACAGCCAGCGGTGCAGAAACTGCTATACCCTTGTTTATCCCGATTAACAGGTATCATAATCTTAATATTTTTGATAAGTCGTTTCAAACTATTGCAATACACTTTTAATTATTATGTATAAGTGGTAGAGCCAAGCTGTAGACAATCGACTGCAGCTCATATATACGGGCTGGGTCGACCGGGGTAGTACCACTGCTTCACAGAAGTTCGGCGTAAAGTGGCTATTACAGCTGCATTTCGTACGATGAGTGAGAGAGCCGGAAGCCCAATTTCCCCCTCCTTCCCCTGCCTCTGTCCCACTCCCCTTCAGGTCGGCAACGTGAAAGCAATGCCTTTGTTATTGCAAGCATCTATACGCTACGGTAACTGCTTAACATCAGGCGAGTCCCATAAAGAATAAAAACAACGTCTTTTAGACAACTAGTCTTCCAATTTGTTGACTGTACACATTCATAAAAGCATTTAGATAGTACTATTTAATAGGACGCTTTTCCATGTCACGACATTTTCAAAGATGAGGCAAGTACTTCCTCCTCCCGGTAGAAATCGAAGAGCTTCTACGATATTCTACTCATGGATACCCTGAAGTTTTTCAAAGCTGAGTAATAGATACTTTCATAGACAGCTACAATCACTTATCGCAATACGATCGGAGGGTAAGAACGTCTTGAAATAAGCGTGTCCATGCTTTGGAAGGCACGTAAAGAGTCGATAGCGGTTGCTGTCGTTAAGACATGTCAGAGGAATTCGGGCGGCTTGAACAATTCTGATACCAGAGGGGCTAGCCAAGTGGCATGAACACTAATCGAATAGAAAAGAACAAACTTCACAATGTATGGAAATGTCAAACGTCGCTATGTAAATCAACAACAAGTTGCTATGAAGATCACGCTTGAGATCACGTCACTTATGTCATTTCCATAGATGAAGCGTAGCGAATTTGTGGACGTCAGCCACTTGTCTAGCCCTTCAGGTTGGCCCCTAACAATGTGATAAGAAGACTAGAGACTAGAGACACCATTATTTTAAAAATGTAGGTTTTAATTTTTTAAATTAGTTTTCAGAGACCTCTCCAGGCAGCTAATACCCGTTGTGGAGACCCGTCAAAGAGACACCCTCAGAAGTTGTGCGATAAATGTCGTAAGCTGGCCAGATGCTGCGGCTACTATTTGGATAAAAAAATCAAAAAAGTATTTTTTCCGACATGCTTCTGTGTTATGCTAATCTTTCTGTTTTCCACAAATTACAACTAATTAAAAGTGTAATCCACAAAAATAATAATATACACAATAATTAATATACGCAATACACTTAGTTACACGCAGTACACTTGCAAACAGATTCGCTCCAATGACAGATTATATTTTTTCGTAAAGTAAACTACTTTTAGTAACAAATTATTTTATTTTATTTATTACATTGAACACAAGATTTCAGAAATGCTACTAACCTGTACATTTTTGTAATAAACCAACTATTATACAAGTAGGTACCTACGTTAAAGTTAAAGTGGTAAATCCTTGAAATTTAATATTGCGTGGACACCTCAGTAAAAAGAGACAACACAGTCCCATCAGCAGGTTCTCATTCGGCTAGTTTCTTGTACAACAGTGATCCCTCTTGTTTAGTTTAATGCGACGCTCATAGCCAGCTGCAATCACTGATCGGTAAACGATTGGAGGTTAAGCAACGCTTGGCAAGGTCAGTCAGAGATGGGTGACCATTTAGTGGCATTTTGAACTGAGCGTCTCCGTGCTTCGGAGGACACGTAAAAAGTCGGTTCCGATTGTTGCCATCTAGGCAGCAGTCGTTAAGGCTTGAACAACTCTAACATCAGGTTGGCCACTAACCATACGATTTCCAGGAGGAGTTCCAACTCATCCTATCCTATCTCTTTTGATAAAATTCGTGCGGGTTCCAAGACCACTTAGCATTTCCCTGGCACTCGTCGAGGGTCAAACCTTGGCGTCATCATTGGACACCATTGTCGATCCTGACTTACAGGAGTAACAGTGGTGGGAGTGTGTGTCGGGCCTAGTTTCTAACCATACGATAAGAAGAAGACGTATAAAGCCTCATTTGGAACGTCTCCGGTAGAATTACGACGTGCCTATGGATGTACCTATTATACACACTCACACACTCAACACTCGCCCTTCCCACTTACACTACACATACTCACACACTCAACACTCGCCCTTCCCACTCACACTACACACACTCTCTCTCCCTTCCTTACACATAATTCAAAACATCTCCGCCACACTCATTTATACACACCCCTCACATAACAGACACAACATCTGTTACCACAACTCCTTGGCCTCATGATACAGGTTCACGCCTAGTTTGAGGACCACCAGAAAGGTATTATATGTGTGTCTTTTTATGACAAACTAGCTTTTGCCCGCGACTTCGTCCGCGCAGGATATAAATTTAAAAAAATCCGTTTCTGTTTGCTGGAACCCAAATCCCGTATCCATATATCCCTGATTCTGTATCCCATATTCCGTATCCCGTATCCCTTATCCTGTATCCCGTATCCAGTATCCGGTATCCCGTATCCCGTATCCCGTACCCCGTATCCCGTATCCCGTATCCCGTATCCCGTATCCCGTATCCCGTATCCCGTATCCCGTATCACGCATCAAACATTACGTATCCCGTATCCCATATCCGTATCCGTATCTCGTATCACGCATCCCACATCCCGTATCCCGTATCCCACATCCCGTATCTCGTAACCCGTATCTCGTATCCCGTATCCCGTACCCCGTATCCCGTATCCCGTATCCCGTACCCCGTACCCCGTACCCCGTATCCCGTATCCCGTATCAGTATCCGTATCCCGTATCACGCATCCGTATCCCGTATCACGCATCCCACATCCCGTATCCCGTATCCCGCATCCCACATCCCGTATCTCGTAACCCGTAACCCGTATCCCGTATCCCGTACCCCGTATCCCGTATCCCGTATCATGTATCCCACATCGCGTATCCCGTATCCGTATCCGTATCCCGTATCACGCATCCCACATCCCGTATCCCGCATCCCACATCCCGTATCTCGTAAACCGTATCCCGTATCACGTATCCCATATCCCAAATCCCGTATCCCATATCGCGTTTCCCGTACCTATCCCATACCCCGTATAATTTTCAAAAACGGAATATTTTTTTTAATTCCTAGTCACCAATTTTCATAATTCTAACTACAAAAATGACGAACTTACATTCAAACTTTCATCGCCTATTTTACCCCCTTAGGGGATTTACCCCCTTGAGGTTGAATTTTCAAAAACGCAGCAATTCAAGTTTTTTATTTTTAAAAAGGAACCTAAGCACCAATTTTCATAATTCTAACTTCAAAAATGACGAACATCTATACAAACTTCCCGACTAACTTTCATCCCCTATTTTACCCCCTTAGGGGACGTATTTTGAAAAACCCTGAAATTAATATTGTTGATCTTTTAAAAGTCACCTAATCACCACTTTTATAATTCCAACTTCAAAAAATTACGAACTTCCATACAAACTTTCAACCCCTATTTTAACCCCTTAGGGTTTAAATTTTCAAAAAAGCTGAAATCATTATTTTTACTACGTAAAAAGAAACCTAAACACAAATTTTCATTATGCTAACCTCAGAAATGACGAACTTCCATACAAACTTTCGTCCCCTATTTTACCCCCTTGGGGGTTGAATTTTCAAAAACGCAGCAATTCAAGTTTTTTATTTTTAAAAAGGAACCTAAACACCAATTTTCATAATTCTAACTTCAAAAATGACGAACATTTATACAAACTTCCCAACTAACTTTCATCCCCTATTTTACCACCTTAGGGGTTGAATATTCAAAAACGCCGAAAACCATATTTTTTATTTTTAAAAAGACACCTCAACACATAATTTCATAAATCTAACTTGAAAAATGACGAACTTGCATACAAACTTTCATCCCCTATTTAACCCCCTTAGGGGTTGAATTTTCCAAAATCGCTTCTTATTGCTTGCCTACGTCACAAAATATATCTACTATCCAAATTTCATGTCTCTAACTTCAGTAGTTTCGGCTCGGCGTTGATGAGTCAGTCAGTCAGTCAGTCAGTCAGTCAGTCAGTCAGCATTTCCCTCTTTATATATTAGTAGTATAGATATAGATTTTACCACCTTAGGGGTTGAATATTCAAAAACGCCGAAAACCATATTTTTTATTTTTAAAAAGACACCTCAACACATAATTTCATAAATCTAACTTGAAAAATGACGAACTTGCATACAAACTTTCATCCCCTATTTAACCCCCTTAGGGGTTGAATTTTCCAAAATCGCTTCTTATTGCTTGCCTACGTCACAAAATATATCTACTATCCAAATTTCATGTCTCTAACTTCAGTAGTTTCGGCTCGGCGTTGATGAGTCAGTCAGTCAGTCAGTCAGTCAGTCAGTCAGTCAGCATTTCCCTCTTTATATATTAGTATAGATAATTATTTATGTCTTTTATACTATCTATTATTACAAGATCTACATAGTTAGCCACGTAGTGTCTTGAGGGGCTTAACTAATTAATACCGACGGCCCCAGACCGCAGACATCAGTTCTGAGGATTGCAATTATTCTTAAACCCGAAGTTCGTACACAAGACGTGCCCTCTCGGGATGGACCCTTGACCACTGCCCAACGACAAGGGTCCATCATTATAAGGACACGGTCTTTGTTTACATAACTACATATAACTAGGAAGACCTTTGAAATCGCGAATAACATATTTTTTACATCACGTTACTTTTGAAAATATTTTAAAAACATGCTTAATAACATACTTAACATTAACATGCATTTGTGTGCATGAACATATCTGTATGTCCCGATTCTGGGTGTAATTATGTATATTAAGTATGTATTTACAAACAAAAAGTAGTATATGTAGAACTTAATATCAGTTATCTGTTTTCCATAGTACAAGCTCTGCTTAGTTTGGGATCAGGAAGCCGTGTGTAAAAAGAATGTCCCAGGATATTTATTTTTTTATTTTTATTTATTTACTTACTCAGAATATATTGCTGTGCATTGAAACGATTTTTTTCCTGGTTGTATCTGCAATCAGTATCTTTACTATCGTACAAGCAGATTTAGTGATGGTGTATTGTCGGGAGGAGTGTTTCTCCCAGCGAAGACATCTACTCATGGGATTACTGCTACAGTTCAGCTGAAACGATTGAATAATGTTTAATTCTTAATCTATTTTTAATCTAAATTAAATTATGAAATTACGAAGATGTTCATTGTCTTGTAATTGGCGTAAACGGTAGAAATATGTACCTATATAGGTAACGTTTACAACAAGATTTTGTCGGTTGTTACAAATTTAATCAGCTCCCGGCGCTTATGTAAATGCGTCGCAAATGAACGGATTTACCCTCATTCAAATTAGGCTTAGTGCCGTCTGCACCTGGAGAGCTATATAAAGCTAATATAAACAGTAGGAATGCTTTAAAAATACAAAACTTGACTTATGCAAGTTTCGGTTGGTGATAGCGATCGGCACGGCCGGTAATAAGCACTAATTTTACTTTTATTATACCACGGTCAACGAGAAGTGATACGAAATTGTATGTTTGAAAGTCGGTCACCACCGGATTCGACAACATGAACCTCTTTGATTAAAATGTGTTCCACAGAACGGTCCCCGACTGCATTGACAATTGAATAATACAACTTGTTTTTCAGTTCGGTTTTCGACAGGGTAGTAGTGTTTTTTTTTCTATGTACCTACTACCAACTTACTTACCAAATCGTTCGTAATCTTAAAATCATATTTTTTATCAAAACTTAAACTAAATAAATTAATAAATCGTTACAAATGTGTTTTTAATTAAAAAACAATCAAGGATAATAATATCGCTTCGCGGTCTAACTTTTTAACCGCAAACAAACAGCTATCAATTAATTAATGTAGCAAGCCAGAGTGAGTTTTTACTAGTGTCCGACCGAAACAGGATTTTCTGCCGAAACCGAAACCGAAACCGAATCTTCGGCATCTGTTTTAGGTTCGGCCGAAACCGAAACCGAAACCGAACCTTTTTCAGACAAGTTAAAAATCTTTTGTTTACTGAAATTTGGCTTATTTTATACCACAGAGTAAAGACTAAAGAAAGAGTTGCCCTTAGTAGATATTTGTATGAAACAAAACGTGGTCATTATTTTTTCATTTTCATTTTACTATTTACCGGTAAATAGTTGAACTACTCGCTTCGTTTTATGTCGATGTTAGTACTAGGCCGACCACTCGACCGACTTTCTTAGGGCCAGTCCCCTTAGTAACTGGTCCATATTTTATACCCTTATATTGACAGTTAGAAATGTTAGAAAGTGGTAACTGAAATAAAAAACAATAAATTAAAGTATGTGAAAATATAATTATTTATAATATTATTATTATTCTATTATTATTTTAATATTACTGCTCTGATTATAATAAACACAAAATAACAATCATGTTAACACTTCTTGGAACAATAATCAACACTTATAAAAAATAACCTCATTATTTGAGTATTTCGATTGCGTTTATAATCACAACATGTTTAAGACTAAATTGAACATCAATTGAGATCATTTAAAATTTTAATTGCAGTTGGTAATTTAGGTTTTTTATGGGATTTTCATATTTTTTTATAATTTAGGGTGGCAATCGTAATTGTAATATATTAAACCCCCGTTTTCATTTTCTACTTAAGTAAATAGTTAGTATGTCACGTTCAGATCGATTTTCAAAAATATACGGACAACAGCTAATTATTTTACCAATAAAAAAATATGTATCTGAAGGTCACACACAGCTAAATCATAGCTGGTAGTTGTTTGGGTAATTTAAAACCTCATCCAACCTCAAACAAATGTACCGTACGTAACATAAGTAATAAATAAATGATGAATGTGTGAATCAAATATAATATAATATAATATAACCTCTTTCTTTTACATACTTTATTCTCATCATTCATAAATCCGAGTGAATAACTCAACGGAAAGAACTTCAATGCTTAATAAAGGCCAATAAAGCGAGAAATAACACTAAACTCACAAAACAATCACGCCGGACCGGCCGGCGATCTGACAGCTGACGATGGCGGATGCAACGCGCGACACGAACTCTCCCGAAATCAACCGAGTGACGCGCGATAATTCACGAACGCAGAGTTTCGGCGCGGCCGAAAGGTTCGGTGGGTTTTCTGCCGAAACCGAAACTGGTGCCGAAACTAGATTTTTGAGCCGAAACTGGCCGAAACCGAAACCGAAACCGAATCTTCGGTCGGACACTAGTTTTTACTTTTTATTGGTTATAGAAATGCGAGGCGAACTATTACAAAGTTTCCCCCGCACCAGACGCGTAACTTAGAGTTAGTTCTGCGAACTTTTCAGTCATAATAACAAGTTAGGTACGGTTGTATTATAAACTCTACTTAAATTTACACAAGGAGCTACTTATTCAGTACGGAAGGCATCACACCAAAACAATAGTTCTAAATATTCACCTTTTGGTTTAACTGTAAATTGGGAGTAGGCACGCACAGCTTTCTAGGCTAGTTCTATTTTTTGTTTATTTTAATACCTAATTTTGTTTTTATTATTCACAATGTGTTAATGCCTGCCTGCTCACATAGCGTTGGTGTTTGAAAATGTATAAGTACAATTATTCTTTTGAAAAGAGTAACCATTGAGTTTCTTGCCGGCTCTTCTCAATGGAAGCAACATTACGAACCGTTGGTAACGCTAAAATATTGTTTATCTTGACTATTTATAAACGCTTTATTGAGCTTACAAGAATAAAAAACTTTTGATTTGATTTGATTTAACTTACTTCCTTATCAGTATCAGAAAACATTGGTACTTAATTGAGTACACTTAATATAACTGTTTGCTAACGACATTACCAGACCAATATTTATATGACATACTTTTGTGGTTTTGTGTTTATAGGTATTGGTTTATATACTACATAATTATCTATTATTTATTTAAGAGGGTACATGCGGCTGTTGACAGCTACTAGCTGTGAAAAACAATACAAAAAAAACAGTGTACCTATACAAACCAATGTACACTAGGAAACCTAGCAGGTAACTTTTTTCTTAATAGTTCATTGTACGAATATATCCTATACGAATTTAAAATAAAACGATTCCCCTTCCTCTTCCTCCGTCCCACTCGCCTTCAGGTCGGCAACGTGCGAGCAATACCTGTGGTATTGCAAGCATCTATAGGCTACGGTAACTGCTTAACATCAGGCGGGCCATACGCTTGTTTGCCACCTCAATCCCATAAAAAAACGACTAGCGTAGCTTAGTTTGGGACCATACTGTCGGTGTAGTCTGGTGATAGAATAGCATACTTGAACGATTGGGACTAATTACCGATTCGGTGTAATTATTTATCTAGCAATAGGGCATTTAATTAAAGAGATTGCCTCCATTCCTTCGGGGCATAGTTGAGCAAAGATCCTATGGAGTGGGGTGAGTTAGTTGTTTGGTTCAAACGACTAACTACGGCGGATGAAATAAATTAAATTCCTCTATTGCACACCAACTTAACATAGACTTGAAACTTATAATAGTGGTGCTTATTCCGGTAGTGGTAGAAACTTTAATAAACTATTTGTATTTCTATCCTTTTCATGGTCGTAACGTAGAAGCAAGCCAGAACTATTTTCTAATGTCCCAAATTTCAGCAAAAGTCACCTGTTGCTTGCACATCTCCGGCTTAAGCTGAGCTCTCTTTATCATGGGTATCAATAACAAAGAGAATTCAAGAGTATTGACTAGAAATCATATAAAATGGGATTGATCCCCAATAACACTGTGTTAATGCATGCCTGCTCACATAGCGTTACTGTTTGAAAATGTATACAATTATTCTTTTGAAAAGAGTAACCATTGAGTTTCTTGCCGGCTCTTCTCAATGGAAGCAACATTTCGAACCGGTGGTAACGCTAAAATATTGTTTATATTGACTATTTATAAATGCTCTAATGAGCTTACATGAATAAAAACCTTTTGACTTTGACTTTGACTTTAACTTTTTCTTTTTAGAATACAGAACATGCTCAAGGTTGGCACTCACCTATCAACTCGGCACCCGATCAGCACCGTCTCCCCGCCCGGCGTCCACTCGTTGTCGACAGGTGGTCCGCGGGCGGACGCTGCTTTTACACCATAAACGTCACGTGATCAACCAGTGGACCACGCGTGGTCAATGAGTGAACGCCGCATGTTCCACTTATTTTCGGTTCAGTTAGTGGATGCCGACCGACGAGGCAGTGCTGGTCGGGTGCTGAGTTCATAGATGAGTGCCAACCTTTATGCCGACTTCTTAACATATATCGTGACACCATTTTTCCGTCCTAAAAATAAAGGCCATGCCAGGCTATGACTTGCACCACAAACAGAGGTGTCAAAGGCAACACTTCCTTCAGTGGTCATCGGAGAGACGTGTCAGGGGCTTTAGACCGCGGCCACTTGCCCCTGGCGTTAACGTGACCGCTTATGTACCAAAACTACCAAACCCTCTTTGTACTAGAAACATAATTAAATGGAGCTTATTATGTATCTCTAAGGCTGTATTAATAAATGCATCTCAAAGTTAAGATCGATCTTAAGATGCAGTTTTGACGTTTCATGTATGCAAAAACAGCATCTTAAGTTCGATCTAAATCTTGAGATCGATTTATTAATACGGGCCTAGCATACTTAAGACATGTTTATTAATTTAAGCAAACGCGGACTTAATCAATCTCTCAATCTTGAGATCGATTTATTAATACGGACCTAGCATACTTAACACATGTTTATTAATTTAAGCAAGCGCGGACTTAATCAATCTCTCAATCTTGAGATCGATTTATTAATACGGGCCTGTTTCAGAATCGTAAGATAACTTTTATCCGCCAAATAAATACTTATGGCGATTTGACAGTTTTTCCATAGGATATCTGTCACAACATGTCAAACGTGGATAAGAATTATCTGACGTTTCTAAAACAGGCCCTAAATAGGAGGAAACATAGTCGCTATCCGTATCTGTCTGTCTGTCTGTCTGCTTAATTCTTATAAACTACGTGCAGATTTTGATGCGTTCTTCACTATCAGAGAATTTCCGGAAGGTGGTGGTGGTTGGATGGGTATAAAGATTCTAGATTCTATAAATACTAGATATAAGCCGTCCCGTCCCAAACCGCGGCGGATCACTAGTAATGTATAATATTATGACTGTTCTAGTGATGGCGTCATGGTGTAATCCATCAAAGATGTTTTCCATGTTCAGTTTGGTTATAAAACTTCTCGTGTGGCTATAGAAGTCGGAATTTTTCTTGAAAATAGATAAATACTCTCGGCAATGTGTTTTATTAAAGAAAAAAGATACATTTCATATTGTCAACTAATTGACACTTTGGTTTTGGTGAGAAAATAAATTTACCAATGTTTCCCAAAAACGGATTTTAAGATAATAAGTAAATAATTTAAAAGAACGACAATGAAAACGTAATTATCTATCAGTTATACGATTTACTTCATTGAAACAGTTAGTTTTTTTACCAAAAAGGGAAGTGAACCCTGGAAACTGGCATTATCAGAACTGGAGCATCAAGTCATATTTGATCGAATCAAAATACTTTCCGCTACTTTACATTACATAAAAACCAAATTAAAAATGTTATTTCTCTACAGGTCGAAGCCTAGTCCGAAAGAGCTTCTCAAGAAGCGTATAGCGAAGCTTATAAAAGTTCCCCATTGGGAGTGCAATCGTAGAGTCGATGAAAAGGAATACGTAGAGCCAGTATTTAGACCTTTGAGTAAGAAGAAAACACGTAGAGCCGGAGACTCGAGTGTACCGGATGCACAAAGTTATCTCCCATTTAATTTACCTAAGCATATGCGTATGTTTGTCACTCAACATATTAAGAGGAAGGTGGTGCCAGAACCCTCATTAGGGAGTGGTCCGCACGCCATTTGCGACGTCGATAAACAGTTCTTCACCTTCATCGATGGCAGGCCCTTGAGACAATTTTGCGATTTTAAAGTGTATATGAGTAATATTAGAGACATTACACTTTTCCGAGCGAATGCGGCCTACATGAATGATCGAATAAAACAAATTGATACCGCATTTCAATATGAATTGGCTGAGTACAATAAAATAAATGATTTATTCACGAGGTCTAAAGATGATTTTGTGCATTTTGCCAAAGAAAGTTATGCAATAGCTAAAGAAAAACAAAGTTTGGCTTTAAATAAATCAATTGAACTGGGAATAATGATTGAGACTCTAGAGGGTTATAGTTTTGAATATGTCAAACTGAGGAATCAAGTATCTAACTTAATAGCTATGTACGAGCCGTTGTCGAGGTATAAGAAGTTCTTGAATACCATGTCTCCTATGTGGTGGCAGGAGCGTTACGACGAAAGCTGCGCACTGGGCAGCAGCTTATGCACACGATTTGCTGAAGACCTCTTGACACCGTCAACAACGTCCGTACACAATTACAAGCAGAGCGCAATGCAACTGCAGCAACTGCAGCCGACCATATACTTCAAAAAACCGTCAGAATTAGTGTTTGAAGTCGATAATTACCGAGCGCATTGCATCAATAATTTGCAGAGAGAAACGGCGGACAAGGGAATTATACGATCGGTCATTAAACATAGAGATGGTTTGAAGGAGAATATCCATTGTGAATACGAAGCTATACAAGCATACGTAGACAGATATAGGCAATTTGTCGCTTATGAAGAGCAATGTGCGTTAGACTATAAGGCAGTTTTCGATAAGGTGTTGGTGCGTGAATTCGAGCGATTGTTCGCATCTTATGATAGCATCAAGTTATTTACGTGCGTGCAATATGCTCACACCCGAATATACGGGACCGCAGAGGATCCCAGCGACGAACTAACTACATTAATGCGTGAGATAGAGAAGGTGTACATAGAAGTGACGAAGGGTCTGGACAGTCTGGATCAGGAGATCGTGAAAATAGCAGCGAAAAAGATGTTCTCGGAAGATATAAAGAACATGAACAGAGCTCATAAAGCTAAACGTATTTTGAAGGACTGTGAAATTCTGAGTAAAGGACTTTACACTAGTTTCGAGCCTCCAAGGCAGCAAATACTCAAAGGACGCACTAATAAGTAAGAGAATACTTCGTGTATAAGTATTAACATGCTTAGCTTAGTTTTTAGTAATAAATGCGTACACATGAATGCTTTTTAAGTCGTTTCCTGTATCTGAATTAGTCGCGGCGTCTTGACTTCCCGTGTCGGTTGCTCTGGGCGGATTATTCCAAATATAATTATCATAAGTTAGCGCACGCGGATAATTCCGCGAGTGCTCGTGTTGCGTTGCTCGCCCCCGGGACTGAACATTTGCTTTCATGAATACCTTACCACAACAGACGGTGCCTGCCATGCTCAAGATACACCGTAAAAGCAACAATGTAAATTTAATCTCAATTCTCATTGTAAACGCCAGTTTCACGTCTGGTAGTCATGAGAACAATTTAAAAATTTCACACTTCTTTAAAGTGAAATTTTGTATTAACACCCGTATTTTAAATACTGTATTTAAATTGGAAATGTAATGATGGCGTGTAATCAATTTGCAGTCTCGTTGAATGAATTGAAAATTGAATAATCTCCCTGATTACAGCCCTGAGCTGACACAAAAAGTTCATATTGTGTCAATTTAACTTCTAATCACTTTTTAAATACGTTAGCATCGAGACGTGCGCCCGATCAACGAATAAATTTGAATTTATTAACAAACTGATTCGTGCCCGCCCCTGTGCGTCGTATACAAGGGGAAATAAATTGATTTTTTTATAGAACTTTTATCCGCATTGATAGAATTTGAACAAAATTATCAAAACTTATTTTTAGACTTTGAGCGAATATTAAGTTATTGTAGTTAAATAGAGACACTAGTCTATTCAAAACGAAAGGAATCCGCTCAGTCCTATCCTATCTAAAAATATTTAATAATCGCCAAAGGAATTCTCGGTAGCTGCATCGTTTATAGAAATCTAAATTATTATTTAAACAAAAGTGGGAGATGCCGGGGGTTTAATGCACGCATTCCGCTGTTATTAAACGGACCAGGCAGTACTCAGCCGACAAAGGACTCGCTGGAGCGTCGATTGATGATTAATATTGTTTTATTATAAGCCCGGTATCTTCTCGAAACAACGCCGGGCGCGGGGTTGTGCGAAATTCTGACGCATCCATGCATGCCTAATACCGTTTTGCTATTGAATGTTTAGGCAACTTTTAATTAGGGCCTTTGTGGAGTTGCCGTTGTTGGTGTTTTGATCACTTTGCAACCTACCTAATACATTTAGGTACTGTCGAACTGGAATCTTCGTGAATGGCGGCGTCTAAATATGGCAAGCGGCGCACCCGAGCAATAATATGACATTATGTGTATGCGGTCACGTCAAAACTCGATTGCTCGGGCACGCCGCTCGGCTCATATAGACGCAGCCAATGACTACGTGCGCGCAATTCACCTTAACTCATTGTATATCGAAACGTAGATCCACCCGAGACTTAATCGATTGTTTGTTGTGTCTGCTATTGTGGCGACAAATATGAGCATCTACTAATAATAGCTTATCAGAATTATTGTGCCTACAACGTAAGGCTTTAATCACGCCTTAATATTTCTGAAGATAGTGTATACTAATAATAATTATAGGTACCTATTGCATACTAAACTAAGTTCACACTCAGTTAAATTAACATAACATTATCATATAGTGTATACACTTATCACGATCGTAAACCTATCATGTTTGCTTGTAATTATCTCAAAGAATGCATTGTTCCAGCGGTGTATGAATTTAATATGGTTGGTTCGTATCGCGTGAAGTAAGGTGCATTATGAATGAGGGGTGGTGTGGTCTGCAGGCAGGGCAGAGGGGGCCCGGGCCGACCTTGTGGTGACTAGATTGATTGCGATCGGTCAGTCGCTTACTGCGTATATTGCGATTGCTACCGATTGTCACATCCTTTAGGAACAAGTGTCCATTGTTTTCCATCAAAGTCAAAACAAATTTGTTTTATGGGGGTATTGAAAATTTTTCATTTTACCGAGACTGATGGACGGAATTTGTCAATATCTTGTCTGTTATATTTTTTGTGGCAAACAACCGCACGTTCCGCCTGATGTTAAGCAGTCCGTAGTCCGTAAATGCTTACAGAGCCAATGGTTCACACATTGACGATCTAAAGGGGAGTGGGAAAGAGTGGGAGAGGGATTAACATGAACTGAATTTTACAAGAACACCACTATGTTTAATGTCTTTCTTTACTAACAAATACCTAATAGAATTGAGAAACTGAACTGAACTGAACTGGTACTTAAGGACCGGATCTGCATTTAGCAATAGTTTAGTGGAGCAGGTACCTCTCTGCTTTGTCCTAGTTAGTACATATTTACAAATTTTGGAAACAGTCACTTCAAAGATTTTGCATTTTTACTCTGCGTAACTTCGACTGGGTTGGGTTGGGTTGGGTAGTTGTTCAATATCACAAAACCAAAAGCAATTACTACGCAATCGGTTGTTATTTGTATAATAGCCACACTTGTTCAGAATGCCACAAGACTAATTGGAGTTTTGGTATTAATTGCTCGCATACGGTCCGCAGTAACGATTGATATTAATACCTACCTTAAGATACTTTACTTCTCTTTCCAGCGCTGACGTCAGCCTAACGAAAGTATCGTTATGTTTTTCTTTTGTACAAGCCTTAACACTGTGATTTATGGGTCGTGTAAATACAGTCTGGTACAAAAAGAAATCAAGTGTACTGTGTCAGGTTGTAAGTATAACGGCTGAGTAACAGGAACTAGACGTACTTAATATTTTAGTGGTGGGAGTTTGTGGCGGGCCTAGTCCCTTAAGAAAATACTATGGGGAAGGTCCCCCATGCACTCATCGGACCAAATACGCACGGCACTGAAAACATTAGTAGTTTTGCGAAGCGATCCACACCGCCGAAGATAGGACTTAACAGAGGTCTGAATCCACAGGACTTAGGATACCTACTCAACGCAAGAACGATATACACAGTTCTCTTGGTCTGATCATCTCTTTGATGTAGGTAACAAGTGTTGGCTCCAGTTCTTCAGGGCCTAATTCGCTTAGCCATTGTCATTGAGCTGCCATAGTGAGCGACCCTCTGATTGGTCGTTCAGAATCAACCGACCAATCAGCGGGTCGATCGCTATAGCAAAACGCCACAGTGGCACCACAATGGCTTAGCGACGAGCCCAGGTCCTAAGTTTGATTCCTAGCTCTTACCTTCATAGGTAGCTTATCCCCCATATTGAAAGTGCACATCAACCCTGTCATTCAACATCTGCATGCGGCTCTATTCAAAACAGATTGACTCCATGCATGAGTGATGGTACCTCGACACTAACGACGGTATAATACCATGGCGCCCTCTGACGCATTTTTTTCGCCGGTCACCATTAATCTCAAACCCTTGCCCGAAATTAAATTTCAGTACTTTTGCCGCGTGCTGTCTTTGCGTTTCGCGATGTTGACGGAGGGAGACAAAATGTGGATGCTTAGACTTGTAGTACACTTGGAGCCACATGCGATGTTTAAAAAGCTTACCATCGCATGTGGCGTCAAAAATAGAACGGAATAACGTCATGTTCCTAAAGATTTTAGGACGATCCCCCTGATAGATAGTATGAAAAAAATACTATACCGCTTACCTAATTGATATGGTTTTGTTTGTAAACTAATACGTTAGACTATCTTTAATCCTTCGACTTATTAGTATGATACTGATATACTTCAACACCTGGTGGATCTGGAATGGTCACCTATCTATTACTACTTATATTCACAAGACAAAATGTGGGTCATATAAATATGTCCCATAATGTCTCATCGGAAGTTTCTACTTATCTGTGAAGGAAAAGAAACGTAAATATTAGGTGTGTAACCTCAAGATAAATTGTAATTTCAATGTGAAATACTATGAAACGTAAACTTTAGCCGCGATGGAAATATAAAATATCGCATTGCACTGGATCACGGGTTCAATCTGTACTGCCTTGGTTGATATACAATTATGAAAAATATTGTATTTTAAGCTCTCACCATAGGGGCATGTGTGCTCGCACCAAGATAAATGACCTTCGACCTTCCAAACTCGAGGAAAATGGATGTTGTGCATATTGAAAATTTGATTTAGAAGAGATGCTATCGGAATATAGAATTGATGACTACGATATTTTATACAAAAATGTGTTTAGATTTGATTTTGTTAGTTGATTGTGTTATGATTGTATATTTGTGAGAAAAGGCTTTTCTTATTCATTGCCGTCAGGTTGCCTCAAGAAATTATTTTCAGACAGGATTAAGTTAAATAAATATATTTTTTGTCAATGACGTTTTATATAAGAGACCTACCATTAATCCACACATAGCAAACATACACATAGCAAATTTAACTTTACCTATACTGGGTGAAATCGAAATCGTGGGCAATATTTTAAACGGTAATTCTACACATGATTCAGAATATTTAGGGAATATCAATCAACAAATCAATTGATAAAAATTTATTACCCAGGTACGGTATAACAGTTAAATGGTTTGCTTATTTGCTTACCTGAGCAATATTTTTTAATCAATACATTTTTTTTTTGTTTTCTCTAAATATTCTGAATCATGTGTTGAGTTATATTTTGGAATATTGCCCTCAATTTCGATTTCACCCTGTATATCTATAGCCAGACTTGTGGTTAGAAAGAGATAAATATTATACATTGTAGAGTTATTAGTTACATAATCATTGGCACGAGCGCGAGCAGCCGTGCCGCGACCGTACTCCCTTCATCAGACACAATTAAGACGATACAAGAAAAAAATGAATTTTAGTTTCGGGGTGTGGCTAGCGTCGCGTGAGCTGCCGAAGGATATATCCCTCTCGCTTAGCTAGGACAGAACAGCTATGGAGTAGACTATAGTATAGTTATTTTTTGAAGGAACAATATTGTTTAATTCGTACAATTAAAATAATATGTCCCAGTGCACCTTTTAAAATAGATGAAATGGATGAAAATATTCAAATATATTTTTTTCGTTTTATATGGGATTTTTATGTCGAGTGTATTTGAAAAAAATAATTTAATTTCTATGTTGTTTTTATTGCTGAAGACAAAGTAAGTCAAAAGAAGACAAACGATACCTACAATATGCTGATAGATACGTATAACAATATTTCGATCGTATAATAGCCTATAACCAGCGGACGATCCAGACGCGTCCAACGATATCTCATTAGTCAAATTATTATGATAAAAATAGTTTGGACGTTATACGGGAGCAGATGAACATACATACATATCGGTCAAAATCATAACCCTCCGCCCACCGTAGTCGGGTAAAAATGTACATACTCTGTGTCAGTGACTGACTGCCGGATATGAGTATCTTTTTCATGTTTCGTAGGCAAAGGAATACTTTGGTACTTAACTTCGATGCCGATCATGAAGTCATCAGCGGTGTAATAATATTTATTTTTACCATATTTAATTTATTTTTTAATTTAATTTTCAGTTTTTATTAATTTTATTGATTTAACCATGCATTTATTTATTGTTTATCTTTTTATCTTTATTTTTTTATCTATCAAAATCACCCTTAGACTGGTTACCGCCACAGGTGACAAGAGGGCTGGCTCTTTCCTTGCTCAAAAAATTCGCTTGACAACAGGAACAGCTTGAATACAGGGAGGACATGCAGCCAGTATCCCACGCGGACGGTATTTGTTTAATTAGGGGTAGGTTTTTATTTTATTGTATTTTATTTTAATTTATGTTATATTATATTGTATTTTAATGATAAAACATGAAAAATAAAAAATATTTTTTTATTTTTTTTAATTTAATTTTACTTTTATTTATTGTTTTATATTTATTGTGAAATTATAATAATTTTAATAATCAATATTGGACTATGTCTGAAACAAATACATTGAATTGAATAATTTAAATACAAAAATTATCACATTAACTCGTTAAATCACGGTTTACACCCGCTAGAACGAAAAAGATCCTAACATGGTAGGTAGGACCTGAGGGTTGGCCAGTTAATTACTTAAAATACACTATATTTATTTCAAGAAAACATTCATAAGATCTGAAAGCGTCGGACTCGCACATAAAGGGTTCCGTACCACCGTAGAATAAACACATCAAAAATATCAAGTTTGAGACTTGATATTTATTTTTAAATGTTATTATATTTTTAGTATTTGTTCTGCACCGGCAACAGAAATACACATTCAGTGAAAATTTCAACTCTCTACCTGTTACGGTTCGTGAGATACAGCCCGCGCTGACAGACGGACAGACAGACAGACGGACAGCGTAGGCCTAGTAATAGGGTCCCGTTAGCACCCTTTGGAACCCTAAAAAGTAGCCTATGTTCTCCGCCAAGACCCAGTCTATCTCCATACCAAAATTCATCAACATTGGTTCAGCGGTTTAGCCGTGAAAAGGTAACAGACAGAGTTACTTTCGTTTATAATATAATAGATTGAATAGGACGGACAAACATTTTCCTATCCATATCTGTAATGTTATTTTTTACGATAATTTATTGATGTATGATATATTTATTACTTGCCCATCCATACCTACAACAAACGCAATAAAGCGACTCCATTGTTTTGACAAGCAATGTATTCCCACTGTCGGCCCAAGACCATGCTGCAAGTATATAACAGTAAGCGAAATAGGGAGTTTTTACAGAAATGACACGAATAACTATGAAATGACAAGAGATGACACAAAATGACAAGAGATGAAAAGAAATTACACAAGACAAGGAAAAGCAAACGAAAATCACGCTGCAGTGCAGGTCGTAGGTTCGATTCCTGCCCAGGACATGCATTTGTGTGCATGAACATGTCCGCATGTCCCGAGTCTAGGTGTAATTAAGTGTATATTTAGTTTGTATTTACAAACAAAAAGTAGTATATGTAGTAATATCAGTTATCTGGTTTCCATAGTACAAGCTCTGCTTAGTTTGGGATCAGGTAGTCATGTGTAAAAGAATTTCCAAGGATATTTATTTATTTATCATAGGCGTCGGCGGACTGTAAATACTGTACTGTACCTGTAATGTGGCACGACCGTAATATTTTTTCGTAATATTTTTTAAAAAATCCTTCACAGGTCCGACGTCGAACAAGTCCGAGCGGACACTGACAATACAAAGTTAGAGAGAGACATGGTTAGTTCAAGTACTTAAAATGTGAGATGGCGATATTGTGCGCGCGCTCGGAAATAAACAACGTAAGCGCCAAACCACATTTACTTGAATTAAAAAAAAACTACTTCAGGAATTAAAATATGGTTGAAGGGTAGTTTAGATATCATTATTTGCTATGTTTTAGAAATAATTTCGTGATCTAAATCGTAAAAACATCGTGGTAGCAAGGAAAATTGTAAATAATTAGAGCTCATTTCATAAATTTTTTTTATCGAGAAAATTTCATCAAATCGTGATTTGGATTTAAAGATACTCAAGATAATATAGTCAAAAATCATACATCTAAATATAAGATTCCTAGTCCACATACTTACTTAAAGAAACAGTAGAATAGAAAATCAACCAAATTTCGAACCCTCCTCTTAAACGACGTCATTTGAAGTGGTTGGACGTATTCCCACCTCCTCAAATACCATCTTCAGCGGGATTTAATTTAAGTTTTCCGAATACTCGCGCTCTATGCAAAGTTGCCAGTTGGCGCCGAGGCAGGTGGCACGCCAGTATTTGCATACGCGGGCTTGTGATCTGGCTTAATTTATCCGTAATGGGTTTAGAACGAGCTGCGAGGCGGGAGCACTGATTGCCAGACTCCCCTGGGTACGTTACGTAGTTACGTTCACATAAACAGACGTACAAGTTATTGACAGGGTATGGTGCTTTTACTGTGTTGGACCTAACGCCTGATACAAATCATGCAAAATAATCACGTGCGTTTGAGTAGGAAGGTATTCGAGGATAATATTTAACTTAAACTTAAGTGACGGAGTGAAGTACGGTGAGGGAAAACATCGTGAGGAAACCTACCTATCCCTCGGGATTAGGTAATAGTCAGTTCCTGTATACACGGCAACACGGTTCACCACCTGTCACGTTGGGTTCTGACTGTCTGGTGAAACGTGGGCTTTGAGTTGGTTAATACCTCCACAATGTGGTGGTGTATGGCCACCCAAGCCTCTGACTACCCCCGAACGGGGATAAAAGTCGTGACGTTACATTTTACATTTACATTTTACATTTAACTTAAGTGATAATGCGACGTCCGATAAATCCGGAAGGATTATCGCAAATCGTTCACCCTAATAAGGTTAGACTGGAAACTGACTTTAAGTACTTATACTGGTGACCAGATTTGACTTCGTACGCTCTTTAAATTCTCTAAATGTTAGCGAAAACTGCATCGAAATCTGTTTCGTAGTTTAGAAGAACTAAGCACACAAACTGATAGACATGGACAGCCACTTTGTTTTATACTATTAAGGGTAAGGCCGTAGATCAATGGTAGTTGATCGATCGTGGTGAGTTCACACTATCGATCCTATATGGAGGACGCCAGTTTAAACTCTCTCCTGTGGTTTAAACTAATTTTATTGATCTTAACAGCCCTTAGAGATAGATTCTTTGCTACCAAGAAGATAAGTAGCTACCTAGCTATGCGAATTAGATTCATGAAGTAGCAATCCAATCTCAAAACATTTAGCAAAATCATATCAAAATAATAAATATTGTAAAGTCGGGTAGGATCGACGACCGGCGTCGGAGGCACTTGAGTGTCGACAAAGGGATCCAGCGACGGAAGGTAGGTACTACTCCACCGGGAGCTCGGAGACAAAGTAAAATGCAAATTGTCATGTATTTCCAATTAGTGCCTCCCAACACCCCGATATAATAACTTAGTAACGTTAAAGATACACCGGCGTTATAACGGTTTATTATAACTACTTATGGGAAGATTTGCTATGGACGAAAAGACTAGACAAGTTCCTATTCAGGTGATCCGTACCTGCCTACCTGATTCATGACAACTGCAAGAAAAATGCATTGGCTCTATTGATGTATTATTTTAGCCAAAAGAAAAAGAGAAACTCTTTGACAGTCGCGCGTTTTAGTTCGGTGCGTCCGCGGCGTAGCATTAGTAGAGTCGTGGTAGACTCGCTTCCTGAGAATAACATGCGCTTTTATAAATAAAACATTTTGATCCTCTTAAGGAGACGCCGAGACAGCGGCGATGCTTTTAAATAGTTTCATACTGTCGCCCGAAGCAACGAAGGTGGTTTCACTTTTAATTAACTATGTTTTTAAGGTAATACATATGCTAAACTGGGTGGGTCTAAGTAAATGGTTTGATGAATCGGCTGGCTTATGTGCAATATAAAGTATACATCATTAAACCTCATATGGTCGGGAATAAAACGGCTTAACCGATTTATTTTAAATGTTACCAAATTTTGTAGAAATTGATTTCAAAATATGAAATTGTCAACCTAAATCGTTAATGTTATCCATAGCAACTGAAAAGATTTACGTGAAACCTATACCAAAAAAATTGTCAAGACTTGTTTAAGAATCCGTGCATCAAAGATTTAAAATTAGTCATTTTATTTAAAAAATAATCAATAATAAGCTTAAATTTGCTGGAAACGTCACAGGTCATCATGGCTTGGACACCTATTTGTTCCCGGTCAGTGCCAAGTCAGTGCCGCGATGACGGCGTCAAAGGCTGGACGTGCGCACAATTTTTTGCGTGAAATTCGTAAAAATGTTACGTCTTCTTAGCTTTTTATGAATTAAATCACGTTTTAAATAGTTTAAATATAATATTGAACACAATTTTTTGAATATTATATGCTTACATATATTTTTAAATTAATGTTTATGCTAGTTATGAATTTTGAGGTCGTCATAGATTATGAAAATAAAAATGCTATATAATGGTAAAGTGTGATGTTCCTCTGAATACTATTGGTACCAAGTAGGTTGAATAATAATTATTATAATTAGGTAGAGTTCATTTGGTAACTAGTTATTGCATTGTAATAACTGACAATGTATAATAATATTTTAATGACTGATTTGGTTAAAAGGATTTCAATTTAAGTACAAATTTGATATTATTTTTGGAATTCAAGATGGTGGCCACATGCTATGTAAAATTTGGATGATGGGTGTCATGTAAGGGTTTTTTGGCGGATACTAAATATAGACTTGTTTTTTTTTTTATATTTTAGATATTATTATGTAACGTCACTACTTGTATCCCCATTCGGGGGTAGTAAGAGGCTTGAGTGGCCATACACCACGACATTGTGGAGGTATTAACCAACTCAAAGCCCACGTGGTGAACCTTGTTGTGTATACAGGAACTGACTATTACCTAATCCCGAGGGATAGGTAGGTTTCCTCACGATGTTTTGAATTTAAGATCTTTATTGGAATCCTGCGGGCTTACCACCACCTCTTATAGCAGTTTTGTTTAACGTTTCAGCGACTTTTTGTGCAATGACGTTTCTTATTTTCATGACAATAAGGTACGTCATTGCCTAAAAAGTCGCTGAAACGTTAAAACGTTCCTGTAATTGAATCGCAATAAAAGTTCGTGGTAAGCCCCCTGGCCTTCTTTTGTTTTTCATTAGTTTCCTAGTCTTTTCTTGTGTTTTCTTTTTAATTGACTTCAAAAAGGAAGAAGTCTCTCAATTCGACCGTATATCTACGCATCTCTGCCTGACTTTGATTGCAGCTGGCTATGAGCGCCTCAGTTAATCGATTACCAGTTGCAACGAGACCCGTTTCGGACTCGTGTTAATTCTTGTAGATTTTTGTCGATTCTTATCGATTCCTGCCTTTTCTTGATTTGTTGAAGAAATGACAAAAACTGACAAGAAATTATAAGAAAAGACAGGCAATGACACAAAAACACAAGAAATGTCAAAAAACAACACGAAGTGACAATAAATTATGAAAAATGGCAAAACAATCCAAAAAAACACAAGTTATGACAAGAAACGACAAGAGTTACCAAGAAAAAATGAGTAAAAATTAGAAAGACAATTAATTACAAGAAAATGGAAAAATGACAAGAATATACAGGGTGAATTTTTCAAGCGTGCGTGGATGGCCAAATCCGAAACTATGAGGAATAGCGAAAAATACTCAAAGGAGTCTTGGGGCCGATTTTGATGAAAACTAAAACTGCATCATTGGATTTTTCAAAAAATAAAATTCTTAGCCAGGAATCGTACTACATAGTTAATTTTGAAAAAAAAAAACCACACACTGTATTATTACACCATTCGATAGTGCCGCTGATAAGAAACCAATTCTGGGAAGTAATGACATACGGCAAACTTGAAGAAAGTGTTGGATTTTAATAAACTGCTCCATATTTTCAAGTTGTCTTTAATAAATCATACGTACATTACCTTTAGCTTGTTCGAAATTATGCTCCATATTTTTTTTATTTATCCTCGCAACGTAGTCATCTTTACAACATTATGTTCTTATTACAAATTTTCAATCATTTTTGAACAATTCATCAGTTTAGGTTAAATAGGTTACCTACCTACTTAGGAGAAATAAAATAGTATTTTTGTTTAAAATGGGCTCTTTCCTTATGTTTGCCGTATGTCATTACTTCCCAGAATTCATTCCTTTTCAGCGACACTATCGAATGGTGTAATAATACAGTATGTGTTTTTTTTATCAAAATTAACTAGTTCGATTCCTGGCTAAGATTTTATTTTTTGAAAAATCCAATGATGTAGTTTTAGTTTTCATCAAAATTGGCCCGAGACTCCTTTGAGTACTTTCCGCTATTTCTCATAGTTTCGGATTTGGCCATCCACGCACGCTTGAAAAATTCATCCTGTATATTCTTGTCATTTTTCCATTTTCTTGTAATTAATTCTCTTTCTAATTTTTACTCATTTTTTCTTGGTAACTCTTGTCGTTTCTTGTCATAACTTGTGTTTTCTTGGATTGTTTTGGCATTTTTCATAATTTATTGCCACTTCGTGTTGTTTTTTGACATTTCTTGTGTTTTTGTGTCACTTCCTGTCTTTTCTTATAATTTCTTGTCAGTTTTTGTCATTTCTCGAACAAATCAAGAAAAGGCAGGAATCGATAAGAATCGATAAAAATCGACAAGAATTAACACGAGTCCGAATCGGGTCTCGTTGCAACTGGTAATCGATTTACTGTGGCGCTCATAGCCAGCTGCAATCAAAGTCAGGCAGAGATGCGTAGGTGGCATTTGAAGTGAGCGTATCCGTGCATCGGAGGCCATGTAAAAAGTCGATCCCAGTTGTTGTCATATAAGCAGCAGTCGTTAAACCTTGTCAGAGGTGTTCGGGCGGCTTGAAAAACTTTGACACCAGGTTGTTTACTAACCATTCGATAAGAAAAAGAGCTATATTTCGTTGGTGATAAGGTACAATATGACTTCGAGAACCTTATTTTAAATGAAAAACACTTCACCCTTTTTTATTACGTCATAGTCGAGTAATCAACCGTTTAAAACGGATTGTTCGAGGTTCATGTTAGTTCTGTTTTTTTTTTTTTCTTTTTCAAAATTAAAAAATAAATTGCAATAGGTTTAATCGAAACTCATAAATTAATGTCCTGTAATCTAACTAAATTAATTGCAGAGTACCATCAAAAGATTATATGCAATTTAAATTTTAATCAATTCATTATACCTAGGAGTTCTAGAATAATCTCGATGGAAGACCGGGACTGACATGCAATGGACCATCACGTCAGGCCAGGTGAAAGACCCCGTTTCACCTAACAAAATGAAAGCCCGGCCATGACTTCGCGCGATGGCAACGGACGACGCGTTTTTTGCTAAAATGTTGCAAACGAAAAAAAACGCTGTCGCCCGTCGCGCGAAGTCGTGGCCGAGCCCTGAGCCTTAAACTCGGGGCACCCACCCATCTAGGAATTTAATTGGCAAACCCGAAGATGATCCATGATCAAATCAAGCTAAAGATTGAGATGGTCGCCCACCTTCCGTCCGGAGTGCATGTCTTTTAGTTGCGCTCCGCGAAATAATTGCTAAATATTAAGAGACTCGGTGCGATCATCTTTCAAAAACGGCATCTCAAGTTCGATCTAAATCTTGAGATCGATTTATTCATACGGGCCTAAATAAAAGTAGGCAAGATACGAATTTAGTAGGTACATGTCACTTCTGTTTTTGATTTATCATGTCGTCTTTTTTATGTGTCGTGGCGTCTCGAAAATTCTAAATTCAAAAAATTCACTTCGCGGTGTTCGAGCAAAAAGCGGTCAACCTCGAGCTGTCAGTCGCAATGGTTCCAGCCTTAAATGGTTGATGACGTGTGGTATTTAAATATAAAGGTAGCTAGATATACATTTTTTTTTAAAGTAGGTGTGTATGGTAGTCGTTCTTATAACCGGGAGGTTATAAGAACGACTGCCATACCATAACAACCATAACACCAGCCATTTATCTATTGACTCCAACACTTAACCAACGGCTAGTACAAGCATTAAAGCTTTATTGTAAGGGCTACCATGGCTTCTGGTAATGTGATGACGGAAGATGTCCACTGCTTGACACAGGCCTCCCCCCAAAAGACTTCCACACATTACGGTCCTCCGCCACTCGCATCCATCGGCTTCCCACGACGTTTGCGATGTCGTCGGTCCACCTCGATGGGGGTCGCCAGTCCATAACCTTTCTGCCCCAACGGCCATCCGTCCTACATCTATGTGCCGCCCACTGCCACTTCAACTTTGCAATTCTCAGAGCTATACCAGTTACTTTGGTTCGTCTACGGATCTCCTCATTTCGGATTAGGTATATGGCATAGCAAAGCTCCTAGCACAGCACTCTCCATTGTTCGTTGAGCGATCTTAAGCTTTCTTATGAGGCACACAGTAAGCATCCACATAGCGCACATGCACTAAGAAAACAATTTCAATAGTCAATTGATAATGGCTTCGAACCCAAGTTCAAGATCACTAGAGGGTCTATAAGAGCCGATACATCAACCCCAACGACCCAAGATCCTAAGGTAGAGTACAAACATTACTAGGTATACCTATTGATGACAATAGACCCAGTCACGATGGCCATTAAAATAAACTGCCAGGACGGCAATCCAATTTAATTCTCCTTATTACAAGACGGGACGTGCTTCAGAGAAAAATTGGCTTTTCATAAATTATGAAAACTGCAAGTAAAGTACAGCGGGCGACTTCGAACTAATTAAAAGGGCGGAGAATTATTTGATTTTAATGGAACTATAATAATGTACTAGAACATTACTGTTATTTATGTACTCGTAGGTAACATAAAGCTGTATATGTATAGCTATGTTAAAAGCTGAAGTGTAGAACTCCATTTTCCACTATGAAATATTATAATGTAAGTAAAGATTCAGTACCGAAATTTTCAGAGATATTCTCTTATGCTCTTCATCATGTATGCGGCGTCAACCCCGACTTTACACATAAGGGTTGAAGAACGATACCTACTTCTACCTGTTGCGAGAAACTAGATGTAGCTACCTATTTTTTGTTGAGGAAATTGGTACTTACCTATGATGTTAAATAGAGAACCGCAACTATAAATGTATGATGTCATTTGAAGCGTTTTCTCTCCTCTGTTTATATATATACTGTCAGCATTCATAAGTAGAATGCTCAAGATTTTATCGCTGTGAACAAACAGTACAGTATTGATTGTGTTTGCTATTGGACTTGAACGCCCCTGTACTGGGTACGTATGCGATTCACCCTTTAGCGAGTCATTCTCTTTCACACGATGCTCATCGCAATGGGTAGCCCAATTCATGGGCCCATCTGGCGCGTAATTGAAACTGATATTTTCGGAAAAAATAACTCTTATATTCCGAGGTTGGAATGCGCGCGAGGTCTGAGGCTAGGAATACCAGTCCACATCGCATCTCCCACTATTCCTGCTGGCTATTCCAACTATTCTCCGACCCCAACCACTCAAATATAAATCTCGAAAATATATCATTCCAAGATGAGACGCCGGACAAAACACTTAACCTGATTGACCCTCCGATGGTATTTTTATTGCATCTAGTCGGTGCTTTGGCCTCTGGAGGACACTTATGTCAACGGTCCCACTCCTTTACATAAAGTGAATTCAATACTTGTTTATAAAGAGCGTTTGTTAAGGTGTCATGTAACCAAGGAAAGTTCTTTACTCCGAGAGTACCTCTTAGCGACGAAAGTTCTGTCACCTCGAGGAAAATTACGGCTAACTAAATCGTTCAATTTCTTACCTATTATTAAACTTTAATAATTAAGCAAGTAGCTACTATTTTTATTGCTTTCTTTGTCTAGGCACAATGAAAAGCTATCTATCAATGACTAGGTCTACGTCTATGCGTTCAGTCGAAATCTGACGCTGCACTCGGCACTCGGTTTCTATTGTGTTAGCTCAAATCCGAGGTCTATTCATGGGCAGGCTTTTGTCATTTTCGTTCTATCATTCATGATGGCATAGCTTTCAAATAGCCATTGCGATTGGAATAGACCTATCGTCAAGTTGCCACATTCACGAATACCTAAGGGTTTTACAAATGCGAAAATTATGTAGGTATTTCTCTCAGCAGGTAGAGTTAATTAAATAACAACTGTGTTATTACTTGGTAACATTCTAATAAAGGTGATACACATAATTTACATACAAAATAAACATCAGCATCTAATATTCATGTCATTCTAATTTCAGTGCACAGATTGGAACAATAAATTGTATTGCAACAACATGTGGGGTTTGTGGGGCGAAGCCCGATCCTGGCAATCTCAGCCCCCGCCACACATTACGGCAAAATTAAGACAGCTTGCGATGCCAATATGCAAATGCTTGCGTCGACCCTATGCGCATTACGTTCAAAACGAATATTGTTTATAGAACCATTTCTTTGTGCTCGAGTGTATGACTTTGTTAATAAAACCTAGACTCATTTTACCGTGAAGTCCTTCCAAATAAACAGAACATTTTATCTACTTGAGTATCTTTGAATGAAAACCGCGTTTCTCGTAATTTCGAGTCCATTTGAAACAAGCTTGTCTCTAAAAACATTTATTTCATAATCCTTTGAGAATTATTCGAACGTAAATTCTTCGGAACACAGATTTATCTAGTTACAGTAACTATTGCGTCTTCCTCAAACGGTCGGTATCCCTTTGAATTGCTTACATACGTTGAATAAAAGCGAGTTTGCATTTCCGGAACGTATTTGTTGCTTGTTTGTACAAACAGCGGAATCTCCGAGTTCCATTCCACCCGGGATAGAACATCGCGAGGTAGTCGGCGCATTCTTCCGGACCCCGACGCATCGGCTCGGAAAACATCTTTTTGTGTATACCTTAAAACTTTCCTTTTAACAACATAGTAATAACATAACATGTAATACGATAGCCACTTGCATGATCGAGTATCTCCTTTATAAAGTTTTAATAAAAATCAACTCCCTAAAGGGTTCGCTCGCAGCCGTCGCAATTTTCCAATACAGCCATCGGAGGTCTGGAACATCCGAGGTAGTCATCTTACAAGCTGAATTGATACTTCAGACACGCCGTGAAGCGCTATTCTCTTGAAAGCTTTTATATTATATTATCTAAGACCTTTCAACACGTGGTGGGAACGTCTGTCGCTCGATCTATGGATTCAGATTCTCACTTGGAGAGTAAAGCGATGCACATATTGTAGACAAAATTGTCTTGAGTGTTTATGTAGATGGTTTTGATGCACGGGAAGTGTCTTAACAGAAGCATTTTTTTTAATAGGAATGCGGTGGCAAAAAAGCGCTCGGCCCGCCTGATGTTAAGCAGTAACCGTAGCCTATAGATGCTTGCAATACCAAAGGCATTGCTCGCACATTGCCGACCTGAAAGGGAGTGGAATGGAGGGACAGGAAGGGGGGGTTGGGCTTTCAGCTCTCTCACTCATCGTACGAAACGCAACTGTAATATAGCTGCTTTACGCCGATCTTCTGTGAGAGGGTGGTACTACCCCGGATAAGCAGAGCTTTTAAGCAGATGTCAAAAAAATTTTTGCGGGTGAGGATGTGGAAGCGGAAGTGGATGCAAAGTGAATTATTCAAAGGTGCCTGGATAGCCAAATTCGTAACTATAGGGAATAGCGAAAATGGCTCAAAGAAGTTCCAGTGCCAATTTTGATGATAACCAAAGATGCATCATTAGATTTCTGAAAAATCTATTGGAGTCGATCCGGTTTACTGAGAGAGGCTCCCATCCGATCCGGCATCCCATCTCTTGTTCTTTGTTTCAAGTGTGAAGGACTATGGTACCTATCTGTGTAACAGCAATGACTAGGTCTTGTCTGTACAGGTACCTAATAAAATACAAATAGTGTGCGTAAAGCTTAAAGGTAGCACTTGTCGAGTCACCGGGGGATGCGATTAAATAAACTCATGACAAGGTGCCATCGATGCTATAGTGTGAAGCTAAATTGATATGATTTAAAGTTAATGGAAAATGTTGAAAAGATAGAAGATAGGATACATAGCAGCTTTGAAAATGTGAAAGCGTTTTCTGTTGTAAATATGGTATATTTATAACATGATATTAAGTAGCAGGGGCCCTACCACCACCTCTTATAGCAGTATTATTTTAACCTTACAGCGACTTTTTGTAATGTCATGACCCTTATTTATGAGATAAAGGATCATGCGCATTGTTGGTATCAAGTTTTCTCACGCCTCAAAATAAAAGTATTACAGTAATTTCTTTCTTATTTTTTTACAACCTTTTGCTTACGGGATTCGATTTTCGAAATGGGGATTTAATTTAGCATAAAAAAGTTGTTGTTTCTACTTCCACATTGTCGTAAACAAGCATTGCGTGTCATTACATGCAGAATTACATAATTTGACATTCTTCAAATGATGTTCCGTTCTAGTGATGGAATGTTCTCGAGAACATTCTCACTTCTCGGAAACTTACGGAAACTTACTCGTGAGAATTTTCGAGAATTTATCTTCTGAAGCATGTTAAACTTGGCATAAACCTCATTAAACATGCAAGTATGGTGGTTTTAATTGTTTTTAAGATTGAAAGTTAGGATAACGTCAGCCAAAATAAAAAAATCTCACGAGTAAGTTTCCGAGGGTGAGAATGTTCTCGAGAACATCCCATCACTATTCCGTTCACATTCATTCTACAATAGTGCCCATGAAAATAGAAAAATCGTATTAAAATAATCGTACTTTGCCATTTCTTAGTACATTACGTAATAATAACATAACATAACCTAACCATACCATATAGAATAACATTACCTTACAATGGTATTGAATTAAATGCTGTAGGTAATGAAACGCTTTTTGTCTATGGTTATTTCGACGGGCCGGTCACTGCTGCTGTCACTGCTGTCACAGGCGCAGAAACGTCAAAGGAACGTGTATTCCCGCCAAAATAAATCGATTTCGAAAGCCATGAAGATATTTTGCATCTTCCATGTTATTTAATTAAGTGTATTGATCGAATTTATTATTGCTATGAAAATAAACTAGGTACCTACGCTTCGTGCATACAATTTACCTACTTCAAAGTAAACTCAAAGTAGTAAAGACAATGTTCTATGTTAACTTAGATTTAATTAAATTACTCTGGAACCCGATTTTGTTCACAAAAAAAAACTTTTATAGGGGTTAATATGATAAATATAGACTATAAAAAACAAAGAATGGTTTTGATGCAACATGATACGGGATTCCATACATTTTTGAACATTATCCTTTCGAAAAAGGCCGTTTTGATTTGTAGGGAAGGTTGTTAATATGTAACAAAGCTTTCGATATTATAGGTACGGTCGCCTGCACGTGGAAGGTAACATTTCTTACATTAGCTGGTGGGCTCGCTTTATTGACATTCGTAATTAAGAGAGCTCAGCTTATGTTGTAAATGTAACCATAGACGTGCAAGCAAGTGTGCTCGCCCTGTCCAAGGTCCAAGGCTAAAGGTCAACGCTGACCTAACGCCTCCGCACCCGACCAGCACCGCCTCGCTGCTCGGCCTCCACTCGTTGTCGCCGGTGGTCCGCAGGCGGACGCTGCTGTTACACCATAAACGTCACGTGACCACCCAGTGGACCGCGCGTGGTCAACGAGTGAACGCCGCGTGGTCAGTGCGTGGTCCACTTATTTCCGGTTCAGTTAGTGGATGCTGACCGACGAGGCGGTGCTGGTCGGGTGCCGAGTTGATAGGTGAGTGCCAACCTTTATTTCAAAAAGTCGCTGTAAGGTTAAAATAATACTGCTTTAAGAGGCGGTGGTATAGGCGCAGGTATCTACTTAGATAACTATTATATTATAAATATACGACGACGGTTTGCCGCAATGGTTTGAGTGTAGTCCACTCGGCTCACTGCGTCGGGTGGTTGCGAGTTCGATTCCCAGTAGAGATAAATTTCGAAAAAGGCCTTTTTGATTCGTAGGGAAGGTTGTTAATATGTAACAAAGCTTTCGATATTATAGGTACGGTCGCCTGCACGTGAAAGGTAACATTTCTTACATTAGGTGGGCTCGCTTTATTGACATCCGTAATTTTTTTTTTTTTTTTAAATATATATTTATTTATTTAAAAGTACAAAGTTAAATATAAGCTGAGCTTAAAATAAACAAAGATGCATTCGTAAACAGAGAAGGAAAGTTAAGGTTAATTATTACTTAAGGTTAATTATGCTTACAGGTAAAACGGTTAGGGTACAATATAGTTATTATTAATTTTTTTTTTTTTTTTGAACTAGATTTAAAGATTAACAAAGTAAACTTTAGTTAGACAAATACATGTAAGTAGGTACTGTTTGGGAAGTTACAAGTAGGTACTTTTGACCGAAATCCAGTTATGCATCAATGCCTGTGTTTGGTAAACCTCCTTCTTCAGTTCACGGTACAGCGCTTCAAATGGTAAACCCTGCTAATGGATACAGGGTTTGTCTTTGTAGGATCTGTAATTTAGGTGCCATTAATTTGTTTAAGCCTGCTAATAATGTGTTTTACATGTTTGATGAACGATGATATTGTGTGAGTACTTTTAGTTAGACTACTTAAGTTGTATGGGTGTACATTTAGAAGTTGACATAATGATTCGTGTTCGTGCCTGGTTCGTGAAAATATGGGACATTCCTGAAGTAAGTGTTTTGTGTCCTGCACAGCGGTGTTGTCACATGGACAGGTATTAGTGAGGGATCGTTGGATGCGGTGGAGAAACGAGCGATGATAAGCATGACCAGTTAAAATTTGTGTTAATTCGAACGTCATAGGAAAATGCTTTCTATATTCACTTATAGAGTTAATATCTTTAAACCATTCCTTTGTTTCTGCACCCTGTGGGCTGTCCTCATATTCCTTCTGCCATTCGTGCAAAGCGTTGTTTCTTAAGTATCGTTTGGCGTGCGATAAAGGGAACAGATTAAGCTCCGTGGCAGTCCTCATTGTTGCAGCACTCTTGGCCGCGGCGTCAGCAGCTTCATTCCCATTTATTCCGATATGCGCGCGTACCCAGGCAAAGTTGATGGGTGTTGAGGTTTTTAAATTGTAAATTAAATGGTGGATCGAGTTGATGGTTGGATCTGGGTTATTGATATCTTGGATGGCTTTGAGAGATGATAGGCTGTCTGTTAGAATTATAATAGGGTCTTTAATGTGATTGTCAATAGCCCACACCAACGCTGCTTCGATAGCACGAAGCTCAGCCATGAATACTGAGCATGTCCCGCAAAGTTTCATTTTCTTTGAAGTCAATGTTCCATTAGGAGAATAAACTACAAAAGCAGCTCCCACTTTGCCATTTTCTAACTTGCTACCGTCGGTGTAGATTCGGATGGGTATGTCAGATGTGAGCAAATTAACTTCGTGTTCATTACTAGCTTCCTGGAATTCAATTTTAAGTCGTTTTGCTGGATGGAGTCGCTGGATATTCGTTACAGGTTTTTTAAGGTGAATGTCCGTAGGTAAGTCAGGGGAAACTTCCGATTCCTTGACTTGCTGTAAGAGCTGTACCTCTTTGATGGCAAGATGAAGCGGTATGAACTGTGCTAGCGCAATCGATGCTACAGCTGAAACCGTCCTAAAAGCCCGAATAGCACGAATAGCGAACTTTCTTTGAAAACTACGTAGGATTTTTCTTACGCTATAGAAGCTAATTGCAGTCCCCCAGATTCCAGCAGCGTATGTAAACATTGGTTGAATTACTTGCTTATAGATAGTCTCAACATTTTGCGAATGGACCCCCCAAGTAGGCTTCACGAATTTACATAGCAGATTAAATGTTTTTGTGGCTTTGCTGACAATATACTTCGCATGGCTTATAAAGGTTAAACGTTCGTCAATCATAACACCTAAGAGTTTAATTTCTTTTAAAATTTTAATATTATTATTATTTATTTGTAATTTGCAAGTTTTGGTTTGGTTGGAAAATGAAATTGCTTGAGTTTTTTCAGGGCCGAAATAAAGCTTAACACCCTCTCCCCATTCAGTAATAATTGACAAACATGTATTAGTTTTATTTTCTACTTCTAATTTAGTTTTACCTTTGACAATGAGAAGCACATCGTCAGCAAATGCTTGTAGATGTGATCCTGGTGGTAATTTTATACGTAACAGGTCATCAAGTATGATATTCCAAAACGTGGGCCCGCAGACTGATCCTTGAATGCATCCTTTAGTCATCGTTTTTGTGGCTCTTGAATCCCCATAGTCCAATATAACTTCTCTATTTATTACGTAATTTTGTACAAGTCTGAATAAATTTTTCGGGCACTTAATATATCTCAGACCTTTGAAAAGTGACGGCCACCACGCATTGTCGAATGCAGCTTTAATATCTAATGAAACAGCTAGGACTTGTAATTTTTCAATTTTGGCTTCCTTAATTTCATTAACAGCGTTTTGCAGCGCATCAACAGTAGATGTATTCTCCTTAAATCCATATTGCTTTTTGTTCAATGCTTGATTTCTGTCTGCTTTATAAACTATTCGTTTTATGAGGAGCTTTTCAAGAAGCTTTCCAAAAACAGGTAATAATCCAATGGGTCTATATGATGAAAGATTACTCATATCAGGTTTATTTGGTTTCGGTATTATCTTCACATATGCAGACTTCCATGGGCTTGGAAAGTGACTAACATCTAAACATCTGTTAAGTAAGTTTGTGGTAAATACAGGAAATTCTTTAAAGAAGTGCAAGCATATATCCGCAGTAAGGCCATCCAATCCAGGTGCTTTATTAGAATTCATAGACTCAAGGCAATCTTGCACTTCAACTATGGTAAACGGAGGGTCATTTTCTGTGTCTGGCTCGTCGTTAAGATGTTGCCTTATATCACGCTGTACTTCGCATGTATCATCGTCATCATCAGCGTAGAAGTGATTTAATAAAGCTTTGGCAGTAGAATCGCCAGAAGTTGTAAAAATGTTACCACATCTAAGGGTTTGAGGAGGTCTTCGTGCTGGCGATTCTTTAATTATCCTGTTGGTAAGTGACCATACATTTTCTTTGTTTTGTTTGGTGCAAAACTCCCTAAAGTGTTCAGTGGAGGCTTTCCTGAGGGCTGAAGCGTATTCGTCTTTGAGTTGTCTATGATCCGTAATTAAGAGAGCTCAGCTTATGTTGTAAATGTAACCATAGACGTGCAGGCAAGTGTGCTCGCCCTGTCCAAGGCCCAAGGCTTAGCTGAACAGGACATAGAATTAATAATAGAAGCTACGTCCTTCATTTGTTAGGCGTTGGTCTCCTATTAAATGACATCGGCCGCTTATAGCGTCACGTGTACGCCGCGTCACAATGCTTACTATAGAAATTACGCCTTATCTATTATGTGGAAATGTACTGTTGTGGTCTCCTTCACACGGCGATGTCGTTTCTTAATATTAATTCCCCGATTTCCTGCAAAAGCTATCTCGATCGTGTTCGACTCAAACTAAGCACAGACTACAGTAAATCACCTGTAAGTATCTGAAAAACGATATCCATAATAATCACGACTCGCACGTTCTCTACGAGATATATGTAACATCCAAACTCTCAGAGATTAGACAGATATGGCACCTTCTAACATCGGAATCACTAAACCTGAGCCCAGCGCAACACTACACGCTGCAAAATTCACACATCATTTCCTGAGTTTCAAACACCTATTTAAGACATAAGAAGTAATTTGGATGCGTATTACTCACCAGAAAGTGAAATTTATGATGAGCCGTATTGATAATACAGATTTAGTGTTCAAGATGATTTCCATACGTAGGTACTCAGCCGATGGACTCCTTTTAGTAGGATAAACTATTTTGTACAGTCCCATTTCTCCCTCTATCTTGGTAATATCATTGCAAACTCGTTACAATAATTTATCGCAGATTAAGATAACGTAGAAGACGGAGCGTTTAAGCATCACTTTCTTGTAAATTGCTGAGGGCTCAGACGCGAGGTGCCGCCAGGGCTCCCGCGACTGATATAAATCCACATTATGCAGTAACAACATTTTGGTTCACTGCCAGCAGACTCCGGCCCCATCTCTACACCCATAGGTGTAGAGATTATTCTGCGGTTTGACTGTAGTGTACCCACGACTATGTAACTATGTGAATATTAACATAGGGATAGCACAAGACAAGACTTTTGTCACGCATATGTGGCACCGAGTCGCTCTCTCTCAATGCTCGGGATACACGGCGATACTCGACTCTCAGTGTATCTCAGTGAAGCGATACCGCCACTACAACTGTCACAAGCTTAACGCTCGGGATACACGACGACACTTGACACTAATACACTCAGTGTATACATCGAGTGTCTGCGTGTGTACACCACCGCGACACCTTGTGACAGTTGTAGTAGCGGTGTCGCGACACTGAGTGTCGAGTGTCGCCGTGTATCCCGAGCTTTACATGCATTTTGTCTTGTCACGGACGGCTGTGACTGAATAAGACCATTGTTTGTTCTAGAAATAAGTACCTATATAGTACCTACCTAACTAGTAGTCACTTGAAGTTTATGGATGGGGAGCCGTAGAAGGACTTTCTGGATTTAAACGAGCGCGTCAGATTAAGATAAGGGAGATAGCTTACATATTGATAAGAACCTCAAAAAATTATGAGCCCTTAATATTGGTGGGTTCGCTCAGGGGAACCAAAAAAAAAAAAAATTGACCATCTTTAAATACTCGAACAGGGGGCTTACCACAAGCTCTTATTGCGATTCAATTATAGGAACGTTTTAATGACGTTTCTTATTGTCATGACAATAAGGTACGTCATTGCACAAAAAGTCGCTGAAACGTTAATACGTTCCTGTAATTGAATCGCAATAAGAGCTTGTGGTAAGCCCCCTGGTCAGATTAAGATAAGGGGGATTCATTACTAGCTAAGAGGTGTTAAACTGGTAACTGGGAGGTGTGGAACTTCATGTCGAAAGCATCATTTCCTACAATTACATCAACGGCGAGACATCGCTGACCTTATCTTGCTGTCACGATTAGTAACCTCGTCCTCCGTCGACTGCCCAGCTTTACTTGGGAAAATTGGTATCATCACTCCTAAGCGTGGGTTGAGGCGGAATCCTTTCTTTTTTACACCATTAGTAGGTACTAATTATCGCCAAAATAGCTTCCTTTATCGCGCTTGTACCAAGTACAATATGTTGTCACTGGATGCCGATCTAGACATTTCCGGTTGCTGCCTATCTAAAATGAGACTTAAACTTAATTCACATTTCCTAATGGGCAGGTAGTATTTCACTGTATGATGTGTGCTGTCCCTTTCACGGTTTTATATATTTTATTTTTTATTCTTAATGTTCTTAATGTTCTTATTCTGCATTGAGCTTGTTTCTTCTTTGTTTCTTCTCCATTATATTTTTCTTTGTATACTTCAGTCTGTTTAAGTTGGTAAGCATAGTTTTAATGGTGGTGGTATTGGTTCACTTGTTTCCCTTTCTTTTTATCTAATATTTTACTATCTGTGGAGACTTGTAAATGGCTTTGTATTGTTATTCTTCTCTATCTACTGTATCTTTTTAGCTGTTAGTCTTCCTTAAAACTAAATAAATAAATAAATAAATAAATAAAAGTGTCAATTTTGCTAATTTGATCGTCAGTCTAAGAAATGGGAGCATCTGGAAGTTTCACTTTTTCACCCCCTCATATTTTTTTTTTTAATATAGGACTGCGGTGGCGAAAAAACGTACGCCCCGCGTGATTTTAAGTAGTTACCGTAGCCTATAGATGCTTACAAATTCTGGCGCGCTCGAGTAATTTTTTTTTTTCAATTTATCATGTTCTATCATCTATTCTTCCTATCATCTCATCTACCGAATCTACTAGGTTTGGACGGCGCTCGTTCAAATCCACGAATTGCACGCTGGGCTCCCGGTCCATTACCACTGTTTCTGGTTATAAGTACCTAAGTTTCACTAAGTATGCATTTACTTGTTTCTAACAATAGCGGTGGTAATGGTTAAGTACTATACTAACTTATTGGTTTTGTAGTCAAAGCGATTAGCACGCACCAGACGATAAGCGGGTTAACGGAACAGTGACCATTGTATATGTAAAATACGTTGGAATCGTTTTGTGGTGACGATTCTAGACGAATTGGCTAAACGTGTACACTGTTCTTGGTATTGAATTCATGACTAAAATGTATAAATCTATTTACTTTTCTGTACGTCGTATTGGTTCAGGTAAATACCTAGATGATACATGAGCAAATATGAAAGTTACACATAGGGCTTACCTACCCTATGTTATCTAGTCTAGGGCTAGCCCTAGCTAGACTATCAATTACCTAGGTACTTTACTTATTGCCCAATATCAGGAACGAATTGCGCAATGATTTCTCAATAGTCTGAGCGAGTTGAATTTGTATTACTTATACTAATTATGGTTTTGCATGTTCACACAAAAATATAACATTTCGTGATAATAATTGATCGTAAGGCCAAGGGTTTAAGGGATTATTTAATAATTTCAAGTAGGTCTAGGGTCCCACCTTAGTAATTAAAAAACTTAACGATATTACTTATACCCAGAATTTTCATTAAAAAACCTCCGAGCTCTAACGAAATTAACAGTTAAGTTTCATCGAAGGGCGAGTCCGCAGAATTGAAATTCAAATCCGAAGACTTCGCCGTGTTGTAATATAATTAAGACCGTTCGTAATTGAGTAGACATCCACCCCCAGGCGTTTTATTGCAAACTTTCACGGAAAGAAACGGTGAGAAAGAAATCTGTAAGATCGGTAACAATACCTACTTGCAAATTGACGGGTTATAAAATGATCACTAAATTGGTTATTCGATTTTTTCGTCTTTACATTGTATTTTAAATACATAATACTATACCCAATAGCTAAACCCAGCAAACGCAAAGGTAATAATAGGTTAATAGGTAAGCAACGGTTGTACTATGGGTACCGTACAATGGACTGGGGGCGATCCCAGTGACAACCAGACCAGGGCAAATTACGAGAAGTCCGTTTCCGAAATTTGCCTCTTGCAGGAATCGAACCCGCAACTACTCGATGGCGCGAGTCGAGCGGCCTACGCTCGAACCACTGCGCCAAGCGGTAGTCATCGTTAGTTTATTTTTACCCGACTACGGAGGCGTTATGATTTTGACATGTATGTATGTGCATCTGTTCCCACCTAACTTCCAAACTACTTGTCGTAATTTGACAAATGAGGAGGACAAATGAAGGCCAGAAGCGGCTTAATGGCGCGCTGGTTATAGGCTATGTGACGTCACATAAAATTGCATATGGCGCCCTCTAGAGGACATAATGTCATGAACTAAAAAAAAAACATTTTTTATTGAAACCGTGTGGGGTATCGAATGAAAGACCTTGATGAGCACATTTGAAAAATATATATATTGTTACCTATAACTCCAAAATAATTAAATAAAAAGTAAGTTTAAAAACTAAAACCCGACTACGGAAAAAACGCGCTCTAAAAAGTATGAAACAAGAAAATATTCTCATCTAGAGGATAGCCGTGGTTCGTGTTCATGTGCCATTTGGCCCTAAAAGACCTACACGGACCACGGCTATCCTCTAGATGAGAATATTTTCTTGTTTCATACTTTTTAGAGCGCGTTTTTTCCGTAGTCGGGTTTTAGTTTTTAGACTTACTTTTTGCATTTAATAGTTATTTAACATAGCTTTTGCCCGCGACTTCGTCCGCGCATAATTTATCCCACGGGAACATACTATCGAGATAAAAAGTAGCCTATGTGCTATTCCAGACTATAATCTATATCTGTGCCACATTTCATCCAAATCCGTTAAGTAGTTTTTGCGTGCAAGAGTAACAAACATCCATCCATCCATCCAAACCTTTCACATTTGTGGGATTAGTGGGATGGGATGATCTCAAATGTACTTAAGTCTGTTATGTATTAAGTAATTAAGTACTTGCTTGCCAAGAAAAGCACAGTATAAAAGTGGTTGCTGTCCTTATCGACGACAAGGAACAAAGATAAAATAAAAGTTATAAACTTGCAGTGAATCCCCATTATCTTAGCAGGCTTACATTCTGCTGTCGTGTCGCCACACTACGCAAGTTAATACATTTCCCAGTGTATGCAAATTAAAGACGTTGGCCCGCAAACATTGGGTGAATTAATGTCTTGGGGATGCCTTGGGGGACCCGATCGTAATGTAAGTAGGCTGTCTCGACAGTTCCTGGTTTGATACTTATTTAATTACATTAAGGGTGCGTTTCCATTGAAGCGGAGCTGGGCGGAGTGAAGCGGAGCGGACCGTGCATTGGCCAATCACAGTGCTCGAAATCTCCACTCCGCTCTTAGCCCGTCACAGTTGGCTAATGACAGTCCGCCGCTCCGCTCCACTCCGCCCAGCTCCGCGTCAGTGGAAACGCACCCTAAGGGCCTGTTTCTAATTTGTCAGTTAACTTTTCCGCCATATAAAATTTGGCGTTTTTCATGGAAAAATTGTCAAAACGCCATATTTATTTGGCGGATAAGAGTTAAGTATCTGCCGATTCTGAAGTAGGCCCTTGAATAGGTTATTGTAACCGAATTATGAATAAATATGCGATTAAAATTGTCTGGTTAGGTATTTTCATATTTTTGTAAATAACTGCATAGGGTACCTATTTCTTATTAATTGTTAGGTAGTGTTAAAATATAAAAATAAATATAACGTCACGACTTTCATCCCAATTCGGGGGTAGTCAGAGGCTTGAGTGGCCTCAAATATCTGGGTGTCACACTCGATGGCCCCATGACCTTCGGTCCTCACATTAAAAGAGTCCGCAACCGAGCCGCCTTTGTGCTCGGTCGCCTTCACTATCTTATATGCAAGCGGAGTAAAATGTCCCTTAGAAATAAGGTGACACTTTACAAAACTTGCATTCGTCCCATCATGTCCTATGCGAGTGTTGTGTTCGCTCACGCGGCCAACACTCACATCAACAGTCTCCAAGTCATACAGAATCGCTTCCTTCGTAAAGCCGTGGGAGCCCCGTGGTTTTTGAGGAACGTAGACCTTCACTCAGATCTAGGCCTAGTCTCCATACGGAAGTACTTCAAAGAAGCGTCCGAACGCTACTTTAAAAAGGCTTCCGATCATTCGAATGCTCTAATCGGCGCCGCCGTCGATTACGAGCCCGCGCACTTAGACACACTCAGTAGTACCTACCGCCGCCGACCGCGGCATGTACTACTCGACCCACCCGACCCACTCACCGTGCTCCTCGACTCAGATGCCGAGGAGACCGACACACGCACACTACCCAACATACACCGACCTCGCCGGCGAGGTCGACGTATTCCCTCTTCCGCCAATAGGTGCCTCTATGCGCCTGCGCCAGCAGGACCTAGACGCACCTAGGCATTCGACAAGCCCGCTGAGTTTCTTGCCGGATCTTCTCAGTGAGGTCGCGTTACGATCCGGTGGTAGTTTTTACCTCCGTTCTCTCTCTAGAGACAGCAGCCAAGCCGAGGCCGAGCCCTATGTGGCGCCCTTGAGCGTGCTGTCCCCTACCCTTCTGGTTGGAGCGCACTTTGCACTCACCAAAGTCCGGGTGAAGTTGTAGAGGCCACTCTGGCCAACAACGTATTGTCAATTCAAAAAAAAAAAAAAAAAAAAAAAAAAAAAAAAAAAAAAAAAAAAGCTTGAGTGGCCATACACCACCACATTGTGGACGTATTACGTCAACTCAAAGCCCACGTTTCACCAGATAGTCAGAAACCAACGTGACGTGTTAAAATAATTGTACTTTATTTATATGCTGTATCTTGGTGTTAGTAAAAATAAGATGCTTATTTAGTAAACAATATAATGCAACATACAAAGTCCAACTACTAACTTTAACAATTATTAATTACTTATTACTAAATTATTTATTTGTGTCATTAATTAATTGTATAATAATTAACGTTTGTAAGTACTTCTTAAACCTACAATAAAATTTAATGTCAATCATCACTCCCCGTTCATAAGATATCTATACTTCCTTAACAAAATATAAAAGGAATAGAAAATTAAATAAAATACAACAAATAATAATGTGAAGAAATACGAGAATATGGTGTGGAATATTCGGGATGTGATTTTGACGACGGCGCGCATGAGGGGGTCTGGTCGCGAGACGCGCGTGCGACTGTCGGTGGGCTTGCTCACGCGCACGCTGCGCACACTCACTTCAACTGTGTTGCAGATTCGGCCGTTTTCAGGTGGTTTGTTGGATCTACGAATTTAGAAGATTACGGAGTGTTTGTAGATTGAAAGTATAGGCAAAAAGGATACCTATGGTTAACGAAAATGTTTTCTCATTGGGACTAGGCCCGCCACGCACTCCCACTACTGTTACTACTGTAAGCCAGGATCAAGAATGGTGTCCAACGCTGACGCCGAGGTTTGACACTCGACGAGTCCCGAGGAAAAGCTAAGTTGAAAAATGTTTCTGAAACATTTCATTGTTGCGAGTTGCGTCGATAGATTTGGCGCTCGTGGTGACCCTATTTTGCAGTTGGGTTGTTACGAAAAAATCACCTTGTTTTAAACACCGTGTTTAAAACATGTTTTAAACACGGGGATTTATTCTTTCTGATTTAAATCAATGTTTTAAACAGTTTTCATTTTAAATTTCCTGTTTTTTTGCAACTCTGTTTTGCAGTCTCCAGAAACATGTTCCCGAAACAAATACAGCCTATTCCATCCTTTGCTCTATCTATCTGACTCTTTAATCTGTCCAGCCTTTATCATCAATTTTTAATAATAAGTTATAAGGATCACAACTTGACTTGCATATTATGCTGTATTGCAAAGTAAGTTAACGAAGGTAAGTTATTCAAGAAGTCTTCATTATAAATGATGTCTATGAGGTATATGTATGAAGCATAGATAGATAATGTATTTAGGTGGCATAAAGCAAAGGTGTTGAAAGTTTCAGGCTCTGAGGTAAATGACAAGGAAAACACAGTAGAAGTATTATTATTCATTTATTAGCTACTCACAACAATAATTAAATATGGGCAGTTTACCTAAAAGTAGGTAAATAGTGAACATTTAAACAAAAAGGCCTTCACAATATTAAATTGTGTTCGAAAAGAGATCAAATACATCGCACAAATCCTGCAAGAAGTAACTTTAAGGTAACTTTGATATATTTTGTAGACATTACTAGGCCTCTAGTCACTTAACAATAGTCGACAACATTTCGACCGCCAAGAATTAACGAGGATAATATTAGAGACCAGTGTTTTTGCAGTGGACAATTGTTAAAGAGACTCGAATCAGTGGCCCGATTCACGTAAAAACAAACAATCCAAATATCGCTTAAGTTCGAAAGTCGTTCGATCGAAATCCTACCCAAAGTTGGTATTCACGTGTTCCTTGAACGCAGTTCGATAGGACTTCAACTCACAACGTTTACTCAACGACTTGTTGCCATGACGAAAAGGCTATCAACAACTATGTCGGTACGATATCGTAACGGTGTTTTAATATGTGGATCAGGCTACAGGCATGTTTTATAGTGCTTTTACTAAAGCGTTCTTTCAATTACAAAATGAACAGAATTTGTGTGACAAATGATCAAAGAAAAAAGTTGCCTTTCACAGGAAAATATATTTTTTTTTTTCGAAAATAATTCGAATCAGAATTTTAAAGTACAAAAAATATCGGTTTTTATTAAAATAAAAACTAAAGGAAATCCTACAAATTTTAGAAAACGTTAACTCCAAAATAAATTCGTAAGAATAGCACGATAGCTTTAATTATTTCATACTTTCGTGTACTTAATTAACTTGTATGACAACTTGTAAGAACTTATGACAAAAAAAAAATAGCAAACAAACAATTTAAGGACTACTTTTTTAATAATTTTACATTAAAGCTATAATTTTAGTAGCTCCCTACTACTTAAGCTCGAAGAGATGCAAGATATAACACTTAAAATCTAATTTAAGTCTAAAGACAAAATTATTGTCGTTCGGTGCTCTTACCAAACAACCAAAACTTATGGTAATGTAGATATAGTCTATTATAATTTAAATAAGGTATTTTGTACTTCACAATAGTATTACTGAGTATTGTTAGGTCGCCTGTAATCAAGACCTTCCATGTGACGTCATAGGCGAATAGACGAAAATAAGAAATTGTTTTGATTCAAACAAACTGACGCGAGCGAATTTTTCAACCGGACGCTATCGCATCAGATGGGTGGTGCCGTATACAGGCTGTTTCAAAGGTGCGAAATAATACTTGGAGATTTGGATGAGTATCGGGGATATAATTAAATGGTATAAAGATTTTATTCAAATTTGAACACTATATTTCAGTTTTCTTAATCCGCCAATAAAAATAAAACTCAAAAACTATTATATTTGATCTATTTCCTTGGATATTAGTGGCTCCTAAATGAAGATTACATGATTTCTACACCAATTGATGCGTTATAAGACCGCATTCGCAACACAAAAGTTGTCACAATAATTCAAAATATTGAAAACTATGATAGTTACGCATAGTCTGTCTTCACCGTATAATATGTAGCTTAATTATTATTTCGGACTTTTGTAACACTCGGTAAAACAACTTTGTTATGTGGTTAGTTAATATACTAGTAAGTAATATTAGCTATATAATTGATATTGATAAACTATTTCAGATCACTGAAAATAAATGGGATAAACGAAATATTATTACCATTGATCTACTATGTACTACGTACCAGAAGGGCTTAGTTAAACAAACGTCACATGCCACAGGTAGGTAGGAAGAGCGCAGGTAGGCTGAGAGATTAAATGATTTCAAAGGGAAAGATGTGCGGTGTCTGCTTTAGTACATAGTACCTCAATGATTATTACAAGTATTCTTAAAATATACACTAAACGCTAGAAGAGGAAGGTATGGCACTCAAAATAAAATATAATGCAATATTTTTACATAATGAACAAAGCTAGTTGTATGTAGTTTCAGATTTTATTGGAGTTAATGTTGGAGCATCATTAATGGAAATATGTTGGCTTGTGCGTTATTTAAGAGTTATAAAATAAAATATAAATACTTGCAGACTTGCAAATCTAGTAACGATTTAAATGGCTGTAAATATTGTAGACTATTTTTAACATTTCCACATTATGATATTTTAAATATACTTTGTTACAGAGGAAGACATTTATACATAATATAATGTATATATGTGCTCAGCACAAGCATAGCAAGGCACCCTTCACACTATCATTATCATCACAACGTTAAGCACCATTCATAATAAATAATATAATGTGCGTATGAAAATAACTTAAATATTATGCTATAAGAGAAAAATATTTACAAAGACTAGTAACGATACAATACGATATTAATAAATACACAATATTATATTTACATGTTAATTAACAAACGCCTCACGCGGTTATATTTAGTAATAACTACTAACTACATTTTTATAACATCGATATAATATTTTAACATTCAAATCAGTGGATTTACATCACAAGGATGTTAAATATTTATATATTTGGAAGTAAGTTTTATAAGTTGTTAGCCGAAAAATAAGCAAAAAATTTGCAATTATTGCAGTTATTTTTTTAAGATTATTATTGCAGCTTAAACGTTAATAAGGCTTATAATACTACACAATACATTATTTTATAAAAATAAGGCAAGTTTAGACGATCAGGACAGGCGCGAATATTCGTGCGACAATCTTATTATAAACTTTTAAATGTTACTGTTAGGCACTCTATTGATTATAAGCATATGCAATGCATCAAAACTTTCAACTCAGTTCAAACTTCCGTATGTCAAAGACTTGGGGACCTCTGACCTTCTGTGTCCGCTTTATCCAACAATCCCACAATGTGCCGAAACCAGCGAATGATTGGTGATTCCGTTTATAAATGATCAGAAAGCGGACATCTGGAATGAATTACATGAAGCTAAGCACTGAAGGCAAGTTGAATCCTTACTCAATTATGTGTTTTTTAACCGACTGGACAGATTTTGGATTTTAGAGGTTCATAGATTGTTTGACTCACGAAATATGTATATCGAAACTTTAATAAAAATCGAAAAATGTAGGTTTGATAAGATCAAGGAATGGTGTTTGAGTATAGAGATAGCTCACCCGAGATTTGTGCTTGCTTGTAGACGGTGTTGTTGTAGGACTTGCCATAGACGGAGCTCAATGCCGCTTCTGTAACAAAATGTAATAATCTGAAGAAACTGTTGAAGACATTTTGTAGCCTATACCCAAGTGTCTAATTTTGGGCATACAGCTCTCCTTTTGTTTCTTTTTTCATGTGACTAATGGCCGGCGCATAGTGAGTATGGCAGGGCATGGCATTTTAATTTTCATCAATCGTATACTTATCCAATCGAAATAAGGTGCTCCAGCGGGTACACCGAGAAAATATTCCGTTATACTCCGAGGTTGATCACCGAGCATTGAAATATATACCTTATTTCAATTGGATAAGTATTAAATTCGATTGATAAAAATTAAAATGCATGCCCTGCCGTACTCACTGTGCGCCGGCCATAAGGTGACCAATGAGCGGACGCCCGTGTTAAGCAGTTACTGTAGATGCTTGCAATACCAAAGCTGGCATGTTACCGACCTAAAGGGGGGTGGGACAGAGGCAGGGGAAGGGGATGTGCTACGAGTTGTACCACCCAAAACCCCGGTCAAGCGAGCCCATATATGAACTACAGTCAATTGACTACCGCTTGGCTCTACAGTTACTACGAATAGCCCTTTACCTAACTCTTGGGGCCGCCTTTGGGGACCTCTTGACGCGATGTTCTTAAAAGATGTACTATGGTTGGTGTTGTATGTGTGTTGTACTCACTTGAGGTGGAGGCGGGCGAGGTCGCGGCGCGTGGCGTGCTGCAGCAGGTCGGGCAGCGCGTAGCAGTGCTGACGCAGCGCGCGCGCCACGCCGGGCGGCAGGCCGCGTGCTGCTACCCACGCCCCGATGTCGGCGGCCTCCTCCTCTGTTATGCTCTCCTCGCTCGCTGACCCATTTATTTGCGCGTCCCCGCTATCGCTTATTACGACTTCGGGGGTCGCACTACTGTGTAAGACACAGACCAATAAGACAAGACGCCAATGAGAATCCGTAACGAATTTTGTTGAGAATGCAGATTTATAGAGCTAAGAAATCCATAACATACAGTGCATACATTTTTGTTGTAAGACAAAAATTGACGAAGTTATGACCAAATTACTAGCGAAGATCGCGCGCGGTTGCTGCGATATCACGAGGCCTACTCGCGCTTTGTAGTGACTGACTGCGCGGGCACAACGCACTTTCTTGCCGATCCGTGTAACGTCCCACGTGTCGGCCGCACATAATATAAAATGTGTTATAAAATCGCAACGGATTGACCGATTTCGATGATTTCAAAATTATATTGATGAGAAAGCTTAATATAACAATATAGTGGTTTTGTGTTGATTTGTCGACCTCGAAATGATCTCCATTACGTTTTAAATAAAAACAATTTGGCAAATTATGTTGTTTGCATAAAGTCAACGTAATCAAGCAAAAATTAAGTAATTTACACTAAAAATACGCATTTATTAAAATCTCACGTGTTATTAGGGGCGAAGGGGGTCGAGCCAAATAAAATATTTTAAGAAAGTAAAAGGGCGTTTGATCGCGTGGCGGGCTACTTACCGAGACTTCTTTTCTATTAATTCTCGAATAATTAACATTTGTGATTTCTGCTCGTCGAGCATTTGCCGTAGAAGACTTTGATACTGCTGGTAGCTTTCTAGTAGTTCTTGATGTAACCTATAACATAACAATAACGTCTTAGGGCTGTTACCCTAAAAATCACCCCTGTTACCCCTTACAATTAACAAAATGGAATCGCGACCCACTAGGCTAATTATGCGTAAATACTGTAAGGTAATTATTTTTTTCGTTTCTCTGACTTTATTTACGAGGCCAAAAATTCAAAACACAAATTTCAATAACATAAAAACCATTGAGAAGTATAAGGGCTTGTTTCAGAATCGTCGGACAACTTTTGCCGCCAAATAAATATGGCATTTTGAAAGATAAAACACCATATTTATTTGGTGGATAAAAGTTATAGCTGACGATTCTGAAACAGATCACAACAAAACACACATAAACATCAGAGAAACATCGAGTTGTATGTCTGTGTGTATCGGTGTAGGATGCGTGTGTGCGTGTGTGTGTGTGTGTGTGTGTGTGTGCGTGTGTGTGTGTGTGTGTGTGTGCGTGTGTGTGTGCGTGTGTGTGTGCGCGTGTGTTTGCGTGTGTGTGTGCGTGAGCGTGTGTGTGTGTGTGTGTGTGTGTGTGTGTGTGTGTGTGTGTGTGTGAGTGTGTGTGGGATTTGTGCGTGTAGGTGTATGATGTGTGTGCGTGTGTGTGTGTATGTTGCTGTAGGATGTGTGTGTGTGGTTGGTACTTGTGGTTCTCCTGTCGCAGATGGTGCAGCGTGGCGTGCTCGCGCGCGGAGGTGGCGGTGGAGAGCGCGGAGGGAGTGCCCGCGTCGGGCGCCGCGCCGCCGCCGCGCCGCGACTCCTGCCCCGCCAGGTTCGCGCCCAGCTCTAACACAAGACATACCACCACTCCCATTAGGAAACCCACCCGCAACTTATGAAACCACTAGCTGGTGCCCGCGACTTTGTTTGCATAGAATTTGTACTTCGAGAAATGATTGGCATCCCATACAAACACCCCCTTGAAAGTTTTATTTACGCAACAAAAAGTAGTCTATGGCCTTCACCAAGGTCCTGTCTATTTCTATACAAAAATTGGTTCAGCTGTTTAGTTGTGAAAATGCAAAAGACAGACAGAGTTACTTTCGCATTTATAATATTAAGTATAGATTCTTTACTTCAACGCGCTGGCGTTTTGAGGAGCAGGAAACATTTATAATATGCTGACGCGAAACTATCTCACACGTCAACGCCAAACCCCAAACAAAAATCAAAGTTATAATCTTCCGTGTCATAATGATTAAATACAAGGTTTCCCAATTTGGGGTTTCACAAACAAAATAATAATAAATTTAAGTAAACATTACGTGCCGATCATAGTAGTACTTCTTTATGGTCCAAAGTTGGGAAAGGCTGAGCTAATTACATACTATACATAACTTTTCGGAATATTTACTGTCACTGTATTCTAATAAAATTCTTAGTTTATGAGATTATTGAAAGATTGCCTATAGCAAACATGGACTAAACCAAGACGAGAGCGTGTATACAAGAGACGAATTATATCAACGCGTAAAATAACTAGTGATTCATATACTTACAGTAAATCTCAAAATACATATACGAGTACCTATTTCCGTCATGTTTGAAAGTCATTACGAGCGGCTTACAGACTGAGGGACGGGTAAATTAGTAAGTATTCCTTTTTGAGGCTGCCTACATAATAAAATTTGCATAAACTCACCCGGCGACAGCACAGTGATGGCAGCTTGCACCGCATTCCGCACGAGATTGTCCAACGCGAACATCCAATGTGGTTTTATACTGTGCATTCTTAGTATAGCGTTCACTGACTCTTGGAACATGTAAATTGCGGAATGCAGCTCGTTGATGGCGTTGGAATCGAAGTCCAACTCTTCCTTCAAGCTTGTAATCGCTTGTTCTATTGAGCTTCTGTTCTGGGCCATTATGTATTCTTTGAGCGCGCATCGGAGGGTTTCTAGGTGGTTCTAAAATGAGAATCTTCTATTAGATTGTATGTTTGACTGGTATTAAGAAAATTTGAAATGGATATTGCAACTGGAAAAGTAAACTTCTTTATTCACAATTTTTCATAATGACCATAAGGTAAGTCATATAATTTAGGCTGAACGACAATGTTGACCGGGTGGGCTAGCTGAGCGAGTTGGCTCGCTCGTTTCAACCAATGGGATAGTTTTAATTTAATGAGCTGAGGGAAATTAAGCGATCCTATTGGTCCTAGCGAGGCAACTAGTACCATTATATTTTATCATTATATGATTTACCATAGTAAGCACAGTGGTCCCGAAATCTTGTTGAATGCTCAGCATCCATTTGGAGCATATCTTCTCGCTGTCCTGCTCTAACACCCGCGAGAGAGTGAGCCGCCGCTGTGAATCCTTCTTCAGTAGATAGAAGCCGTCTTGTTCCACATCTATTGATGACCGGGGCACGGTCATCATGTCCACCTGTTATATAAATAAAATATTAATACTAATTAATTAATGAATTATTATTTTGCGAGGAAGTGGGCAGAGCCACGTTGTTACACACCTATATTTCCACAATGGTACTAAAATGGTTAATACAAGTAAGTGCAAAAGAGTTTCAAGGTTGATTAAATTTAATGACGAGAATCGGTGAATGGAGATCGAGTTTAATATAAAATCTGTTATAAATAAATATATTTTATGTATTAAATTTATTTATTTATTTTATTTTATTTACCAGGATAAATTGCAAGTCGGATACAATATAAATAATAAGCAAAATTGCAGGACGTATTTTCGATTTTTTTATATTTTAATATGTAACTTGGCTTGCCTGGAATGCCTCGCCTGGGCAATCATATTACTCATGAACTGAGTGCTCGGGCGAGGCATGCGCATGAGTAGAAACAGCCACTAGCTACTATGCTAACTGCTTACCTCGGGAGATAACAAGCCGCCCGACGAGCTCCGTCTGTTCAAGAGCGTATCTGTGCTGTCCATTTCGTCGGTAGAGGGCGTGTTGGGCATTGTACTAAAAAATACAGGATTTGCACTTATACTACTCGTTATTAAATAAACTGTAGTAGCTTTATATACTGTAAATATATAATTTCGTTTTAAAAATTAAGGTTAGTTGATAGATAAGTTCCAAAGATATTAGAAGCATTAGATTTATGATTGAACGTTTACACGAAGTTTAGAAAATGATTGTGATACTGATCTTTGTATTTGGACAATGAATGTTTTATTGCAAACGCTTTCAACTAATAAATACAACTTCAGATATAAATTATTAATATAAATTAGATTTTCTACATAATATAAGGGTGTGCAATAAAGTTCCAGAACCAGAGAATCCTATTACGAACCTGGACATGAGGCCGGACATATGTTTCGTTCGTTCGTGATTTAGACACTAATTAACTATGGAAATTTGTTAAATTTCAAAATTCGAAACACGAACCAAACAGATTATTGCTTTCGCACCGGGTTCGTAATAGCAGACCTGACAAGAAAACAGTGGTGATTAAACTAAAATAATGTGCACTACATGCTTCGTTCTTTCTAATAGAAGCGATAATGTCGCGATACTGTGCTTCATAGAATGCAATATTTTCTTTTACATTCGCTATATTTCGATCTACCATAATAATAACATCAACTTTATAACAACTTTACTGTAATTATCTATTCCATGCCATTCCATACTATATCATTGTTACCATCTAAATATAAAATCCGTATTATTCGTATAACAGTTATTATTTACATAACATTACACAACGATTACCCGATTATGTTTTTTGTTAGTATTCTTCGGATTATAAAATATTATGGAAGTACCTATGAACTTAGCTAACTTGTAACACGCCACAACCTTTAATATTCAGTATTGCTATCTTTCTCACAGTCGTACCGTTAGAACAAGACAGCAATACGCTTAGATACATGTCAAATTTAGTATATTAAACAACAACAGAAATGGCATTCATAAGTACTTTTAATTGAAAATTATTATGTAAAGATGATAAAGATTACTACTATCGACATACTAATTATTTTTTTATTAATAATTATTAGTATTTGAGGTCAATTCAGATGAACTGCGTCCGGACTGCACGCCGACTGCAATCAGACTGCACGCCGACTACAAGCGTACTGCACGACGACTGTAAAGGTGAGAGTTCGATCAACGCGGTAAGACAGCAGACGTCAGTTGATCTCATACAAATTGTGGCGATAACATGTGGCGCGACGGCAGACGGCATTCAATTTCTATGGACCGACTGACGTCTGCTGTCTTGCCGCGTTGAGCGAACTCCCACCTTAAGCAGACTGCACACCGACTGCATCCGGACCATCACTCCGCTTGCAATCGGCGTGCCATAGTACGCTTGCAGTCAGCGGGCAGTTATATCAACCGCTCCAAAACTGCATCCAAATTTCAAGTTTCCTGTTGGCTACAGTCCCGATGCAGTTCATGTGTATAGACACTTAATCCCACCCAACCAAATATAAGCAAGTAACAACAAAATTTAGAATTTAATCCGAAAAAAATATAGTATTCTATGAATTTGGAACATCAAAACGGTGCTTACTGTAAAAATGTGAATGTTACCTGCTATTCGACAAGTCCGGTGGATATATCAGTATCGGTGATAGCATCGACGAAGCCGTCCTAGTGATCGTAGGATTAGACCGGACCGTTTTAACCCTTGACGGTGGGAAAATAAATACACGCTTAGGTGCAAAGCAATCGACATGTTATCACAATAAGTGTTATTGCCAACACGTGAACTGTGTTCGCTGCACACTGTTAAATAATTAAATTGATCTCTCGAGTCTATTTCCATAAAAGTATAACAGATGCACGATTCCTATATTTTACTCGTAAAATTGCACGCAAGAACTACATTTAACGGAAGCATTTTGACTGCCTTTAGTACAGACAAATAAGCCAAGACGCCGACGCTTGCATCCACTGTTCTATGAACATACAATCGTCAAAAATTGTCGGGGTATCGGAACAAAACGGCGAATTTTAGACACAATTCCGTAGCACGGCATAACGTCCTCTCTTGTAAATTGAATGTACGTACAGTCGTCTGCATCTCTCAGGGACCATTTCCAGCTTATGCTGCCCAGCTCGCTTTATCAATGTCAATATTATAGAGCTCTCAGTTTATGCTGGAAATGTACCCCGAGACTTGCAGCCGACCATACACAGTTCTAATCAACGGGTTTCATAATGAAATGTATGGAACTAATGCACCGATTATATAAACGCTTTCTGCTATGGTTTATATTATGTTTATACTATTTTTCATACAGGAACCGGGCATAGAGATTAGATGCCAATGGTGTGATTGTTATACTTTCATGAAAATATGCTTTGTGGCTGTTTGGAAAAAAATCTTTGCACCTAGGATCGTAGCATAGGCTTCTGTTTCCAATATCGATGTTTTTAATATCACTTTAAAGTGCCATTTGCAATGAAGTTTATGGTTTATGATTTGTTAAACTTATATCTTTGCAGGAAGAGTGAAATTATATCTAGAAACTATCACAGTCATGTCTTCGTGCCAACTAATTTATACAGCATGCAGTAAGGAACATTCGATGCTATATATTTCCTAAATATAACTAAAAATAAATAGACAGCACAGAAGGCCTCCACAATGTCTCGATTTTGTATCGATATCAAACCGAAGCCCATGCCACAACCTATGTCAGTGATGCGTCGAATATGTATCGAAAATCGAGGCCGAATGAGTTTATGTATGCAAATTCTCACGTAAACTCTACCACATTTAACATCGATGTTAAGTCAACATTTTCCTCGCCCAAACATAAGCTCCCTCTCACCAGAGTAAATTGATGATATGGGGAAACATCACACAACAGAACATGTACAGCTGAGGTCATTACTGCCTGGATACCTGGCGACTTTTAAGATCATTTCGCATGGCAACACTTAGCTTTAGCGCGAAATTTTGTTGCCTGTTACAGTTCTTATAATTCACGAGTGCAGTCGGCCTTTGGTTCTGGTTCGACGTATACATGCACAGTGTGACAGTGTGCGTCCTTGGCGGAGCTGTAAACGCACACATTAACACTGTATACAGATACGTCTTTACACAACTAAGGCCGGCCGCACTCGTGAATTGCAAGAACTGTACTTGTACCATTTAAGCGAAAAGGAAAAGAGGGGCAGAGAGTAAAGTCCCTCGCTGTACTAAGAGGAATTTTAAAATATCGATATTTTTAAAGTAAGCCATGCGGAAGTGGATTACATTAAATCTGTTCTAGGTAATAAATACCATGCGTCGCAAAAGCAACTCTATTCATCTAGTTATAGAGGGGTGACTCACTCGATTTCTGGGGAGCTGGGCAGCTGGCCCGGGATGCTGGGCTCAGAGATTTTCTTCTGCGCGGTGATAGGCCTCGCTTTGTCGGCGGGCACTGAAATGCTTCGGCTGTAGTCCATGTTGCTCCCGAGGCGACTGGAAGGCTTCTTCTTTCTGTATCAATAACGTAAACCTGTATGCGTGTCTTTTTATATTTTGACTATAGGGAGGTTGTTTTTCATACCTCGAATTGGTTAGGTTTGATAGTTGATTAGTTCCTTTGGAAAATACGTGTTTCAGCTTGTCTTGATATTTTAACGGGGAACGCGTAGAGGGAGTTGAGACAAGAGGATGAGTAGAGGATGTTTTTTTGGGTTCTACATTACCACGGGTTTATATTACATCGCTTGGTATACAGATGTCTTGTACTTATGCACCAAAAATAAAAGATTGTGCTGAAAAATGCTTGGTGAAGCCATTGGAAATCGATAAATAGTTTCAAAGCGGATCGTATTTTTGTGAACCCTTGCGGCGAGGAATTCGCAGGGTAAACTAGTAACTTTTAAGGATTATCCACACGTATCATGAAATCATCCGCATCCGCTGGATGCGGGCAGCGCAAGACCGGTCATTGTGGCGAACCTTGGGGGAGGCCTATGTCCAGCAGTGGACGTCTTTCGGCTGAAATGATGATGATGATGATGATGATCATGAAAGTGGAGAGACTGTGCTCTGTCAGGAGCTTAAAAATATCAGTGTGTACATTTTATATGAACTCGTTGACGTTCTCGTTCACGTCCCGGGCACGGCCCTGCTATATGGGATAGACATTTACTCCCAAATTGATAGAAAGTTATAATGGACTAACACTGGGATTATAATTCACTTTTACTCAAAAAAGTTTATAATGTTGTCATTATTTCACAAACCTTCTTCGAGCAAAATCGGATTTGTCGTACTGCAAGAGCTACATGACATACAATGTATTATTACCCCGTATTATCGTCATTATATTGCTGTTATTTGACCGTTGCCATGGAAACGTAACAAACAGGTATGTTGATGGTTCGTTATTAAAAATCTGATGGACGGTTAAAACGAGTAGGTCGTGCCGTTGCCATGGAAACGTAAACAGAGAAAATACACAACTATATAGTTCGTAAAAATATAAATATAATTGTATTAATTTTTATACCCACTTAGCTAGTTTTGTTTAAACTAATAGTCGCATTTTTGGGTAAAGCACTATTCAAGCCTTGGTCTCTAATGAGTGTACTGCTGACCACGCTACAATGGCCTCAAGCTAAGCTTCGCTACGCTCACGGTCTTCAAGCTTGGTCATCATAGCTACCCTTGCTGGCCGCGCTATAAAGGCCTCGACCTTTGGTCTCGGCCTTTATTTTAGCTTGTCCATCAAGGGTTGCAATGCTGACCGCGCTGTGGAGGCCTGGAGGTGCGCTGCGCCGCGCTTTCGGCCATCAACAACACACTCATTAGAGACCGCAGCAGTAATGTAGTATTGTTTCTAGGAAACCTTTGTAAAATCATTGTATACTGGCTAAAGATCTCTTTAAATTAGGTGGTAAAGGTTTGGATGCAGTACATACTCGCAAAGGAAGGGGTCTTCCAGCAGCTCGGCGGCGGTGGCGCGCTGCTCCGGCTCGGGGATGAAGCAGCGCAGTATGAACGACTTCGCCTTAGCTGACAGCTCGCTCGGGATCTCCGGGTGCATCTTGTAGTACCCCACCTGGACGACTTAGCTGTTACAACACTACTTCAGAAGAATCAATTCTAATCACCGAAACGGAGAGAGAATACGACTAGTAGCCCGATTCACGTAATAAAAACCGTAACGATATCGTAGCAACCATAGTCGTTGATTGCCTTTTCGTCATGGTAACAAGTCGTTGAGTAACCGTTTTTCATTGAGTTGAAGTCCCATCGAACTGCGTTCAAGGAACACGTGAATACCAACTTTTGATGGGATTTCGATCGAACGACTTTTGAACTTCAGCGTTATTTGGATTGTTTGTTTTTACGTGAATCGGGCTACAGGAAATCTCTCATGCAGTAATTTCATAATGAAAATACGTTGTTGTATCGTGTAACGTTCCAATTTCACTAACCCCAAACTCTAAGCTGTCAAACTGTTTTTATTTTAGGATTGCCAACAATTTGCTGCACAATTGCGGAAAATTCAAATCTTACTTTATTATTAATTTTGGGACAACCTTTAGTAGTAGAGAAGCAAAGTATAGCAGTTGGTGACCTTACCTTGAATACAGCAGCCTGAGGAGACCCTAATTCAATGAAGGGCGGGTTTCCGGTCGCCATTTCAACCACCGTACATCCTAATGACCATATGTCAGCCTGGAAAAAAAATCAAAGCAGCTCAATGTATTGACCAACTATTTACCTTTTTAGAGGAAAAATACCAACATCCTCACAGAGATTAATGACGACTACTAGAAATATGCACCGATGATGATTGCACGCGAATAATTTACAAGTGTCCCAGGAAACCGGTGGATGCGATGGACCATAACGTTCAATACCCATCGGTAGGGTTGGGCAAAAAAACTAAATATCGATATAATGGTTTCTTGATAAAATCGATACTCTTGGACATAAGTATCGTTACGATATTTATAGTTTTGTTTACTAGACATCCTTAAGCGTCGTGGTTTTTTTTAGAATTGGTGTTTCAGCCCGGCCGCACATTATCAGAAACTTTCCGATAGAAATTTTATTGACGACCTTGTCCACAGTCCACATAACACATACATACTTTCAAAAATTTTACGGACCAGTTGGGTGTCTTATTAGGACTCATCCATAAAATTTATATCAAAAAGTTTCTGATAATATGCGGCCGGGCTAAGTAATTGGCCCTAATCTGCATGTTAGTAGAGTGGTAGTAGTAGTAAGGGTATAGTATAGTGTACTGACGGGCGCGCCGTATCCGCGCTGGCCCTTGTCGATGACCTCGGGCGCCATGTACTGCAGCGTGCCGGCGAAGGTCTCGGTGGAGGGGCAGAGCCCCGCCAGGCGCTTGCTGGTGCCGAAGTCCGAGATCTTCACCACGCCGCTGTACGTGTTCACCAGCACGTTGTCGCCCTTGATGTCGCGGTGCACTATCTTCTGGTCGTGCAGGTACTTCAGACCTAACGTATACATGGAAATGCTATTTATGTACTTTACTCAAAAATGTTTATAATGTTGGCATGGTTTTGCAAACCTTCTTCGAGCAAAGTTGATGTTGCTGCGCTACAAAAAAGGCGCCGTCAAAGTTGTATCTTTTTCTTCCTAGCCTTATCCCATTATGAGAGGTCGGCTTTCAGTCTACCCTGATTTGGCTTATCACAGATATTTATACGGAGCGATTGCCATCCGAGAACCAACTAGTGGGACTATCGGCAACCTAAGGTTAAGACCACTTTTGTCAGATTTTCAGGCTTCTGACTGTCCGTAACGACCATGGACCAATTAGTAAGGGGACTGGCCCTAAGCAACTCGGCCGAGTGGTCAGCCTAGTACTAACATCGACATAAAACGAAGCGAGTAGTTCAACTATTTACCGGTAGATAGAACAATGAAAATGAAAAAACAATGACCACGTTTTTTTTCATACATATATCTAATAAGGGCACCTCTTTCTTTAGTCTTTACTCTGTGGTAACGACTGTCAAAGATCTTCAAAAGACACTCGGGATCGCCAGCTTAACGTGCCCTCCGAAGCACGGAGGAGATCAGATGTTATAATTGGACCACCCATCCAAGGCCCAACCGAGCCGAACGTGGCTTAACGCGCCGATGTATCGGGATGTATCGCCGTCAAAGTTGTATGAGATTTCATTACTGTCGTGTTTTAGCGGCCAGCAATCCATTACTGTGGGGTTTAAGCGACGAATTGACTTAATGGAATATCTAGTTTCCAAGTTCGAATAGAAGGCACGCGGTCACGCGCTCGATCTCCTACAAGACCTACAAGATGGGTGGATCTTATAAAAACTATCAAGAAACATTCCATAGTAGAATGTTCCCGAAAGATTCGCGGATTAGCGGATTTCGCGGGGATTCGTGCGATGAGTGAGAGAGCCGTAAGCCCACCCGCGCCCCTCCCCCTCCCTCCATCCCACTCCCCTTCAGGTCGGCAATGTGCGAGCAATGCCTTTGGTATTGTAAGCATCTATAGGCTACGGTAACTGCTTAACATCAGGCGGGCCGTACGCTTTTTTGCCACCGCAGTCCAATAAAAAAAAAAGGAAATGGCCGATGGGTATGGGGATGGGTATGGCAACTATATATTGGAAGACGCAGAGCAGTTAGTCCCGCAAGGTGGACCGACGTCCTAGCGAACGTCGTGGGAAACCGCTGGATGCGCGCGAAAACCTTGGGGGAGCCATATGTCCAGAAGTGGACGTCATTCGACTGAAATGATGATAGCCGATTGGCCACGAAATTGGGTACACGACGTTCAAAATTCAAATTCCAGCTCGAATCTCTGGTTTATTTGAAATATTATGCAAATAATATTGACAATATGAGGCTAGAGTACAAGGTACCTTCAAGTATCTGCTTGGTGTAGTATGCGATGGTGGCCTCGTTCTCCTTGAGCGGCCCCCACTTGGAGCGCAGCAGCGCTGATAGCGACCCGCCCGGGACTTGCTCCATGAAGATCTTGAAGTAGTTGTCCTCCGATATCGAGCCCAAGTACTGGAAAGATGCAATTACGTTTTGGATTGGTTGTACCATTTTGTTTTGATATTGAATAGTAGTCATGTTATTTGCTGTTTCGATCTCATACTGTTAACTTTTACTGGTTCGTACTGTAACGTCGCGTTTTGGGTTTAGGTTTTAAAAAAGGGTTCTTAATTTACATTAATTTATTTATTCCCAAGAGTACCATTTAAACAATAAAATAATCACTGGCAGCAAGCGTGCACCGCGGATGACGGATGGGATCGGACTGAGGATCAGGAGAGGTGGGACAGGTGATGATGCAAGGATGGTGGTAGGGATAGTTGCTGACATCAGCAGGAATTCAGGGTGTAACAGTACGAATCAAAACCAAAAACGTACGAAAAATAAAGAACAGAGATATGGTGAGTGTTGATTGTTGAGTGCTGAGTGGTGAGTAGTGAGTGTGTGGACTAGTGAGTGGTGAGTGTGGTGAGTGTTGAGTAGTGAGTGGTAAGTGTGGTGAGTGTTGAGTAGTGAGTGTGGTGTGTTGAGTGGTGAGTGTTGGGTAGTGACTGGTGAGTGTAGAGTAATGAGTAGTGTGTGGTGAGTATTGAGTAGTGAGTGTTGAGTGGAGCGTGGTGTTGGTTACCTGCACGATGTTCCGGTGGCGCAGCTGCGAGTGCAGCAGGATCTCCTCGTGCAGCGGCTGCACGTCGCCGAGGTTGCGCTCGGGGATCTCCTTGACGGCGATGCGCACCTGCGTGTTGAGGTCGCGCGCCGCGTACACCACGCCGTACGTGCCCTTGCCCAGCACCACGCGCCGCCCGCCCTCCTCCAGCTCGTACTCGAACTGCACACCGATCACTTATTAACTGGGTCGGTATGGGCAATCCCAAACCATACGAGAAACAGGGAAACTGTCTTAGAAATAGGGTCCGACCGAGAATAAAATAAATTCTCGGCCAAGACAGAGACCGAGAAATGACATGTCAAATGTTCTAAATGTCACTCTACCCGAAAACATTTTTTAGTCCTCTAAGATCTTGGGTAGTGATGCCAACATTATAAAATCGAAAATAAATTCAAATTTTCTAGACATGCGCAGTCTCGGCTACGGCCGAGATTCTCCCAACATTTTCGCCGAGACCGAGACCGAGATGTTAGTCGGACCTTACTTAGAAAGCACTAGGACATTTATTTTAAAAACAATTTTAATCATGCGTGAGCTGTAGATATACTTAAATAATAAAAATATTTCTTCATTGCTGTTCGGCTATCTATATTAATTTAAAAATATATATATAATTGAGTGTGACCTTGAGCTGGTCCTGCATGTCGCTGGTGTTGAGGTCGGTGACCTTCTCGTGGTCGGCGGTGAGCTCGCCCAGCAGGTCGTGCAGGCGCTGGCGGCAGGCCTGCGACGGCAGGAAGATCTGGAAGTCGTCCGAGTTCTCGCTCACGTACAGGAACAGGCACCGCTCGTCGCGCTTGTACAAGCTGCAAGTTAAACACATCTATTTATCATTGTTTAAATGTGCAGTTTTTATTCCAAAAACTCCTAAAAATGCTCGCCGAGAAACCCCGAGAACTCGGACAGTTTTCTCGTGATTTTACACTGTTTTTTTGCGGAAAAAAATTACGTGATATTTGCCGACACCCCCTTCTCCTCCACGTGAGTTTGGGTGAGATTCAGCTCTACCCCCTCTCGCCTCTAGACGCCTCACATAATTAATAGACACCCCCTATGGTGAAATAGCCATTTTAGGATGTGGTTAGTATGGTCCTGCTGGTCAACAAAAAACAATGTAAAAAAGACAAGCCCGCTGAGTTTCTTGCCGGATCTTCTCAGTCGAGGTAGCGTTTCCGATCCGGCGGTAGAATTTAAGGAAATGAAAATGTTAAATGGCAATTTGTAAGTGCCCCCGCAGCAGAGTTGGACAAAATTTAATTGCGATTAATTAATTGCAAATTGCAGGTGATGTCACAATTAACAATTAATTTTGATTTGTTCGCGGTTGACAAACAAATCAAAATAAATTGTTAATTGTGACACCACAAGCAATTTGCAATTAATTAATTGCAATTAAATTTTGCCCAACTCTGCCCCGTAGGCCTAAACAAAATAAACGCTTTGATTTGATTTGGTTCATATAAGAGTATGTACCTGTAGCTGCGGATCATGTCGGCGGTGAAGAGCCAGCGATGGACCTGACGGCATTGCCCGCGGATGGCCTCTAAGCACAGGTTGAATATCTCCACGCTCTTCTGCTCCGCGCCCATGTTCACGTTCACGTACGACGGCATATACACCTTCGTCGTCTCCAATATTAACACCTGGAAACGACCTCCAAATATCACAACACTACGATGGCGGCACGCTATGATAGCCATTTTGACGTGTAGGAGGGTGGAGAAGATGAACCTTATTATAACGGAATAAGAATCATTTTCGCATTTTTTGTTGACATTCTTAAACTTTAAAACTGTCATTCTTATTCCGTTATAATAAAGTTCAGTTTCTCCACCCTACCACAAGTCAAAACGGCCATCATAGCGTGTGCCACTGTAGGAGGAATTGGGAGCTGTATGGTCCCAAACTAAGCAACGCCTGCACGTGCATGGGTACCGTACAATGGATTGGGGACGACCCCAGTGGCACCCAGACACAGACAAAACATTTTTTGAGGATCAGTTGTATGCACAGCCAGCAAAAAGAAGTTCTGGGACCAGGCGCGTGCGCTATTTTCTGAAAGTTTTTTTTTGTTGTTATCCAGATACAAAGTTATCCATCCCGTTCATATGCATAGTTCATCTCTATGGTATTTGGTGATATTTCTGCAGGGCTAAAAAGGCCAAAATTCAATATAATTTTTTCCACAGTAAATTTTTCAGATTTTCTAGCAGATTCCGGCAGACAAAATGGTCACGAATGACGTAAAATGTGTGACCATTTTACGGAAATTTAGCAGAATTTTGGCGTTTTTAGCACCAATGTTGTATCAATTCATGTGTATAGTATAGACTCTATACTATAGAGTACAACTTACAGGAAACCTAATATTATTGTCACAGGTACTTTTAGTGGCTTCAAAGAAATATTCCATCCAGAATGAGAACACTTGTTGCTCGGGTGATGTCTCTTCACTCTTCCTAAATCTGAAACCAAAAAAGTTCAATAAATAATTTGAAACAAGAATAACTGAATGTTAAGGTCCAGGGTTTAAACCCCGACTCACACCTCTGGATTTTTCGAAATCTAAGTGCAAATCGAAACTTGAATATAATAATTACCACTTGCTTACGTGAAGGAACACATAATGAGGAAACCTGCATGTCTTAGAAAATTTAAAAAGAAGAAATATTGTAAAACCAACTCTTACCTATCAATCAGCTCAATGTTCCCAATAGTGGATTTCAAGTACCAGTTGGGTGGCTTCAGTTTGAACATGCACTCGGCCGCCTGTATCGCCTTCACGTAGTCCTGCGCCAGCACAGATATCTCGAAGTAAGTGGCGACGTCCCAGTAGTCTTTGAGCGAGTTCAAACTACCCTTCTTTCCTATTAGGTGATTTAGCACCATACCTGTAAAAATACGCATTAGAAAACTGAATCTACCCCCGCAGGCCTTGTGGACGTAACCAGCTCAAAGAATCTTCGGCAAAATTCGGAAACTCCTAGCTCTGCCGAAAGAACAACCAATAACAGTCGCTAGTGGCTAGTACAGCAAAAGATTTTAGGTCCAAAGCGCTAGGTAGGTATTGCCATGCGAATATGACCTAATCCAACCAATCCAGAATGCTATCCAGAGAGTTACGACGATTCTTGGTAGTACATACCAAGTATTCTCGAAAGGAGAAAATAGCACACCAGAAAACAAAATTGAACTTACCAATATGTTGTAACTCCTGTGAGTTTTTGAAATCATTACCGGCTATAACTAGAAGCGTCGCCAAATTGATTCCGGCGTACTCATTCTGCTGCATTTCGAAACCCTGTCTATACCTGAAACATCGAATGTAAGTCAAGCTTAATAATAAAACGATCTGAGATCTGCGGACCTAAGGCGGTCGCTATGCAATATTGCCAATGCAATTCATTTTTCTGAATTTCTGAGGAATCCTTAGCAATTCCGCTAAATTTCTGTAAAATAGTCACACATTTTACGCCATTCGTGACAGTTTCACGGAAATTTAGCGGATTCTGCTGGAGGGTTGGAAAAATGAATTGTTTTAGCAGAATTGCTGCAATTCATTTTTGTGACGGCCTTAGCCCCCCTGAGATTGAACGTGGGTGTACCTCGAGATTGAATTTTCCATTGGAACATCTCTAGAATGCACTCGAGGTTGATCTAAAGAAGCGTTTAAAACAAAGGAAAAACTTCCGGCCCTCTCACTCATCTGTAATAGCCCTTAGGGCCACCGCAGACATGCTACTTTTTGCATCGGCGATCGGCGATTTTGCGACTGCATCACGTTTTGGCGACTCTCTGCGGTCGGTCGCAGTGACTGCTCCGATGCTAGAAGCGACTAAGGGCGAGGCTCCATCTACGCGCTGCGCTGCGTCGTTGCAGGTGTCAGCGGGCGAGAGACGAAGCGGGGAGGGTGACGTGCCAGTACAAAATCTTGCGACGACGCAGCGAAACGCATCGCAGCGCGTAGATGGAGCCTCACCCTAGATCGCCGATCGCTGATACAAAAAGTAGCATGTCTGAGGTGTCCCTCATATGAGCTGCAGTCAATTGCCTACAGCTTGGCTCCAAAACCAATAAAAATAAATAAAATGTTTTTACAAACCCCATACATACCAATGTATAGCAAACTTCAAGCTCTCTTTGTCCGTGTGTTGAGATTCAACAAACTTGTCCTTGTAGATGCGCCCGCACAGACAGAGCATGTCTGGGAATCTATTTTCCTTCTGCTCTAACGCCTTCACGCATACTTTTAGGGCGTTTTCTCTGTCGCCTTCCTTGTTTCGCCTGGAGATAAAATATCAATCATTTCGCCATACATAATAACCTTACCATGTTAAAACTATGTCATATTTTATTAAGACAATTAATTAAAAACTTAAAAAGTCTAGGCAGCAGTTGCTAAGCCTTGTCAGAGGCCTTCGGGCGGCTTGAACAACTCTGACACCAGGTTGGCCACTAACCATACGATAAGAAGAAGAAGTATAAGATCAAACCAGATACCAGATCAGATCAGATACCTCCACAATGTGGTGGTGTATGGCCACTCAAGCCTCTGACTACCCCCGAATGGGGATAAAAGTCGTGACGATACATTTATAAGAGCAAATAGTTACTAACCTGTTCATAGCAAACGCATACAAAAACCTAATAACAGGCATGTTGACGTAATTCTTCCTATTCATAATGGTCTTCAGGTCATCCACGACCTGTACTATGGCGTCGTAGTCCTGTATTTCTCGGTACGACATCAGCATGTTGAGAATTGTGTCTCCGGAGAGTACCGCGGGGTCGTCGAGCCTGCGACGCATGGCGTGGAGAACGTTGGCCAACTCTTGCCCGCTGTACGTATCGCGGGCTTTGCGAAGGTCCGACAGAAATTTCTCTTGAAGATGGGCTCTGAGAAAGAAAATTATAGTATAGAAGCAATAGTAGAAAAGGCAGTGGTAGCCGATTGGTTAAGCATGCGTCTTGCGGGCTTAAGGTCCTTCAAACCCTGGCTCACACCTCTGGATTTTTCGAAATCGATGTGTGAATCACAACTTTAATGTGATTACCACTTGCTTACGGTGAAGGAAAACATCGTCAGGAAACCTGCATGTCTTTAGACATGTGAAATCCGCCAACCCGCACTGGGCCAGCGTGGTGGATTATGGCCTAAATCCCCCCCGCATTGAGGGGAGGCCCGTGCCCAGCAGTGGGACGGTAAAAGGGCTAAATTATTATTATTGTTATAGAAGCAATCTCGTATGTTTCCATGAGAGTCAATAATATTGCGCAAAAATGGTTGGTTGTTTGTATATAAAAATTTATTGAAATCGGAAAGGGTGAAGTTCAAACTCTTCCCGATTTCAATCCAATTCAATTGACAAAGCAACACGGAATAAACAAAACCAATCTAAATTTGGTCGAAACGCCAATTGAAACATGGTGGAAAACTCGAAACAGTTACATAATAGGCCTCCAGAGATTATTCAACTGTCAATTGTGATAGCTTTACGTGACGGTCGCTTATCTAGTCATTATAAACCTTATAATACATGTTGTAATTCTGTTTTCCTCACGTTCATTATTGTGTCAAAGGCGAATGACTCATTTCATTACATGAAAGGGGGTTGTCCTAAGGCAAGTTACGAGTTTTAAAAGTATTCAAATACAGATCGATTGACCGAATGTACTTAAAGGGTTATCTTACCGGCTTGCTACTCATCGTACGAAACGCAGCTGTAACACATATTACGGAACTTTACGCCGATCTTTTGTGAGAGGGTGGTACTACCCCGGTCGAGTCAGCCCATATATCGCTTGGCTCTACCGCCAATAAATTAATCCAAATCATATGTGCGTTCTTTTATTCTTAGCCAAGAGCTAATTGTTTTTTTTTGTCCTCTGTGGTCTTGGATAGTCATGTCAACATTATAAAATAATTTTAAGCCGGCCCAGTCACGCATCATCAAGAAAAAATGTTTTCTGTTTGTGGCGCCATATTGTGCCAGTGTGGTCTATACTCAATTACTCACTTAGTTTGCACCTCAACATCTTGCAATATGTTCTTGAGCCGTAGAGTCAAGTGTTGCTTCGGATCCACGGAGTCCTCGCCCTTGAACTTGGTAGCCGCCGGGTTGGTGGTGACGCAGGTACCCGCGTCCGTGGTCAGCTTGTACGATACGAACAGGAAGTTCGGTAGTGACAACTGTGGAGGGGTAATAGCAAATACCATGAATGAATTTATGAGTGAGGATAAAGATATTGTAGCTCCGATTAAAATGGAATTTCCAATTAATATCCAATTAATTCCTTTTTGGTGCAATGCAATGCAGTTTACGATTCTAAGTTGAAAGGTAGAGAGGCCTCTTACTACCAGTTATATGCAAGCTTGAGGCCGGGGCTATACGGGCACCTTTAAGGCGATTTACGATGCGACGGCGATTTCTTAACATTTTTTTCCTATGTGATATGGTTATTCTATATGTTTAGAAGGTTTTGGACGCTATCGCATTACAATCGTGTTACCAAAGCCGCTGCGTTAGAATTACTATCGAAACAACCGCAGGCAAACAACCCCAAGAAAATCACTAGACCAAGTAACCCGTTGAGTTGTTTCAGATTATCCTCAATACAACCAGCCAGGTTGATAACAGATGCATTCAGGGACATACGGCCGAATACTCGTACGCAACTTAAATTTGAGAGCTGCTTAACTTTGACGCGCCATACAAAAAATGACAGTTAACGACGTCTCAAACTGCTAAGTGGGACTAAAATATTTAAGTAGCCTTTGAGTATTCGGCCGTTAGTATCATAATTCAGCGAATTTGTACATAAGAAATTGTTCATGATTAGACCCTATTAAAAGTTTGTATTGATATCATTATTGATTTTCAATTATTTAATTGTAGTCCATCTCTGTTGTAAATGCTTTAAAATATGACCAGAGAGCAGTGAAGAACTAACTATAGCCAGGTGATAGCTGTAATTGAATTAGGCATATTTGAATCGTCATCCTAGAACGATTGCTTAGCTACGTCGTTACGTAGCGACAATTTGACAAATTGAGAGTAACAACTGCTATAGAGGAGCAATCAAGAGATGACTGATTCATAGTAAATATTGCTATGATAGAAAGATTGTAGCAATCTTTAAATGATTTGGAATGGTAAATCATTGTACTGACTGTGGGAAAAGGTATTAAATATTATCTCTTAGCTAGCAGCGTTTTATTTACTAGACAGTGTGGTTAAACTCATTCAAAACATTTGTGGTTTTTCCTAGAATGTAATAAATGATACTAATTAAACAAAAACAATAACAATACCTACACAGTGGTATTTATCTATAGGTACTTAATATAACATTCTGAATTACCTACACTATGATCCGCCTTACTAGGTACAATTATGATGAAAGTAAAAAAATCATTTGCATAATGGATAAGGTATAATAATATTTTTCCTGTCGTCAGTACGAGAACAGCATAATATTCCAAGTAATATTATTAAACCAATTTTTCGTAAATCATTAGTAGTAGGTATACCTATAATTGTGTACTTGTGGAAAATAATTTGTATCCTGTGTTTCATTCTGTGGTGAACAATTATTGGAATAATCCTGTGAACAAAATACCTACATAGAGAACTCGTTTTTGTTCATCATTACTTAATTTGTTCCTTATTATTATTGATTTAAGTCTAAGAAATAAGTTTGGCGACTCGTATATATTGCTTAACTATACAAGCAAGCAATTGTTTCGGCTCCATACAACCATTCACACACCGAAACCTACACTATCTTTTGATAAATGGTCAAAGCTAGGTAATACAGAAAATTATACATAAAATGAAGAATTCGATTAGAACCTGTTTATCATTCTGGTTGAGCTATGAGAAGATTTCATTCCAGCATCCAGTCCCTCCCAGTCCGTCTGTCACTTCAACAGATTTCTTAATCACTGATATGCCATAATTCCAAACACAACAGAAAATCTATTGTGTCTCATGTAGATCTGCTTTCCGGCATACAAAGATTTACCTTATCCAAAATAGGGGTTTTGTATCCTACCTTGAGTCTCAAAGTAGAGTCCGGATCTACATCATTGTAAAGAAGTACATTCTCTTTCATGTCAAAGCTCTCCCGTACTCCGAGGTGGTACAGCAATGAGCTCTGCTGCCATTGCACGCTGAGGTCCACCAGTGCCACGTCCGCATTGTAGAATGTATCCAGCACATTTGTCTCTCCAAAGTCGAGCTTTTCAAACTGAAAACAGACATTTAAATTTATATCCAAAACATGCCAATGCTGACATTACACTTTATGTTGTTTCATCTATAGCTATTCTTTATTAAAAATCATTTTAGAATGAAATTAGCTAGAATAAACACAAGGTCAGTGTCTTGACATATAATGACCTCCTTAGTGCTATAGATAGGGAATGATGGAGAGAGTTCATCAGCTATACCGACAAGGGTCATCAGACATTCTGATAAGAAGAATAAGTTCATCTGTAGATGTAGTTGTCAAATCGTTACAAAATCTTCACCGCACATTGGTTGCTGTCAGATGTACTGAAGTACGCCTACTTCGGCGTAGTATCATTTGTCGCATGTTATTAGTGTGCATGCTCCATCTATTTTCAGGGCCCTTGCGGAAACCAAAATGAATCTATGAATCTAAGCTAATAAATAACTGGACAATTCGGAAGTATTACAGAAATAGACACCTACACAATATCTCAACCCACATACGATAAGGAACTTACGTGTATGTGATGTAAATTAGCATTTACTAGCTCAGATGCCAATCTCACTTCCTCTAGAGCCCTCTTTCTATGCGCAAGGTTCAAGGTTTGGTTGACGTCCAAAACACAAGCTATATCCATACGAGGCCGCTGGTTTGAGGCCCCCGCCTGCACCGTAGCACTGGACCCATCACTGCAGGCACTCTCACAAATACTTCTCACTTCACCTACAATATAAATAAATAAGTTCCATCAACACACAAAAAACCAGTCGCGACTAGCGATGTGAGAAACAAAGTTCACATTCCTGTACCTGTATCCTCGGAATTGTTCCCACCGCCAAATGTTATCATTTTCTCACGTGTTTATTAACATTTGGACAGTTTACACACACATTTCGCGTTCAATTTACGCAGCCCGAAAATAAAATTCCACAACAAGAATGCGCGAGACGAGGCTGCCAACCTACAGAATATATAAATAGTTTGGTTATTTGGTTGACTCAAGGGATGTGCATGTGTCATTATTATAATTTATTATTAATTTAAATTTATTATTATTGAGTATCTATTATTATATTCCTATAATTATGACCCGGTAGATAGAAATGTATTATTATCTGAACCAACGTTACACGATTGCCATTGGTGCGTTCCATTCACGGTTAATTTTGTAATTTTCGTTATTTTCGTTCATAAATGTCGTTCTACTCGAACCAACTTGTACTAAAAGTGATCATTATTAACGTTTTTAACAGTTTTTGTGGACAAAAATAACAAAATTAACAGTGAATGGAACGCACCACATGATGAACATATTTTGACTACAGACCCAAAAAAAAAAAAAAGTTCTTGTTCGTATAAGGGGCCATCCATAAATTCGTAAAGGGGGGAGGGGGTCGACGCAATGTGACATTGTGTAACAAGGGGTGGGAGGGGTCCTAAGTTTCAAAGGGGAGGGGTCTAAAAATCATGAAATTCATATGACGTAATTCATGCTATATATTTCATTTATGGATGGCTCCTAAGCAGCAAGGGCACCCCTTGTTGAAACTATGACAACAAACTGACCCGGCCATCTGCGCCGCACTATTTTTTATGACTTAATGTCTCCTGAAACCATTAGTGTTACAGAGCTCCGGCAGTTCTTTAATGCACAATGGTTTTGGGCTGAAATTGCTTATAATTTAGCATAAAACAATTATTGCAGGGTATTCTACAATCAGGACAGTCAACATTTTTGTATGCCAATACACATAGGTTATTTTAGTTTATTTTTATGATTACCCGGGAATACTGATGCTTGTTTAAATAATATTAAGTGGTTAAAATGATATTTGTTATGTAAATTACAATGGTCAAAAATGTTATTTTATAGAAGGCCGATTAATTAGCGCCCAAGTAAAATGACAGCCTTTACTAGATAAAAACATTGGCACCCAACGATTTACTAAAACTATTCGCAGATATTACTATTGTTATTATACCTCGCTCTCTACTACAAAATTTTAAACACTTAGGTACTCAATTAATAATATACAAAATACTGGGTTCTGGTTACCACAATGGTTTCAGAATACGCACCCGTGCTCACAGATTTTTAATAATATTTTAATTGCTGCCTTAACACTAACTTGATGATATTTAATTGTATACGCCACCTCACTGAAATTCTGAAGTCTTCTGTGATAGTTTATTTGTAGTCGGCCACAAAATATAATTTAATAATAAAATAATATTATTAGCGATAAATACTACTATTGCACAACGCTACTGTACGTTGTTACGACACAGTGTTCACAGACAACATTTTTCTATTGTCTATGTCACAGACAGACATGCCAAAATTGGCTGTTCACGTTGTCTCAACGCGCGTGCGATTACTTACATTGAAACAGCCAATAACGTTAACAATTAGATAGAAGACAACCAATCAAAATCCTGCATCATCGCATCGCAATAAGATAATGTAAACGTGAAGCATCAAAATGTTTTTTATTATTTTATATTTAATAGATACCTAAAATCTAAAATAATGAAAATAAGTACTAAATAATGATGAATAATATTTTAATAATTTTACTACGTAAAATGAAAGACGTAATATGGCAGACTTTTTTCTTAATTGCAACCTACGTTAGCGCCCATAACAGACCATCTAGCGGTTTGCAAGCGGGTTACCAAAGGGGCGGTCCACGAAATGTTTCGCAGCAGCGTGCACCAAACACTCGCAAACGGCTCTACTGTGTTAAGTCCCTTTGGTTTTTCATTTGGCGCCTTAGATTGGTGCATTGGGCCCTCAAACGAAAGGTAGGTAGTAGGCAGCACTTGGTAAATCTACCTACGAACGGAGAAGGACATTAAATCCAGTAATAGTTGGCTACCAGTGTACTTGCCTAGTAAACTACCTACTTATTCATTATTTAAAGATTATTGATTGATGGCAACTTACGTAACAAACTGTAGGTATTATTATAAAAATGTTCTTGCTCCTAATAAGTAACATCTTTGTTGTAGTATCGAAAGTTATTGCAAACATTATTCTTCTAGGCGATCAAACTATCCTACTAGGTAAAATACGCTTGTGCTCCTTGAATGGTTAAAAAAGTGCACGTTCAGGGAATCGAACCCAGGATCTCATGGTATGCATCGTGCGCTTATTGGGCTCCACGTGACCGACGAGGAAAATACTTCCTTCTAAAATGACTTTCATGGAGGAATGTCTCAAAAAAGAATATGAAAGAAAACAAAGAAATTAAAAAGTAAATAAATAACTTTATTCTTTACAAAATTGATAATACTTCTTAATTTATTAAAAACTATGTGAGTAATATTTAATAATGATACAATATTTTAAATTATTACACTGTTACTCCTCGTTCTCATCGAATAGATCACAGTTTAGTGGTGAATGCTTACAAACGAACAATAATTGTACTTAAGTAGCTACTTAAACAATATGAATAGTAAAGTTACAGACGTGTTAAAATTAACAAAGTATTGTTTATAATAAGTATAGGTGCTTTACGTCATAATAACAATGCGAACTTTACAAAGGTGTAGTAAATACCTACCTACATAGAATATTTTTTTCAAATAATTAATGAAAACAGATTAAAAATTCAGTTGATAATCAAATTAAATGTGTAAAAAAATTACGTAACTGGTTTAACCCAATCTGCACCAATAAGTCTATAAAGACCAGTTTTACATAAATTTCAAAATTTAAATTCTACACCTAAAACGTTAAACTAAAAGCTCTTCGCGTTGCTTGCACCCTGGTACTTCACTTGCCGAGGATAATCTTGCGGGAAGCGCCGAAGCTCTGGCCGGATTGGCTGGCGAGCTTGTTGGTGCCAGCCTGCAGGCCGATGACGGCATTGCCGGCGCGGAGCACATCCTCGCTGAACTCACGGCGGTTCTCTTCAGCAGGCCTGGGGCCGAGGAAGGGGCCGCGCCATTCAGGGTGCTTGTATGCCTGGAGATTAAAAAATAAAAGAAGTTTATGTGAATAAAAATATTTGGGAGAAGGAACCTCAGCCCTCGACTTGTCAATCTCCAAAATTAGGTATAAACCGAATGAGTTGATTGAAAATAGAGGAAGTTGACAAGATCGGACTTGGTTAGTCAAGAGTTTGTCTATCATGAGTGTCAGAGACCATAATAATGGGCATTGTTTTGTGGAACAAAGCGAATTAAAAGCCTCTAACCGATACATTCTCAGCATAATGGGAATGGGAAGCAATAGGCTGAGGGTGAGCGGGAGGATCGTTCTCCCAAATAATTTGACTACGGATTTCCGCAAAGTAACGCATCCTAAGTCACTCAATTAGGGTAGTTTTTTATGGAGGACTGAGAGAGAAAGGGAACGACACTTAACGAGAGAGAAAAAGTGTAGATACTTATTTCAAGATTTTATGACGAATCACAATTTATTTCAATTTGATGAAAACAAATAACATCTCCGAGTAATTGATATAAATACGAAGTGGATAATAAGGTCAATGGTCCGAGAATAACATCTGATGACATTGGAACGACATAAGCCAGCTTGGTGAATGACCCCAACTCTGACCCACGAGTAACAAAAAGCGGCTTCTGAACACAAAACTGCAAAATACGATAAGGTAACATACCGTCCTGCCGAGAGCGAAGATGGTCTGTGTAACGAGAGTGATGTTCTTCTGGTCCCAGAGGTCGGTCGACTGGAAGAGGTCTACATCAGGAACTCCGTACTTGATACACGCCTTTTGGAACCTGTGAACCAGCAAATGATTCCTTGTAATATTCCTTTGAAAATCCTTCACAATATCTAGCGTGAATAAATTGTTTTATGATTTATTTATGGCCTGGTAGTTGTACAAAGGTAGTTGAAAATATAATGTTTAAACACATTTAAAACATACGAAAATGATTATATTCAAAATTATTAAGGATTAAGAATCAAGGCAATTTGAAAGTAGGTCTGCCTAGCCACAGTCAGATATTTTTCCCCCGCGAAACCTTCAAACTTCATCCAAAATGACGTAGGAAATTGGATCAACTTTTACAGACAGAGTTTTGTTATTTCCTTATTTATTCCACAATTATTATGAGTCAATAATACTCAATAATAATAATGAGCTGCGAGATGATAATACTGGAAATCTATTTTAACCTTTCACGATAGCAATGGCTTATCTCCTGAACCCGTTGGATGCAAGCATTGTATACTATTTTATCATTACCTATTTTATTACGGCGTAGCAATAACATTAAAATAACACATTGTCTTCCAAAAAGGCACTATGTGATCAAAGTGCTAGGGTTCCCAATACTGCAGTATGGCCTCAAGTGTATCCTCTTGTGAATTAAGTTCCTATTGTCGCCGTAAGCAGACTTGTTATGCCTTCTAATTACACCATATTTGGGATAATGAGGGCTGTACTGAAGTCTCCTAATAGTATTATAATGACGATGGTTACTTACTGGCTGATGTTGTCCATGAACTTGTAGTCACCACCAGAAACGTTGACTTTGGAGATGATGCCGGGTTGGAGGCGGTTCATCAGCTTGCACAGGATGATGCCATTGCGGAGCGCATGCTCGTACGGCATGTCTGAGGGGAACTTCTCCCCGATGACGGCCTCAATCCATTGTTGGGCCTCCTGCTCCTTCTCGGGCTCGCGTTTGCCAGCGCACTGGAATTAATAAAATTGACGAATTAGTTTTAACATAACAACGTCCTTATAGTCTTCTATGTCTAGCCGTTGCCGCTGTAGCTCTTGGTGAGTCCCGGGGAAAAGATACGTAAGTAAAAGTCTGGGAAAACCGCAACAAAGTCAATTAAACAGTGGTAAGAATAAGAATGATTGTTTTTCATCCAATTTGTAAAGGATAATGGATAAACCTACTTTTGTGGAACCTCGTCATGCGAAATATTCCATTCAATAAGTTAAAGTGACATCCTTATAGGCTTGGAATTGGCGTACCTACCACGTAGTGTGGAGATCGTCAAACAAACAAACCGATAGTCCAAATTTGATAGCTGATTGTATTTAAATGCGTGTCATGGTGCAGTTCTGATAAGGAGACGTCACATACGCAGACAATGATCAGCCTTACCATGTTTTGTTTCAATATATTTACTCGTGATTTAAAAAATCTCGTTTATTCTTGGTCGGTGCAGTGGCGTGGGCGCACGGTGCAGTGTTTATTGTGATTAATAATGTTGCTGATGTTGTTAACGTGTTCCGTGCTGCTGTATTCTGCAATACAGTCGCATCCGTTCTTAATGTTATTTATGTTTTTCTATTTGCCAAAGCATTTTTCTATTATTTTATAGTAAGATCTAAGATTTATTATTATTATTCAACCAGCTGCATTTCTAAAATATTTTATTTATAATTTTTAACCGTAATTTTTATTAAAAAAAAGGCATTCCGAATAATGAAGAATATTTTGACATCGGATTTAATTCAGTAAGTATGCATAATTTTGCTTTAATTTGACGAATTACATTCGGTACCTAACAGATAATTTTTGGTAGATGTTTTGAAGACTTTCGTCTAACTTCTGATAGGTCCAGGTCAGGGGTGTATAAAAAGATGCCACCCTGGGGGCCGGACGGGGTCCTCAAATGTTCTCAGTTCAGCTCCCTTACCTTATATTACCCCCTACTTTATATAATAGGGTAGGTATTCATTTTAGATAAGCAAAACAATTTGGTAGGTAGCGCCTCCGTAATGTGTAGTGCTAGCTAGTGTTTCATTTTTCGTTGCTCCGTATGGCTTTGATTTTGACTATGAACTCCATACCAATTTAGATTTATTAAAAATTCTGCTCTTTTTGCTGCTTTCTGCTATAAAACATTTCTGTGATCTTACTTTATAAAGTTTTTCAAGTTTCTGTACCAAATTCTTCCGTAATCTGGTTATTTTCCTGCATTAACTACGTCATCGTGCCTACCAAACCGCAGCTGCATACTTCACTAATTTATGCAATATTTACGTATTCAAATACACACATTTCTCGTACTGCATGTACTGCATGTCTCTGTATGTTGCATATGGAAAAGGTAGAGTGAGTAATAACCTTGTTTAAACAAGGCTTTACACTTGTTCAGCTTTTTTCCAGGCTCCGCCAATGTTAAAACTTATTTGCTAACCTATAAAATTTGACATCTGTAACGTTAATTTGAACGGAACAATCCACATCGTGTTTTAAACATACGACTGACGTTTTTAATCGTATTAGAGTAGATTACCTAATTTATTTCATAAAGTTTTGATATTTTCTAGTAAATTTTATAGAAAAAGTGGACTATAAAAATATATCTAGGTAGACGTCAATAACCGTAGCTCACCTTGGCCTTTGGGTGTTTCAGAGAAAATTATGTACATAAGCGCACTACACACTGAAGCCGTCGACCCGCCCGACAACGCTGTAGATTTGCAGGCCTCGGTCGCTGGAATCGCAAGGGTTATGCTTAAAGTTATACCTAAAGCGCACCACACACTGGGGCCGCCGACATGTCGGCGAGTTGTGTCGGCAGTTTATTTTGAAGGGCAGCGCTGCGGTGTGTAAGCTAAAGCCGCCGACACCAACCCGGCGACATCACGGCGGCTTCAGTGTGTAATGCGCTTTAGGTATAACTTTGGGTGTAACCCTTGAGATTCCGGCGACACAGCGACCTACTTTCTACTTGTGTATTCCCTGTCAATACTATTTACACTACTGTAAAACCCAAGTACTTTTCCCTATCGGTCTTAAGTTACCTAATTGTAGAAGATTTATATTAAGTACCTACCTACTTATCATAAAACAAGAACGGTTAAGAATTACCCGAATACAAATTTAAAATTTGTACCGTACTTATCTACCCAAGTAACATACGATATGTTCGTAGTTATTTTCGTCTTTTAAAAGTGATAAGTACCTATTACGTAAGAAGAAAATTTTTTACTTATGTACCCATAAGTACCTATTATACTTCCTACGGATTCATTATCGGAACATTTCCTGCAGTTAACTTAAATAGTAATTAACGGCCTTCAATTACAATTGATTATTCTTAATACTGGATTATTATAATTTCATGATTTAAATTAAGGCATAAAGCAAAATGTTGGAACTAACAGTGTAAACAAGCAGGTGAGGTTACTGCCCTTTGCGTTTAAGATAAAAGTGCATAAACAACTGGATTTACTCATAAATAATAATATAAAAATACCTATTGGAACTTTCGAATACCTATAAGTACCTATGCACCAAATCTAATGTCTAAAATAATAGTAAGTACCTTGAGAATAACCCAATAGGTTTTATTTCAGTAAATATTTTATTCGATATGAGAACTCTATTATAATAACTACTAGCACCTCTACTAGGTACTTGTTGTTATTATAATTCAAAGAAATATTAGAAAAAATAATTGCTTCGATTGTTATGTACAAATACAACTGTGCAAGCTATTGTTTAAAAAAAATATGGTGCGTCCAGATCCCTCGCATTCCTCGCCCGATCACTAATGTTATTACATTATATGTTATGTTTTTATGGTGGTAGAGCCAAGCTGTAGCCAATTGACTGCAGCTCTTATACCTGCTGGCCTACTCCGAAATACGAACCTAACGTTTCGGCTGACGGATTGTCGTGATTTGACATTTCTTCTTTCGTTTTTCTCTACGATTTGACATTGTTTTGATCGTAAATCGAATCCGTACTTCAGACGATCCGTCAGCGACGTATTTCGGAGTAACCCCGCTGGTTCGACCGGGGTACCTAGTACCACCCTCTCACAGGCGGCGTAAAGCAGCTATTACAGCTGCGTTTCGTACGATGAGTAAGAGAGCCGGAAGCCCAACCCCGCCCTTCCCCTCCCTCCGTCCCACTCCCGGTCGGCAACGTGTGAGCAATGCCTGTGATATTGTAAGAATCTATAGGCTACGGTAACTGCTTAATATCAGGCGGGCCGTATGCTTGTTTGCCACCTAAGTGCTATAAAAAAAATCTGTGCGTTCCGGCGGCGTTAAAACTAATTGCTCGAGCGCGGCATGCGCCTGATGTAGACGCATCCAACGCAAAACAAGTCAGAATAAGAAAAACCGGCCAAGTGCATGTCGGACTCGCACTTGGAAATTTCAAGTCTCTACCTTTTACGGTGCGTAAGATACAGCCCGCTGACAGACAGACGGACAGACGGACAAACGGACGGACGGACAGCGTAGGCTTAGTAATAGGGTCTCGTTTGCAATCTTTGGGTACGGAACCCTAAAAACAAGCATAAATGCACCATGCGTCATGCCCAAATTGAGAATCCGTTTGGTGTGTTTGCAAAAACAACTTTTGTTCTTTCTTAGGAACTTATAATATGAGGTCAATGGCGCATAATTTTTAAGTCCTTCATCTGACTTTGAATCATTATTTATCCGTACGATGAATTAGAATCACGTCACTTGATTGGTCGAATCATCATCAACCCGTAATTTACCTTATTTAATTTTAACTTGGATTTTTATAACGCTTGGATATCTTATCTGGCGTATCCTCCTGTCCTGTCCGGCCCAACTGCAGGTTCTTATCACTTGATCCGGTCTATGCTTTATTTATTCCAAATTCTTTGGGTCTATGGGTACTTGGGACCAATCCGCCAAGTAGGAATCCAGCACATGGGGGCCAGGGGTAAAGGCCGGTCGCGTTTCTGTTTCCCGCTGTTTAGGATCCACTGCATGGTAGCTTTTGCCCATAGCGTATCCGGATAAGGGCCAAAATCGTATACTAATTATGTATTATTATTGCGATAGATTTAGATGTTAAACCCTCATATTTTGGAGTACCGTAAGTAACTATAGCGCTGCCAGACCGGAGCCAAAACAATGAATCTATTGGCCGCGTCCACAAGCCGCGGTCAGACGTCAAAACTGATTGCGGGCGCGCCGCTCGATTCATGTAGACTTCATTCGGAAACCATCTAAATATCAGAAAATTTTTGAATATTCGTTGCATTCGGCTCGTGCTTCGAAAGAAACTTATTACCCTACCGTATTATTTAACTAATACCGTAGTATTTTCTTATATTTTCAAAGGTATTAAGCGTTTTCACTTTTTATAAGCACCAAGGTTCTGGGGTTACCCGCCACGTGGCCGGACGCTCCGCTCCTGTTTGGACCAGCTCCAATTGGAGTCTTATTTATAGATCATACATTTTTCAATTGCGGTTAGTATCATTGTATCAATAATTCTTGTGAAATCTTATTTTAGGTACTCTAGCATACTCTAATGATATCTTAGCTTTATTTATTACTTATAATTTTTTCTCCTAAAAACCGACTTCAAAAAAACCTGAATCACTAAAAAGCCTGAAATAATATTTCTATTACCACCTCTGCCTACCCCTTTGGGAAAACCAGACGTGATGGTGTGTTATCGAGTATTTGGGGTCGGTGCCAATCTATCTTCTTACTTTTATAGTAGGTATACTTGGCATACCAAGATTGGCACCGACTCCAAATACTCGATAACACACCATCACGTCTGGTTTTCCCAAAGGGGTAGGCAGAGGTGGTAATAGAAATATTATTTCAGGCTTTTTAGTGATCCAGGTTTTTTTGAAGTCGGTTTTTTTTATTTTATAAAAATAATTTTATTTCACGATTTTTAGTGGCGCCATACCAATGAACATTTTGGCATATTGAACCGTATGAAGTAAGCCTAACAAAAGGTAACTGCTGTAAATCTTTGAGGAATTCCCTCGACTGTCTATGGTCTCCATCATTAGACCTGTAATGGCACTTATAACCCATATGGGTGCAAAGTTCTCTCCAATACAAATTAATCAAGCCCAAACACCAGGTAATTGCTGTAAATCGTTGAGGAGTTCTCTCGACTGTCTTTTGACTCCATCATCAGACCCCTAATGACAGTAACAACCCATCTAGGTGTAAAGTTCTCATCAATACTAATTAATCAAGCCCAAACACAAGGTAGCTACTGTAAAACGTTGAGGAGTTCCCTTGACTGTCCCTCGTCTTCATCATCAGTCCCCTAATGACAGTCACAACCCATCTAGGTGTAAAGTTCTCATCAATACTAATTAATCAAGCCCAAACACAAGGTAGCTACTGTAAAACGTTGAGGAGTTCCCTTGACTGTCCTTCGTCTTCATCATCAGACCCATAATGACAGTCACAACCCATCTAGGTGTAAAGTTCTCATCAATACAAATTAATCAAGCCCAAACACCAGGTAATTGCTGTAAATCGTTGAGGAGTTCCCTCGACTGTCTTTCGGCTCCATCATCAGATCGACTCCAGACCTTCATAAAATAGTAGTGCTTTAAAATACTTAATGAAAAAAATTACAAACGCACTAGTCGCCCCTACGATTTTCGAAGATTCCCCTCGATTTCTCTGGGATGCCATCATCAGATCCTGGTTTCCTTATCATGGTACCACCCCCGGAAAATCTCCTTTCCAACAAAAAAAGAATTATCAAAATCGGTTCATAAACGACGGAGTTATCCGCGAACACACATAAAAAAAAAAAATACGGTCGAATTGAGAAACCTCCTCCTTTTTTGAAGTCGGTTTAAAAATTCAATGTTACCTCAACATAGCTCTTGTCTGCTTTGATTTAAGACTTAAAAATCACTTATACTCAAGAGTAGCAAGTAAGCAAGGTAGAGCGGCTTGAAAAATGATACTAGTAAGGCAATGAACTTGCGTCCTAAAGGTTACCCACCATTTTTGGATCTGTATTTGCACACAATACGGTAGGTGTCCCCACCTGTTCTTGCCTCTGTTGTTTTAATAACAGATGACCTGTAATAATAACTACGGGCTTAGCAAGCAAGCCAGCTTCAAAACGATCTCTTATTAAAAAGTGAATTAAAATAATTTCAATGCCAACCTACCAAGTGGAAATTGCGAACTTGAATGTTATTCCTCTCAATTTATTATCTGATGCTTCACGATAATATTATCAGTTTACGAGCAGAGATAAAAATACCTATAAATAACTAAGTATGTTAGGTAAGTACATAGCCATTGTTGTCTGTTTCGGAATCAAACTAATTTGTAAGGAATTATAAATTAACCTACCTGCCATACCTACAATTAGGTTCCTAGATGGAAAAAAGCAGATCAAAGGTGAACGATATGAGATGACGTTACATAGCTATGTGTACTTTCTTAATTATTAGATGTGTCCATATGGCGCGCATGCCTCACCCGAGCAGAGTGAGTTACGTCCGCAATGTGGTTTTTTCCTGCTGGTCTAATCAAAATTTGAATGATGCAGATAATTAGTGCTCCATCTCGTGTAAATGTGCCGAAAATTTTAAATTTGTGCCTTTAGCCGTTTTGGAGTTATTCACGAATATATGATCTTGCTGGCGTAACGTTACCGCAGCAGTGTGGTTTTTTCCTGCTGGTCTAATCAAAATTTGAATGATACAGATAATTAGTGCTCCATGTCGTGTAAATGTGCCGAAAATTTTAAATTTGTGCCCCCTAGGGTTTCAGAGTTATTTCAAATCTTGCTGGCGTAACGTTTTGCGAATTCCTGTATCTCAAAAACTGTTCGGCACACAATCATGATTTTTCGTGCACACATTAGTGTTAATTTGTGCCCATTTGTGACAGTTTCATATTTCAATAAATCAGAAAGGTTCGGGTGTTATAATATTTTTCCTAAAAAAACTAAAATAGCTCCTAGCTCTTAAACTGGGAAACCTAGAAACCAATTGTTAGTGCTAGCTTGTATTTCTTATGGATCCTAAGCATTTCTATAATGATCGTAAGCCTACTCCAAGGAATTTACGATTTATTACGATTTTATTGCAATCTCGCGGTGAAATAATTTAAACCCTAAATACACGAGTTTCTTATGTTCCGATTACTTTTATTAATATACAAAAATTAGTGCCCTACTTCAAATATACGTGTACGAAATATCAGCTCTGTAAACCTTATAATTAAAATATTATTAATAAATAACCATCACGAAGCGCTTTCGGTGGTTAACTGACGGAATTGGAATGTATATAAACAAGCGAACGCTCCGTACTTCAAGCCATCCTATTTCAATTGACAGCGTTGTAATGAGTACAGACGCGTACATAATACTTTGGAGTGTATTTATAAACTATTAAATAAGGTAAATAAATGTATAATCACAGGGTATGCTGAATTTAAATATGTAGGTACCTTCCTTAATATTCCTTTTATGTTTCGTGTAGCTAAATGAGCTTTAACTAATAACACACAACAACAGTAAAAGTATCTTCTTTTATATATTTCTAGAGATAAAAAATCGACGCTTATAAACAGCAATACGACTTTGAAAAATAATATCCATTCTTTAAATCGAAATCATTCACCATCATCGAGATATAAAACGAATGAACACTTATAAATATTAGTATTTTCAACAATTATAAACAAACAAAACATTACTTCATTGACACAACATCAAAATATAAAAATAATGTAGGTACTAACATTAAACAAAAAAAAATTATCTTGATATTAGAAATAATAAAAAAAACTTATGGTAGTAGCACAGTACAAACAGTGAGCGGACGAAGGGGTCTAGACAGGGTGCAAGGGTAGGAAGTCGAGTTTAACCATTACAAAGAAAATATAAAAATAAATATTACTCATTCACTTTTCTACAGAACTGTTAGCACACAGCCAATTTATTGTATACATTTAAGATGGTAGGCGGTATGTATCGGGCGGCCGCATTTTTCAACTCATTTTATTTGGTCGGTTAATCATTGAAAGTTTGTCATGGTGTTTTTTATTAATTATTTTATAATTATAAGGTTTACAGAGCTGATATTTGGTACACGTATATTTGAAGTAGGGCACTAATTTTTGTATATTAATAAAAGTAATCGGAACATAAGAAACTCGTGTATTTAGGGTTTAAATAATGTCACCGCGAGATAGCAATAAAATCATAATAAATCGTAAATTCCTTGGAGTAGGCTTACGATCATTATAAAAATGCTTAGGATCAATAAGAAATACAAGCTAGCACTAACATTTGGTTTATAGGTTTCCCAGTTTAAGAGCTAGGAGCTATTTTAGTTTTTTTAGGAAAAATATTATAACACCCGAACCTTTCTGATTTATTGAAATATGAAACTGTCACAAATGGGCACAAATTAACACTAATGTGTGTACGAAAAATCATGATTGTGTGCAAAACAGTTTTTGAGATACAGGAATTCGCAAAACGTTACGCCAGCAAGATTTGAAATAACTCTGAAACCTTAGGGGGCACAAATTTAAAATTTTCGGCACATTTACACGACATGGAGCACTAATTATCTGTATCATTCAAATTTTGATTAGACCAGCAGGAAAAAACCACACTGCTGCGGTAACGTTACGCCAGCAAGATCATATATTCGTGAATAACTCCAAAACGGCTATAGGCACAAATTTAAAATTTTCGGCACATTTACACGAGATGGAGCACTAATTATCTGCATCATTCAAATTTTGATTAGACCAGCAGGAAAAAACCACACTGCGGACGTAACTCACTCACCCGAGCACTCATATTATGACATTACGTCTATGCGTTCCGACGTCAAAAGTGAGTGCTCGCGCGAGGCATGCGCCTGATGAAGACGCCGCCATTTACCAATGTGATGTTACGTGCTTTACCTTAATTAAGTTTAGACACTCGCTATGCTCTAAGATACACTGAAGAGTGACCTTCACCGATCGACTTACCGGATCAATTCTGGATTTTATCAAATAAAATATGTGTCTGAACATATACCAATAGGGTTGCCATAAAGCATATGGTCAAGGATAAAAAAAAGCTAAAAGCATGCAGGGCTTCGTCGCGCGCAGCTATTGTACTGCATCCTCCTCTATCGTATGAAATAGTACTCGGATGCGCAATGCTTCTCTGTCAATCAATTTTTCAAATTCAAATTTTTAATTTCAATGCCCGGCTACCGTTATTCTTGACTAGATTTTCGGAAGCATCACTATACACTGTATTCTCAATAAAATAGCCTTCATTTTGATATAATTTTCTTTTGGCAAGCAAGTCGGTGAAAATTGTTAAAAAAAATGGTTTTTATAATTTTAATTAATCATAGCCATGACCATATTTTTTTACAGCAACCCTATTGGTACCTATATGTTCAGAAACATATTTTATTTGATAAAATATAGGGTTGCTCCGGTAAGTTGATGGGTGAAGGTCGTCCTTAAGCGTATCTCGTACTACCAGGAGCTTGCGCCTAGCGAAAACAGTTTGTACCTAGGTTAGCCGATAAAGGCGCTGTAAAATTAACCGTAAAGTAATTTACGTAGTAAAACTCTGGTAGCACTACTGATGACCTCACAAAGTCACAATAATTTACTTCATACTCGTAATTTCCTTGACTACCTTGCGTAGCGCTGTCTGTAATAACATAACTTTGCTTGTCATTGCATCTTTTCATAATGATCTGAACATTCAACTTCATACGTCTTTAATGGTGTAGGTATTCGTATAAATCCGGTCTCCATCCTTTACTTGAAATACCTAGATTTGTATAAAAGGATTTTTTTATTATAGTGATAAAAAGTAAGTACCTACCTACTTGTGGGGTAATAATATTGTAGGTATCGAGTAGAAGCGTCCGTCACATACTGCTCGCTGGAATTACCAGATCCAAAAAAAAAACCGGGTAAAATTCCGGACTTTCTTGTAAAACATATACCTGAGAACGTATGTATGTAATTTAATTTATATTTTATCTCTTTTTTAACGTAAATTGTAGAAATATCGATCGGCTTAGAATTCCCTCCGCATGCAAATACATGTACGGCAAATTATGGACGTATAGTAACCATCCATCCATCCGATTCAATGTCAGGGTCTTTCCGCCTTAAGTTTGTACAAATTTTTACTTTTAAAATTACGATACGAATATTAACTGCCTGATTACTTGAAAGATATCTGTAATTATAGCCAATAAATTAAACGGAACCTACTATGATTGCAAGAAGATCCGATTTTTTTAATTTAAATTCTACGCGGACGAAGTCGCGGGGAAAAGCTAGTTTATTATATGACACCTTTTTGACACACACCAACCACTGGTACCTAAGTACATAAGTAAAGTAGGTACGGGTACTTACGCAGTATTTGATAGGTATAGTTTACTTGCCAGACTGAATTGGCACGATTTCTAATGTATTATTAAGTAGTTTCCATAGTACCAACAAAATATTACGTTTACAACTATTTCGCACATAGGTAACACCTATTTATAATACGGAGTAATTTCCACTTTCAGCTGGAAATTTTAACGATCTAATGGATCATGTTAGGCGTAGAACGGAAGTGATTATTGACGAGAGCTTTTAGGAAAAAGAAACGCTAACTACCTACCTATATAATATAACTGAAGATGATGTAACTATTTTCCAACGTTCTACGAGAGAAAAGGATAATATAAAATGTGAGGTATTTTATGTCCCACTCCTGGGCACAGGTCTCCCCACAAATTCGAAGGAGATTCAGGCCACAATCCACCACGCTGTTCAAAAATCCTTTGAAAATTGATTGAATGTTCTAAGACATGCAGATTTCCTTACGATGTTTTCCTTCACCGTAAGCAAGTGATAAAATCATATCATTATTTGCAAACTCTAGTCCTAAGTAAGTAGCTAAATAAACTCGGCTGCTGTCAAAGATATTCGTTAATGATGGCAAAGTTAGTGGAGAATCCTGCTTCATTGCCTGAGCAATGCTTGCTTTCATTGCTCGCGCATGAAATTTATATCAGGCGTACTTTTGAGTCAGTGACTACTAACTAAGAATAGCTGTTTAGAGACAAGTAGTGATTACTTTAAAGATACAATAGACATGACAGCATCCACCAGTACTGAGTGCACCATAAGTATATTTCTATGATCAATATTATTTTGAATGGTTCTGAAATTTCACAAATTCGCACGCATGACCTTACAATGACATCAGCAGACACAGCATCAACCGAAATAAAAATAATATCGTCAGGCGTTTACGCAGTAATCTAGTTTATATTCAGTATTGTAAACATACGCATGGGTTTATAGCACAGCTGTTTGGGAGCTAAGCTTTTTATTTACGGAGTAGCGTTGCGCCACACGACGGCCTGTGGTTTTCCATCACGAAGCAATTCCATGCGATCTAAATCGACTTGATGCCCTCATTTTTCGAGAGTCTATGGAATATTGCGTTCAAATTGAAAAGTTTCAATAGTTTAGTAGGCGAAATTAGTATTAATTTGGATTCTAAAGATTACGAAATTATGGCCCCTATTTTTGATATAATCTTTAATCTTGAAATCGATTCGAATGCTCATTATTTTTGTTATTTGATATCCAATTAACACGATAACAATTTTGAACTATTAAACTATTTTAGTCTGCTCGATACCACAAAATGTCTAAAAGCAAACACTTGTATAAATAACATCGAGTTACGTTTAGATTTCAGAATATTTATTTGATACCGTATTACTCTTATATTCTTACCAGCCTGAATTTTAGTTTCAATTCGTAAAATATTTGGAAATTTAACGAAATCGAATTCGAAACATTGATTAAAATTTATCTGCACTCCCAATTTAGAATGACAAATTATCGCTAATTTGTATGCACCGTTGAATGTACATGCGTTCAGAATACATAAGCGTCTATGTAACAAACCTACACTATTATTCAAACCTGCCTGAAGGTAACGCATAAACAAATCAGTTACCTCGTGTTATGTAAACTTTATTTCTGTATCGACCGTGGGAAGACCGATGAATGAAAAGGGTCTATCACGGCTTTAATATATCTTTGTTCCTGTTGACGTTACCCGATGATGATGTAAATAAAGCTGACGCTGTTTACTGTTTGTTATATACCCACATGTATTATGTACACGCAAACAAGTAGTGCTGTGTGGAGTCCCGCCCGCCCCCGCGCTAGGCGGCGTTGGGCGGGCGGCGCGAGCGCAACACAGTATATCAGTCGAATCCGCGGAGAAAACTCGTCCTGCGAGCCTAGTGTTGATTACCGACCGTTCCGTGTTATTAGACAAAATGGCTGTATGTATTGCTTGCCATAATTATATTTAATCTTCTATTAATTAAATATTAACAATCAGATATTTTTTATGTAAATTAATTAACTGCACATCTATTAACGAAACTCTTGTTGTCGAAATAAATCTCTCATTGTCAATAGATGATAGGTTCCCGTTAATTAGTGCACCTGTTAATGTCTGTCATTTTGAGTCAATTAATCTCACTCATGGGTAGTATTGGAGTTCGGTACTTTGTGTATCTCTTTATTATCATAGTTCTTTATGTACTACAACTTCAAGTTACATCAGTTCATGTTCCATTACTTTCCTTCATTTAACTCTCACCAACTTGTTTGAAGATACGTAGTTTAATTGCAGATCAAAGTTTATTTAATACAGTAGCGAAAATTTTAAGTGCACGTTCGTTATGTCGAGTGCCTGCTGACGTCAAGACGCTTCAAAATACTTTAAATGATCGAGCAACCGCGCGCGCAGCTGCGCCCTCTCATCATATCGCTAACCTTTCTTAAAAGCTATCCAGACGAATCCCATCGCCATGGGATGGCAGTGATCTGTTTGCGCTAACGTACGAGTTATTTCGGGTGGTGATGCTGGAATCCGCCCGAACGCCATCAAACGACTTGGCACTGGAGAGAATGTTTTACGGCCAACGTTCGAGACTTGCATAAGATTCAATAAAGAATCCGCGGTATTACACGCGAAAATTACAACAGCACACGTTATTTTCTAAACATTATTAGTTTATGCAAAACATAGCAATGTTTTTGATAGCTCGAAATAATTACAATAGTCGAGACCAAGGTTAGCCTGTTATATAATGTGAAATATATTGTCGTTGCTAATGGAACTGTTGTTTCCAGCCTAGGAATAAGGAACAAGAGCAGGAGGTCCTGACTTGGATCGGCGATGTCCTCGGCGAGCCTCTGCCTAATGGAGCCTATGAAGACGTGCTGAGGGACGGCATCGTCCTTTGCAAGCTCGCTAACAAACTAGCCCCCGGATCAGTAAAGAAGATCCAGGAGAGAGGAACCAACTTCCAGCTTATGGAAAACATTCAGAGGTGCTTATTCACATAGATGATTCAAATTGTTTTGCTGCCAAAACATAACAACGGAGATGAGAAATTGTGTTTCTAGGAAACAGCAACTAATGATTGTTTTTCTATGTTTTCAGGTTCCAAGCCGCCATCAAGAAGTATGGAGTGCCAGAAGAAGAAATTTTCCAGACTGCCGATCTTTTTGAGAGGCGTAACATTCCTCAAGTGACGTTGTGCCTGTACGCGCTGGGCAGGATTGTAAGCAACCAACGCATACGCATCCTAAAATCTTGGCGTATTGTTTAATAAGTTGTTAATGTTATATTGTTGATTCCAGACGCAAAAGCACCCTGAGTTCACCGGCCCTCAGCTAGGCCCTAAGATGGCTGATAAGAACGAGCGTACCTTCACTGAAGAGCAGCTGCGCGCGAATGAGGGCCAACTCAACCTTCAGATGGGCTTCAACAAGGGCGCCTCGCAGTCTGGCCACGGTGGCTTTGGCAACACACGCCACATGTAAAACAGTTCCACCCGTCCATACCTCCTACGCTTGCTATTGGTATACGAGACCAATGCCGAACGATTCGGACTAAAACAGTATTTTTAACGATATTTGCACTTTATTAAAAATGGTCGTGAATGATTTCTTCTTTCAAATTTTTATGTCTGTAATGCCTGCTTAACAACGTCAAAGATTGTGTGATAGATTTTAAACAATTATGTTTAGTAGGACTTATTATTCCTAACAACGCTATTTTTGTTAAGAACTTTTTTATTATTATTTAATTTGTAAATATTTAACATTATGTAATAAATATGTTTCTAAGTTATTTGATTTATTAATTTTAATATCTGAGAGATGTATCTACGCGAGATTATTCTTAGGACCTATTACTGTTATCTTAGTCAGAATTGAAATTATTGCAACTTAATTAACTTTGGCTTACAAAACGTCCTCGTTAGACAATCAATTAACTAAGATACTGTGTGTTCATCGTGAAAGACCGAGAAAAATTCATCCTTTACGGTAAAAACTCCAAATTTCTATACTTTTCTATTATCTCCTACAGATATTTGAAGTGAACACATAAATCCCATCATCTGAGAAAAACTTTTTTCTATAGAATCTTGTATACGATAATTCAATTTTAACTGTAGAAACGGAAATCGCACGTCTGAACAGCTAATTTATATATCCTCTTAGCAACCCGGCTTGTGCCAAACATATTTCATATTATAATATGTCAGAGTATATTAGTAACATTGTGGAAAAATAACGGCGCTGTATGTTAATCTAGTTTGAAATAAATAACTATTAAAGGCTGCGTCTACATCAGGGCGTGCCGCGCCCGAGCACTCAGTTTTGACGTCAGAACGCATAGACATAATGCCATAATATGAGTGTTAGCGCGAGGCATGCGAAGCATCTGGACGCACTTGGGACGCACCAATTCACTATCATGATTCAGGCAGGAAATGCAACCAGTATTCTTGCCACTATACCACGCGGACAAAGCTTATTAGATTAGTTGGACACTTTGGGTTCTGACTATCTGGTGAAACGTGGGCTTTGAGTTGGTTAATACCTCCACAATGTGGTGGTGTATGGCCACTCAAGCCTCTGACTACCCCCGAATGGGGATAAAAGTCGTGACGTTACATTTTTTTTTTACATTACATTTGGACGACAGCTTGGCGTCGGGTGGTTGCGGGTTCGATTCCCGCTAGAGGCAAGTTTCGGAAACAGCCTAGTTTGCCTTGGTATGGATGTCACTGGGACCTCGGTTGGTTTGTTAGTCTGGCGATATTATAGTTATTTTTCGTTTTAGTTTGCTTTGCAATTTATAGCTTAGAAACGATTTAAGATATTTTATAAAGTAATAATTTTTGATTTCTGTGTAATTTGTAGAAAGGACATTGATGTCTGGGTTGACATTTTGGTATGTGATCATTCAAAATATCTTTGAAAAGCAGTTAAGAATTAGCTAAATTGTACTCTTTTCCATCAATTAGTAGACATAATTAACCACCTTTATTTCGTAAACGACTATACCTACGACCACCCTACCATAGCATGTAAAGTTTATTTACTTAAACTGAGTGAAAGTGAGATTCAAAAGGGCAGATTTATTTATTCTATTTATAGATTCTCTAAACTTGCCAACCTTATCAACCTGTACCGAGGCATAAAGAACAAGATGAATGATGAACAAAATGCGGGATTATGAAACCATAAAGAAATGTCACACCTCGCTCTACATAATAATTTACGGCACCGCACGGCTGTGCGCTATTAAGACTATTTTAGCACGAAGACACCAGCAGGTCATTCAACCCATTCATTATTAAACACAGATCAGAACAATGTCATAATTCTGTTTGAATGGACATAACATAGCATGGTTTAGAACTAAGGAATGTTACTGCGCAAAATACGTAGACATTTGTAATAAAGCACATAAAGAAATTATACAGGTTGTTAGTTAAGACGAGCGACGTAATGAAGGAGGGTATTCAGTATTCGTTTCTCATTTTTTTTGTCGTCGATCTTTGATTGATTGGTCATAGAGATATTCATTATTGTGATACATGCTTGTTTTTTTTTTTTCTGAATCTGGTGAATAGTATGTCTTACAGACGCAATAACGGTGATCCGATACCACTGCGCCATAAAAATGGTTGAAACCCAAAGTTGGTTAAAATTCCTAACGTTCGTTAAAATTCACTGAGCGAAATTGTATAACGGGGGAACTACAAAAAATTGCAGAACATGCATGGGCGATTCGGGTCCCCATGGGAGTGCTCTACTTCTTGACTTCCGCTTAACACTTTTGAGACGTCTTGTAAACACCCTGAATATAATTTAGAGATAATGCCGATATGGAAAGGCAATCAGACTTCAAAAACTACCATACAGCACATTCAATCAATTAATCCAGAAGATGAAGAAACAGAAGAAACTCTACAACACGAGTATTATGCAATATTCGAAATTCGAAACGAGTATGCAATGATATTTCAGTGGGAGAAGATGCAAATTCCTTCAACTACTCATAAACTATTATGCCAGTATCTCTCGTTCCAGAAAGAGCCATTCCATCATCCGCGCGTGGGCTCCCCGGCTCCAACTGTTTATCTTGATCTCCGGCCAACAGATGCCTATTGGATTTATCCTCGAATCTGTCACACACGCCTTGACATTACATAATTATATTCGTCGACTAATTACTTATTATTACGAGGTAATTATACCAAGGTCAAGGGAATACGTGTTGTATAAAGAAGTTCATTTTCTAGTTAAAATGTGCTATAGCGGCACAATGTTAACTGCGATTTGGCAACGGACCAATTTTCTTCATGTTTAGGTGTGAATATTAAAACATGTTGCGTTTATTTTGTGTGTGGAGACTTTACACTGGGGTAACGG